>CM034156.1:105656315-106856643 GCA_019776745.2 Taxus chinensis
CAANTAAGTCAATCCCATTCCGATTCCCTTCACCACTCCGCTTCTGTAACCGATCTTCTGAGCGAACTTCAACGCCACAGAATAAGCTTGCATAGTTTTCTCCTCACCAACGAATGAGAAAACCGTGCGAGTTTGAGCCAATGCCTGCGAAATGCCATTCCAATTGTCTCAGAAATGGAATAAAAATCTAAACCCAGCTCAATTCATGAATCCAGGCATTAAAATAGAAGACTTATATATACCTGCTCTGCAATGTTGCCGGCCTCTGCATAAGTGTCCTGGCTCTTGGATGAAAGCTTTGTAAATATTATGGTGTGAACGGCTCCAATCACAGCAATAAGTGGCACCACCGCAACTGTCAGCAAAGCAAGCTGCCACACTGTAGTGAATCCCACCACAAATCCAGCTACAAACGTTGCCATATAATGGATGAAATTTCCCATCTGCAGATATTATTGCAGAATTTGAGTAAAATACCCACTGTTATTAGATTGATACATGTTTTCCCTCTCCTTGTCAAGATGAAAGTCCTGAGATGTAACATATCAGATTTCCAGTTAATCTCAAGTATCTACACTAGTTTAAAAGGTAACAAAGCCAAGTAAAACATGCAAATCAAAGCAGAAAATGAAGAGAAGATACATAATGACTTCCGACCTACCTTTTTATTGAAGTTCGTTAGATTACTGATAGCTGCATTAAGGACAGAGAGAAGCATGTCCTCTTGCTCTATCCTCTCAAAGCTCCCCAGTCCTTCAAAGTCCATAAGTACATAAAGGCATTTTGCATCCAATCGAATTGTCATCCATACCCCATCTGTACATATGCCCCCAGCTACATCGAGAAGAGATCCAGATAGATGATTTAATAGGTATGACTTACCATTACTTTGTAAATATGACTTCACATTAAGCTTAACAATGTTCTTGTACTGTTAAACAGATAATATACTTTGTGTCTTATTCCTGTGATTTCCTATATGCATTAGTATTGTATCATTAATTAGGTTCATGAAGAATATCTTGAAGCTGGTGCCGAAGTCTTAATAACAACATCATACCAGGGCTGTGCTTATGATATGCATTATTCATACATTCTTATATGTTTGTTCACTTTTTTTTCCTTCATCTTGGCACCTCTTCATTCATGTGATATTTATGGGGATTTGATTGTTTACAGGTAACAATTCATGGGATTTGATTGCTGTCGATGGAGAGACAATTGCTCAAAAAGGAAGTTGCTCAAAATCGAAGTTAAGAAAAATAACTTCAAAGTAGCACTAGGGAATCATATGGATCACTTGAAGTTTGGTGGAGAGAAGGTGCTAATATTGTATATCAAGGGTTAACGGAATTCAGACACCCTTTTGTATTTTTTCATTGTATTTCAAGGGTTAACGGAATTCAGACACCCTTTTGTATCTTATCTTATTTGATATTAATAAAATATTTGTGGACCCATTATTGGGCACAATATTTAAATCAAATTGTTGTTAATTTATAATATTAATTACCAGACCACTTCGATATCATAGATGATATGTAACTTTGTTGATATTTGGTTATTATGTAGTTTTAAAATTCATATTTTTCATTCTTTAAATTCATATCGTCTCTAGAGAGACAATAAAAATTGAAATTAGTATTGTCTCCAGAGAGACAAAATGTTAGTATTCGGTATTGTCTCTAAGGAGACAATAAAGATATTGTCTCTAGAGAGACGAAAATGATATTGTCTCTCAAGAGACAAAATATGTATCAATCATTATTGTCTCTTGAGAGACAATAATTAGAGACAATATTAGAGACACCTGCTTTGAGACAATAATAGAGACGATATGCAACTTTTTTATTGTCTCTATTTGAGACAATTTAGTCAAATTTTGTCTCTATTAATGTCTCAAATGACCCCCCCTTGTAGTAGTGGAAGTGTGGATTCTGCCTTCACACCTGGTTTTCGATGCAAGAGTGTACTCCTCCAGTTTCTCATATGTCCCTAGAGGTATCGGATCCAAGTCGTCTTATCTCACTGAAGCGTTGACAACCTTTATGGACGCTAGTTTTTCTAAATTTATTTAATTTTCTTTTCTTTTCTTTGTTTTGGTTGGATAATGGAAATGAGGAGATCAATAAACAAATTCAAACAAAATATATAGATTAATTAAATATTGTTTAACTTGACCGAATCAAATAAATAAATGGAGATAGTTTATTAAACAAAAGTAAAATTTAATAGCAAGTAAGACAATATTTATATATGTACATATATTAAATAGAATATTATTAAAATGCATACATTTACATTATGGCAAATGTTGCGGTGGGTGGGCAGAAGGGTATCTTCCTTCCCTGCCACGCAATACTAGAAGATAATTCCTTTGTTGGCTGTGAGTGTGAGGTGACTCCTCCCCCAACGTCCCTTTCAGACTTGACTCTTTCCTTGCATGAGAATACAAGAAATCTTTTAAGATCTAGAAGCTGTATCTGATCTAACCCGAGTTAATGTGAGGAGTGGTTGGATAGTGGTTGGACAGATCTTCCCTCTCTACGTCCTAGGACTCCGTCCCCCCTTGCTGGCTCAAAAATGATTTTTTTAGGATCTATATTTTTTGGAGGACAGACTGTTTTTGTTTTCTTTTTCTAAGAAATAAATTCTTCCTACCTATTGTTGGTGTGGAGGATGATGATGGGGATCTATGGAAGTGCAGTTTCAATTATTGTGATGTTAATGGGATCCATAGAGTATGGCGTTTCAGAAGACACGAACAGGGTTTTCAGTCCATGCTCAGATTCATTGGTGCAGAAGAAGGATGGATTTACGTTTGGTATAGCCTTCGCGGACAGGGACTCCTTCTACATCGACATGCAGGCGAGGATCAAGCTGGAGCTCTCGCCCTGTGATACGCATTTGGCGTTATCATCTAAAGCGTCTCAGTTGGCTGTATTCAGGCCCAAGGTCGACGAGATTTCCCTCCTCACTATCAACACCTCCACCGGATCCTTCTCTCCGTAGAAGAGGAAAGAGTGGCCACTTTGTGCAGAAGGAATGTCTAGCTAGGCACTGTGGTTCTCTTTTCAAGCATCGTGGCTCATGGAATTTTAATGTGTGCATGGAACAATCTTGCTATTTTCTTGTTGTTTCAGATAGTGGTGGTGTTTTTTTTTCATGGAGCTTCAAGCTAGTGAAGTAGATGTATTACCTCCACTTCTTGGGGCGCTGTGAGGTGTGTTCTTGTCGGGGATCCACAGCAGAGACCTGCCACAGTTTTCAGCCAGGCTGCAGGCATGTTTCAGTAAGGAAGAAGCCTTTTTGAGTGCCTCCAACAAGCAGGTTGTCCAACTATGATGTTATCTGTTCAGTATCGACTGCATCCTCAATTTGGGATTCTCCTTCAAGGTGACAGATCACACCCACGAGCATAGGAGATCTATGCAATGTTGGAGAAAATGTCTTGGGAGATGAAGGTAGCAGGATATTTTTTCAGATCCAGATCATGTACTGAGTTTGTATCTTCAAAATCAATTATGTGACAATGAGGGTGTTACCAGCAGACCTGATGAAATTTATTTACAAAGATTCTCTATTGAGATCTTACTTGTTGTACGATGTAACTCATGGAAGAGAACCTCATAGAGGCCGATCTTTTTCATATCAGAATATTCATGAAACACAATTTGCTTTGCTATTATATGAGCTTCTTCAATGAGTCACCAGGTTGGCAGGCATAAAGTTTCCTGTTGGAATTATCACACCTTACAAGCTATAGCTGTAATGTTTGCACCAAGAGTTTGATGTTGTCCTCAAATCTGATGAAGGAAAAGGTTTATTTATCATTACGGTAGATGCCTATCAGAGCCAGGAGCGTGATGTAATCATTATGTCTTATGTCCGAGCTTCAAATCATGGGGTTGGCCTTGTAGCTGTTTTTCACCGCATGAATGTGGCGCTAGCACGAGCTCGCAGAGCACTTTGGGTTAAGGGAAAGCAGCTGCATTGAAACAATCAGATGTATATTGAGATGGCGTTTTAAACCAGGCATGTTAAACCTGCCCCTTGCAATCTTCTGCTACCCTTTTATTATGTCATGAATTGAAGGTCCTTCTACTTTTTTTTATCTGTTATGGCATTTAGAATGGGCTTCTGCTTTTTCCTTGTGAATCGACCCAGATTGAAGGAAAGGAAGGACTGTTGGGAGTTGTTTGTTTTTCTTACCCTGATAGCAACTGTGATAGCATGTATACATTCCTTTCTGCCTCATTTTTTTTCTTTTTGAAATGAAAGAGTAACTGCTATGTGATAGCAAAATAATGGTTGAAGTTTTATACTGTGGGTGTTAGATCTTTAACCTAGGTGTTTCCTGCTTAATTCTTCAATTCGGGTGACGTTTAGAGACAATAGTGAACAATGGCCATTGGGTTCGATTTCTAAACCAGCAGTAGCAGATATAAACAACCATGAATAACATTAGTGGATATTTGTAGATTTGTCGACTCATGGCCAGTTTTAGGCTAAGTGTTGTTTTTGTCTTGGTAAAAGCTTTTCTTGGGCTGAATCTATGTGTAGACCTCGCATAGTGAGCATGATTTTTTCTTAGAGGCCTACGTGAGTGGAATATTGACTGCTCAATACAGATCCTATGACGTGAGTCACTGTATCATAAGATAAAAGAGTTCAATCGAACTTTGTAGTAGCAGATGTTTTCTTTGGAGCGACTATGAGGATAGGTTGAGTAGACAGTCGTGAAATAGATGGGTATGCCCAAGCTATTCATATGTTGTTTTAGAGATGGAAGAGAAGGCATAGTTCATAGGAAGAGTATTTTGCTTTGTATTCCTTCTTCCCTGATTGTTAACCTTGTGATTGGTGACTTGAGTTGGATCACGGTAGAGGATCTTGTGTCGATTCACTTATTTTTTCAACAGACTATCCCTTGCTTGTTTAAATTCAAGTATCGAATGAAATGGGTTTCTATTAAATCCATTTTGTAGCTTAGCAAACCTTCAATAATTCAGGTAGGGACTTTCTGAGTAAGTGTTGACTGAGGCATGTATGAAAATAGGATGGTTACCTTTCTTCGAATTGGGTTAGACTTGTATGAAAATGGAAAAGGTAGGAATCGACTCAGTTACATATTTTAGTGAGCTAAGTCCTTAACTCTTACAAAAATCATACGAGTGGTGGATTATGGGTTTATTACTGTTTATGTGATGTAAGATAATAACAAGCTTTGGTGAAAAGACTTCTTCTTGATCCTTGCTTGTGTAATCCAACTATAGTTGTTGAATGTAATTTAGTTGGATAGAATCTAATTTATTTAACTTCTTGAAGAAAAATAATTAGGTTCGGTGAGAATTACTTGGTATTTTGAATCTTCAGATTCAGTTTTTGTGTTGTGAGTATTATATGTATGTTGGTTTATCCAGTCGAGTGAAGTTAACTTTAATCTTTGACTGATTTGTGTTCATATATGGTTGGGGCCTATATTCTTCCTAAAACAAGGATGTGTGTTGATGCAGTCTTGTTACCAAGCAATTTTGAATATGTTAAGACATTTGTCTGATCCTTATCTTTTTTGGTTAATAATATTAGAATGATGTTTGGGTGTTAGATTTCAATCACGTAATCCATAGGATTACATGACTGAAATCTCAATACTCTCAGTCTTGTTGTCTTCACCAATAAGGTCTCACCTTGATTGTCTTTGGAATATCTCTCTCACTTGAATATTGGGATCCCTCCTTATTGGCTGGTATAAATCTCTTCATCTTTTGAAAGATATTGATTAGTGGTTTTTGATTGATCCATTCTTGAGTTTAGAATTTTTACTTTCATGATATTATAAAATGTTAGCCTACTGTTGCAATGGGTAGTCTTAACATGCTCAGTTCTAGCGAACTAACTCTAGTTAATATTTGTGCAGATGAATTATGTGAGTAGACTAGAGGAAAAGAGTGTTAAAGGTTCATCTATACAATTTATGAAGTTCCTTGTGAAAATGTCCAATGTGTTGTAAATTGTGTAACATTGCTTGCAAAGAGAGTTTATATGACCTCTTGCCTGGAATTGTTCGGAGAATTACGTGAAGAAGTAGTTTTGTCCTTTTTTGTAATTTGGCTGGTAACTCTTCTTAGTGAGAAATGTTATTCAATCCTTTCACTGGCATAAGCATTTTAAAACTTGGATCTTGAGAATTAAGTGTTAAATTAAATCTTTCTAAGACTTTGTATTGATGGGTTATATGTAAGTTTTAATGGGGTGGCTTTTCCTTACAGAAGTTACCTAAAAGTTTTGTTCAAAGAAAAATGTTGTGGTTTAGATCCCCTTGAAAACAAACAATGCCTTAAGTAATCAAGAGTGAGACTATCCTTGCAAAGTGATTTTATATAACATGTTATCCCTAACTGAACTAGTAAACACTACTCTTTTTGGTGAACACTAAAAAAAAAAAAAAAAAAAAACAAGCTTAAAGGAAAACAATGGTTAGTTTCTAATAAGATTTAACAAGTAAGAGAAGAAAATTTGAAAACACTCAATTTATCTCTCAGCCTATTTAAAAGTAAGTAGCTTCCTCTTGATAAGCTCTTTCAGTGAAGCCTAGGTAAGAGCGCTAATAATTACGTATAATATCTCAAGCTTCAATTAAACCTCAGTAAGAACTAATGACGTCTTAAGGGTGAACTCATTTGACCTTCTTCCTTTAACTTTATCCAAGGTACCTTGTAATTTTTCTCTTAAGTTTGTTGAATGTGAACCGATGTTGTCATAAGGGCATGAACGAGTTCTAGTAACGTAAGTGTGAATAGATGGCCTTATGGAATTAAATTACCATCTTTATCAAATAAATATATAAAACAAATAATGGTTATAAAGGAGAAGACTTTAAGGGAACTACTCTATAGTGTATAAGAACATAACTCAATTGGTAAGATGTTTCGTGCGAATCATATATTGAATCCTTCTGAAAACTTAAGTCATGAGTTAAAGGGTGTCTTATCAAAATAAATAACCTCCAATCATTTCTTACTATGGCTTGCCCTAGCTGTGAGAGTGTCTTGTGGTTGGGCTTCTATGTTATTCTGTAAAAGAAAAAGAAAAAGTATATTATCCTTTTGGGTGTGAACGTTTCCATGCTGACCTTGTGGTCATCCCTGTAACAAGTGGTTCCTAGAGTTGGTTGTAACTTTGTGACGACATGTTGTGTCGTGTTCTGTGTCGAAGCAAGTCAAAAAAAATTTATCCTGTCTTTTACTGTGTTGTGTGTGTGCTTGATATTTGGGTTCGTTACAATATAAGGAAGGAAAACCTGCCTCCAAAAAGAGGCCTCAGGCCTGAATAAAAGGGAAGGGCTATTATCCCAATATAATGCACCTAGTCTCGTTTAAACACATGCACCCATTCCATGTATATGAGTCGTGTGCCACAATACATATTTTTTCAACGTCGAGTATTACCAACTGAGTTGCATGTGGACAAATTATAGAATCATTCACTATCGAACACATATATTAAAAAAAGCCACCTATAATGTGATACCTCGCCGCGGGATAGTGTTGGACAGTGCGTTCTATCAAGATAATATCTGTGAGCTGCATAAATGCCCAAAATAAAATCTTCATGGAAAATAATATAAGCTACAAGGAGATATTACATATTGTACATTTAATCAATCAATAATAAATTATCATCCCTTGACTTTGGTGGGCTACTAGTGGTGGCAATTTCGGAAGGGGAGGTTCAATTAGTAAAAGTATCGTATAACATGTTCATTCAAAGGGTATTAAAGAATACACTTCATGCTAGGTTTTACCTATAATTATTAAATTTATAATACCCCCTCCTGTTATATTATTATAATGACAATACGCCTTAGTTTTTCCATGTACCTTACTAACCGTTCTTCCATTATAATTTTATTTACCTATTTTTATTTCCACCCTAATATATGAAACATAAAATATATCATGTTTCCCAGTTGGTGATTATTTTCTTAATACATCTTTTCACTAGAAATAGAGTTTGAAGTCATTCGAGACCTATTACCAATTACATTAATCATTTATAAATAGCTCTCCAAATAATTAGGAGACTGAACTAATATCCTTTGTGTTGAAGGGCATACTCAATCCCATAATTTTTCTACCATCTCAATATTTCTTGGTTACAAATATCCTAATTGAAATTTCCTTATTCAAAACAATATTATAATTTAACTTTATGATCACACTCCTTTTGCAATTTTAAAGTATTTACTTTTAAAAACTAGGGTTCAAATATTTTAGTTTATATAAAAATTAACCATACCTCTCGTCTGGCCCACCTCTCTAACCTACCCCCAATAGCTAATTCAAAATATTAATTAATTAAACCCTTTCAACCCTAATGTATACCAATAATTGGAATTTGATTTTATCAATATTAATTAGCTCGATATAAATGAACATGTTAAGATATTGCCTAGCTAATGAACCCCCATGCAATTTTTACTCCAATCACCAAACGTATTAAAAAAATAATAATTTTAATCACAAATAAATTCTCTTCTATAAACTAAAATTTTAAAAATCTTACTTAACCACAAACACCTATTTGACCAAGAGTACACTCCAAATTATGTTTTAGTGTCTATAACTAAATTAAATATAATATATTATAAAAATATATTTAATATTTATTAAATATATTTTATTTTGGTGGCATTTAAATATGTTTTAATATTATTAAAAATACTATAGAATAATAGTGTAATACATAGAAAATTTTCTAATTACTAGGTTAATTTTTTTGATTGTGTTGCCTCAAACTTTGGAAAATCAAAATAAACCATATTTTCCTTATTGTTGGTTGTCTTGGCTTCGAAATTGAACGTATGTGATATCTAATTGTTTTTGGGGGTTTTTAATTTGGCAGGAAGTAATCACACATAATTAATATGATAGCTTTGGAATGAATATAGGCTACCACGCAATGATCCTCCATTTTTAGTTTTGGAAAAACTGTTGACGACACTGAAGGTGGATATGGTTCGTGTTGTGAGCTTCACGCATCTTAGAATTACTTCTACAACTCTAACACTCTTCATTCACTGAAAAAAAACAAACCCGCCTAGGTACGATGGCCTTACCCGCATTAATATACTACAATCCTTATACCAATAGTGGTAACACCGTACTAGAGGTGGCCTTCTCATAAACATACAAGTGGATCAGTGGTGGGACATGTATATTTTCTACCCTGCTACCATTGTCAAATATACCTTTTCACTACATCTTTGAATTATTTCAACTCCATTACAAACCTTACTACCTTACTACTTAAAATGAAAATATGTTAAACTTTCTTAAACCCTCACATTTTTATTACCAATGCAATATTACACCTCAAAAAAGGTTAAGTGCTAGTTACCCCATAAACTAGATGAGAACCCTGCCTCCAAAGCGACGTCTCACACCTCAAAATCCGGCGGAAACCAAAACTTGTTAACGGTGACCACAAAGTCACTGCCCTGTTTTTAAATTACGTGGTAAGCATATTAATGATTTAGAAAACAAATTGAGTTCGTGGACTCTCATACGTTGCATGCTCTTTGTTTATGTTTTAATAACGTGTAGACGATTATTATGGAAATGATATAGGGTTTGTTTGAACGGTTTTATATGGACCACTTTTTCTTTGTTTTTTAAAACTAAAACATCTTGCATAATTCTTTCATGGCTATTAAGCTCGAAATTCCCATGTATTATTATATTTCAACATTTATAGAGTTATCGTTCTAGGTAATTTCTTATACTAAGGATGCCATGTTAAAAATATATGTATATCTTAAATAATTGTAAATGTGTGGTGAAAAGAGGTGAATTATAGGTCACATTATACTTGTTACAAGAATTATTATATTTTAACATATTCATTTGTAAAATTATTTTTCATTTTGTAGTGAATATATTTTTTGGTTAATTAAAATTTTAATAATTAATTTTTTTATGAATTGTATTGTGTTTGGGGATGACTAATACTTTCATGAAAGCGTGATGTGTCTCCTTTCCATACAATACTCATTCCTCCTTCTTCAACTTGGATGGTGCACTCGATAATAATAAAGGTGGCGACTGACCTAGTTGGTGTTCCAGGCTCCATGTTTTTATAATTGCTTTTATGACTCTAATAATCGACATACAATTATAAAAAAATCCCCCTAGATTGGTTGGCCTTGCCTATAGTAATATAGTACCATCCTTATGTCGATAGAGACAACATTGCACTAGAGGTTGTGGGATGTATATATTTACTATCTTACTACATAAAGTAAACATTCATTTTTAATGTATTTTGGAATTACTTTGACAACTATACAAATTGTATTATTTACTATAGGCATAACATTACACCGTGAACTAATAAATACAAGGAAAAGGAAAAAATTCAAAGTGAGTGAATATAATGGACCACAAAGGTAGAAGATAGTTAACAACATATTAAATAATTAATCTCGTAAGATGGTTAACAACTTAGCAAATAAGAAATTTTGTACCAATTTCAGTGGCTGCAGATATGTAGTTGTAGTCAATTCCGTGAATGCATAAAGAGGTGTGATATCAGTTGCCATCTTCTCATTAATAATATGAGTTGCAAAGTCATAGACACGAAGACCTATCCGAAACAATTTTTCTGAACGCCAAAAAGTAAAGAGTGGGTAGAAATTTTGTGGTCGATATGGGATACTGAATTCAAACAATAGAAAATTGCACGTTGATCATGAATTCAAACAATAGAAAATATCAAAGACTTTCAGCAAGAAGTTGAAAACTTACTGAGAAGTCTCCTTTTGTTCAACGAAAATTAGGTGAAAAAATGTCTGAATGAAGTCTTTGTTGAAAAAGTGTAGTGTAGGAATTTTCATATCGGACGATGACATGAAAATATTTGACCGCAGACAACTTCTAATGAAAATGTTAAGTAGTTTAAACAAGTTAATATTGTTTGTACAATTACTTAGATTTATTTTATTCTTTTCCTAAGTAAAAATTTCATGTATGGATTTAAGATATTATATATATAAAAGTATAAAAGAAAGGGTTGTAATTTGATTCATAAGGTTGATGATGGCTGTCTTTCAAAACATACAAATTTTTCAAAACATACAAATTTTTAAAGATATTTAAATATGCAGTGCTGAAAATTTATGGAATAAGAATTGATTTTTGGTGATTTTTAGAGTGTTGATACACTATTCAAAATAGTTTAGCTTTAACAAACTAATTTAAAGTAGTCTCATTTTTATGAAGTGTATTAATTTAATGTTGTTTCATTCTTAAGAAGGGTAATGTATACCTAATGGGTATGTGAAGTGGAATTGTTGGTATGAGAATTGTAATGTAGTTGTTTTATTAATTATTTTAAAATGGGTTTAATAATGTGATTATTTTTAAGTAAAGTTTATTTGTTGGAAATATGTTGGATATTTTTCATGAGGTATATTTTTTTAAACTGTATAGCGTGACGTAACCGTGCGGGTCTCATTTATAGGATTTCAGACCCATATAGGTAATTTTAACCTATGTTAATCATGGGTGGTTACATCACTCGTGTTTATGAGAAGTCATTATGGGTTGTTATATTTTGCCATGGTTTTGGTACACATTATTTTGTAATATTGCTAAGATAATTTTACCTATAGATGTGCTTACATATAGCTAGACATATAATAAGATAGAGCAAAACTAAGAGTACATTAATGTATTGTAACATGGTTGAGTTAATTTAATAAGGAGACAAGATAATGCAATAGATTTTTTTTAGAAAGAGTTCCTCATTTCCCATGATATATCTTGTGTATTTTTTATTCCGTGTTTGTAATTTCTCTATTTCTATTGTCTTAAAGATTATGCGAATTTGGTTTTTCAGATTTGCTTATCAGATCAAATTCTCTTCATTTTTACCAAAATTTATTATACACATGTGAGGTACAACAATTTTATGATTATAATTAGCTAGTGATCTATATGTTAAAAGGTTATTGAGTTAAATGTGAGAAAACAATCAAATTTTATTCTCTAATCTTATCTCTTCAAAAACACACCATATAGAGCAATGAATTTAAAGGGGGGGAGAAAACAAAACATGCACTTTGTAACACACCAAAAAAAATACCAACACAAGGACAACACAATGAAATACAGGATAACTTTTTTTTTTTTGACTTGCTTGAAGATAATACGACACTACACAAGTTCTCTAGGGAATACAACCAACCAAAGACATGCTTTCCACAACACGGACCCACACTAGTTACAGATAGACATGAGGCACACACTAAGGACACAATGGTTCATCTAAAGTATGCAGTCTTACAACAAGGTCTTCCCACAGAAGGTTTCTTTAGATTCATGTTTTAGTTGTAAGTGTTTTTACATTCTTTACTTTTCGCAGAGGAATCACGATAGGAGAATCTGAAAGTCATGTCTCCTTTGAAGAATTTTCCCCTACCTTGATAATGTTAATATACAGTGTAAACCAATTATAGAATAGCAAGAGGTTACTTCATTTACTTGATTAACTTATTCATTTGTGAGGAGGCAGTTAATTTCTCAAGGCTCTTAACTTTATCAATCTGTTTTCGACGTTGTGCTTTTGAACATATATGTTTTACCTTTTCAAGCGGTCAATTTTATTTTATTTTATTTTATTCCAGTACATGACTGTCTAACTCTTGGATTCATCATTAAGATCTTATTAGTTGTTAATAAGATTTCATTGGGGTCAAGAGTCTAATCAAAAAAATTAAAGGTTTCACTTGGGCTTCACTTGAAGAGATAGAATTAAGTATACTGTTTACATTTTCAACGGGTAAGACAGATCGAAGAGTTTCTTAGGCAAGTTCCTTCTATTTATTGTAATCTTGTTATCTTCCAAGAATTTAATCATTGATTTCACCTTAAGACCATTCTAAGGACTCACCACAATAAGAGATTGTTGATTTGTTTACGTGGGATCACAAGGTATATTTGTTTCTCTTGTTTTCTTTTTGCTAGGTTTAAAAAAAACATAGTCCTCTACCAAACGACACAAGACCAAGGTAACTAGAGCGATGCAAGATGATTCAAGTTTGGATAATTAGAATTAGGTTTGACAATTCAAGGATAAATCATATTCTGAAAAGTGAAAATTCAACAAAGGACACGCATGTCAAAACAAGTTCATTTAATCTTATTGACAATAATATTTCTCAAATTGACTTTCAAACGATGACAACAACCTACATGAGGACAATACAAAATCATAACACAATGCCTTCTAGATAGTCTCCACAATTTCCATACCAATGCTGTAAAGCAAAAGAAAAACATTCGTACAACAGCAGTTCCTAAGAAGGCTGGAGACCACTCTCTACACGTGTTTCTTTTTCTCTCTCTTTTTTTTCTTTTCTACTCAGGATATCCTCCTGCACATTTGTTAGCACATGTCAGTTCGCAAGAACTGAGCACGATAAAAGCTATAACATTAAGACAATATGTTGTTATCTAACTGTTTCAAGAAGAAGAAAAACACCGTTGATTATGAAAAATAATCCAAGAGTCTAAACAAGAGCAATTAAAGAGTTGTCCAAAAGCATAAAATGTCTGAATAAAAGGGGACGGACACAACTCTATTTAATTATCATTTTCTCATAGGAGCAGTTAATAAACATCATAGTGAATTTCACCATATCACAATAATGACCATCATTTTAACAAGATAACATTTCGAAACAAAAACAATTACAAGAAGAGAATT
The DNA here is from genome assembly GCA_019776745.2 of Taxus chinensis. Taxonomy (NCBI): domain Eukaryota; kingdom Viridiplantae; phylum Streptophyta; class Pinopsida; order Cupressales; family Taxaceae; genus Taxus; species Taxus chinensis. The sequence goes on from CM034156.1 coordinate 105,670,086, forward strand.
AATTTCAAACGTGATCTGTCCCTATTTGTTTAAGTTAGTTCACCAAGCCAAGGATTCACTATGCCATTGGAAGATCCCAAACAATCAATCGACATGAGAATATCTAAACCAACATGACTTATTAATATTAAGATGATGTGCCTATAACAGTTAATTTTATGTCAGTACAGAATAAATAAATTGGAAAGAAAAGGGATGAAACGCACAAATGACCCCGTATGGGCCACATCCTATCCTAACAATCCTTCTATTAAACTTTCTTCTAATCAAGAGAATGTCTTAAGAAAAAGGACAAACTTGGCAAGACCAAACATAACCATTATAAATCTTACAGGAGGGTTACTCAATCATTCACAAGAACACAACACAGGATACATAGCTTCCAAAGGATCTGTCGTCAACAACAAGTTGACTTAAACCTTTTTGGTCAACACATAACCATTCTACTACAATGACAGCAAGGAGGTCGTATCACAACGATCATCACAAAAACCAGTCAACCAATGAGTTTCCAAACACACCAAACTCTAAGTCACAGGAGAATGAAATTTAAGCATCTTTACGGAGAAAAAAGTAGAGTAATTTCTTATGCATAAAACCAACATCCCAATTTTAAGATTTGAAAACTTCCTCACTAATGATCAAGTAGATCTCGTATCCTCCGACATGTGTGAAACAAAATCAAGGTAAGAAAGAGTATTTCCTCTGACATTTTAAGCTATCCAAAAGAAATGTGAGTATCGTCAAAAGAAAACATTCCATAGGTTCAGCTACATTCCTCAAAACATACAACAGTCACCAAGGGAGAGAAGGTGATTCCAAAGACAACAATCTCCAAATGGTGAACATGAATTGATATCAATTATGACAATCAAACATGACACTCGAAGAATAAAAGTATTTCTTCGAGCGATTCAAAACAAAATAACAAAAGCAACTAACCTAGTTGAAAGTAATATCAACTTGGCTCAATTCAAAAGTCAGTCAAGCTAAGCACACACCAAGCCAACCGGGAAGGGTTACTAGAACCTAAAACAACTGAAAGAAAAGGATAGAGACAGGAATAGCATCATTCACCTATACACGATGCACTCGCAGTACTCAATCACCAATTTGCAAATACCCAACATAGACCAGAACTACAGATCTCGAACCGAAACAAGAATAAGAACATAACAGGAACTATAAAGTTGAGTCCAACGACAATGTTTGGTAAAACATTCAAATCGTGAGACCAACACATAGAACTCGAGAATTTTCATTACAAGACCCCCGCCTCTTTTGTTTTATTAGTCTTAAGAACAAAGTTCACCCAACTAATATTTATTAAAACCCAGAAAACAATATAAAGGCTTCAACCAACGCAATCATTTCTAACGCCAAAACAAATACAAACGAGCCAGGAAAGTGGAAACCAAACAGCATACCATCACACGAGACATTAATATGAAGAGTAGGGTTATTTAGTGATTCAATTAAATAACAGCATAAGAATTAATGGTATAGAGAATATCGTGCCTGATTAAGCTCCCGCAGTCGATAACAAGATGGACGGGGCCTGCAACAGCAACCCAACCAGCGCAACTTCTCTTCCTCAGCCTGCTGAAGGTCCAAACTCTATTAACGGCCATGCTCTTGTCCTTGTCGGTGAACAAACTGGGTGCCACATCTATTACATACAACAGGGGATGAACCATACTGGTAACCATTACCATGAGCTATACTCTCTGAAAGAGGCCCTTGCCAAGTGCAGCCGCTCTTGTGGTGCAGGCAATGAACTGTCACACAGCCTATAGCATCAGCCAATACCGGATTTGCCTCTTGCAATGCCTTCGAATCTGTATCAGTAGCCAAACACCCGTCATAAGGGCAGGCCCTAGTAGTACTCAACACATAAGTTAGGCAAGGCTTGCAGAAAGGATGTGTGCATTGGGTTTGCATAGCCTCATTAGGGTAAACACGCTGCCTACCAACTGGACAGAAATATTCTCCAGGGAGTGATTGTATATTTATGATACTCTCGTTGTCAAAACCCATGACCTCCCCGAGAAAGCAAACCAAATGTATTTTCACCTGTGAAGAAGCTGCTACAAAAAAAACAAATGTGTTGCTTGTGCAGCAAAACATTTCAGCTATAGCTTGCAAGGTGTGACAATTCCAACAGCAGACCTTTATGCCTGCCAAAATGGTGACTCGTTGAAGCATGCTCATATGAGTTACAAAGCAAATTATGTTTCATGAATATTCTGATATGAAACAGATCCACGCCTATGAGATTCTCTTCCATGAGTTACATCATAAAACAAGTAAAGTCTCAAAAGAGAATCCTTGCAATAATTTTTCACCAGGTCTGCTGGTAATACTCTCACTATCACATAACCGATTTTGGAGATACAAACCTCAGTACATGATCTGAGTCTGAAAAATATCCTGCTACCTTCATCTCCCAAGACATTTTCTCCAACATTGCATAGATCTCCTGTGCCCGAGGGTGTGATCTGCCACCTACACAAAAGCATGCACCATTTTATTGCCTTTAAACCAACTGCATCCAAGTTCCTTTTTAATTCCTCTATCCTTCATCGATCTCCTAATCTTGGTGCTCTCATAATAGGAGCAGCCCTAGTTTGAGACGAAGCAAAAGAAGATGGCTTTAAAACCCAAAAAAAAAAATCTCTTGGTACAGACTCCATATCCATAAAACAGTCCCTAGACTTAGCATCCTCAATAAGGCTGACTAGCCACTAGATCACTTCAATGCAGCAGCTAAAAAGGACAACCCTAAAAAGTAGTTGCTGGAGGATCCCCAACAAGAACACACCTTACAGCTCCCAAGGAAAATGGAGGTAACACGTCTACTTCCCTAGCTTGTAGCTTCATCTATAACCATAGTGAACGCAGTGACACAGTAGTCAAGCAGCACTAGAAACAGCACTCTCAGCCTCGCTTGCAAAACTTGCATCAAGGTTCGACCGAGCTTCTTCCATGCTAGTTCCGCCACCTGGACAGAAGCGACTTCCCATAATGAAAGGGCAAGACAGCTCAACTAAAACTTTATCTCATTTTTCCGCTACAGCTGCAAGATCTTGCAACAACTGATCGTGACTATGGTTGCGTGCAACCAGAATGTCAAGTTCGGCACCAACGGTTCTTGGGCTCGCCCTGCAGCTGCAGTCGCACCTACTCTCACTGGAGGCCACTGGTTTTCTGGGATAAGTTTACTCCTCTACCCTGTAGCTGCTGAACAGTCCAATGCTTCCTCACGTTCACCCCCAGGAGAAGTTTGGTTCTACGCCCACGGATTCCTCCTGTACAGCATGATTTTTTTGCGAACCACACCCATTCGAAGACCATCTTCAACTCCCGCGCACAGGAAGGAAAGCAAGGAAAACGCCATGACCGAGAGGTTTGTGTAGCAAGAACAGGAACAGAACTACGAACGCAGGGGCAAGAGACACTCAAACACGTTTTTCTCCCTCCATCAATGCCCGCTGCTCCAGAAAATGCGCCTCCCAACCATGCGCATTGAATGAAGGGATCAAAACATCTAGGTGAAGAAAAAAAATGCGACTCCACCCACTCCTGTCTCCCTCACGCAAGGACGGCAAAGAAAAAACGTGGCACCAGTGCTTTCCTTACTCCCACAGGCAGATAAAAAAAAAAAAAAACTAATTTGCATGTCATCATTTTATCACTGTTACCATTCAATGAAAAAAGAGATCCATGTTTCAGTGAAGCAAATAAAAGTGTTCTTTTATTTCATGTACCCATCCAATCAAATAAAGATGAATCATTCAAAGAAAAGTTTAGTTATATTTAAATTTTTAACGTTGAGGCCAAGAAGACAGAAAATGCCGACGCTTTATACTTTTCATGGATAGGCATTACATTCTCCTCCCCTTAAGAAAGCATCGTCCTCGATGCGACATAACACAACGGAAAAGAAATGGTAAGCAATCAAGGGATCAGATAAAGGCGAAGGTACACCCTATGGTTTAAAATTTCAGATGCAAAAGCATGACCATGGGGTAGCCTTAGGGAACATTTGGTAGAAGTTTTAACTTTCAATGTTCTGTGAAGATTGGCAGTTCTTTCTTGTTCATTATTTCCATTAGTCTCTTTCCGTTAACATTATTCTTAGTTTAATTCCTTTTAAAATTTCATCATTGAAGAGTTTTGGTTTATTCTTTATTGTGGGTGCCCAACATGAACTGCTAACACAACACCTTATCAGGTTCACAAGACCCTACAGATTCACAAGTACACAAGTATATACTTCAAGATTGTATTACACCACAAAAGGGTTACTCAAATACGGAATGGATTAGGCACAGTCCCATAACATAGTACTCGTCACACCTCAATGACTGACATACAAAATACTCAACCAAAAGAGTACTACAATCCACTAGACATTTCCTCAATTTGCATCAATGAAAAACTCACATAACACCAAACAAATGCTACAGGTACATAGTGTCCACAAGGGAATCAATGACATGTCCACAACATCACAACACATATCCATCTGACATGAGTAACACATACATCAAAAGACCACTACCAAACATCACAATAACTCAACATATATCCTGAAACATCAACCATACAGACAAATATCATAAGCCTCCCTCAAGTCTCTTATGCCTCCCTCAAGTCTCTATGCCTCCCTCAAACTCTTATGCCTCCCTCAAGTCTCTTATGCCTCCCTCAAACTCTTATGCCTCCCTCAAACTCTTATGCCTCCCTCAAGGAGGCCGGTTGTCCCTATGGTCCAAGACACATAGAGTTTGGACACTCCTAACCCAAGTGACATAATAACGCGTGGTTCAACAACCCGCTAGTTATATGTACCCCTTGGGGCGTACCCCCATACAACGAAGCGGGTCCATAGGTCCAACCAATCCATGGTGCATCCCATGACCCTATTCCACACATCACGACATTAGAACCAGCACAACAATCCAGTCAAAGTGCCAAGTGGCAAAGTACAAGCCTTGGGCAAGGCGGTAAAAATTTCAAATTTAAAAGAAGACCGAAAATCAAGCAAAAATAAATGGCCAAATAGCCAAAGTTAGTATCGAAATCCCCATGTTAGTGCCACAAACCAAGGAAATGCCCAAAATTGTAAAGCATTGCAATCAAGAAAAGATGCTGGTCCTTGCAAAATAAAGTAAAAAGCTCAATTTACGAATAAAATCAACTTATAATAATGTCACATTACGATAACTGTGTGGCCTTATCTGGCCACCAAAGGGGTACTCAACGAGTTTCTGGCACTCGGAACATCGAGCCTCAGCTCGTAAAATATATATCAATCCCGCCACCCTTCGACAAGGCTAAACATAGTCATAGATACACTAAGGTTGCATACATACAACCACATAGGGAGAGAGGAAAGAGTCACATGTAATCTACTAAACCGAGTTTTGACTCGAGTTATTGACCCATGGTACACCATTCCTCACTCTCAACATACACTTCTACCGATCTCCCTTAGGGTCGGTTAGTGTAAGGCTCACAACATAACATGTAACTACATTACTAACACCATGGTGGTACACACATAGCTACCATAACGTCTCACGTATGGTAGGTATACGGGGTAGATCACAATCATACATTCACAGGGCGCAATACATCACTTTACCACATTCTGCACCCAAAGTGCAATCACAATACGATAGGGTTCATACACTCACCGTATGACCCTAATTCACGACATGAAGCATTACATATTACACAACTCATATATACGATGAACATAATAACATCACAACATAACAATAATTGCTTCATAACAAGGTAGTACACACATTTCTTCAAAACATGGTAAAAACATCATGATACAACTCATTTCTTTTAACATCAATCTAGTCATACAACACATTGATACACTTACATATCACAATATGTCACAATGTTCCAACACTATGTCATCCACATTATAATTCTTTTCACACGCCACAAACAGTAATTCACACGTGAACTCTTCATAGAATCCACAAGAAGGAGAGAGAATACTCCCATCCCCAACATATCAACATGATGACAAATACGCACTGAGTGACATACACATCACGTGCGTTCACAATATCACAATTACGACAATAATCACATCACGCTTAAAGCACATTACTCTTCCAATATAAATCATCATCATGCAACATCATCATCATCATCAGTATCATCATGTAACACCACCACCACCATGCAACATCACCATACAACACCAATCCGGCCCATAGGTTCGAGAGCATGAACCTACGCTCTGATACCAAATGTAACACACCAAAAAAAATACCAACACAAGGACAACACAATGAAATACAGGATAAATTTTTTTTTTTTTTACTTGCTTGAAGATAATACGACACTACACAAGTTCTCTAGGGAATACAACCAACCAAAGACATGCTTTCCACAACACGGACCCACACTAGTTACAGATAGACATGAGGCACACACTAAGGACACAATGGTTCATCTAAAGTATGCAGTCTTACAACAAGGTCTTCCCACAGAAGGTTTCTTTAGATTCATGTTTTAGTTGTAAGTGTTTTTACATTCTTTACTTTTCGCAGAGGAATCACGATAGGAGAATCTGAAAGTCATGTCTCCTTTGAAGAATTTTCCCCTACCTTGATAATGTTAATATACAGTGTAAACCAATTATAGAATAGCAAGAGGTTACTTCATTTACTTGATTAACTTATTCATTTGTGAGGAGGCAGTTAATTTCTCAAGGCTCTTAACTTTATCAATCTGTTTTCGACGTTGTGCTTTTGAACATATATGTTTTACCTTTTCAAGCGGTCAATTTTATTTTATTTTATTTTATTCCAGTACATGACTGTCTAACTCTTGGATTCATCATTAAGATCTTATTAGTTGTTAATAAGATTTCATTGGGGTCAAGAGTCTAATCAAAAAAATTAAAGGTTTCACTTGGGCTTCACTTGAAGAGATAGAATTAAGTATACTGTTTACATTTTCAACGGGTAAGACAGATCGAAGAGTTTCTTAGGCAAGTTCCTTCTATTTATTGTAATCTTGTTATCTTCCAAGAATTTAATCATTGATTTCACCTTAAGACTGTTCTAAGGACTCACCACAATAAGAGATTGTTGATTTGTTTACGTGGGATCACAAGGTATATTTGTTTCTCTTGTTTTCTTTTTGCTAGGTTTAAAAAAAACATAGTCCTCTACCAAACGACACAAGACCAAGGTAACTAGAGCGATGCAAGATGATTCAAGTTTGGATAATTAGAATTAGGTTTGACAATTCAAGGATAAATCATATTCTGAAAAGTGAAAATTCAACAAAGGACACGCATGTCAAAACAAGTTCATTTAATCTTATTGACAATAATATTTCTCAAATTGACTTTCAAACGATAACAACAACCTACATGAGAACAATACAAAATTATAACACAATGCCTTCTAGATAGTCTCCACAATTTCCATACCAATGCTATAAAGCAAAAGAAAAACATTCGTACAACAGCAGTTCCTAAGAAGGCTGGAAACCACTTTCTACACGTGTTTCTTTTTCTCTCTCTTTTTTTTTCTTTTCTACTCAGGAAATCCTCCTGCACATTTGTTAGCACATGTCAGTTCGCAAGAACTGAGCACAATAAAAGCTATAACATTAAGACAATATGTTGTTATCTAACTGTTTCAAGAAGAAGAAAAACACCGTTGATTATGAAAAATAATCCAAGAGTCTAAACAAGAGCAATTAAAGAGTTGTCCAAAAGCATAAAATGTCTGAATAAAAGGGGATGACACAACTCTATTTAATTATCATTTTCTCATAGGAGCAGTTAATAAACATCATAGTGAATTTCACTCATATCACAATAATGACCATCATTTTAACAAGATAACATTTCGAAACAAAAACAATTACAAGAAGAGAATTAATTTCAAACGTGATCTGTCCCTATTTGTTTAAGTTAGTTCACCAAGCCAAGGATTCACTATGCCATTGGAAGATCCCAAACAATCAATCGACATGAGAATATCTAAACCAACATGACTTATTAATATTAAGATGATGTGCCTATAACAGTTAATTTTATGTCAGTACAGAATAAATAAATTGGAAAGAAAAGGGATGAAACACACAAATGACCCCGTATGGGCCACATCCTATCCTAACAATCCTTCTATTAAACTTTCTTCTAATCAAGAGAATGTCTTAAGAAAAAGGACAAACTTGGAAAGACCAAACATAACGATTATAAATATTACAGAAGGGTTACTCAATCATTCACAAGGACACAACACAGGATACATAGCTTCAAAAGGATCTGTCGTCAACAACAAGTTGACTTAAACCTTTTTGGTCAACACATAACCATTCTACTACAATGACAGCAAGGAGGTCGTATCACAACGATCATCACAAAAACCAGTCAACCAATGAGTTTCCAAACACACCAATCTCTAAGTCACAGGAGAATGAAATTTAAGCATCTTTACGGAGCAAAAAGTAGAGTAATTTCTTACGCATAAAACCAACATCCCAATTTTAAGATTTGAAAACTTCCTCACTAATGATCAAGTAGATCTCGTATCCTCCAACATGTGTGAAAAAAAATCAAGGTAAGAAAGAGTATTTCCTCTGACATTTTAAGCTATCCAAAAGAAATGTGAGTATCGTCAAAAGAAAACATTCCATAGGTTCAGCTACATTCCTCAAAACATACAACAGTCACCAAGGGAGAGAAGGTGATTCCAAAGACAACAATCTCCAAACGGTGAACATGAATTGATATCAATTATGACAATCAAACATGACACTCGAAGAATAAAAGTATTTCTTCGAGCGATTCAAAACAAAATAACAAAAGCAACTAACCTAGTTGAAAGTAATATCAACTTGGCTCAATTCAAAAGTCAGTCAAGCTAAGCACACACCAAGCCAACCGGGAAGGGTTACTAGAACCTAAAACAACTGAAAGAAAAGGATAGAGACAGGAATAGCATCATTCACCTATACACGATGCACTCGCAGTACTCAATCACCAATTTGCAAATACCCAACATAGACCAGAACTACAGATCTCGAACCGAAACAAGAATAAGAACATAACAGGAACTATAAAGTTGAGTCCAACGACAATGTTTGGTAAAACATTCAAATCGTGAGACCAACACATAGAACTCGAGAATTTTCATTACAAGACCCCCGCCTCTTTTGTTTTATTAGTCTTAAGAACAAAGTTCACCCAACTAATATTTATTAAAACCCAGAAAACAATATAAAGGCTTCAACCAACGCAATCATTTCTAACGCCAAAACAAATACAAACGAGCCAGGAAAGTGGAAACCAAACAGCATACCATCACACGAGACATTAATATGAAGAGTAGAGTTATTTAGTGATTCAATTAAATAACAGCATAAGAATTAATGGTATAGAGAATATCGTGCCTGATTAAGCTCCCGCAGTCGATAACAAGATGGACAGGGCCTGCAACAGCAACCCAACCAGCGCAACTTCTCTTCCTCGGCCTGCTGAAGGTCCAAACTCTGTTAACGGCCATGCTCTTGTCCTTGTCGGTGAACAAACTGGGTGCCACATCTACTACATACAACAGGGGATGAACCATACTGGTAACCATTACCATGAGCTATACTCTCTGAAAGAGGCCCTTGCCAAGTGCAGCCGCTCTTGTGGTGCAGGCAATGAACTATCACACGGCCTATAGCATCAGCCAATACTGGATTTTCCTCTTGCACTGCCTTTGAATCTGTATCAGTAACCAAATACCCATCATAAGGGCAGGCCCTAGTAGTACTCAGCACATAAGTTAGGCAAGGCTTACAGAAAGGATGTGTACATTGGGTTTGCACAGCCTCATTAGGGTAAACACGCTACCTACCAACTGGACAGAAATATTCTCCAGGGAGTGATTGTATATTTATGATACTCTCGTTGTCAAAACCCATGACCTCCCCGAGAAAGCAAACCAAATGTATTTTCACCTGTGAAGAAGCTGCTACAAAAAATCAAGTGTGTTGCTTGTGCAGCAAAACATTTCAGCTGTAGCTTGCAAGGTGTGATAATTCCAACAGGACCCTTTATGCCTGCCAAAATAGTGACTCGTTGAAGATGCTCATATAGTTGCAAGGCAAAATGTGCTTCATGAATATTCTGACATGATACAGATCCACGCCTAAGAGATTCTCTTCCATGAGTTACACATAAAACAAGTAAAGTCTCAAAAGAGAATCCTTGCAATAATTTTTCACCAGGTCTGCTGGTAATACTCTCACTATCACATAACCGATTTTGGAGATACAAACCTCAGTACATGATCTGAGTCTGAAAAATATCCTGCTACCTTCATCTCCCAAGACATTTTCTCCAACATTGCATAGATCTCCTGTGCCCGAGGGTGTGATCTGCCACCTACACAAAAGCATGCACCATTTTATTGCCTTTAAACCAACTGCATCCAAGTTCCTTTTTAATTCCTCTATCCTTCATCGATCTCCTAACCTTGGTGCTCTCATAATAGGAGCAGCCCTAGTTTGAGACGAAGCAAAAGAAGATGGCTTTAAAACCCAAAAAAAAAATCTCTTGGTACAGACTCCATATCCATAAAACAGTCCCTAGACTTAGCATCCTCAATAAGGCTGACCAGCCACTAGATCACTTCAATGCAGCAGCTAAAAAGGACAACCCTAAAAAGCAGTTGCTGGAGGATCCCCAACAAGAACACACCTTACAGCTCCCAAGGAAAATGGAGGTAACACGTCTACTTCCCTAGCTTGTAGCTTCATCTATAACCACAGTGAACGCAGTGACACAGTAGTCAAGCAACACTAGAAACAGCACTCTCAGCCTCGCTTGCAAAACTTGCATCAAGGTTCGACCGAGCTTCTTCCATGCTAGTTCCGCCACCTGGACAGAAGCGACTTCCCATAATGAAAGGGCAAGACAGCTCAACTAAAACTTTATCTCGTTTTTCCACTACAGCTGCAAGATCTCGCAACAACTGATCGTGACTATGGTCGCGTGCAACCAGAATGTCAAGTTCGGCACCAACGGTTCTTGGGCTCGCCCTGCAGCTGCTGTCGCACCTACTCTCACTGGAGGCCACTGGTTTTCTGGGATAAGTTTACTCCTCTACCCTGTAGCTGCTGCATACAGTCCAATGCTTCCTCACGGAACCCCCAGGAGAAGTTTGGTTCTACGCCCACGGATTCCGCCTGTACAGCACGATTTTTTTGCGAACCACACCCATTTCACCATCTTCAACTCCCGCGCACAGGAAGGAAAGCAAGGAAAACGCCATGACCGAGAGGTTTGTGTAGCAGGAACAGGAACAGAACTACGAAAAAGGGGCAAGAGACACTCAAACACGTTTTTCTCCCTCCATCAATGCCCGCAGCTCCAGAAAATGCGCCTCCCAACCATGCGCATTGAATGAAGGGATCAAAACAAGATCTAGGTGAAGAAAAAAAATGCGACTCCACCCACTCCTGTCTCCCTCACGCAAGGACGGCAAAGAAAAAACGCGGCAGCCAGTGCTTTCCTTAGAGATAAAAAAAAAAAAAAACTAATTTTCATGTCATCTATTTTATCACTGTTACCATTCAATGAAAAAAGAGATCCATGTTTCAGTGAAGCAAATAAAAGTGTTCTTTTATTTCATGTACCCATCCAATCAAATAAAGATGAATCATTCAAAGAAAAGTTTAGTTATATTTAAATTTTTAACTTTGAGGCCAAGAAGACAGAAAATGCCGACGCTTTATACTTTTCATGGATAGGCATTACACACTTAACTACAAGTTGCAAATCTTCTCCATTAATGTGTTGAATTTTCTCTTGATTGATTGTTGGTTTATTCAGATGTTAGTGGAGACACATGCGTAACAATCACTACAAGATAACATACGCTATATCCACAATGTTTCCACAATATCTTTGTGGGTATTTGAGGCAATATTGTGAATCCAATTTTTTGGACTCCACCCACAAAAATATTGTGAAAAAATTATATTTTAGAAAATTTGTGACAGTTACCACAAATAAAAATGTGTGGCAACAACCACGAAAATAAAAGTGTGGCATTACAACAATTCTAATGATTGTGAATTTGCAACAATTTTAAAAAGTGTGACTTTACCACAAACCAATAACAATTAAAATATTGAATCCAACATTTACGAGGATACAATATTAATATTTTTCCTCTACATATTCAAATTTTTAAATGTTTTCAATTTATTTATTATTTAAAAAAATATATATCTAAACAACATTGGAAAAATCATAATATTATTTAAAAATAAAACTTAATTTTACTATGTTGTATAAGGGAAACTTTACTAAGAAATAGGGTTCATCAAATATACACATGAATATATATATATGGTTTTTTTATTTTTATTCCCTTACATAACTTTGTTGAGGGAAATATTAGAAAATCATTATGATACAAAATCTAACAGTTTTATGCATAAGATTGGTGTTTTAGTGTTAAAAAGGGGGTTACATTTAAAATTGGAGGGATTCATGCACAACCAATCATTATTACGATTTCTATAATTTTGTAACATCTTTAAAGCATAGGGTTCGTTATTATTCTATTTCCATAACTTGTAATACATTTGAAACATGGGAATTGATATTAAAAACTCACACCATTTTCAAATTTTACATTGAAATTTCTACACCAATAACAATTTGTGTTGATAACTGTACAAAAAATTTTACATCTAAAATTTGAAATTTTAATAGATTCTAATACTGGGAAAAGGGAAACATATTGAAAAGTTTCAAATTGATGAGAAAAATGAGAGTATAGTGAATTGATGAGACATTCATTTTCTCCTAGTATCAATTTGAAGTATATTCAAAAAGCATGTGGCTACATATTTCTTTTACAGTAGAAACTCTTGAATATAACCATTTCCTAAATGGTTTGTATTTCACAGAATGAGATTCTATATTATCATGATATCCTCTAGATCCATGAAATAATAAACAAAACAACATATTCATAATATAAAAAGAACTAAAAAAACCATATCTATGTAACAATTATTCTATAAATGAATGATTTTCTACTTGCTCATTATTTTTTAAACTGTAATAAGATTTTTCTATACCCTTAATAATTTCATTTTTCTTGCAAACCACTCCCTGAAAAAATTCCTAAATAAAAATGGTAGACAATCAACATATAATCCTACATCAAAACGATGACAACAAAAATCTACACAAATAATGGACATGACAGACTTATATATAAAAATAATAGCTTCAAGAGCACGGACTCCAGCGAAAATCATTCCTTTATGTGAACCTTCCAACTCAGAACTATCGGTTTTCATTGCCAAAAGAAGGGCATAAAATATTGCGATCAATGACATCAACAATACTATCTCGGATTTTTTGCATATATTATGAGCAAATTACGGCATCATCAATGGAAATCATGAAAGAGTTAATGTCTAACTCTTCAATATTCAGTTATCAATGACTTTGACCTCTTTAAATTATCCATGTAGGCTCTGAAATTAGAAGACACCTTTTTTAAAACATATATTAAATTTGATTATATATCTCATAGCACAAATTTCCTTTTTAATGTCAAATTCAATTTTTATTATTAAATATTAGTAACTTTAACAAACAACTCACTTATATTTAATATATGTCACTATATTAATTTAATATCTCACCCATTTATTATTTGTAGATAATATGATCAATTTGAAATTAATTGAAAACAATAATAAAGCAATTAATAATTTTTAGTTTTAGGAATGAATATTATTACAAGATTTAATATTAGAAATAATCTTAATAATTTTTAGTTTTAGGTATGAATATTATTACAACATTTAATATTAGAAATAATCTTAATAATTTTTAGTTTTAGGTATGAATATAATTACAACATTTAAAAATTAGAAAAAGTATAATAAATAAAAATCTAATTGTTTCTTATTTATTTATAAATTTAATTATTTTTTAATGGAGATATTTTGTAAAAGTTTAATCTTTATTAACATTTTTTGGTGTGGTTTTTTAATATATGTTTTATATGAATTTTCAATTCAAATAGAATTGTGAAAAATATGTAAAGGCAATGAATTTTTGTAACCTGAAAAAAAATTTTAATGACATTGTTGATATTTGGTATTAATAAAAATAAAGAATATTACTAATTTCTTTATGTGATGTATTCTCTCATAAGTATGTTTTTAAGATTGATATAAATGTTGTGGATTTACATTATCAATTTCTTACTATAATATATTATAATAAAATTGAATTTGAAGAATATATATAGTGAAATTTTTAACTAAGTGAAACCGAGATAAATTATCTATAATTAATTATTTGGCATACACATAGTTAATTGTGTGAATAAATATATGAGGATTTTTAGAGTTACAAAAGCAAATCTAAGATTTATTAAATGTGTATAATTCATAATGTTAATTTAAGTTTGAGATCTTAGAGATCATCCATAAAAATATTTCATCTTTTAATTCAAAAAAATGGTTTACAATGTGTATAATTCACAAAGTTAATCCCATCCTTTGATCATTGTAGATATTGTGATATATTGTGGATTTTCATTGTAGATAATGTGATATATTGTGGATTTGCAATAATATTTGTAATATAGATAATTTAAAGTTTTATATGCAATCTTTATGATGTTTTAGAATAACCACAATGTCTAGTATATAAATAAACGTATATTGTAGATATTCTACAATTATCTCACAATATTGTTTTATTGTGGATACAATTGTGGATAGAGGAACATAATTCTAGTAGTGAATTCCTCTTGACTGCCTTTGATTGCTTGATGAAGGATTGGATTGAAGGAATGGATTGATTGATTGGGTTGAAGGATAAAATGGATGAGCAATGAAACAAATTGGCAGAGCTTTGTTATGGATTTTTGACTTAACTCTCATGGAGGAGGAGAGCTCACTTTATAGTTAATGGGTGGAGGATTTAATGGATATGATGAAGCTAAGTTGGATTTGGATCAATGGTGGAGAATGTATGTGAGGATTAGAGGATTCTAGAGTGGAAGGCTCTAGAATTTGAATTCAAAATTCATGGAGGGAAGAAGCTTCCATTGAATGGAAGGAGAGATTTAGAAAGGCTTCTAGAAATAGAAGCCTCTAGATTTATAGGTGAGAGGATGTGATTAATATTAGAATTAAATTAGGTTAATAAATGATGATTAGTCTTGAGGTTACATGGAAAGGCTAGGTGTAGGAATGTGTAGGGTAGCTGGGTAGGTAGATATAAGTTTATTAAATTATTAGAAAATATTAATAAGGATTATAATAAGATAATATGATATAATAATGAATTGAAAGTGATTAATGTTAAGATGGGATATAATAAGGAATTAAAAATATTAATGGTGAAATGTTGAGAGAAATGATAACTAATGAAAGGGGAAATGATTTTTTTTATTCGATTTGGTAAAAAGAAAGTTTTGAAGGGATCAAGAACCCTGAACAAAGCGAAAGATAAAGTGTTGAGGCTCAGAAGGAGAATAAACAAATAAATGCCCCAACAAGTAATAGAACCAACAAGTAAAACATGCCTAAAACCTATGGAGGGGAAACAACGAAGCCAAATATGTCACACCAGTCGAAACCAGGAACCTATCCACCTCGATACTCCCCCTTATGACACCTCAGATTCAACCGAAGGGGCAAGTGGTCGGCTTTAAATTTTTTCTTGTTGGACACAAGTGACCACACCCCCTCCACTTCATTCACTACTGACATAAAATATCCAACATGTGAAGAATCCCACCTACCAAGAATAATCACTAGATTTACATCATGAAACAATGGAATTTCGTGATTGAGCGTGGTTCCTCCGTTGAGATCCTTAGCCTGGATACAATCTTTAGACACTCCATTAACTCCCAAATCCTGTGTGTTGACTGCCAAAGAAGTTGAAATGTGTTCCCCCCCTTTTATCGTATATTTCCCTTTCCCTTCACCAGTTATCCTACTCATTTCAAAAATGTCTTTTGATTCGACCCTTGCTTATTTTTCTTTAGACCTAACATAAAATTCGACCTCTTCATTATCAATAGGATCTTCCTTCTCCGATTCATCTCCATATTTCCCACTCCATTGCTCTAAATCAATGGATTTGCAACAAGATACAAGGTCAGTTCACACCCTTCTACACTTTGCACAATATATTCTCAAGCTTTCCACTTATATTGTTTTCTCCTAGACCCCATACAGAGAGTTAAGAGTAATATGTTTGGGAATTAGAGTGCCATCAAGGATTGAGACACAAAATCTATCAAGCACCAATCTCGATCTGGATTTAGTTACAGGGTCCACAACAATGAGTATTCCCATAGATCTGGCCACACCGTAGAAAATTTCCACTTCCCAAAACTCGAGCAGAAGGGTAGGGAGCCGAATCCAAACCTTGAGGGATTTAAAAGTTAGATTATGTGGAAATCCTTGTTCCCACCAATGAAAAATCAGGGCCACGTTACCATAGAACCATGGATCTCCATGGAGGAAGTTATGCATGTCCTTCCCATTGACAAAGTTTAATAATAACCCCTCACCTGCAAGGGCACTAAATTCAACCTTTCAACTCCATTTCCATCTACACAAGTCCTAAAATGAGTCTATGTTAGGCCTGAGGCAAAAAAACCCACCTAGGATCACAAGTTTTAACCTATCCTTTTATTTGTTAATAATACAATTTGGGATCTTGCAGTGTGGCTCCTCCTCTCTCCAAGAGGGTGTGAGCTTGACAGTTTCACTATTGGTTGTGCTAAATAGTCTAGCTACCCACGAGCTCTCTCTAGTTACTCAAGTCGATTTCTCTCTTGCCACGAGCTCTCTTTAAAAGGGATTAATAATAATAATTAATCTTGCGATGATTATTTTTACTAGAGGTAAAAGAGGGTTAATGGGATCCTACCCCATACAATAAGTGGACAAAAATATGTAGCAATGAGGAATAAAAGAAGTTGGCTCTACCAGCAACATAGAGAAACAAAAAAGCAACACATCCAAACTAGCAGTAAAACCAAAAACAACAAAAAAAATCAAAACACAAAGAGCTCATCCCCGAGACCCCTTGCCATGGGATCTTAAGTGCATATTAAGGGGAGTATTGTTCCCTTTATTTTTTCTATTCAAAACCATCCAATTCTTTTCAATATGCATATTTTCATTTTCATTATTATGGATTGGAATCATAATGTAAATATGTTCCTTTGAATTTTGGGTTCTTGATGATGTAAGAGGAAAGGAACATGTTCCTTTTTTGAAATCCACCAAATCCAAGAAACTCTCATATCTTGTTTCATTGGATCCTCTTTAATAATATGAAGCACATCCTCATTCTCATAGTATAAATCAACTTCTTTCTTGGAATCACAATCTAAATCACTATCTAACATGTCATTTATAACCGGGTGGATGGGATTTGAATTCTTCCACCAAGATATTTTACTTTTAACATGTTTCCTACCCATATGGAAATCTGAAGCTAAATAACCAGGTGAAAAAAAGGTTCGACGTCTAAAGGGAAACCATTCGTAATCTAGATTTTATGTCTAAATTTTATCTTCAAATTGGTGTTCAATAGTCACTGGAAAATTTACAGAAGCATCCATGTCAACTAATATCATGGCATATGTAGTGTATTCATAATCTACAGTCTTTGGATCAATAGCCAAACATTTTCCTAATGTGTTACCTATAGAGGTTAAAAAACTCTCTATCCAAAATTGGAGGGGAAAATAATGCAAGAGAATCCAAATTGGTTTGACATGGAAAGTATTAGATACCAGGTTAAACATAGGGAACCACAGTCTCATAAGTAGAAAATGGGATTCAAAATCCCAAACTCTTCTAAAAATCAAATATCTATACGAGGTTTCAACGACATAACAACTATTATAAACCCACAAGAAGTATGATAAGTATCAATTATACCTTCCATGATGGGGCTCAAATTTCTTGACATCCGTTCATGAAGAGTGGACAGACCCGAACAATTTTTTTTAAATCTACAGTTCAAGCCATTTTTCAACAAGAAAGCTTCATATTGCATAACCTCTAACTCCAAAAGTAAAAAATGGGGTGGATTTTTCATAATCGATAGGATTAGTGCTAGATTTCTTGACATTCTTAGCTTCTTGAAGGAATATTTTCCTTCTAGAAATTCCACCAGAGACAGGGGTCGAATGATAGAGTCTCTCTGCTGGTGCTATCTCCTATACCAAGAAAGGGATATTGGAATATTTGTAACTAATTATTATATGGATGATGTTGGGATATTTTTGGGAAATATTAATTGTAATTAATCATGTCAACTTTTTATATTTCTACATTTTCCCCTTATTTGAATGGTTATTGCGTAGCAATTACCATTCAAAGAAAAAGAGGAAAAGGTAACACTGATACGATGCCCCCTCAAGTGGTTAGGGAGGGAGGAATGAGGCGTGTAACCACTCGAATAGAAGAGAGTCCCTTGTTAGTTTGTGGGAGAGGTTTAGAGGATGAGATTATTTGAGGATTCAAAGGATTATTATTAGAGGATTAGAATACTTGAGGATTCAGGAGATTAGGATTAAAGGATTAGAATATTTGAGGATTCATAGGATTAGGAATGAGAGGATTAAAATATTGATGAAAGGGGTTGGATTATAGGATTCCCCAGTCAAAGAGTTGATGGATATTGGATTTGAGGATATAAGTAATGTTGATGTTTTTGTTGATTAGGATAATAATGAGGATGTAGGATTACAATATCAGAAGATAGGAAAAAATATAATAGGTTTAAGAGATTAGAAGATTAGGAGAAATAATATTTTATAGGATAACATGCCCCACTCAACGATGTATGACAAGGGTGAATAATTAGGATTTGTGTATTAGAGGATTCCCTAGTCAAGGGTTTAGGTTGGAAGATTTGGGGTTTATATTTGAGGATGATAGATTTGATTATATTGGATGTCATGATGTAAGAGTTGATGATGTTGAAAGGAAATATAGGTTTAGGAGCATATATTTAAATTTAATTATTTATTAAATCTACTTAATTGCCCATAGCTATGCACTCTATTATATAGGAGTTGCATAATAACAACTCTCATAACAATGTATTTTTCCTTACCTACAACGTTCTCAACAATTTGTGGTCACATATGAAACCAATTTACCCGAATGGCTTCAACCATTAATTATAACATTGATAATAATACAATATCTCATTATGTTATTATCTAACTTACTTACTAATTTACTAATTACCATATAGTAAATACTATTTACTATATATAATATTACATTCACATTATAATAATACTATCCATGATAATATTATATTCATCATATCTAATGTTCACACTATACAATATCTCTAACACACCCCCTTAGTGTGAATATGGGGTAAGAGCTCCTGGAAACATCAAACTTGTCGGAGTAGACACTGTTACTGGATCTTGCTGCTAATGTTCATCCTCATCGTATGAACATCTTCATTGACTGGTCACCTTCCAACGAAGTACCTTCCACCGAAGTATGGTAGTCAGAGGACCATATGATAGTCAAAGGACTGTACGTAGATGCTTTGCCCCTATAAGCTGAGTCAAGTAGTTTTCTTCTTCCACACCAAATAGACACTCAGGAACTGTTGTTAGTCTATGTGAACATATTAAAATGAAAACATAAAAATAGTTTGACCCCCTTGTTTATAAACACACCACACAAGTGAAATAGAACATCCACATCTTTCTGCGACCCTACCATTGGTGAATGATGAGAGGATGTTGATTCTCATCCTTCCTCCATTGCCTCCTTCCTCCAACAAGAGAAGAGTCTACCATAGGAAATCCTTGTCACTAGGACAGGAAAGTTATTCATCATTTGAGTAGGATTGCCAATTAGTTTATACTTCATCTAAAAGGGTTTTCTTATCTATCTTGTCATCAAGAAGATCCTGAGGTCTCTTTTTACAGTTCAATATTACATGCCCAATCTCATTACAATAAAAGCATTTTATTTTTCCATGTGAAGGAACCTGCCTTGGTTTATATTTTTCCTTCTTATATGAGGAGATAGGTTTGTTTCTTACATATAGTACATCTTCATGTTCTTCATGTCTTCTTTTTCCTAACAATGTAGAAATCACTCCTTCTAGACTAATAGTAACTTTACTCAAAGTAAATACAATATTTGAGAAACTCTTAGGCATACTATTAAGAAGGATGGCTTTAGCATCATCATCCTTTACATGTTCTTTTATTCCAGCAAGTTGATTTAAGAGAGATCGAAACTTACTAATTTGCTCAGCAATGTTTAGATTCTCATCCATATTCAATCCATACAGACGTTGCTTTAGTGATGTCTTTGTTGTTTCTACCTCAGATCCGAAAATTTTGTTGAGAGACTGCCAGATATCTTTTGCATATTTTGATAAATCTATATGGTGCAAATAGGATTTAGACAATCCTAATCCAATGGTCCCTATGGCTCTCTAATCCTTCACATTCCACTTTACCAATTCATTTCCTCCATTGGGTGGAGTTGAATTAGGCTTCATCACATCCAATAAATCCTTTTCTATGAGATACAACTACATATGTAGCTGCCATGTGTGAAAATCTTGGCCTTCAAACTTAACTATCATGTTTAGATTAGTCCTTTCCATGATGCCTTTCAAACAATTATGATCTATAGATTGATAGTTGAATTTTTTCAAAATATCATTTCGGACCCTTTCCAAAAATGGAAAGTTTTTTCGTTGTGTCCAAAACTGGAAACAAATTGAATACTCTAAAATTTACTTTTACTAGACCACAGTGGTCGCTGGAAATTAGACGGTAGTAACTTGCAATTTATTCAAGTCGTTGGTGATTTATCCCAGTCGTTGGCGACTGCATCTACAGAGAATCAGATCCCATTCAATCATCGACATTTTCCCATCAGTCGCCGGTGATTTCCCTGTGTAAAAACACAGTTCCAAAATCTTCAGATTTGCACCAAAAATTTCTTTTTCCTTCTACTCTGTTAGCTCCTACTCTACAATTTGATCAATAGAATAACCTACTCTAAAACCAAATGAAAATAAATATAGGTTTAGGAGCATAGATTTAGCTTTAATTCATTATTAATTCTACTTAATTTCCCGTAACTATGCACTCCATTATATAGGAGCTGCATATTAACAACTCTCATAACAATGTCTTTTTCTTTACCTGCAACCTTCTCAACAATATTTGGTTGCATATGAAACCAATCTACCTGAATGGTTTCAACCATTAATTATAACATTAATAATAAAACAATATCTCATTGTTTTATTATCTAACTTACTAACTTACTAATTTACTAATTACCATATAGTAAATACTATTTACTATATGTAATATTACATCCACATTATAATAATATTATCCATGATAATATTATATTCATCATATCTAATGTTCACACTATACAATATCTCTAAAAGAATTTACATTTGATGTTTGATTAATTGGATAGGAAAATAGGGTATAGGATGTTAGATTTGTATGATTAGAAGATTTGACGATGTATGGATGAGAAAATAAGGATTGTTTTTTAATCAATTTGGACGATAAAACATTGATTAGGAGAGGATGTAGATGATGATTGATGAAGAAATGAGAAATAATGTTTGAGTTTTATTGATGAGAGGATGTTAGAAGATTCCTCATCTAGTGGGTGAGGATTTTTTGATGTTGGATGTAGGAGGATAAAATTTTGATGTGGATATTGATTGACTTAAAAATGATTGAGTGGATAGGGGGATAAGGAGGTTAGATAGTCAGTTAGATGATGATGATGATTAGATTTGGATAATGATAAGGCTAAAAGATGATGATAAAAGGGGTGGGCTACCATAAAGTTCCCACGGGTATCATCATTCACAATTGTGATTGATGCAGTATATGGAAATATGCACCATGTAATGAAGACCATGATGGTGGAATTACTGAATGCTTGTGTCCTCATATGATTAGACATATTAATATAAAAGGAGGGTCCTCGTATTATTGGACGGTGCAAAAGAAAAAGAAAAAAAGGGGCCTTATATCATCAACCAAAATATAGATTTAGAAAACAAAAGAAAATTAATAAAAAAAAAGAGAAAACAAACACATTGCATTTTTGTAGTATTATTATTTTTGTTAATGTTTTGAGTGTTTGATTGTTTGATTTATAGTTTTATGATTTTGGATGTTGAGATTTTGGATTTGGCATGGGGGGAATGGTTGCGGATAGGTAAGATGAAAGGATTAGAGAAGGGAAGGGATGTATGGTGGGATCTGACTTTCTCCTATAAGTCCCAAAGTGTGTTCGTGTAGGATGAAATGCAAGGGTTTAGGGAAATTGGATAGGTTGGATAGGATAGAGATGGGTTGATTGGTTAGGATTAGATGGGATGTGGGATATGATAAGATGGGGGATACATAAGATGAAAAGATATGCCCCCAGGTATAGGGGGTAGATTGAGGGATAGATGTGGTATGACCCCAAGTGTAAAGTAGGGTGGCAAGTGTGTATGGATGGATGGGTTCAATTTTCCTCTAAGTGTAGAGCAGGAAGGGAAGTGGGGAGAAGCTAAAATGGATGATTCCCCTAACAGATTATAATAGGGCTGCCCCCAGTTATGATGATGATGGTTAACAAGGGACGTGAGGAGGATTGAATGAAAGTAAAGGATCATCATTTTGCCAAATATGTTCAATTGTAAGGGAAAATATGATGTGGATGTGATGGATGGAATTAGTGATGAAAAAAATATGAGCCTAACGACATATGTTGTAAGGAAAGAGTTGGACAAGAAGTGTGACCAAGGTATAAATAATACCTAGAAAAATGTGAGTTCTATGTCTCTGTAAGATCAAATTTTGTGCAATTGTGACGGTTAATTACCCCTTAAATTGAAGACTTAATGGGTAGTATGTGAATACAAACTAGCCAATGTATATGGAGTGCTTAAGTCAAATAGGTGGATGGCTCATGAATGGGTGGATAAGTGGTGCATTGCTCCATTGCAAGAATGCCATCCACAGCCATGACGAAGATGAATCTGATTATTGTCACAACATTTTTGTATTGGCAACCAAGTTCCCATATGCCTGATAGAGATGCTGGAAACACCCCTAGAAAGAGTCTTGAGGTGGATTATATATATATTTTTCATTTTGATATGGTTTTTAGCCTTTTGATATTTAATATTTAATTATATTCTCTTGATAACTCTCAAATGGTTAAGAATCCCTAGTGGTTGGATGGGGGATGGAAATGAGTGTGGAGATCACATTGAATAGAGTGTCAAAATACCCGCCCAAAATTTTTCACTATAAGTTGATCGAGTGTTTTATAGTGTGTGGATCTCTACGAGGACAATTTTGGTTGAATGTTGGAGGTAATGATAGACAAATGTCACACAATTGTAGTAGGTTCTTAAAACATGTGTGAGAAATATGATCAATTTTTCAAATGAATGGATTTGAAGAGGATATAAATGGATGTGTTGATGTGTAATCACAACACCCCTGAATGTTTGTAACTCAATGGGTTGAAACTCTCAGTGTGATTGAATAACATGGAGATTTTCCCGAGGTGTGGGACTTTGTGATCAGGAAATCTCTCTAGATGAAGGTCGGTTCCTATTCCTCTATTCTGATGCACACATACAAATTGCAGAGGATCTACTATTAAAACCTACTCTATTAAACAAAGGAGACTGGGTTAAGAAGATATCAAGAAAATAAACCTTAAGTAACAAAGATGATGCACCAAATGAATGGTAAACACTTGATTTTCCATTAAACACAAACCATAAAATGTAATACAACCACCATGCACAAATAACCAAGATTGCAATGAGAGATCAGGGAGATGTAATAAACATAAGAGAGCATTGAAAATCATCCAAAAACTTTTATTATCTATAACACCCAAAAATTCAAGACCCAAATAGCAACATAACAAAGTCCAGGATAATTGTTTTGACTTGTTTGATGTACAAAATGACAAAACAGGTGGTCACAAAGGTTATGAATAACTCTTCAAACAACTTGACTCAACGATGACCTTATGGACAACAAAGAAAAAACTAGCACGCATCAAGGAGAGTTCACTTTACTCTTTGAAAAGGCACCACGTAAAAACTCAACCATAATACACAGTCACAGTTGGATACACTCCATGGTTTGCAATCCCTTAAGGTTATGTATTTACCAAAAAAATAATTCAAGACCTTCCTTAATAATCTACAAGATTCATGTTTGGTTCGAGCATTCTTCTCACCAAGGATAACTTATTACTTTTGTAATCTAGACTAACTAGCCAAAGGACAAGATTCAGGAAAGACATTCAAATAAAGATTGAAAAAGCTAACAATATTCGTTTAATCAAAAGGAACACCTTTCATCTCTCACAAGGTTGCATAAACATGCCCTAGCTACGACCTCCATTGCACAAGCGATGAGCGTAAGCTCTAACTGAAGTGGAGTTCCAATACAACAGTTATCAAAAAATCCTACAAAACAATAAGAGAGTGAAATTCATCCTTAGCACAATAATATTAACTTCTTTTGGGGTGCGTGGAATAAAATTTTCTTTTGGACCCAAAGGAGGGCGTGGGAAGAACTCTTTTCTCTCAGGCGCAAAAGAGAGGCGTGGAAAGAAACTCCTTTTTCTCCTGGGTGTGCAAGACTAGCATGGAAGAGACTCATTCTCTCGTAGGCACACAATATGGGCATAGAAGAGAATCATTTTCTCATGGGAATGCAAGACGAGCGCAGAAGAGGCTCCGAGTGCGCAAGACAGGTGCGCAAGATGCTTTTCCTCTTCTACGAACTTCAAAAGGCCATAACTTAGGAAAGGGAACTCCGTTTTTGGAAAACAAGGAATTTTATGAAATATCCCAAAGTCCTCTTTGCACAGAAACCTTAAGAATTTAATTTGGATAAAGTTTTAAGGGTAAATTTTTAGAAAACGCTCTGTAGGCTTATAAAACGAAAACTAGTTACACTTGACTTATAAAATTTTGTTCAATTCGACCTCCTTCCTTTCTCAACATGTGAAACTGATATGGAGGGTTTATCTTAGAGGAATTTAGGATGGATAGTAAGGATTAATTTATTAGTTGAAGATCAATTCGAAATTTCTGAATTTGACGACAAAAACGACTGCAGTTTTTCCTTTGCTCGAATTGAACGGTTCTTCAAAAGTTTCTTAAGTATTTTAGTTTGGTTGGGTTTGTTTTAATCTTACAAGAGCAATTTTATATTTCATTTTATTGTTCATTGTTGCAGGGGTCATTCTGTACATTTTTTATAAAAATTTGCAGAGTTTATAGTGAAATAAAAATGAAGTTTATACATTTCAAAACAAAGATTAATCTATTTCTTTTTCCATACTTTACAAACATTGAATTCATTCCATGATAGTTTTAAATAGTTATCTTTCCTCAATCAAATGTAGAAACAAGAATGCAACATCTATTTTTTTCAAATCATGCATTTCTTCAAATTAAAGTAATATATTTTCTTCATACGTGTTCACTTTTTCATCTTTCCAACAAAGATTTCAAAATACATTCAATAATCAGATTTCAATACCTAATAATGTCATTTGATAAAAGTAATACAATTCTTTATTGATTCAAAAATATACCTTTACAAATTCTTCTTTCACTCCTCAATTACAATATATAGAATTCAGTTTCTTTCACATTCATGCAAAGACATCAAACAAAGTGTAACTCTTTCACATTCAAAAGGGAATTTTGTTTCCAAACATAGTAACTTTTCAACATGAAATATATTACATTTTCATCCACTTTAAGTGGGAAATGGTTCAAAAAAATAAGTCTCTCAAAGGACTGTCAAAACTATCTTCTTTCTCAGCTCTAAAACAATAGTATGATTTTCCATCATTTTCCAGTTTGTTGACAACAAAATAGGGGCAATTAAACACTCTCCACCCAACCAAGATATCCAATTAAAGGATAATCCATCCTTCTTCATTAGCCCTCAAGCCCCAACCACATTGGAATAAGAAATATAACTCAACACATGGAAACAACATGATTCCACAAACACACATGCAAACCTCACATTTAAAAAACACAACCCAAAACAAAACAACAGCTTTAGCAACAATAATATAAAAGCACAAACAATACTCAGGCTTCATCAAGTAATCCAAAGGAGCAAGAAAATATGGAGGTGCTACTTATGCCTCCCAAAGGGGAAATGGGCATCAACACCTAAGAACAAACCACCAAAAATACATATCATTTACAATCCCTCACATACCCTTATGCCTCCACCAAGTACCCCTTATTCCTCACATTTCCTTATGCCTCCCCCAAGTACCCCTTATTCCTCATATTTCCTTATGCCTCCCCAACCTCTTATGGCACACCATAATGAGTAAAGAAATACAAGCTATTTCTTTTTACAAGGTAGAACCCAAATCCTAACTCCTTCCACACTTATACCTCCAAAAACACTTATGCCTCCCTTAAGAGTACCCCATAGTCTTCACCTACACCATCCTTAAGCCATCTACCCAACCAACCAACAAATGAAACAACACATTCAACCATTTACATATGCATAAAAATAAAATAAAATCATTTCAAGAGCCAAGCTTCTACCTCTCCATGATGGAGTTTGTTCCAAGGTTCCAAAACAACAAGCTTTCTAATGCAAAACACTCCAAAATCAACAATCCACAAGCATGGAACAATTTCCAATCTTCTCCAAAAGCAAGAGTTCCCAAAACCTGAAATAATTCTCCCAAAAATGAAGTGACAAAAGTGGAACAACCCAAAAACAAGGTAAGGAATGAGAATTTTATAGAAGAGGGAAGATAAGATGATGAGGCGGATCCATGTAGAATTCCACTTCACACATCCTCAACCCCAACAGCCAATCAACTTCATTCTCTAATGCATAATCAGTAAGTAGGTGAATAATATGAAAGGTTTACTTACACACTCATATCAAACCCACACCCCAAAGGACTGAAATTAAAACATGTAAGAAAATTGCACTAAAAACATTCAAATTGACTTATAAAAATGTATAAAGAAATTCTAAATTTAACTCTCCAACCATAGGTAAGGTTGGTATAAAATTTATGAGGCATGGGACAAGTTTAACATGTCCCACAAGCCTCCAAATTCAGCCTCCAAGGAAAAATTCGAATTTCAAAGAAGATGAAGTGTTTCATACTCTAAAATCAACTTACATATCTCTTACACATCACTTACACATTTCTTACAACACTTTAATTCAAGGCCAACAACTCTATTAATTACTTTCTTATGACATATTTTAATTAATTAACTTAACAAAATGATTACTCACAATATTACACATCATTTCATAAATACTGAAAGGGGTCAAAGCACCACTAAAATAAACACATACAACAATAAAACAAGAAAATAAATAAAAGAAAACATAAATCCCTTGGTCACATTTGAAGGTGATTCCCCATCATGGGAATCCCTAACACAATAAAACACATACAAACAAATACAATTTTCCATGGTGACCTTGTTGAATTCATCTAGAATTCCAATGTGGTTGGTCTTTGATCCCTAGATGTTTTTTGTGATGTTTTAAAACTGCAAAATACAAATACTTCCTTCGGCCTCATGGCCATATCAGAACATCCAAATGAATATAAATATAATTTCAAGATCATCAATATATATGTGAATCACAACAATCATCAAGAAAATCATCAGTATCACTTAAAATTTCATCCACAACTATATCATCATGAATTTTAATTCAATTCTCATTTTCTAGGTCTATTAAAAAATATATCCAAATATCACAAGTCCGAACAACATCTATAACGTAACCATGTCAAACAGTATATCAACATCACTATCTTAAATGTATTTAATAATTGTCAAGCATCATATAAGAATCAAAGTCAACAATAATCTATGATCGAACATCTAACATCATACTAAATCAAAACTACAATAATGTCCATGATATAGTCAACAGTGTCATGATCAGTATCAAAAGGCGTTAAAGGGAAGTGGGCCCTACATCCACCTCCCCTTAGACTCGACTTCCTCCTCGAAGTCACAAGAAAGAGAGATAGGAACAAATGCAACATAAAAAGTATCACTCCCATTATGGGATTTCTTGCTGCAAACAAGTGTGGGTCCAGAGAGTCCCAAGTTTGGTCCAATGTAATTCAGCAAGAAGAAGGGAGATTGTAAGGGATGAGTTCTAAACTTTTTGCACGCAAGGCTATGAACATTTAAATCTAGAGAGTAACTTTACACTATCAAACAAGATACAATGCATAACAATATAACATGAACAATTCAAAGGAGTCTTAAGAGTAACCGCCAAGTAGAGGAATAATAAGGAGAATTCCATGAGTTGAGAAAGATCACATAGTTTCCCAAGGAATACAACATACTATAGTTACAAAAATTAAGGTTTCCACTAGGGTTAAGTTATGCTTTCATAGTTCATTGTTTAGGAAGGCTAGTGGAATCAACCAAGGCCAACATTTTGTACGAGAGACATGTCTACTCAAGGTCCCACAATTTGAGATCACACAAGATGAGGTTAATCCACAAGGAAGGACACCTAAAACAACAAGACATTTACAATCGAGGAAACTATTTATGGAAAGAACTTATGTAACTTGAGAGCATACAATCACATTTTCATGGTAATACTAAGAAAATTCGTGACCACAAGGATTCCTATAGTCTGATTTTTACACTTTTGTTTTAAGAAACGAGCACACCACACCAACCAAATTATCAATGTCAAAAATTTAGAAAACAACTCCACTAGCAGCTAACATAACAATGCAAGAAGCACCATACATTATATTACAATGAGGTTTATTTATCTTATTTCTTGATCAAGCTCGGAATAACCACAAAGAGAGCACAAGACTAAATCGTAACATTAAAGACCACTCAAGGTCTCTAGGGAGAAGAACAAGTAACACGGGGTCCGACTACAATCCAAGGGTGCATCATATCAAAAGTGAGTAACAACTTAAGAAAACATCTTGTGCTTTCCTTCCCAATGAAAAAAAGAGGCAACAACAATAACGTGCCTCAAGTAGAACAGGAAGAAAAGAAGACTTCCTGAAGTTATGTCATATCCTAAGCATATGTTGCCTTAAAATTGCAATAACTTAGGTCTCCAAGGACAAAACAACACGTAAGGATGTTGCTTCTCAAACAAGAGATAAGTCTTAGTCCAAAATACCACAACACACACTCGTCGAGCTATGAGATGATAAGGATATGATGACCCAAAACTCTCACAAGGAAAGGCACATACATCTATGAACAAGAAAGCACTAAGCAACTAGAACACATTACTATCCACCAGTTGTTTCACAATTCAAGGTAGGTGATAGAACTATAGGTTCAACTGTACATTGCACTCAATACACATAAATCTTACTTATTTTATAACTCAACTAATTAAATCAAAAGTGGTAGTTTCATTTTTTAAGCATATTCCTTTACGATTTTTTATCAATTAAACTTCCTCCTATTATGACATCACAAGTTTTTGTTATAGAGACCACTAAGGGGGCATGATATCTCGCCATTCTGTAAAGGCAGAAAAGAGAAAAAATATTTATCTTACTCCTAGAGGAGGTAGATGGAAAAAGTTTTCCTTTTCTGCTATCTACATGGTTTTATTTCTTCTATTAATCTACCAAGGTTAAAGCAAGGACCATTTTCTCTTTCTATGTTCCAGTTTTTAAGATTCAAGGCCAAATCTCCTCAATTATAGTTTTATGATGTTTGGGTTAGTCAACTTGTCAATTAAATAAAATTAATGATAAGGAAGGGTAAACATATCACACTATTACTTTTATGGGAGAGAGAGGTAAATCAACACATCACATTTTTAATTCTAAGGAAACAAGGGACATTCAACATAGAAAACACATTATAAATTTTGTAAGAACTAGGAACAATCAACCAACATGGATCACAATAATATTTTGAGATTTTTCCGCTAATTACAAGTATCTTAAAAACATTCCTAGTGGGTTTCTATGAGTTCTCAAAAGAAGTTGCAAGGAAGGCCCATTAAAGAAGCATAATTACTTTTACTGATCTACCAGGGTTTAACAATGTTTGTTGTTTTGGTGAAAACACTTTACTCACATGATAAGACAAGGAATTTTTTCAAATCTACACCCATATTACCACAGGATACCATCAACCAAGAAATCAAAATGACAAAGAAAATATTTTAACTATAAGAACACCACATACTCACTAGAAAGCATAAAAGGTAAGAAGCCAATAAAATATCTATTCAACATGGCTTTACGACCAAGAGTTACAGTTTCGTAAGAAGAATCACATTATTAAATAATACTTAGATTAATTCATCAAGGTCTAATTACACTAACATCACCAATGTCATGGTAGAAAAGACTCAAAACATCCATAAGTGTCTCCACGTAATTCAAAATTAGTAGGTCTTAGAGTGTTATTCATAGTAACTTAAAAATTTTAAGGAAAGGGTAGACTTATTTATAGGTCAATAGGGAAACCAAACACACTTAATTTACACACACAATACTCGAATGGGATTAATTCTAACCATAATTACCAAGATGCATACAATCCACAAGTTACTAGTTTATATTTAAGGAAATAAGGAAATCTTGATAAAACTTAGCATGTCATTGATGAAAAGCGACTACCAAACAGATACTTTTCCACTAACATCCATAGTCAACCAAAATTAATCCGAAGCTAACATAATTCAACAACCCACAATTAAACACCTCTACTTTGACGAGGTTAAAGATCTTACCAAACTGTAAGAGATTCACCATCAACGCCATTGGACTCCTAACTAGACCATACTAAGCAACAAACTCTCTCTATCTAGCAAGGTCGAGTAATGAAAAGATCACTCTAAGATCCTAGATACACTTCAAGGTTCTGTGCATCCAAAACTAAAGCACAACATAAAGCACCTAAGAAGGCATTCAAGACACCAAGGGTGTACCCCCATACGATGAAATGTCACAACACAAAAAGCATAGAACCAGCTCATCATCATGCAAGAAGGAACCACGTAACGTTTAGCTAAGTAGCCAATAACATAATAAGCTCTAAGTCACCAATAAAAATAATGTACAAGAAATATTGGCAATCAAGGAAAGTGTCTAAGTATCCACGTTGCAAAGTCTGAAAATTCTTGCAAAAATAAAAATAAATAAAAAGAGCCTCAAAGCTTCTCAAATCAATCATAAAATAAGATGTTGGTCCTTGGTAAAATAACACAATATTATGAATGTAAAACAAAAAATTTAACACACATTCACTCCGCAGCCTTTCATGGCCACCAATAGGGGTACTATGCCTCAAGGTCAGTTCCACGACACATACGCAGGATTGGGTCATAAATGAAACCTAGACTTTATGTCCACTCTCCCATATGGGTAACAAAATGGAAAACTGACAGCCAGACCATCTTTCCTAACCACTAAAGGAAGGAATCTCTAAACAACTTCTAATCAACTCTTCCCAACCCCAAAACACAACCACTATTTTCCAACCACAAGAATCACACCATACAACTTATCATTTGAACAAATTCAATAAAGAAGGGTCTCTAAAGGGCTTAATGCATCATACAATTAAATCAAGATTTAGGACTTGTAAAACAACACATTTTTAAAGGGGAACCAAGTTTCCAATACACTAGACGTTAAAATAAATAAATTTAACCTGACATTTTTAGTTACTCGGGTTTAGAAAAAACGTCGCTAAGTGAGCACAACAACTCAAATAACTTATTATTTTATTACTATTTTAATTCTAGAAGTTCAAATGAAAAGATTAATGTAATATTTCTTCATACTTATTTCTTTTTCAATTTTTAAACAAGGTTGTTTTCTAGATTTAAAAGTGTGCTAAGTTTACAGTTCATGTCTCAAGTTTTCTAGTGTGCCCAAGGGTCCAAGCTTTGAACCCATGGCTCTAATACCAACTGTAACGCCCACAAATCAAGACATAAAGACCAACATAGCAAAGTCCAGGATAATTTTTTTGAACTTTTTAATGTACTAAACAATGCAACAGGTGGTCACAAAGGTTACGACTAACTCTTCAAAAAACTTGACTGAATGATGACCTTATGGACAACACGGAAACAACTAACACCCATCAAGGATAGTTCACTTTACTCTTTGACAAGGCACCATGAAACAACTCAACCACAATACACAGTCACAATTGGATACACTCCATGGTTTACAATCCCTTAAGGTTATGCATTTACCAAAAATTATTTTCAAGACTTTCCTTAACAATCTACAAGATTCATGTTTGGTTCGAGCATTCTTCTCACCAAGGTGAACTTATTACTTTGGTAATCTAGACTAACTAGCCAAAGCACAAGATTTCTGAAATAGGTTCAACTAAAGACTGGAAAAGCTAACAAAATTCATTTGACCAAAAGGGACACCTTTCATTTCTCACAAGGTTGCATAAACATTCCCGAGCTAAAAAATCTTGATACGGACCTCCATTGCAAAGGCGATGAGCGTAAGCTCTAACTGAAGTGAAGTGTCATTACAACAGTTATCAAAACATCCTACAAAACACTAAGAGACTGAAATTCATCCCTAGCATGATTAGATTAACTTCTTGCAGGGCACACGGAAGAGACTTTTCTTCTGTGCATAGAGAAAGGCGCATGAAGAACTCTTTTCTCACAGGCTCAGAAAGAAACTCCTTTTTCTCCCGGGTGTGCAAGACGGGTGTAGAAGAGACTGATGCTCTCTCAGGCACACAAGATGAGCGCAGAAGATACTCATTTTCTCATGGGTGCGTAAGAAGCTCTAGCAGCACAAGAGGATCTGGCTGTGCAAGATGGGGGCATACGAGACATTTCCTCTTCTGTGAAATTTAGAAGGCCATAAATTTTGATAGGGAACTTTTTTTTTGGAAAACAATGACTTTTCATAAAGATCTCCACATCCTCTTTGCACGGAAACATTAAGAATTGAATTTGGATAAATTTTTAAGGGTAAATTTTGAGAAAATGCTCTACAGGATTATAAATGAAAACTTGTAACGCTTGACTTATAAAATTTTGTTCAATTTGACCTCCTTCCTCTCTCAACATGCCAAACTGACATGGAGGGTTTCTCTTACAGGAATTTAGGATGGATAGAAAGGGTTAATTTATTGGTTGAAGATCAATTCGAAATTTCTCAATTTGACAGCAAAAATGACAGCAGTTTTGCCTTTGCTTGATTTGAACAGTTCTTTAAATGTTTCTTAAGTATTTTAGTTTTGTTGGGTTCATTTTGATCTTACAAGTTCAATTTGATATTTCATTTTATTAGTATTTGTTGCAGGGGTCATTTTATAAATTTTTTATAATAATTTGTAGAGTTTACAGTGAAATAAAAATGAAGTTTATACATTTCAAAACAGAGATTAATCTATTTCTTTTTCCATTATTCAAAAACATTGAACTCATTCCATGCTAGTTTTAAATAGTTATCATTCCTCAATCAAATTTAGAAACAAGAATGCAACATATTTTATTTTTCAAATCAGCATTTCTTCAAATAGAGTAATGTATTTTTTTCATACATATTCACTTTTTCATCTTTCCAACACATATTTCAAAACACATTAAACAATCATATTTCAATACCTAATAATGCAAATTGAGAAAAGTAATACAATTGTTTATTGATTCAAACAGATACCTTTACAAATTCTTCTTTCACTCCTCAATTACAATATACAAATTTCAATTTCTTTCACATTCATGCAAAGACATAAAATAGAGTTTAAGTCTTTCACATTCAAAAGGAAATTTCATTTCCAAACATAGTAACTTTTCAACACGAAATATATTACATTGTCATCCACTTGAAGTGGGAAATGGTTCCCAAAAATAAGTCTCTCAAAGCAGTTTCAAAACTATCTTTTTTCTAAGCTCCAAAATAGCAGTATGATTTTCCACCATTTTCCAGTTTGATCACAACAAAACAAGGGAAAGGCAACGATCTCCACCCAACCAAGACATCACATGAAAGGAAAATCCATCCTTCTTCATTGGCCCCTGAGCCCCAACCACATTGCAATAAGAAATATGACTCAACACATGGCAAAAACAGGCTTCCGCAAACACACATGCAAATCTCACATTTAAAAAATACAGCCCAACACAAAACAATAGTTTTAACAACAACAGAAAATAACAAACAATACTTAGGCTTCATCAAGTAAGCCAAAGGAGCAAGAAACTATGGGGGATGCTACTTATGCCTCCTAAAGGGCAAATGGGTATCACCACCTGAGAACAAACCACAAAAAGTACATATCATTTCAAATACCTAACATACCCTTATGTCTCCCCCAAGTACCCGTTATTCCTCACATTTCCTTATGCCTCCCCAACCTCTTATGGCACCCCATAACAAGTAAATAAATGCAAGCTATTTCTTTTTACAAGGTGAAACCCAATTCTCAGCTCCCTCCACACTTATACCTCCCAAAACACTTAAGGCTCCCTCAAGAGTACCCCATAGTCTTCTCCTACACCATCCCTAAGACATCTACCCAACCAATCAACAAATAAAACAACACATTCAAACATTCAACCATTTACATATGCATAAAAATAAAATAAAAAAATTTTGAAGAGCAAAGCTCCCACCTCTCCATGATGGAGTTTGTTCCAAGGTTCCAAAACAACAAGATTTCCAATGCAAAACAGTCCAAGATCAACAATCCACTAGCATGCAACAATCTCCAATCTTCTCCAAAAGCAATAGCTCTCAAAACCCAAAAGAAGTCTCCCAAAAATGAAGTGATAAAAGTGGAGCAACCCCAAAACAAGGTAAGGAATGAGAATTTTATAGAAGAGGGAAGAGAAGAGGATGAGGTTGATCCATGTAGGATGCCACTTCACACATCCTCAACCCCAACATCTAGTCAAATTCATTCCCTAATGCATAATCAATAAGTAGGTGAATAATATGATAATTTTACTTACATATTCAAATCAAACCCACACCCCAAAGGACTGAAATTAAAACATGTAAGAAAAGTGAAATAAAAACATTCAACTTGACTTACAAAAATGCATAAAGAAAGTCTAAATTTAACTCTCCAACCATAGGTAAGGTTGGTATACAAATTTGAGAGGCACGGGACAAGTTTAACTTGTCCCACAAGCCTCCAAAATCAGCCTCCAAGGAAAAATTCCAATTTCAAAGAAGATGGAGTGTTTCATACTTCAAAATCAACTTACATATCTCTTACACATCACTTACACATTTCTTACAACACTTTAATTCAAGGCCAACAACTCAATTAATTACTTTCTTATGACATATTTTAATTAATTAACTTAACAACATGATTACTCAAAAATATTACACAACATTTAATAAATAATGAAAGGGGTCAAATCACATTTGAATGTGATTCCCCCCATGGGAAACCCTAACACAATCAAAAATATAAAAAAAAATACAAGTTGCCATGGTGACCTTGTTGAATTCATCTAGAATTCCAATGTTGTTGGTTTTCGATCCCCCAATGTTTGTTGTGATATTTTAAACATGCAAAATACAAATACCTCCTTCAGCCTCGTGGACATATCAAAACATCCAAATGAATATAAATATAATTTCTAGGTCATCAATATATATGTGAATCACAATAATCATCAAGAAAATCAGCAGTATCACTTACAATTTCATCCACAACTATATCATCATGAATTTTAATTCAATTCTCATTTTCTAGGTCTACTAAAAAAATCCAAAATATCACAAGTCCGAACAACATCTATAATGTAACCATGTCAAACAATATATCAACATCAATATCGAAAATGTCTCTAATAATCATCATGCATCATATAAGAATCAAAGTCAACAATAATCCATGATTGAAAATCTAACATCATAATAAATCAAAACTAAAATAATGTCCATGATATAGTCAATAATGTCATGATCAGTATAAAAAGGTGTCAAAGGGAAGTGGGCACTACATTATTACTCCAAAGATGATACAATGCATTAGAATGGCCAAGAGGCAAGATTACATTTTAATGTTTAGATTGAACTCCCAAAATTTACTTACAGACAAGAGAAAGAGGGAGGGTGCAAAGCCAAGTTGTCCAACATTTAGAAATATGCCCCTCCTTACAATATATAGGAAGAATGAGAGAAAGGGAGAGAAGAATGAGAATTCTTTCTCCAACCACCCTAGAATACATTGAGTTCACCTACAACAGTGATGGGTTATTCTTCAAAACCCATGCCTCCATGTACTCTTCCTTGTTGGGAAAGAAAGAAATCCCATACCTTCATTATTGTGGTAGGTGAGAAACCTAGGACACTTTATAAAATGGTGGACTGTATTTTTCATTTTGAAGAATTTATTTGTGTAGAGGAGACTGTAAGCTTTCCAAAAAGTTCTTTCTTGTGAAAATATGAGCTCCCGATCAAAATTTATGGCCATATGAAGGTCGGGGATTCATTCTGCAAAAGTTATGAGTTCTTGATCTTCCTTTTATGAGTCTGAAATGCATGCAACCTCCAAAATTATGAAATTTCAGACTTTCAGACATTTCAATTTTAGAGATAGGGCTACTATTCATCCACTAATTCTACTGAGAGTTCTAAAACTCTGAACCCCAAACCTCCACAACTCCAAAATATGAAACTCGGACTTCAGGATTCAGGCCTTGTGCCTTTTAGACCTTTGACACTGTTGATCCGCTTGATCCTGCCAAAACCTCTGAAATGTCAGAAATGTGAACCCTCGAAACCCTGACCTTTAAAATTCAAAACATCCCTGCCTTGTTGACCCTGAAACCAATTTTGATCCCTGAAATACGAACCCTTTCAGACTTCAGACTTTCAGGATTTCAAACATTTTTGGTCTCTTTTCCTATTTTTCCGCATAAGACTTTGAGTTCTACATCTCCGAAACTATGAAACACGAAATTTTGAATTTTCGAATTTCAGGATTTCAGACATTTTGGTTTCAGTATTTTTTCACTATTCATCCATTCGCACCCACCAAAATATCCAAAAATTTGAAACCTGAAAGTCTAAAATTTTAGACTTTCGAAATTTCAGATTTCAGGATTTTTGCTCATTTTTTTCCAGCTAGCCATTCTCTTTCTCCGATTTTGGAATTTCGGATTTAGGATTATTTCCTCATTCAGACTTTTTAAATTTTTTTTCCCACCTTGTCTCTAAAATGCCAAAAATACGAAGTCCAAATACTTTGATCCTTTCTCCATTCTTCCACTTGAGCTCTGATCTCCTTCGATGTTCCCTTGGCCATTCATTTGTTGACCTTGCATTTCCATTATCGAGCTTACCTAGAACCTATTTTTCAGAATTGAAATGTGAGCTCGCATGACTGAACAAACCTCTCCATTTCCTCTAGTGCAAGGTCACGTTTGATCAAATTTTATCCCAAGGAAAAAATTGGATAACATGATAAAATGATAAGAATGAAAATTTGTGCGTAGGGGATGAATTATGTGTTCAATCAATTTTTCAGGTGTTTGGTATTTGTAGGGGGATTAAATGACTTGTGATTGGGTTGAGTCGCTGGGATGGTAGGGTCAACAAGATGAGATGTAGAAATGGGTTGTGATGGAGTAGTAGAAGGGAAATATTTGGGTTTAGGTTTATACACTAATCTTAAATGACCCAAATTTTGATGAAGGGATATGGTTTAACGAATTCCTTTTTTTTGGATGCCTAATTCTTTAACTCCATGTTTCATATTAGTGAACATATTATTGGCTATAGGATATGAAGTGGATGGGGAAGATAATTCCATGTGGTAATCATGAGACTGAGGGTTGTAGTTTTGTCATCTGCTAACAAGTCGGACTTGACAAAGGATGGGAAATCATATTTATTTTGGGTTTTAGTCGTGGAAGTATGTTTGGTTGTACAATGAGATGAGGATGGATGACGATGTTTGGATTTCGACTATGATTAGGATGAAGGTAAATGGTTAGGTAAATTTTTAGGATGGAAAGGTGGTGAATAAAGAGGTACATAATTAAAACTTCCTTGGTTAATGAGGTTTTGGATATAAGACCTAAGTTGCATGCAATGATTGGTCGAAATTCAATGGGTATGATGGAATTCACAATAAAAATATTCCCAATAATAAGATGGTTTGGGAATGTTTTGACCGTGTGATTTGACTACGGGATGGACGATCATATTGAAGTTTTTTAGATGATGGAAGATGGTGGTCAAGGATTCTTGCAAAGGAATGAATTGGTTTGGGTTAAATGGTTTTGGGGGAGTAGGAAGTAAAGGTGTAGGATTGGGTGGATTATGAGAGGTCTGGTTGATTTGGATTTGTGAGTTGGATTATATTTTTGTGGCTTAGAAAATGAAGGGGATGGATTAGGCATCGGGAAAAAGTGGATAGTTTGGGCTTGGAGGATGAAGTAGATTTGCTTGATTTTGATTGGTGGTAGTATGTGGTTATTAGGTAAATGGTTTGGGATTGGGATTAGATTATTTGGGATTAGTATATGTAGATGAAGGGGATGGAGTAGATTTATATGAAGAGGAAGTAGGTGATATAAGGTCACATTATATTTGGGTGGTGTTTGGGATGAAGGAGATTTTGGATATGGGCATGGTGTAGGAACCAAATTAGATTTATTTTATTTAGGGGATGAAGTAGATGAGGGTGGCATAAGAGCCTCATTAGACTGGGTAGGAGATGGGGTGGAGATAGGATTGGGATTGGATTTGTTAGGTTTGGGTTTTGGTTATTTAAGAGTCACATAATTTTTTTTAGGATCAGGTGATGGTGGAGATGAAATAGGATTAAAGGATAGGATAGTGGTAGGATTAGGTGATGAAGGGATTACGATATGATTAGAGGATGAGGGTGGCATAAGAGCCATATTGGATGGTTTATTATTATGGGTTGCGGAGGAGGAGGGTGAATTATAAGTCACGGTGGATGAGATAGTATTGGGCTTAGGTGATGGAGGGGATGGAATAATGTCATAGGCTGAATATGATGGTGAATGAGGGGATGTCGGACTATCCAGGAGAAATTCTGTAAGATTTTATTGGGATGATAAATATTATGAAGATGGAGGAAAAATATGAGTTGTTGGGGATGATTATTTTGGATGAAGTTGTTAGGATGGTTATGGATATGTGAATGGGACCTAGTTATAATTTTTATGATGACTGGATATACGAATTGAAGTATCGGATAATAGGGCATTATTTGCATGCATTTAAATTGTAGGAAGGTTTGGGTTATGATGATTTATAGGTGATTTGGAGGTTGGTGTTTAAGATTGTTTTGTGGGTTTGGTATGGGTGTCTATATTAGCAAGGACACAAAGGCGACCCTCTTTGTCTAAGTCAAAGTTAGTGAGATGTTAGAAGTAAATGAAATTGGATTGTTTGGATAGTGCTTTATGTTGATGAGGTTCAGGTGTGGATTGGGAATTTTTTTTTTCGTCAAAGAAGAAGCGAATGGGGTGAGAAGTATGGATCTTAGGAAGGGGACATTTTTTATGGGATTTATTAGGGGATGATAGTTTAGGGGCTGATTGGTTGATACATGATTTAAGAGTGGATATTTATTTATTAAGTTCTTGGATGGTTTTTAGGATGTTAGGATCAACATGGGATGGTCGATTTGGAGGCTGAGGAGAGGATTGGTTAATTTACGATATGAGATTTAATATGTGTTTATTAATATGATGGATAGTGTGTGGTATTTAATAATCAAAGTTAGATGGTTTATTTTTTATGGGTGGGGGATGATGCGATAGATTGGTTAATTAATTTATAAAAGAGGTACGGGTTTGGGTGTTGGTTTGGAGAGGATGGGGATTGTGGATCAAGGCCATGATTATATAGGATTTATGGGGGATTAGATTTGGATTCGGTTGGATGATTAAGGATGTTGAGGGAATTAGGATTGGGATTGTGTGGTTAATGATGCTTGATTATGATGATGTTTGATTGATTAAAATTTAAGTTGATCGGATAGTTAAAGGTGTTCACAAGGACACAAAAAACATGTAGCACACACCCTAACTAGTCAAGTGGGATTGCAATCAAGTTATAGTCAAATTTCAATACCACACACCAATTTTGGTCCCACGATTGGATCTCCACCTATGTTTTAATGTGGGTTCGACTAGTGGGTGATCTTGGGAAGTGCGGCATCCAAGCACTATTAATTGAAATGCATCCAATAGGTTTCCTAGTATAGGGGAGTCCCTGATATACCTTGTGGTACATTGGGCCCAATTTCATGTTGTAAGGATGTTTTCTAAGGCCTGAGTATTGGGAGGTCAAATCCCCTCACTTTGCGTCGCTCTTAAAGAAAGAAAATACTTAGAAAATAACGACACATGTCCTAGTATTTGTATAGCTCATCGGAACACTAGGTGTGTCTAGGTGTGTGGAGATGTAGCCCACAGTCACAATACCCCTAGAATTATGGAGATTACTTATATATCACTTCCATGTGATGTTGTCCCTATAAAAGGAAAATGGGAAGGCTAGCCACTTTTGATCCTCTAGATTGTCCTAGGATGCGAGAGAAGATCGTGTAGGGTTTTTCCTTCAGGATGAACAAACAAGAGAGTACATTACACAAAGAGGATGATAAATGTAATATCATTAAATTCTAGATTTAAAAAATAAATGATAAATATTAGTAGTATTATGTTAGGTTCTTCAAGTGAAGGCCCTACAATACAAGGGTTAGTAGTTTGGATTTTGAATCCAATATCTTGGACTAAACATTATGAAAAACAAAAGGATTAGTAGTTTTTAATAATACTATAAAAAATTTATATAAATATCAAAATGGATAGAATTTTACCTTGTTTCTGTAGTAAACCTATAATACTAGAATGCTAGACTTGCAAAAAATAACCAAGAACACTAAAAAATAGGGTCATACTATTAGTTTAAACTAGATACTATGATTCTAAAAAGGAGATGATTGACAGGGCA
This sequence comes from Taxus chinensis, assembly GCA_019776745.2. Classification (NCBI taxonomy): domain Eukaryota; kingdom Viridiplantae; phylum Streptophyta; class Pinopsida; order Cupressales; family Taxaceae; genus Taxus; species Taxus chinensis. The sequence continues at coordinate 105,711,213 of CM034156.1, forward strand.
TAGGTTCCAAAGTATATAAAATGTTCCAATGTTTATCAAAGGTGCTAATTTATGAAAAAGGAATCATTATGTGTGCATAGGTGCCAATGTGTGATAAAAGACTAAAAAAAGAATAAAAAACTAGCAAAAAAATTTGGTTTTAATGCAATTTTATAGTTTCAAAAGATAACACAATGGCATTGAAACTTTTTCATAGGTGTTGAAACACTACATAGTTTCCAATTTTAGTGAAAATGAGACTTTGTACACAAAATAGGTGTTGAAGTCCGGAAAAAGGATGAAAAATGGTCAAAAACTGGTAAAAGAAGGTTTTCTGCTTATAACAAAGGCATTGAAAGATCAAAAAAGGCACCAAAGTTTGTGGAAAGGTACTTAAAAATGGCATAGGTTACATTTTGGGATTTATAGGAAATAAAACATAGAAAAAGGTTTTTTTTCATGCTATAGATGAAATCTGAGTTCAAATTTTTAAATTTTGAAGGGGTAAACAATGAGGAAAGTTCTTGAAACTTTGACATCCTATGCAATGCATAAAATAAGATTATAAATGAAGAAAAATCAGCAGATAATCCACAAATTGGGTGCTGATAATTTTTATGTCTAAATATTACTGAGTAAAATTTGAGAAAACAAACAAATTTGTTTCTCTAATCAAATCTTTTTAACAATACACCAGATAGAGAAATGGATTAAAAGGGGGAGAGAATCAAATACCTACATTTACATCTAAGTTGTAAAGATCCTCCTTTGATGTGTTGTATTTTCTTTTGATTGATTTTTAGTTGCTTAAAATGTTTGTGGAGACACATGAGCAACACCTACCCTAGATATCCTTTGATTGCTTGATGAAGGATGAAGGATTGGATCAAGATGGAAGGAATAGGTTAATTGATTGGATAAGAGGATAAAAAGGATGATTGATGAAACAAATTTGTAGAGCTTTCTTATAGACTTGTGACTTGGATCTCTCGGAGGAGGAGATCTCAATTTATAGCTAGTGTGTAGAGCATTCAATTGCTAGGATGAAGCCAAGTTGGATTAAGATCAATGGTGGAGAATGCCTGTGACGATTAGAGAATTCTAGAGCGGAAGGCTATAGAATTCAAATTCCAAATTAGTGCAGGGAAAAAGTTTCCATTGAATTAAAAATTCAATGTAAGGAGAGAATCAGAGAGGCTTGAAAAAATAGAATCCTCTAGATTTAGAGTTGGGATGATGTGATTAAGATTATAATTAGATTAGGTTAATGAATAATGATTAGGGGTGAGGTTACATGGAAAGGATAGATGTAGGGATGTGTAGAGTAGGTGGGTAGTTAGATATAAGAATAGTAAATAACTAGATAATGTTAATATGGATTATAATGTGATAATATGATACAATAATAAAATAAAAGTGATTAATGATAAGATGGGATATAATAATGAATTATAAGGATTAATGGTGTAATGATGAGATAAATGATAAATTATGAAAAGGGGAAATATGATAAAAGGTACTATTAATAATAATTATTCTTGTGATTAATTATTATATGGATGATGTTGGGATATTTGAGGGACGTATTAATCATAATTAATCATGTCGACATTTTAGATGTCTACATGTGACAACCAATTTCTGAGAAAAGCTCAATTACTCTGTAAATAAATAATATAAATAAATTAGGAATAATAGATAGATGTTATTATTGGGTTACTATTATTATTATTATTATAATTATATATAAGTAATTAATTCATTCTTTATAAATATGTAGTCCCCTATAAGAACCCTATATTTTTTTATTTCGACCCCTAATGGATGTGGCAGACACTTCTACACTAAGGATAAGTGTGGACGACATGATCACTTAAAACCTATCTTTAAATCTTGAGTACACGATTTGGTTGCTGGAAATGGAGGTCGCGACTCAGTTAAAGGGGAAAGTGGAACCATTCGAGTTGATGCTATGGGACCAGAGTTGAAAGAAATATGGAGTCAAGGGACCCCTATTACCCCTATGTGATTGCATGGTGTAGATGGTGATGGCTATGGAAAATTTATTGTTGGTGGTGGGACTATGTCCATTTGGTTTTAGGGAAGCCCTCTTTCCCTTGAAGCCATTATTTAGAGCATGGATTGCATTACTCACCATGATCCTTGCCATTACATAACTATTTTAGGGGGTAAAGATGAAAATTTTGGCTCTAGCTGTGGAACCCTTGTTCACTCTTTTGTATGATCCTATGTTTAACTTTCTCGTAACCATGTGAATTCTGGTGCAAGGCTATCCAATTCCTGTCGAAATGAGTTCTGGCAAGGGAAATGAAATTCTTTGCATTGTGCAGACATCATTCCCTTTGTGTAATTTTTGTAAGAATTGCTTGAATCCAAGGTCTTATTATCAAGAATATGACATAATTTTAATATTTAGTGAGTTTTGTTCCATCCTTCCAATTCTTCATATGTGAATATCAAAGTACACCCTTACGCTCCTTGAAGGAAGTTTATATATCTATCTTTGTACAAGAGGCTTTTTATTATGTTTTTTATTAGGATTTGTGATAAACATGCTATTTCAGAAAGCATGTGGGAATGCAAATCCCACTTTTTGGCTACGAAACTATGGTTCCCCATATTCAATCCTATCACTATATCTTGTCATGAATACTTGTTTGTTTCATAATTCGATACATTCCTTATCAATTTTTTAATTTAGGATGTCTTGTATCCATTTTAAACACTTTGGTAAAAGTCTTGAATGTTTATTCCCTCACCTCTGATTTCACCCATACAACTTATGCTAGAATTATTCTTGGCATAGACATATCAAAGAACCTTCCCGCCAACATAGAGAATTAATTTGAAGATAGGACATGGACCCAAGCCTTTCACCATGAAGGATTTCCCTTTAGATGTAAAATAATGTTTTCTTTGAGGAATATAGCTACAGATTGTCCATTGGAAAAGAGGTAGATTGAGAGAAATGCCAAGTGAAAAGATGCCCTCCCGTAAAAAATTTTAGTAGAAGTAAATGTAAAGGAGGATTTAGATTCAAAAACAAATTTGGATGACTAGATGGACTCATCTCCTAATTCACTAATAGTGATTCTAATAAAAAATATTCAACTAGTGATAAAAAATTAGGGTTAGAAAGTTCAATTAGGTTCAGAGGGTAATTCCTCACCATACCCATAACATGCTTAAATATTCACCTTGATTTTTCTCAAACTTAATACATTAATAAAACTCCTTAAATCATTCCCATTGGATAGAAAATTTCCTCACCTTTCATATGATATAAAGAAGTGTCTCCTAACTCCTCATATTTCTCAAGTTATGGGTCGACAGGCCTTGGGGTGAAAATTTTCCCCAAAAGTGGGCATGCAGGCCGAAGGGTGAAAATTTTTCCCCAAGGGTAGGTCTACGGGCCGTGGGGAGAAAATTTTCTTGAAGGAGTAAGCGGGTCAGTGGGGCCGTGGAAGACTTTTGGAAAATTTTCTGTGCAGGGTTAAAAACCACCTTTGCTCCCGTGCTCCCACGGGTCCGCAACTCCATGAGGGATACATGGCACCTCCTAAGCTAGCACAGGGGAAAGTGGGGTGGTGGGAACATTTTGGAAACATTTCTCATGCTAGAAAAGAATCCCACTTTACGCCTGCGCTCCTACGAGTCTTCAAGGGACACATGGCATCTCCTAAGACAACGCAGGGAAAGTGGGGCAGCGAGGAGAAATAAAATTTAATGCCCCGAAGGGAAAATAGGGTAACACCCACCTGCACGTCTACTGGCACCTTGTGATGCCATGTGGCAGTTCCTGATTGGCTACAGGCCAGGGGAGACTTTAGAAAAAATTTCCAAAATTTTTTGAAATACAAAAGGCAAAAAGGGACCTGCTCCTCCACCGATGCCTCGTTGTGCCACGTGGCAGCCTTTGATTGGCTGCGGGGCGGAGGGTAAAATTAGGAAAATTTTCCCAAATTTTTCTCAAAGTGCTAAGTTAAAAAGGGATCCGCCACTCCGCCGACACCTCGTGGTGACACGTGGAAACCTATGATTCACTGCGGGCTGGCAAGGTAGTGGGGAAAATTAGGAAAATTTTCCCAAATTTTTTCCGAAGCTCTAAGGGAAAAAATTCGGACCCGCAGGCCCACCAAGGAAATTTTTCCCAATTTTTTTTTATGCCAAGTGAAGAAATACTTAAAAGGCCATAAATTTTGATAGAGAGCTCGGTTTTGGGAAAATGAGGACTTTCTGGAAATCTCTCGATGTCTTCTTTACTTAGAGATAATTAATTTTTTATTTTGATAAATTATAAGGTGTAAATTTTGTGAAAACGTTCTGCAGGCTTTTACACTGCAAACTAGTAAAACCGAACTTATTAAATTTGTTCAATTTGATCTTTTCCCTCTCTCAACATGTCAAATAGACATGGAGAATTGTTCTTAGGTGGATTTAGGATAAGTTTGTGAGGTAGATATATATAACTGAATTCCAATTTGAAATTTTGCAATTTTGATGACAACCGACTGTGAAAGCTTTGACCTTGGTTTTGCCAGGTTTTGAAATATTTCCTTTAAGTATTTTTGTCTAGTTGGATTTGTTTAAGGAAAACTACATCAATTTAATAATTTAAAATGTTAATTCATTATGGCAGGTTCGGTCTATGAATTTTGGATTAAATAATTTCCATTTTCTTCTTCCATGTATTATAGTGTGTTCCAATCCTAATCTAATACATTTAGTTGATTTGATTCAAATATTCCAAACTAAGATACATCTCTGATTTTCAATTTTCACATATTTCAAAAGATAGAGTATTACACTTCCTTTATACACATTTCTTCCTTTCAAACAAAGATTACAACTCACATCCAGATGATTAAATTCAATATAATGATACAATTTGAGGAAGGTTATGCAATCCTTTATTTATTCTAAAAGACAACTTTACAAATTCCTTCTTTTATCCTTTCCAAAATCATATATTATATGCATGACAGAATAATACATTTTCTTCTAACGTATTTCACTTTTCCACTTTCCAAACAATGATTTCATAATGCATGTTAAACACAGATTTCCAATGGAATAATATCATATGGACAAGACAAAACCACTTCCATTAATTCAAATGAAACTCTTTTACATTTCAAATTTCAAATTTCATTATCAATACAAAGTATCTTTCCATTACAATTAATACACATATCATCCACTTCAAATAAGAAATGGGATACAATAATATTTCATTCACAAGGGACTGTCAAACTATCTTTAACTCAGCTCCAGAACAACAACATGCAGATTTCTCATTCTTCCAATTTAATAACAACAAGATTAGGGGAAAGGCAATGCTCTCCACCCAACCAAGACATCTAATGAAGAGGAGAGGACATCCTTCTTCATTTCCCCCGAGCCCCAACCACAATGCAATAAAATATGTGATCCAACTCATGGCAACAACATGCTTCAACAAACACACAAGCAACATTTTCACAATAAAACATAGTCCAAAATAGAATGTAGTTTACAAATACATTAAAGCATGACAAACAATACTAAGACTTTCTTTAGCAAGCAAAAGGAGCAAGAAATTATTGGGGATGTTATTTATGCCTCCCAAAGGGGAAATGGGTATCACCACCTAAGGAAAAACCACTTGAATATATATATGTATATCATTTCAAATCCCTGACATTGCCCTTATGCCTCCCCCAAGTACCCCTTATTCCTCACATTTTCTTATGCCTCCCCAACCTCTTATGGCACCCCATAATGAGTAAAGAAATGCAAGCTATTTATTTGTAAGGTGGAACCTAAATCCCAACTCCCTCCACCCTTATACCTCCCTATAACACACTTGTGCTTCCCAAAAAATAACCACATAGTCTTCTCCTACACCATTCCTAGGCCATCTACCCAACAACCCACAAACATGCCAAAACATTCACACATTAACATTTAAATTTATAAAAGAAGAGCATTTCAAGAGCCAAGCTCCTACCTCTCCATGATGGAGTTGTTCCAAGTTCCAAAACAACAAGCTTTATCCCAATGCCAGCAATCCAAAACAGCCAACCACAAAAGTGCAACAATCTTCCAAAAACTTCTTCAAAGCAAGAGCTCCCAAAACATAAAGGAATTCACCCAAGAATCAAGTCTCCAAAAATGAAGCATCCCCAAAACAAGGCAAGGAATTCAAATTTTATAGAAGAGGTAAGAGAAGAGGATGAGGTGGATCCATGTAGGATGCCACATGAAAAATCCTCAACCCTAACCCCAAAAGTCAACTTCATTCTCCAATGCACAATAATTAGGTGGGTGAATAATATAACAGTCTACTTACACACTCAAACCCAACCCACACCCCAAAGGACTGAAATTAAATCATGTATGAAAAGTGCAGTTTAAACCTACAATTTACCTTCTCAAAAGTAATTATAAAAGTATAATCTCAACTCCCCAACCGTAGGTATGGTTGGTAATTAAATTTAAGATGTATGGAATAAGTTTAACTTGTCCCACAAGCCTTTAAAATCAGCCTCCAAGGACAGATTTGAATTTCCAAGAAATTCGAGTGTTTCACACTAAAAATTCAATTCACACATCAATTACATATCCCTTACACATCACTTATAACACTTTAAATCATGGTCAAGAACTCTCATTAATTAACTTTTTAAGACATATTTTATTTATTTATTTTAACAATATGATTACTCACAATATTTACACACCATTTAATAATTAATGAAAGGGGTAAAAGCACTACAAAATAAACACATGCAAACATAAACAAAGGGACCAAAATAAAAGAAATGCATAAAACCCCTTGGTCATAATTAAAGGCGATCATCCCCATGGGAATCCCTAATAGACAAAAGCACGCACAAACAAATACTAGTTGCCATGGTGACCTTGTTGAATTCATCTAGAATTCCAATCTGGTTAGTCTCCAATCCCTTGATATTTGTTGTGATATTTTAACCTACAAAACAAAAATACCTCTATTGGTATTTTGGCCATATCAAAACATCCGAAATAATATAAATATAATTCCAAAAACCATCTCGATGTATGAATCAAAAAAACATCTAAGCAATCTAGCAATATCATTTATAGTTTTATCAACAATTACATCATCATCCAATAATTTTCATTTCTAGGTCTACTCACAATATCCAAATATCACAAGTCCGAACAACATCCATCATATAACCATGTCAAACAATATATCATCATCAACATATAAAATGTCTCTAATAATCATCATGCATCATAACTGAATCAAGTCAACAATAATCCATGATATAGCATCTAACATCATACTATAATAAAGTTCATAATCATGTCCATAATATAATCAATAGTATCATGATTAGTATCAAAAGGTGTCAAAGGGAAGTGGGCACTACAATAGCACTATCCCATATTAGTGTAAGTGCATTTTTCTCTTTGTCTTGGAAACCACTAATCCTTTGGCTTCCATATATCATCATAAGAGTTGGATTATGTATTCCAAGATTGAAAACCCTATTTAAAAAAAAAAACAAAAAAATAATTTTTGAGTGTATGCCGCATTTATTTACATGTTTTAAGACAACATTTCAAAAAAAATAACTACAATGTCAAGCCATATTTTTTGTTTATATCTACGTATTTATTTTTAAAATATTAATAGTTTAAGTGTTTCATCTTTATTATAATTCGTAATGTCTTAATTTTTGTACAAAACACATCATGTACGTGAGACAAGCAAGGTGGTAATAGTAGATGGTAGGACAAAGGGTCGATATGCTCCAAGATCTCAAAAGGACCCACGAATCTAGGAGCTAACTTAGAACCTTTTCGATAACGGATAGGACTCTTATGTGGCCTGACATGAAGGAACACCTTAATGCCCACATAAAAACTACGGTCAGTCTAATGATAATCTTCATACTTCTTCTACCTGTGCTATGCCTCCTGTAGTATTTGTCTGATCAAAACCACCTGCTACTCCATGTCCTGTAACAAAGCTGGTCCAAGAGAAACCCTGTCCTCTAGCCTATCCCAATTAATAGGTGTATTACACTCTCTTCCATACAAATCCTGAAAAGAAACCATGCCTATACAACTCTGAAAGCTATTATTGTAGGAAAACTCCACCAAGTATAGGTACTCCTCCCATCTAGAATGCTAATCCATCACATACATCTTGAGCATGTCCTCTAAAATCTGATTCACCCACTCGGTCTGTCCATCTGTCTCAGGGTGATATGCTGTGATAAAAATGATCTTCATCCCGAGGGCATGCTATATGGTAGTCTAGAAATGGGAAGTATACAAAGGATCGCGGTCACAAATAATCTTCCGCAGAATCCCGTGCAACCTGACAATCTCATCCAAATATACCTGTGCCATTGCACTAACTATATAAGTGGTCTTCACTGGAGAAAAGTGAGCTACTTTTGTCAATTTAGCAACTGTGACCATGATGGTGTCGTGGTGATATCTTGACATTGGTAGCCCAACAATGAAGTCCATCGAAATGGTGTCCCATTTCCACTCTAGTATATCATGAGGAAAGAGAAAGCCAGCTCAATGTTGATGCTCAGACTTTACTTTCTAGCACTCTAAACATCATGACTTGAACTGGGCCACGTCTCTACGAAGTCCTCTCCAATGATACAACTGTCTCAAGGTGGCATGCATCTTCTTCACCCCGGGATAGGATGAATAGGGTGCACGTTGTGCCTCCACCAAAATTTTGTTCCTCAATCCTTCATCTCTAGGAACATAAATTTGGCCTCTGTGCTTGAGAAGACCATCTTCCTCTAGTGAGAAACCATAAAAATTCCCCACAAGTGGTCTCTGATACTCGATCTATGTTCGAATGGAAATGTAGAAGCTATCAAGAGGAAGCTACTAAAGAATCCTACTCCACAAATATGTGCTCAATGAGGTAGCTATAGCCACATGTCTGTGTCTGCTGAGAGCGTCTGCCACCACATTATCCTTCCCTTTCACATGCTCTATCTCCATATCATACTCACAAAGAAATCCCATCTAACGCCGCTAACGAGCATTGAGATTGGGCTGTGTGAAGATGTGGCGAAGACTGAGGTGATCTATCCTGAGTTTTAATCTCTGACTAGGCAGAAAGTGCCTCCATCGAACCAAAGCATGCAAAACTTCCGGAAGCTCAAGATCATGAGTCAGATCATTAAGCTCGTAATATTTGAGTTTACGAGATTCAAAAGCCACTACTCTACCCTCCTAGACTAACACACCTCCAAGCCCTACCAAAGAAGCATCCGTGCAAATGAAAAACTCACCTTGTGGATCTGGGACTACCAGGATAGGTGTTGTAGTGAGACATTCCTTCAGTGTATTGAAGGCCTGCTCACACCTGTCTGACCAAAAAAACTACTTCCATTTCCTCTGAAGGGAAGTGATGGGGTGCGCAATCCGAAAGAAGTCCTGAACAAATCTCCAGTAGTAACCTGTTAATCCCATGAAGTTGTGCACCTCAGTCATAGTAGTGGGTGTTGTCCAATCCATAATAGCTCTAATCTTGGAAGGATCAATGTCGATACCTTCCCCAGAAATGATATGACCCAAATACTGCACCTCTGTCTGAAATAATGCACACTTCTCCAGGTTCTCGTAAAGCTTCTGCTCAGGAAGGCATTGAAGAACTTGGCAAAGGTTTCCCTCGTGTTCCTCACGCGTATGTGATTAAATCAAAATGCCATCAAGGAAGATGAGCATGAAGTGATCTAAGAAGGTCCTAAATACCCCATTCATCAAACTCATAAACATTGCGGGGGGGGCATTCGTCAAACCAAAAGGAACCACTGTGAACTCATAGTGGCCATATCTCATATGGAAGGCAGTCTTATGAATGTCCACCTCCGAAATCCTCAGCTAATGGTAACCTGAATTAAGTTCTATCTTAGAGAAATTTATGGCTCCCTTCATCTGATCCAACAAATCATCAATGTGTGGAAGGGGATAATGATTATTGATCATTACTTTGTTCATATGGCGGTAATCAATACACAACCGCAAGGATCCATCCTTCTTCTTTACAAATATCACTGGTGCACCCCAAGAGGATACACTAGGATGGATAAGGCCTTTCTCCAAAAGGCCCTTAAGCTGCAACTTGAGCTCACAGAGCTCTGGTGTGGTTATTTAATAAGGTGCTCATGAGATAGGCTCTGCTCCCGGAACCAGATCTATGTGAAAATCAATCTCACGTGGGGGTGGTAACCCCGGTAGCTCCCTTGGAAAGACATCTAAAAACTATTTTAAAATGGGGTGATCATCTAGCGATGGTCCACTAGACCCATCCTAAAATCTTTCACTAACTGTAATAGCATACATCTGACAACCCCATCACACACACCACTTAAGCTTAAAAACAGAGATGGTGCAAATAATAACGGGTCTCTTGACCCCTAAAATCACCGAATCAACTCCCAAATTATCTGCACAAGATATAATCTTATGTTAATAATCCATCCTGGCCCTGTGTGTAGAAAACCAATCCATAACTAAGATGACTCCATATGAGCCCAAAGGAAGGATACAGAGACCCGAGGTAGTGGTGAAAGGTCCTAAATCCACCACATACTCCTTACCTATGGAGTCTATAGAGATCTTGGCTCTAGAAACCATCTCAACATCCCAACTATGACCTTGCCTAACTACCACCAGCTTCCATCGCTCTACTAAAGATGGTGTAATAAAACAATCAGAAGATCCCAAATGATCTGGTTGTGGTCTACTAAGGTCTCTACTGGAAATCTCCTGTTGAGTGAGATCTTTGGGCACCTTGTGTCCTGATGGAACCCCTAGGAGGAGGCCCCATAATCTGACCTCTCTGTGCATCAAATCTCTGTGGAAGTCTATAAGGTGGGCGTGAGTGCTACTACTATGGTCTGAAAGATGACTATCCTAAACCCTCTCCACCATAAGGAAGATGTACTAAACCCCTTGATCTTCTGTCCTGCATCTGTTGTATGTGGCTCCAGAATTGATCTCTAGCCTACTGGGTCTTTCCTTGAGTTTCTTTTCTACATAGGGCTTCACGATGGCCTCAGCTAATGTATGTGGACAATGGATCCACATTGCACCTCCAATGTCTAGATTCAGGCCCCAAATGAACCTATGAATCCACACCTTCTCATCCTACATGTAACCAACATACTGGAGCAGATCCAGAAATCTACTCTCATACTTAGCCACTATAAGAGATGCATGTTGGAGGTCATAGAACTCATCTATCTGCTGATGTATGAACCTTTGTCAAAAATATCTACTCTAGAAATGCTCCTCAAAGAGCTCCCAGGTAACTGTCTTAGAGTCAACATGGAGCTTCTACTCCTCTGTCTGCCACCAGACACCAGCTCCATCTTTCAGTAGATGGATTGCACCATGAGCTTTCATGTTGCTAGAACAAGGACAGAGCTTGAAGAATCCACTCAAGCTCACCAACCAAGCCTCTTCCTGAAATCCACCTATGTAACTAGAATAATGTGATGGTCGAAGCTTCAGGATCTCCCTAATATGATCTACATCTGTGGTTTGACAGCCGTTAGGTCTCTCTACATGCTCATCCCTTAGTCACCATGTCCCCTCTATGGTGACTCTAATGTGGCTAACTCTGCATGGAAGTCCTCTACTCCATGCTCCTCACTGGGTCGAGGTGATACACGAACCTCAATGGAAGGGCCTCTATCATGTCTGGTTGCATGTCCTCCTATTGATCCTCCACGTAGAGCGGCATTAACATCCTGAAGATTCTATAAAATCTAGGGTAGGATGGATGCTACAATAGGATTTGGTGGTGGTAAGTCTAGGTCTATGTGAAAATACCCCTCGTCCCATCTGCACCTCCTACACAGACCAAGGAAAGAGTTAGTTCATCTTTCTAAGTTTTATTCAATTTCCATGTTTACTCAAATATGTAATTTCTAAACTAAGTTGTTTTCTAGATTTAAAAGTGTGCTAGGTTTAAGGTTCATGTCTCAATTTTACTAGTGTGCCCAATGGACCAAGATTTTGAACCACTACTCTGATACCAAGTGTAACACACGCTAAAACAACCCACTTGAAACCCAAGAACAACCTAGGATTAGTTAGGAAAATTATGGAATAAAATTTTTTATTTGAAAGAATCTACAACCGGGTTTTAATACAATAGTTGTCACTAACAGGTTCCAGATTAATTCTAATCAACTAGAATATGTTTTTCTCTTATTAACAACTAATATAGGTCATAAGGTCCCCAAAAATTAGGGTTAGAAAGTTCAATTAGGTTCAGAGGGTGATTCCTCACCATACCCATTCTCTAACAAGATTAAATATTCAACTTGATTTTTCTCAAACTTAAAAGTGGGCCTGCGGGCCGAGGGGTGAAAATTTTGCCCAAAGGGTAGGTCTGCGGGCCTCGGGGAGAAAAATTTCCCGAAGGAGTAGGTGAGTCGGCAGGGCCATGGAAAAATTTTGGAAAATTTTCTGCGCGGGGCAAAAAACCACCTTTGTGTCTGCACTCCTGCGGGTCCCTAAGTCCAAAAGGGACATGTGGCGCCTCCTAAGCCAGCATGGGGGAAAGTGGGGTAGTGGGAACATTTTGGAAAAATTTCTCGCGAATCCCACTTCACGCTTGTGTTTCCACGAGTATGTTAGGTACACGTGGCATCTCCTAAGGCAACGCGGGGAAAGCGGAGTGGCAAGGAGAAAAAAAAATTTACACCCCGAATGGCAAAGAGGGTAATACCTACCATGCCTCTGTTAGTACCTTGTGATGCCATGTGGCAACCCCTGATTGGTAGCAGGCCAGTGGGGAGACTTTAGACAATTTTCCTAAAAAAATTTAGAATGCCAAAGGGAAAAAGGGACCCACTCCTGCACTAACACCTCGTTGTGCCACTTGGCAACCTCTTATTGGCTATGGTCTGGCGGGAAAAATTTGGAAATTTTTCCATAAATTTTCTGAAAGTGCTAAGTTAAAAAGGGATCCGCCCCTCCATTGCCACCTCATGGTATAACATGGTAGCCTTTGATTGGCTGCGGGAAGGCGGGGAAAACTAGATAAATTTTCCAAAAAAATTTCTGAAGCTCTATGGGAAAAAATTCAGACCCGCAGGCCCACCAAAGAAATTTTCCCCAAATTTATTTTTTACACCAAGTGAAAAAAAACTTCAGAATGCCATAAATTTTTATAGAGAGCTTGGTTTTCGGCAAACGTGGACTTTATGGAAATCTCTCAACGTCCTCTTTACTTAGGGATCATTAATTTTTTCTTTTGAAAAAGTTTAAGGGGTCAATTTTTTGAAAACGTTCTACAGGGTTTTACAGTGCAAACTGGTAAAAATGAAATTATGAAATTTGTTCAATTTTTTCTTGTCCCTCTCTCAACATGTCAAATAGACATGGAGAATTTTTCTTAGGTGGATTTAGGATAAGTTTGTGAGGTATATCTATTTTATTGAATTCCAATTTGAAATTTTGCAATTTTGACAACAACTGACTGTGAAATCTTTGAACTTGGTTTTTCCAGGTTTTGAAAGATTTCATTTAAGTATTTTTGTCTAGTTTGCTTTGTTTAGGGAAAACTACATCAATTTAATCATTTAGTTTGTTACTTCATTATGGAAGGTTCGTTCTATGTATTTTGGATTAAATAATTGCCATTTTCTTCTTCCATGTATTATAATGTGTTCTAATCCTAATCTAATACATTTAGCGGATTCGATCCAACTATTCCAAAGTAAGATACATCTCTGATTTCCAATTTTCACATCTTTCGAAAGACAGAGTATTACACTTCCTTATACACATTTCTTCCTTTCAAACAGAGATTACAAATCACATCTAGATGATTAAATTCAATACAATGATACAATTTGAGGAAGGTTATAAAATCCTTTATTTATTCCAAAAGAAAACCTTACAACTTCCTTCTTTTATTCTTTCCAAAATCATATATTTTATACATGGAAAAATAATACATTTTCTTGTCACGTATTTCACTTTTCCACTTTCCAAACAATGATTTCATAGTGCATGCTAAACACAGATTTCCAATGGAATACTATCATATGGACAAGACAAACCCACTTCCATTAATTCAAATCAAACTCTTTTACATTTCAGATTTCAACTTTCATTGTCAATACAAAGTATCTTTCAATTACAATTAATACACAGATCATCCACTTCAAGTGGGAAAGGGGTTACAATAATATTTCATTCACAAGGGACTGTAAAACTATCTTTATCTCAGCTCCAGAACAACAACATGCATATTTCTCATTCTTCCAATTTGATCACAACAAGACTAGGGGAAAGGCAACGCTCTCCACCCAACCAATACATCCAATGAAGAGGAGAGGCCATCATTCTTCATTGGCCCCCGAGCCCCAACCACAATGCAATAAAAGATGTGATCCAACTCATGGCAACAACAAGCTTCCATAAACACACAAGCAACATTTTCACAATAAAACACAATCCAAAACAGAATGTAGTTTACAACTACATTAAAGCATGAAAAATATTACTGAGGCTTCCTCTAACAAGCCAAATGAGCAAGAAACTATGGGGCATGCTTCTCATGCCTCCCAAAGGGTAAATGGGTATCACCACCTGAGGACAAACTGCCTGTATGTATATATGTATATATATATATATATGTATGTATATATATATATATATATATATGTATGTATATATATATATATATATATATCATTACAAATACCGGACATGCCCTTATGCCTCCCCCATGTACCCCTTATTCCTCACATACATTAAAGCATGAAAAATATTACTGAGGCTTCCTCTAACAAGCCAAATGAGCAAGAAACTATGGGGGATGCTTCTCATGCCTCCCAAAGGGTAAATGGGTATCACCACCTGAGGACAAACTGCCTGTATGTATATATGTATATATATATATGTATGTATGTATGTATATATATATATATATATATCATTACAAATACCGGACATGCCCTTATGCCTCCCCCATGTACCCCTTATTCCTCACATTTTCTTATGCCTCCCAAACCTCTTATGGCACCCCATAACAAGTAAAGAAATTCAAGATTTTTCTTTGTAAGGTGGAACAAAAATCCCAACTCCGTCCACCCTTATACCTCCCTAAAACACACTTGTGCCTCCCAAAAAATAACCCCATAGTCTTCTCCTACACCATTCCTCATCCATCTACCCAACAACCCACAAACATGCCAAAACATTCATGCATTAACATTTACATTTATAAAATAAGATAATTTCAAGAGCCAAGATCCTACCTCTCAATAATGGAGTTGATCCAAGTTCCAAAACAGAAAGCTATATCCCAATTCCAGTAATCCAAAACATCCAAGCACAAACATGCAACAATCTTCCAAATACTTCTTCAAAGAAATAGCTCCCAAAACAGTAAGGAATTCGCCCAAGAATCAAGTCTCCAAAAATGAAGCAAACCCAAAACAAGGCAATGAATTCAAATTTTATAGAAGAGTGAAGAGAAGAGGATGAGGTGGATCCATGTAGGATACCACATCGCACATCCTCAACACCAACCCCAAAATTCAACTTCATTCTCTAATGCACAATAATTAGGTGGGTGAATAATATGATAGTCTACTTACACACTCAAATCCAACCCACACCCCAAAGGAACTAAATTAAATCATGTAAGAAAAGTGTAATTGAAACCTACAATTTGCCTTCTCAAAAGGCATTATAAAATTCTAATCTCAACTCCCCAACCATACGTGTGGTTACTAATTAAATTTAAGAGGTATGGGACAAGTTTAACTTGTCCCAAAATCCTCCAAAATCAGCCTCCAAAGATAGATTCGAATTTCCAAGAAAGTGGAGTGTTTCACACTCAAAATTCAATCCACACATCAATTACATATCTCTTACACATGACTTAAACATTACTTAAACATCACTTATAACACTTTAAATCATGGCCAAGAACTCTCATTAATTACCATCTCAAGACATATTTGATTTATTTACTTTATCAATATGATTACTCACAATATTTACACATCATTTAATAATTAATGAAAGGGGAAAAAGCACCACAAAAATAAACACATGCAAACATAAACAAAGGGACCAAAATAAAAGAAATGCATAAAACCCCTTGGTCACAGTTAAAGGTGATCGCCCCCATGGGAATCCCTAATAGACAAAAGCATGCACAAACAAATACTAGTATCCATGGTGACCTTGTTGAATTCATCTAGAATTCCAATGTGGTTGGTCTCCAATCCCTCGATGTTTGTTGTGATATTTTAACCTGCAAAACAAAAATACCTCTATCGGTATTTTGGCCATATCAGAACATCCGAAATAATATAAATATAATTCCAAAAACCATCTCGATGTATGAATCAAAAAAACATCTAAGCAATCTAGCAACATCATTTATAGTTTTATCAACAATTACATCATCATCCAATAATTTCCATTTCTAGGTCTACTCACAATATCCAAATATCACAAGTCCGAAAAACATCCATCATATAACCATGTCAAAAAATATATCATCATCAACATATAAAATGTCTCTAATAATCATCATGCATCATAACTGAATCAAGTCAACAATAATCCAGGATATAGCATCTAACATCATACTATAATAAAGTCCATAATCATGTCCATAATATAATCAGCAGTATCATGATTAGTATCAAAAGGTGTCAAAGGGAAGTGGGCACTACAATAACACTATCCCATATTAGTGTGAGTGCATTTTTCTCTTTGTCTTAGAAACCACTAATCCTTTGGCTTTGATATATCAGCCTAAGAGTTGGATTACATATTCCAAGATTGAAAACCCTATTTTTAATAAAACAAAAAAAACAATTTTGAGTGTATGCCCCATTTTTTAAATGTTTTAAGAACATTTAAAAAAAAAAAAAACTATGATGTCAAGCCATATCTTATGTTTATCTCTGAGTATTTATTTTTGAAAAATTAATAGTTTAAGTTTTTCATCCTTAATTATAATTCACAATGTCTTAATTTTTTTCCAAAACCCATGTTATTTTTCTATGTTATTCGTTATAGATTAGTAAAAAGTATAAAAAAATATAAAAAAATACTCCATTTTATAATAATTTAAAATGGAACGATTGATTTGTTTATTATTTTCACAAATTTAAGGGGAGTGTACACATGATCATTTCATTTTCAGAATGTGTCCTCATTAAAAATTAGTAAAAAATAATATACAAATTGAAAAATTAGGAAATACTAGTAGGATGTAATGCATGATCTTATCTAAATTTCTATGAAAGGAACTTGAAAATTAATTAACAACAGTAAAAAATGGGTGGCCACACAATCAACACTATGTTATGTATTTGAAACAAAAAAAGGACCACTTTATGTATGGACCATATTTGACCCTCTTAATCTCCACCATTAAAAAAATAGTTGTTTATAAACTATATTTTGATAACTATTATTCTCGTTTTTATCAAAATGTGAAAATTTTAGTATAGGTATGTCAAATTCGTTGTCGAAATTTAGTTTTTTCTTATTTCCAGAAAAAATGGCCACTTTTGACCCAATATTGGTTTCCCATTTCCATGGACATACCGTTTCATGATTTCTAATTCTAAAAATATCTAGCAATAAAATATCCTTCTTTGGAACCCTAATTAATTTAGGAAAACACCTTACAAAACTGCACTCATAAATGTAAATGTCTTCATAGCCCAATGTTATGCCTCAATTATTATTGATTCCATGAAAATAAATAGTTTTTAAAGAAAACACAAAAATTATAATGCAATTTAACAAAAAATCCCATGTAATCCAATTTATTAATGATGATAATTTTCAATGCTCCATTGAATGTAATATGTAATTTTTCTATATGTTCTTCTTTAAATAGTGCTAGTTAATTTTGACTTTAGGGATGTTTCTCTATAACTAAAATCTTGAAAATGTATGAATACATATAATTATTTAAAAAGTGTTTGAATTCAAATGAAGGGCCTTATTTTATACAGGGTCATCTAGGATTAGTACAATACTACATCAACCAAAACCATAGTATCTTAGTATTAAAATAAGATAAGAATGGAAATGCGCATGATTTTATTTTTCTTCTAACACCCACATTTTTCACACACAAATACAACACTAAAATATGAGAATTGTTTTTTTTTAACTTCCATTGTAGTACACATGACATTACAAGAGATCACTTAGGACTACGCATAACACATGATATGTTTTCATAAATATTAACCCACATATATGATAGGAAAACACATGATGCACATCAAGACCACCTTTTTCTTCCAAATGACAAGGCCCAACATAATGATTCAACTAAAGAATAAAATTTTAAATAGGGTCCTTCCCACGACACGATATATATATATATTGGATTACACATTTATTAAAAACATATTTCAATACTTAACTAAAGTTCTATAAAGGCTCGTAATATGAGCATCATACAATCCTCTTCCTTTTTTTAGATTTGCATTATATTGCCTAACATTCAACTTATGGTTTATCTCATTAAATAAGGATCATCTATATTATTTCAATTACTTGTTTAATTCATTCGTTCATTAATAGAATATGTATTTACGCACATGGCTATTTACATACACAAATGGCTACTAGGTCGTGTCCCTAAGATTCACTCCCAAGAGCATACATCTTGATCTTATATCATACCTCTATTACCCAACAGAACAAGTGTAATTCCAAAGGATGAGAAGTTCATTTTTTTTGTTTAGGGATTTAGGGTCAAGTTTATTTCATTCATTTATAAATTGATAGTTAATTTAGCACCCACTAAGAATTATATACCAAATAGGTTCTTTATCCACAACAAGATGGTTTAATCACATTATAAGGAAAGTCATGTTTCACTTTACCCATGGAATAACATCTCACAATTGCACTTCCCAATGAAAAGCATCAATTATTGTTTAGTAAAGTTATGTTCCGATAATTAGTTAAGGATTTGAAGGCTCTTAGCATGGAAGCATACATCCTTATTTTTGTTTATAGATTACGTTCCCTCAGTATTGTTTACGTCCAACTTAAGAGGTTTTTTTTTCCTAACTAGGTTCATATGTATTTTGTTAAAAATTATGTGACCTATTTTCTAAAAGTGGCATTTATATCCTCACGAGACTACTAGTCCCTGTCTTAAGGGATTAGTCTCTAAGAACATGATCACATAGTTCCACACCATATATCCATTACATAATAGGACAAGTAAAAGAGAAATATGGGCTAGCCCAGAGTTTAAAGGGTTAAGGTTCACATTAGAGTTTACACAACATGGGTCCCTTTTGTCACCACAAGATGGTTTAAACATGTTATATGAGTGATCTAATTTTCATAGTTTTCCAAGCTTGCTATCTTATGGTTACATTCCCGCAACTAATAATACACTAAAATATTGTTAAATTTCATAATTAAATCTTCATATTGCATCATAAAACCCAAATGACAATTGATTTTGGGTATCGAGTTCATCTATGCTCCCAAATATTAAATTTGAATTTCAAGGTTAGTTGAAGATCTTCGCCACTCAATATGTATTTCTATCTAAGAGGATTTCACACTATGTTTAATATTGGTTCCCAAGGAGTAATACCTTAAGATAACACATTATCCTTACTACACACATGATTACTAATGATAGAAGGAAATCGCATACTCTAGATAATGTTGGACCATGTTCTTCCTAACATTCGGGTTCACATCGATTTTGATAAGCATATAGGCTATGACGACAAAATCAAACTTGGGCTCTTAGTTACTTAATCTAGAAGGTGTTATCAACTGTAAATATTTAAATTAATTATAAGGTTTTAGCTATCTATGCTAAAAAGAATCACACAAGAAGAATAGTTATGCATGAATTTTGTACTAGGGTTAACTGTTTCATTTATAATTCATTATTATATCTTTAAGGTAAGGAACACAACACACCAATCATTTAATCATCAATTGCACACTAGAAATGCACTATAATATATTATATTCAATTTCATTTAACATATTTATCCAACTTTTATAATAAAAAATTTGGGGATCAAAATAAGACCCATGTTTAGATGAAAAATTCCCTTAAACAATAGCTCCTTAAAAATATTACAAAACATCACTGATAAACCTTTCAATACTTTGCAAAATGTTGAACTATCCTCTACAATTTGACTTAACATAATACCTATCCCCCCTTTTTACCATATGTAAATCTGAATCAAAAGAACACTTATAGTTAAATGCACATTTCCTAAGGCTTCCCTAAAACTACCATCTCATACATATTACCAAATTTCACTAATAAACTTTTCTATAACATTGCAATATATTATTGGTATATATTTTTTCCATTAACATATATAAATTACAATAATACACAATGAATTACAACCACGTTGTTTCACCATCTTACTTGCATCCTGGAAAACCACATGAGCATAACATCATCAATAAATCGTTGGCATGGAATCTGCCTAATTCTATCATAATTAAAATTTTTACTTATCCATGTACATAATAATAATAATTTGAATTCAAAATGAAAGGGTTAGAGACATATATTCATTTCATTTCATTTCACTTCATTTATTAATTAAGGAGATAGAAAGAGGTAGGGGTGAGAGACAAACACTATTTTTCTAAAAGTCTAATTTCACACAAGTCACAAGATACAGTTCCAAACAATTATTTACAAGTGTTAATAAGTTTCCACGATGGTTTGCTAACTTGAATGGTGTCCTACAACTTTATTTTAAACATTTTTACTGCTAATTACGAAAATGCCCAATTTAGCCTCAGAGGCTAAGAAACTGCGTCCAAAAGTTGTCTTCTATTAGGTGATGCATGACAGGTAAATTTCTAGTTATCCTCCTATATACAAGGAATTCACATAAACTGACAAAATTATAAATCAATGAATGGTTTTCAATTGGCGGCTAGTATTTTGGAGCCAATGGTCGTAATCGGTTTGATTTAACTTAGTCAACATCAACCAAAGGCCTACAAAACCCTCTTTCCAAACTAGCTAGGAATGTATTTTTCCAAAAACGAAGGTTCCAGGAAATTTTATTCTAAAAATACTAGAGGGTTTCAAAGTCAAGAAATCATTTTGTTTCTCAAGGTCCAAATGCGGAGTTGAAACAAAACCCAACTTTTAAGTGTTAGTAGCTCCCTAAAAGTGCAATACAGAGTAATAGGGATCCTAGAGGAGCAGTGAAGAGAGCGCAAACAATAAAATGAGGTCGAGCTAATGCTTGAGGCAAATCTCTACATAACAAGGAAGACACAACTTTTGACATCTCTTTTACGGGGCTCAAAGTGTTGTTTTGCTGGTCTATGGAAATTGGATTTTTTATAACTTTACAAGGTAGATAGTAATGGTTGTTTTAGTTAACTCATCAAGCTCTCACCAAAAAAAATGGACGTGAGCACCAAATTTTGGACACCTTGGGTTTATCAATGCATGAAGTTTTGGTTGCGACACAGTTGAGGATCAAATTTTAAGTCGATAGCAAAAATCATGAGGTGTTGTTTTATTGATTTCACTAGTCATCTGGTTAAAATATTCAATTGTTTGAGTAACTAATAGTTTAATGTATTCTTTTATAGCCTATCCAAAGGCGTGGGAATTTTTTCACTTTGCATTTGAAACAAATTGTTATACTCGTCGTAATTTTGTAATGTGTTGGAATAGGGTCATGGGATTCACCATAGAGTGGTTGAACCTATGGACTGGCTTCCTTGTATAGGGGTGTGCCCCAAGGAGTTATAGATAACTAGTGGTTGTTGAACCATGAGTTATTATGTCGCTTGAGTTAGAGGTGGTTGGACGTTATGTGCCTAGGGCCATAGGATGACCGACCTCTTTGAGGGAGTGATAAGAGATTTGAAGGAGTGATAAGAGATTTGAGGGAGGGATAAGAGACTTGTGTGCGTGGATGAAACATTTAGAGGTACATGGAGAGGTTTTGTGATGTTTTGGGACGTATATGGAGTTTTTTTTATGACACTTTGGAGGTATGTGAATATTTTTTGGGAGACTAGTAGACAAAGACAAATTAAGAGAATCTCAGTGAAAAATTAATAACTTTCAAGTAACTATGATTCAAATAGAATTTCAAAGGGGAATTCTTCTAGTGAATATAATTTTACAAGAAATCTATTCTAACTCTCTATTTTTTCACTCTAGCATAACATCTTGAAGGGTACATATTAATTATATTTCTCTAGGACCACTATTAGTGTGGAGGAACAAAGGATAAAAATGGTGAGGCAATCTAGACTTGCATTTACTCTTTGAGTAATAGAAGAACTACACGGAGTTTCAACCCCTTATTTGGGAAATGTAGTACAATACTTTGTCAAAAGAAACAAAAAGCTGGCTACTAAGGTAATTCTAGATATAAAACACACCACATTATGTTGTATAATTTCTATTTATCTGTTAGTACATGAAAAAACATTTTATTTTATCATTACATTATCATGTACGAGTGTTGTGTAAGAAGAAAAAGTACATGAGGTGGCTAAAGATGTAGCAGGAACTACTAGATTGACAAATGCAGAGAAATACTAGACAGTAACATATCTGTATGTGTGTGTGTGTGTGTGTGTGTGTGTGCGTGTGATCTTCCAACATCACCTTAGTTTTTCATCCATGAGATACTTCTCCTAAGTTTATTATCCTCTTCTTTCCTTTTAGTGTTACAATGGGATTTCTATAAAAAAACCTAGGTTCTATTATGGATTTTTTTGTCACACTACTTATACATTATACTCTATTATATCATTCTATAAGACATGGACCAAGTTTCTATCATCTGTGACCACACCAATTTACCCTCTATACATAGTAGGAACCTATACCAACAATTTTCTACCATACACTTTTTCGTTAAATTGTTTTGATCAAGAGGGGTTTTTTTATGAAGACTCAACAAATAATTATATACTCACACACATTTCTCCATTAAATTGACATAACTATGAGGTATGTTTGATGATCAAATATTATTTCCAAAAATTGTGATAATACTCCTCAATGGACAAATGACAACCAAATTAGACATTTTTTATAGTTTTAAAAATATTCCTACTAAATTTGATGTCTTAAATTATCCATTACATTACGCTATTTTATTGAGAAGACCATATATCAATGATATAACAAATGTACCATCTACGTTACATAGATGTATTAAATTTATCCATGATGGAAATGAGTACACTATCCAATCTGATGACGAGACCTATAAATATTCTTAAGTTCCCAAGTTGAATTCTTACATATCAAATCATAAGTGGTTAAAAACCATCTCAACAAATTTATCGTAGACATTATGACTGAACCCTTTTAGGGATAAGTTAATCATGTCAACCAAGATCACGAATATCATGACTTTGATGAAGTGAATCAATATGGATTTATAGAAATTTCTAATCATAATTTGGATCAATTCAAATAATTATATTTTATTATACATTATTAGAGATGAAGTAAAGAATACATAGTCATATATTTCGCCCATGTCTCATGTGGAGGCTCCATTTCAAGATCTCAAGCTTGCATTTATTGTGCTTATATCTGTCCTTCGTATGGGGTTACCTCTGTCCAATCAAAATAAATCCTGCATCTAATTCCATACACTTCTATTATTACCTTACCTCTTATGAATGCAATGAATCCTACTTCCGTCACTAATTTTTTGAGGCATTTTAATTTTTTTTTTTGTATTTTTCTATTTATGTGATACTTTTATTAAATTTAGAATAAATTGTGAAGCTTTAGCTTAGGGCAATTTTCTATTAAAATAGTTAGCAAAAAACACGTTATTTAATTTTTCTATTCAATTTTTATTTCTCATTAAATTGTATCCACAAATATATTATAAGTTATTTCTATTTTTCCATAATGTTTTAGATGATGTATATCTTTTTATAGTTATAACATTATCATGGTTATCTTGAAGCCACATTGGTATATTTTTATATGTATGTATGCATATGTATATGTATGTGTGCACACATTTATGTGTGTCTATGTGTAAATATATGTACTTGTGTATTATATATATGTATGTATATGCTTATTCATTTTTATGTGTATGTGTATGTGTATGTATTTTTATATTTTTGTATGTGTATGTATATACATATGTATGTAATCATATGTCTATGTGTATATGTATATTTACACAATTCATAAGTGTGTGCATAAGTGTATGTGTATGTGTATATACCACTCTTATAAGATTATACAAGTCTTTCACTCAATCAAACTATAGAGTCATGTCATGAGCTATATTTCAAATGGCATGGACATTTTTAAAAATTTAATTTAATTATATAAATTGTTTGTAACTTATTCAACATAAGTCACCAAAAATCCTCTTAATGTCTTGGAAAAAATATGGGTGGCCCCATCATATTGACAATCCATATTCTTGTTTTTAACTTAGGAGTTCTTTGATAAACATGATAGATATGTCAAGTCTAAAACTTTAAAGGGAGCTCAACAATCTATTGAGACTGAAAAATTTAATATTGGAAGCCTTGATGAACCAAAAATGGTGAACATTGGAACGTGTTTTACTCAGGGGGAGAAAAAGAAGGTGGAAAATATTTTGAAGAGGTATGTTGATGTCCTTGTTTATTCTTATGATGATCTTAAAGCCTTCTAGCCAAAATAAATGCAACATTTTATTCCTCTTAAGCCTAGAATCAAGCCTTTCAAACAAAAGCAAAGGCAGTGCAATCCAAAGATTACTGACACCATCTTCCAGGAGATACAAAAGTTCTTGAAGGCCAATGTCATCTTTCCCATTCACCATTCAACATGGATTGCTAATATTATACCTGTTAGGAAGAAAAATCATGAGATGATGGACACTCATATTTAAGTGCGCAACAAGAGTGTAACATTTTCGTTATATTACACCCTTACATATTGTCTTTTATTTTAACTAAAAATATATATTTTAATCCTAATTTCCATCTACAACTTCTTATAAAATAATACTATATGGTATTAAATTAATCTATTGCGATAACTTTAAAATAGTTGAATGTTACTTGTTTGAAAATAATTCAATAATTCATAGTTAACCCATGGACTAGCGGATTTGCCACTCCTATTTAATATATATTTGAAAAAAGAATTATGTGTTTAATTTACTCTTTTGAAATGAGGTGCAACTATTTCTTATAACATTTCATCGTGGAAAGGTTGAATGAATATACACCCTTTGCTTGAAATTAAGATCTCTACTATCAAATGATAAATACGGATTATGGACCTCCAAATATATGCCACTTATCATGCCTCATAAATAATGTTCAAGCATGTTCATATATTTTATGGAAAAAATGTTTTTATTTTTTATTAGTAGTGCACTCAACTAGGAAGTAGGCTACATAGGTTGTCAGCATCTCTTCTCATGCTTTGGAGGAAGCATATAGCGGATTTACAGTTACAAGTAAGCGTACAACTATACTAGTGATTACCATCAACTTAAGAAACTATGAGTAACTGACATCCACGTTGTCAAAGTCACCCAAAGAATGATCCTAGCCTCAACTATTTCGACTTTACATGTACGGTATCTCCAGGCCTTGCACTCAGCAAGACTTGATCTCTAGTGGGCTCATTGAAAGCCATACAACATCACAAATAGACCAACAACCATACATCATGTTTATAAATATATATTATTTGATTAATCATTATAAGATATTCAAACATCTCCTATAAATTGTATTCCTTGAAAGTTGGGGAAAATGTTATATATTTTTTTAAAGTACACTTAATTTACTATTAGTACTTTAAATGCAAGCATATCTTGTAGCTTTTTATAATAGAACGTGTAGATGAATAAAATTAGAATTAATTGTTTAAAAGAAATATGTATATAATTTACTCTTTTGAATTGAATCACAATTATTTCTTCTAACTTCTCGATAGAAATATTGAACAAACAAATACCCTTGTACTTGAAATTAATATATCAACTCCCATATACACAATCGGGATATAAAACCTCTAAATTTACCCACTTATTAGGACTCATAAATAATGTAAAAACACATTCATTTATTTTATGAAAAAAAAAATTTAAAATACCTTTATTATTTAATGTATAGTGTGTGATTAATGGACTTCTAAAAAATCCAAGCATCTCCTATAAATTAAATTACTTATAATTCGGAAAATATACATTATTTTAATGAAAATTGTACTTAATTAAGTTTTTAAAAATGAAATGCAGGGATTTGTTTTTATAATTTTCATCGTAGACAAATCAAATTAAGATTAGCAGTTCAAATTTGATCATTGGTCTCGAGTCTCGAATCTCGGTATAGTTTCATTTTCCTCTAACTGCTAGTTGACCTGGCGATTAACCAGACAAGATATTTATATATTGAATACACCGAGCTTAGAATTGAAAGGAGTTCGCTGGACGGAGTAATGAAGGGTGTCATAATGGCTCAAGTAATGAAGGGTATATGCTCAAATCTCTGCTCCTCTATGCTGCTTTTACTTCTATGTTGTTGGTACATGTTGAAGGTTGTCTTCCCAGTGAAATGAAAGCTCTTTTGCATTTCAACGCCAGCTCGACTGACTCGGCCGGAAGCTCAACTCATGGGAGGGAGAGGAGTGTTGTAAGTGGAGAGGTGTGGGCTGTGAGAAAACGGAACTGGGGGGACATGTTACTGCGCTGCACCTCGGAGGATTTGGGCTTTCAAACGTAACTGATCGCTTTGATTCATCCTTATTTCAATTGACACATCTAAAACATTTGGATTTGAGTGATAAACATTTGGGTTTGGGTTCTTTAACGAACTTTGACATATCTAAGTGTTGCCGGAACTTGGTTTGGGCGTGTAGTTCCAACTCGGCTTGGAAATTTGACTTCCTTGAGCTATTTAGATCTGTCAGCTTGCACTGAGGGATATTGTCTGAGCAGTCCCAATTTGCAGTGGTTGTCTGGCCTGTCATCACTAGAATATCTTGAATTGAATGGAGTCAATTTATCCAGTTCACGTGCCAATGGTATTGGTTGGGGTACTTTAATCGGTGGTCTTCCAAACCTTAAGCATCTGGGGCTGTCTATCTGGATGTGATGTGCTAGGAGCCAACATCCCTATGACTTTGTTCAATCTTTCCTCCCTGGTTTTTCTAGAATTGAGTAAAAATGGGATTTGGAGATCAATGCCTAGTTGGATGGAAAATATGAGCAGATTAACTCTAATTGACCTGAATGGTAATTTCTTGAATGGATCCATACTTCTTAGTTTACAACATGTGAGCTTCCTCGAGCACCTTGACCTCTCTGAAAATAGCTTTGTAGGGACTATACCTACAATTGGAAATCTGAGTAGGCTTGAATTTTTAGATATGTCATGGAACACGTTGTCTGATGAAATACCTCCTTTGGGACATACCATGGCGAGTATTTCTTATATAAACCTGGGAAACAATCAGACCTATAGGGCTCCCTCTTGAGTCTTAACCGCGTAGATCTTGGCTCAAACAAGCATAGTGGTCGGATTCCCCCTTATATTGGTAATCTACTTGCTCTTAAAACCTTACTGCTATTTGACAATCAATTGAGTGGAAATCTTCCCTTGTCAATTGCTCAATTGTCTTTCCTAAGAGAACTTGATGTCACTAAGAACAAGTTGTAAGGACCTCTTCCAGCTACCTTAAGAAATTTGACAGACTTACATATGCTTGACATGGGAGAAAACGGTTTGACAGGGGACATCCCATATTGGATAGCTGATTTCTCACACCTGCAAATTCTTGTGATGAAATCCAACAATTTTGGTGGAAAACTTCCTCCCCAGATCAGCCAAATGACCAAGCTTCAAATCTTACACCTTTCATCAAATCATTTTTTTGGTGTGATCCCGGATGCATATTTCAATCTCAAAGCCATGGGCCAGGTACAGGATGACAGCTTCAAGATTGGATTATGTAGAAATTAGGCACATAAAATAACAACTAAGAGAAATAAATTATAGAATTGCAAATAAAACAGCATTATTGTGCATTAACTCAGATTCAGCTCTTTTGTGCATATATTTCTTACAATTATTTGTCCAGAGCTTCATCTCAATACAATATCTTTGAATGTGATTGATATATACAAACACTTACAATTGCCTCTAATAAATAGATGGCTGCATCTAACAATAAAACTCTCAACTCATACAAATAGAGCTAAAAAGCACATGCTTTTGTGCAATACAAAGCTTTTGATTTATTTGCTTTAATAACTTTTCCTAAACTTAAGAACAACTAAAATTAAACTCAAAAGTAAAAGCATGTAAAAAAAAACTACATTTTCACTTTTCTAAGAGAAAAAAAACTCTTTTTCTAACACTTCCCCTTAATTTTGACCTTCAAATTTTTATTTTTCTGGAGCTAAGTGTGCACTTCCAGATCTGACATTTTCTTGGATCACAAACTCCCAAAAAACTTCTCAAATACTCAAACACTTCATTTCCCAAAGCTTTCATGAAGATATCAAAAAACTAATATTTAGATCTGCAAAATTCAAGTCAAATTTCCTTATTGTTAACCAACTCCTTGATGAAGTGATACTTCGTGTCTATGTGTTTGCTCCTCTTGTAAAAAACACGATTTTTGGACAATGATATTGCTGAATTGTTGCCACCAAAAATATGTGTAGCATCCTCTTGATTTTGCCTCAAATCTTTCAACACTCTTCTCATCCAAACATCCTGACATGTTGCTCCTGTTGCTGCTACATACTCTGCTTCTGCTAAAGCTAGTGTGACTATGGGCTACTTGTTAGATGTCCATCAAACTACACCTGTTCCAAAGTGAAAAGCATAGTCGGATGTGCTCTTTCTGTCATCAACACTTTTGGCACTGTCACTGTCAGTGTAACCTATGAGTTTGAACTCATCTGATGTTGAATAAAAAATTCCATGGTTCTTAGTTCCACATACATACCTAAAAATCATTTTTCTAGCTTACCATTGTGAATCTTTTGGAGATCCCATAAACCTTGAGATGAGACTCACACCATACATATTATTTGGCCTTGTGGCCGTCAAATACATGAGACTTCCAACGAGTCTTTTGAACAATGTTGGATCTACAAATGATTTTCTATCATCTTTGCTTAACTTCAAACCTACTGCAACAGGTGTTGGCGTTGGCTTACAATTCAACATTTAAAATCTTTTCAAAACATCATTATCATACCTTGCTTGTGAAATAAAACCTCCAGCTTCTGATTGTTGAACTTCTATGGCCAAAAAATAGTGCATGAGGCCTAGACCTGTCAACTGAAATTCTTTCTTCATAGCTGATTTGAATGAATGTGTATATAGGTTTCTAGTGATGATTAAATCATCCACATATAAACAAACAATAAAAATTTTACCTTTCTCAATGATCTTGATGTATAAGGTAGGCCCATTGTTACTCCTACTGAAACCATTTTGTATCAAATAAAAATCAATCTTGCTTTACCAAGCTCTAGGTGCTTTCTTGAGACTATAGAGCATTTTTTTCAACATGTATACATTTACTTCATGACCTTCAATCTCATAACCTTTTGACTAATTCACATAAAATTCTACTTCAAGAAAACCATTCAAGAATGTTGATTTTACATCCATCTATTAAATAGGCCATTTGTTTTGAGCTATAATTGCCAAAATCGTTCTTACAGTGTCCAAACATGCTACAGGTGAAAACGTCTCGTTCTAATCTACTCCATATTGTTGTTAAATACCTCTCACAACCAACCTTGCTTTATGTTTCTTTACTTTACCATCAACGGTATATTTGGTCTTATAGACCCACTTCACTCTTATCACGTTCTTTTCCTTCTGGAAGATCTAGCAATTCCCGTTTCTGATTCTTCTCTATGGCGTCTATCTCGTCATCCATGGCTTCAACCCAAAATTCTTTGTCTATAGCCTCTTCAAAGTATACTGGATATCCATCTTGAGAAAACAATGCCAAGATTGAAAAAGTATTACTTGTATCAACATTATAAATCTCACTAAGACTACTTATTTTCCGCTACAAAGGGTTATCTGATGATGGACTGTTTTGTACTAAAGGAGTTGCTTCTGGTGTTCTTTGTGGTGTTTGTTGCATGGTTGAAAATGAATGAAATATTGGATACCTCCTAGATGTAGATGGAGGTGTAGCTTGTACTACAACTTGTGGTGCATGTCCAAGATTCGAAGAAGATACAATACTTTGTTGCTTAATGATTTCATCTACCATATCATTTTGAGGAATGGTTGTTGCTACACTGACTGTTTTCTCAATGCTTCCATCCCATGCCTCATTTTCAACAAACTATACATCTCTAGTGATTATGACCTTTCTAGTAACTATATTGAACAACTTGTAAGCTTTTGCATTATCTGAATATCCAATAAATATGCATTTTGTAATGAAATTGCTTGTATAATTCAGATCATGAGCAGAAATATAACACCAAATAACACAATATTCCAAAATAATGATCTCAATATGAAATAATAATAGCTACGCCACTTCGAGGGGGCAACCTCCAAACCATACAATAATACTCAAATTCTCCAATGATGATCAAATACTACCTACTAACCTCTATATATACTATTCCTATGTTATGGCCAACACCAAGGCCGACCCACTAATGAAAATATAACATATATGAAAGAAATACATAATGATAAGAAGTTATGATAGCCACAAGTCGGCTATATACATCCAATATAAGATATATGATTAAGGGCGTAGCATGCCCCTCCCCTTCGAAGAAACATTTTCCCCAATGTTGAGAAGATATGGATGCTGCTGCAGGAAATTTGCATCCTCCCAAGTTGCGTCTTCATTGTCTAGATTTTTTCACTTGATCAAATACTCAGTGATGACCCTTGTCCTCAACCTCTTAGTGTGTGTTTGAAGGATGCATTCTGGTTCCAGGATGATTTTTCCCTCTTCATTAAGCTCTGGTAACACTTTCTGGGTTGATATTTTCTATCCAATTACCTTCTTTAGGCAAGATACATGGAATACTGGATGAATTCGAGTAGTTGGAGGAAGCTCTAGTTTGTATGCTACATTGCCAATCTTCTGTAACACTTGATAAGGACCATAATATTTAGGTGAAAGCTTGTTATCCTTTTTTTGTTGTTTTAAGGACATTTGCTTATATGGTTGTAAATGCACAAAAACCCAATCACCGACTTCAAAATGTCTTTCACTGCGATGTTGGTCTGCCTGCTGCTTCATGCGGTTTTGTGACATGGCCAAATTCTCCCTGAGACTACAAAGCACCTCTTGTTGGTGTTGAATATGTTCTTCAACTGCTCGAACCTTTGGCTGGACTCTCAAAGATGAAGTGATAGATGGTGGATGAATACCCATATAATGCCAAGAAAGGAGACATTTTAGATGAAGTATGAAAGGAGGTGTTATACCACCATTCTGCCAGCGGCAACCATTGGACCCACCTCGCTTGCTTATCTGATGTAAAACAATGAAGATATCCCTCCAAGCACTTGTTTACCACCTCTGTTTTTCCCATCAGACTGGGGATGATAAGAGGAACTACGAGCTAGTTGTGTGCCCAAGCATGAGAACAAGTCAGTCCAAAAATTACTAGTAAAGATAGGGTCTCGATCACTTACTATAATCTTTGGTGTCCCATGTAGCTTCTGAATTGTATCCCTGAAGGCCGTTGCTACTGTACTCGCAACAAATGGATGTGATAAAGCACAAAAATGGGCATATTTGGTGAGTCTATCCACCACCACCATGATTACATTTTTACCTTCTGATTTAGGCAATCCTGTGATGAAGTCCATAGACACCTCTTCCCACCTCTGGCTAGGAATAGATAGAGGTTGTAAAAGACCTGGGGACTTAATTGTTTATGCCCTTATTTTTGCTGACAAACCATGCATTCTGCCACAAAGTTTTTTACATCTCCTTTTAACCCTTCCCAGAAGAAATCATGCTTGATTCGATGATAAGTCTTTAAGAAGCCAGAATGACCCCCTACTGGAGAAGCATGGAGCTCAGATAGAACCCTATTTTTAAGGATTGAATTCTTACATAGATATAATCTATCTTTATACCATAAAACATCTCCTTTCCATAAAAAATTTTCTGACATGTTTGGATCTTGTTGGAGATTTTGAATGAGATTTTGTGTACCTGGGTCATTTTTCCATTCAGGACCTTGCATCCTCTATCCAATCCTCCTGTAATATAGATATGGCATACAACAATGCCTGGGCAGATTCATCCTTCCGAGATAAAGCATCAGCAACTACATTCTCTTTCCCTTTCTTGTATATTATCTCAAAATCATACCCCAACATTTTTGAGACCCATTTTCTGTTGTTCTTCTGATGATAAGTGTTGCTCTAAGAAGTATTTCAAACTATCATGATCTGTCCTTTACTTTGAAATGTTTTATCCCATTAGATATGGTCTCCATTGTTTCACTGCATGAAGTATTGCTAACATTTCTTTCTCATAAACTGGTTTAGAGATATTCTTACCTTTGAATTGATGGCTCTCGAAAGCAATGGGTCTACCCTTCTTGCATGAGTACTTCCCCCATACCATACCCTGAAGCATCACATTCAACAATGAATGTTTTTGAAAAATCTGGAGTGGCTAGAACTGGAGTGGTGCACATGGCCTCCTTCAACTTCTCAAAGGCCATAATAGCTTGCTCATTCCAATGGAAAGAGTCCTTCTTCAATAAAGTTGTGAGTGGTGCTGCGATGCTGCCATAATTCCTTACAAATCTACAATAATAACCTGTAAGCTCCAAAAAATCCTCAGAGAGTTTTTAGGGTTTGGGAACCTTCCATTCAAGCATGGCTTTTATCTTGTTATGATCCACTTTAACACCTTCATAAGAGACAATATGACCCAGATATTCAACCTCCTTGACACCAAAAGAACACTTAGAAGGCTTTGCATAAAGTTGATGTTGTTCAAGAGTTTCCAACACTTTATTTACATGATGCAGGTGTTCCTCCCATGTTTTACTATAGATTAATATATCATCAAAGAACACTAAAACAAACTTTTGAAGAAATGGCTTAAATATTGAATTCATCAAGCTTTGAAATGTAGAGGGTGCATTTTTTAGTCCAAAAGGCATTACCAAGAACTCATAGTGTCCTTCATGTGTCCTGAAGGCTGTTTTATGGATATCTTCATCCCTGGTTCTAATCTGATGATATCCAGAAACGAAGATCAAGTTTTTGTAAAGTAAACAACACCATGTAACTCATCTAGCAAATCATCAATTACAGGAATAGGAAAACTTATCTTTAACTGTGTACTTATTGAGTTTCCCTGTAATCTGGACACATGCGCCAATTGTCATCTTTTTTCATACCATCATTACAGGAGAAGAGTAAGCACTTTGACTATGACGAATAAGTCCTGCTTCTAACATCTCTTGAACTATCTTCTCAATCTCACTCTTTTGCATATAGGGGTACCTATAAGGTCTAATGTTGGGTGGTTGACTCCCTGGTACTAGCTGGATGGCATGGTCATGGTCTCTTTTCGGAGGCAAACCCTTGGGCATTTCTCCAAAAACCCCTGAGTGCTCATCTATAATTGCTTGCATATATGAGGGGTATAAATGTATTGGAATGATGTGCTTCCAATGAAAATAGTTGTGCCACAAACCCTTCTGCACCCTTTCTAAGCAATTTTTGCATCTGATGAGAACTTACCATCTGCGGGGATTTTGCTCTTAGTCCTTTTAGTTTAAAATTCCTCCCTTCTGACTGAAATCGCATGAACAAATCTTGGAAATTCATTTCAATGGTTCCCAAGGTGGTAAGCCATTGAACTCCTAACACAATGTCTGCTCCTCCCATGGCAATGGGATACATATTGCTAGTTAGTAAGTAATCTCCTATGGTGAGATTAATGTTATGGCATTTTCCTGAACAACTAATAGTTTTCCCCATCAGAAATCATGACTTGACATTCTGGAGCTGGATAAACAAAGCAATTCAAGCGTACCCGCTAACTTATGATTGATGAAATTATGAGTACTTCCCGAATCAATCAATACTGTTACCCTCTGTTTTTTTAAGAATCCAACTACTTTGAGAGTTTGGGGAGTGCTAATACCTGAAATTGCATGGCATGATATTGTTGGCTGGGGATCTCCTAATTCCTCCTCTGGCTCTACCTCTTCGTCTTCTTCATTTTCTTCTTCTTCAGTAGGTCCCTCAATGTAGAACAACTTCTTTTTCCGCACACTTATGTCCTGGTCCAAATTTGTCGTCACAATTAAAACATAACCCTTTGGCTCTCTTTTCTTCAATTTGTTGAGGTGTCAGTCTCACTGGCCGAGGGAATGATGGTGGAAGGGTGCTACGATCTCTGATAGTACTGACAGTTTGTTTCCGACTTGAAAGAAATTTTTCCTTTGCCCTACGTGCCATGATCATAGAGTCTGAAACCTTATGAGGATTAAACATACGCACCTCAGTCTCAATTTGTTCTTTAAGACCCCCAAGAAATAAGTCATTCAAATTATCTTCAGGAATATTTTCCACCCGTAAGGAAAGGTTTTGGAATTGATGGATGTAATCTTTGACTGTTCCTGTTTGTCTAAGCTTTGCTAATTGGCTGAAATAATTCTCTGACACACTAGAACTATAGTGCAATTGCAACTCTTCAGTGAATACTGTCCATGTAACATTGAAGCCACTCTTTTTCCTTTGAGCACATAACCATCGATACCAAATGAATTGGTCAGGTTCCAGATACAATGATGCCATGGTAACCTTTTGTCCCAATGGAATCTGATGAAGATCAAAGAAATTCTCCATTTGGTTAATCCAATTGAGTGGATCCTTTCCATCAAACTTACGCATTTCCACTTTTGGAAGCATGTGACGGCCTTGTAGAGTGTTTGTATTTGGATTGGTCATGTTTGCAGATCCACCATGGTTAGTGTGAGTATGATTGAGTTGTGGCTCATTAGGAATGCTATGATGACCCATGATATTGTAGCTAAATTGTTGAATGAAATCCTCCAATCGTTGTCCAATCTTTTCTACATCTTTTTTGCTGGCCACTCTACTTTCAAGGTTTCGCAACTCTAACTCAAGATAGCTGACCTTATGGTCAGTTGAAGTAAACCCTAACCCTGAGGACTCTGTAGCTACCCCTTCTGACTCTAACTCCTCAACTATTATCTCATCCTTATCAGGGGTTTTACCCGGAGTGATGGAATTCTTTTTTCCTCTTGTCGAAGGCCCAGCCATGATGCCCCAAAATAGTAAGATTTAAGGATCAAGGTCGAAATTTAGGGTTTCAGATTTCAATAGGAATTCGGCCCAAATTTTATAAAACTCAAAGAACGAACTCAAACTGATTTTTAATCTTCTTTCTGGAAATGTAAATAACTTTGAAAAATTCCACAAATTGCACCCTATGTAGCCGAATTATGAAAAAACATAAAACCGCTATCACTATTGCAAAACAAGTCAAAAAGTATTAAAATTTTGAGGGAAGCTTACTTTATTGATTTCGCCAGACCACAAAAAATTTTGCATAAAAATTCGCTACTGATGTTGAGATATGGACGAACCTTCAAAATTAGGGTTTGACGCAGTGTTGGCCGAGTTCAAGCTCTGATACCACTTGTAATGAAATTACTTGTATAATTCAGATCATGAGAAGAAATATAACACCAAATAACACAATATTCCAGAATAATGATCTCAATATGAAATAATAATAGCTACGCCACTTCGAGGGGGCAACCTCCAAACCATACAATAATACTAAAATGCTCCAATGATGATCAAATACTACCTAATAACCTCTATATATACTATTCCTATGTTATGGCCAACACCAAGGCCGACCCACTAATGAAAATATAACATTTATGAAAGAAATACATAATGATAAGAAGTTATGATAGCCACAAGTCGGCTATATACATCCAATATAAGATATATGATTAAGGGCGTAGCACATTTTTCTTCTTTGATGTCTAACTTCTTCCTTAGCTCATGAAGCAAATGAGCATATGCCACACAACCAAAAACTCTAAAATGAACAACACTGTGTTTTCTCTTAGTCCAAGCTTGTTGAGGAACCATGTTTCGAACATTTTTTGTTGGACACTTATTAATGTTGTAAACAACAATTGCTACGGCTTCTTCCCAATACTCATTTGAAAGATGTTTTTCCTTCATCATACTTCTCACCATATCCATGATGGTTAAATTCATTCTCTCTATCACACCATTCTATTATGGTGTATACCCGGTAGTAAATTGTTTGTGTATACCATGATATTTTCAAAAATTCAGAAAATTATTGAAAATATACTTACCTCCTCTATCTATCCTCATAACTTTGATGTAGTACCCACTTTACGTTTCCACTAAAGCCTTGACCTGCTGAAATATACATATGATTTGTCTCTCAAAAAGTACACCCATGTATTCCTTGTATAGTCATCAATGAATGTCATAAAATATTAACAACATCCAATAGAATTTATTTTCATTGGTCCACATAAATTTGAGTGAACAATTTCAAGTGGTGCACTTGTTCTTCTTGTTTTTCCAACTGAGAAGGACTTTCTATATTGCTTCCCCAAAATACAATCTTCAAAAAATCTATTTGGTTTCTGAATAAAGGAAAACCTTTCACCATATTTTTTCTGTGTAATAAATTCAAACCACCAAAGTTTAAATGACTAAACCTGATATGCCATAGTCACGATTTATCTTTTTTAACTAACTGAAAAGATGATTCAATCTCTTTACCTTCGGACTGATCTGTAGTATGAACTTTGTATGTGGTTGGTATAATCTTCAAAGGAAACATTATGTTTCTTGTCATCTTCTCTTTAGCAATCACCTAGGTACTTGGATATTTATTCATGATCACACATTCATTGTGTTCAATGTAAACTTTGTATCTCGTTTGTATCAATTAACAAATGCTTAAAATATTTTGTTTCAAAACTGCAACATAATAAACATCCCGCAAAATCTTTTTCTCCCCACTTTTAGTTAGAATGTTGAATTTTTCTTTTCCTTTTATAGTCATTGTATTATTATTCCCAAGGGTAACTTCTGTCTTTACTGACTCATCTAAATTATGAAATAAATCTAAGTTACCTAACATGTGATTACTGCAACTAAAATCCAAATACCACACATCACTAGGACTCTCTTGGGATAGATTAGAATCAATAGGCAATGCTTTGGAAATCTTTGTGCATGCAATAAACATGGCTCTTTGAGTACAACTTCTAACCTACCTGCGATTCTGCTTGATTTGATCATTACTTCTTTTTCCTATATTGAAAAGCATAGAGCCCATATCTCTTGCAATAGTGACACTGCACATGTGATTTATCCTGTCTCTAACCTAAAAAATGATTCTGATTGTGCTCTTGACTATGTCCTCTTCCACTTGAGTTTGATGGACCACTGCTACATCCTCTAGATGTAATTATTCCTCTATCTCTAGGGCTGAAATTTCCCCTTCCTCTTCCATGATTTCCTGATACTTGTGATATAAAAGTATGATCTACAAATGCATGTGATCTATTCAACCTTTGTTCATGATTTATTAGTGATGCATGCAACTCATTAATTGAAAAATGAATTAAATCCTTAATTTCTTTAATAACAACTACAAGTGGATCAAATTTTGCAAGCAAACTTCTAAGAAATTTTTTAATAATCCTTCTTTCCTCAATAGTTTCACCATGAGATGTGATTTGATTGACTAAACCAACCACAAAATAAAAGAATGATTCTATAGAATCTGAATCTGTTATTGACATATTTTCAAAATTTCTACAAAGTAACTGTAGCTTGGCGATTTTTACTTTCTCTTTACCTTGGTACACAACTTGGAGAGTTTCCCACTCAATTTTTGCTTTACTGGATGTTGCCACTATGGGTAAGATACTTTCATGCATGGCTTGATGAATGAAGAAAAGATATTTTCCGTCTTTCTTTCTTAATTACTTCAAAGCGTCTTTCTCTTCATGTGAGATTGCACCATATGTTGTTGCATCTATAGGCTCTGTGTACCCATTCTCTATGATTTCCCACACATCCTAGGATATGAATAGTGCCTTCATGGTTAATGACCAATACTCATAATTTTTTCTATAAATTGTTGTGTCTGTAGACCAGATATAGAAGCCATAACCCGCTGTTAATTAGAAACCTACTGAAAAAAATCTACACTCTGATACCAATTTATAGAAATTAGGCACATAAAATAACAACTAAGAGAAATAAAATAAAGAATTACGAATAAAACATATTATTGCAAACTCAGATCAGTACTTCTTTGCATATATTTCTTCTTCTAGTTCAAGAGCTTCAGCTGAATATAATCTCTTTGAATGTGTTTGATATATAAAAATACTTACAATTGCCTGTAATAAATAGATGGCTTCATCTAACAATTAAACTCTCAGCTCATAAAAATAGAGCTAAAAATCACAAGCTTTTGTGCAATACACAAATTTTGATTTATTTACTTTAATAGATTTTCTGAAACTTAAGAACAACTAAAACTAAACTCAAAAATAAAAGCATGTAAAAAACAAACTTCTTTTTTCTTTTTCTAGGACCAAAATTACTCTTTTTCTAATAGATTCAATAGTTTTGATTTAGCATATGGTGATTATTATGTGGATGGTTTAAGACTATATAACAAGGGAGCGGATAGGTCTTATACCTATGTACTCTCTACCTTGACATCCATTGATTTCAGAAAACAAATTGAGTGGCCATCTTTCTCTTGCAATAGGAGATCTAAAAGGATTGATGATTATCAACCTCTCCATGAATACGTTGAGTGGGCCAATTCCTGCTAGTGTAGGAAATTTAGAACGGTTGGAATCATTGGACCTTTTTGTCAACTTTACAGCGAAGATTCCAACACAACTTGGTCTTCTCAATTGCTTGTCATTTCTAAATTTTTCTTCCAAGAATCTGTTAGGAAGGATACCATGGGAAGGTCACATGATTACATCTGATACTTCATCATATTTAGGAAATCCAAAATTGTGGGGATGTCCAGTTGAACGATCGAAGTGTTTTCATTCTAAAACAAAGTCGCCTTCTCCAATATCCACAATCGATGATGAGGATGACACAGATGAAGGGTTTCCATGGTTTTGGTTGAGTTTTTGACTGTCAGTGGGAGTGGGATTTTCTACGGTGGTGATGATACTCACATTCAAAGCAGGTCGGAAGACTAAACTCTTTCAGCATATGGACAGAGTTATAGCTTATCTGTTTGCTAGGATTTTCAATTGGTAAAAGCTAAAATTTAGTACTTTTATGGCTGGCCTACTTTACATATAAATTGTACTACAACTTTAGTTCTAGATTATAGTATCGCATGCATATAAGGTACTTGTCTATCATAGATTCTTCTATAGATAACGTTGTATGCACCTTCTCTTTATAATTGTTTATTGATGAGTACATGCACATTATATTATTAAATTATTATAAATGGTTTTCTTAGTTAAAGACATGTGCCTATTGTAAGTATTTTTTTTTCGTGTGTGGACTTTTAATTTATTATTTTGTGTATAACAATGATTTAATCATGGCTACGGAATGTTTTATAAAAATATGTGTTATTTTATGTATTATTTTCCATATAACAATGTTTTAATCGTACCTCTGGAATATTTCATGTATAGAAATTGTATATTATAATATAGTTAAATTGATTAGTTAAATTAATCTATAAAGGTTAAATGGATGATTAATAAATCATGTATATAAATTATACCACCCATTGCCATCTCTAATTTTTTTTTTGTAGAATGTTTATTAATATAGTAATACATGAAATTCACTACATCTAGTAGAATGTAAATTGAAATTAAACATAAATGTCAAAATGAATATTCTTGAATAATTGAAAAGTAATAAATGAAATTAACTACATTCACTTGATCATCTCTTCCTAGGCTCAAAAATTGTTAAAATAAATAAAAATTATAGGGAATTAGATATAACAGTGTTGTATTAATGGTATTGTTTTGTTTATTTTGAAGGATAATATTAAAAAATTTACTTCATTATTTTATATCATTTTGTGAGCATACATGCATGTAAAATTTTAATCATGTGTGCATGAAACATGGTTTTTAGCCCATTAATGTCGAAAAATCTATCCTTCGTAGCAATATTTACTAATAACATATTCACAATCAAGAGGGTATTTTTTATATCACATCGACTTGAATAAGCTTATACCTAGGTGAAAGAGACATATAGTTGTGCATGTACTAATATGTGTACATTTGATTTCTCTGTATCAAGTTAGATGTAATACTAATAGTTGCTCACTAAGTAATTACTATTACTTTTATATACATATTGGAATATGACAAAGAACTCCATCATATGATAATGTCTATGAAATACATAACCAAGGCCAAACAACGTATAAAAACATGTTGATCGCACTAAAAACAAAAAGAAAAAACTACAACACCACAATGATAATAACTGAATATAGTGATCAACACATATCTTATCAACTCTTACAAAAAATTTGATAATCCCTCATGTATTTTAGGAAGGAAGGCACATTAGATAAATATAAACCTCTTTTATTTATTTATTTATTGATATCCTCTTTATCA
The DNA here is from genome assembly GCA_019776745.2 of Taxus chinensis. Lineage (NCBI taxonomy): Eukaryota > Viridiplantae > Streptophyta > Pinopsida > Cupressales > Taxaceae > Taxus > Taxus chinensis. Next base: position 105,751,949 of record CM034156.1, read on the forward strand.
AACAACTCATATTTCATAGATTGATATAAAAAAATAAACTCTAATATATTGTCATAAAAAAATTTGTGAATTAAAAAGGCTTGAAAAGTAACGTCATTACTATAAAATCATGAATAATATTTATTTTCCTAAATATTAACAATGAGTCTTGGATGCTTTTATCCCCATAAAAGCATTTTTCAATGAATATTCTAAGGAAAACAATGTAGGTAATTTTATTGTTGCACATCATGATAAAAAACTCTCTCTTTCTGATTTTCATTTACATAGTGTGTGTAATATATCATCTTTATTTTTACAATATCAAGAATAAATATTGACATTTGGGATAAATTTGTTGCCATTATTAGTAGGTAGTTTTCAATGAAGAAGTCTCCAAGCCACTAAATATGTATTGCGCTCTTCTTTTGAATGGAAAACTTTTCTACATAAACTCAATAGTTATAAATTCACATTTCCACTTTGTGTTGAATAACTGTTTAGTAGGAAATATATGTGATAGATGAGGATAAGAAATTATAATAGGAAATTGGTCCAAACATGATCTATTACACCATCTACATTAATCAATATAGTTACAAGGAATTTTATTAGATATTTTAGTCAATAGATTATAATTAACCATTGAAATGATGAAGATGGTGACTCACTTATCTTTCTTCTTTAGGTAGAATTGATTTTTATAGAGAAGTGATTTTTAAAGTGTCAAGAAAAATTTGACACTTATGGTGATCCATTATTGTTACACTTTTCAAATGCTTTATGTAGATAATCTTTGTAATAAATTAATTCAAAAAATAATTTTCCTTCCAAATAAAGACATGAAACAAAATTGTTGATATGCCACAATCACATATTACAATAATTTTATTGCAATGATAAGGAATATACGTGCATCTATTTTGAAAAGAGAGCATATAATATTGAATTGATATTTACTTATTCCAAAATATGTATATATACAACTCATATAAAGATATGAATACTAGACGATGCAAGAGTGGTGGAAAATAAAGAGCCAATGATAAATGAATAGACTGGAGGAACCTGGCGGTGATGTTAGTTATTATGTAATAATATTACACTAACATTCACCCATATTACATTCTTTTTACAAATGTATCCCTTGAAAAAAAATCATCTTTCTAAGAGGCTTGGTGAGTATATTAGCTACTTGAGAATTTATTGGCCTCTATTAATGGAGCTATTTATATTGTTTTAATACTGTTCTCTAATATAATGATATTAAAACTCATTGTGTTTTGTTCACTAATAGAAAAATTAATTATTCACAAGCTTTAACACACTCTTATTATCGTAATGAAGGATAGATGATTATTAATTAAGAATTTCCATATTATCCAAAGTGCAACATAACCAAATCACTTTGCATAGATATCCTCTATCTGTAATGAAAAATAGATCATCTCTTGTCATCAATAGATCTATAATATTCTAAGTCGGTATATCCACATAAGAAAAACTATGAGTTAATATGATGTTCTATATCATAATCAAATGTACCTCAAACATATTTCAAAATATGCTTTGCTACTACCTAGTGACATTTATTTTCCTCCTATACGAATCTAGAAATATAGTTGATGGAAAATCACATGTCTGTTATGTTATAATTCAAGTAAATGAGACTCACCATAAACTTTCTATAGTGAGTAGCATCTACTTTAGGTGAATCTTGGAATCTAGAAAGTTGCAAATCTTTCTCCATTGGATTGAACATAGGTTTACAATAAGATATTCCATACTTTTTGAGGAGTGTCTTGGAATATTTCATGTGTGAGATAGAAATACAAATCTTCTTTTTTCATATTTCCAAGCTAAGACAATAATGAAGTATCCCCAAATCTATTATGTTGAAGAATTTTTTCAGATCATTCTTTACATCTTCAACAAGATTTTATAATATCCCTGTAATTACAAGATCATCTACATACAAAATAAGAATGCCAATATATGTTCCTAATTTGTTAATAAAAAGAATTGAATGTGAGGATATATGGGTGAATCTATGTTCCAATAGTTGATCATCAATTTTAATGTGTAACACCCACATTTTACACACACAAAAACAACAATAAAAATACCAGGATAATTTTTTTTTACTTACATTGCTCACTACACAATGCCACAAGGGCTCTAAGTATATAAAACTCAACAAAGGACAAGACAATTACATAAGTTGTTGACTCACATAGACACAGGACAACACCATATACATGTTGATGACACATTTTCTCCAATGAATCAAATCTTAGGAATAACTTAACCACAAGAAAAGGGACTTAAGGATTGACAAACCCATAACACAGCATCACCATGGTTACATCTAGGTTATGATTAACATTCCAATAACATTATTATGTAATTAATACCTTTCTCCTTTTTCCACCTACAGATTCTTAAATTCGTTTCACATTCCGCTTATTGTTCAGCCATTTAATTTTGCTCTTTATCCCTTATGATAATATCCATAACTTATGTAAGTATTTTCCATATTTCAAATTGCATACAAAGATCATAATTCCCTCATTATTATGTTAAGATTATGTTTCCCAAATATTTATTCAATGTTTAAAATTTACCCTTGCTACACAAATGAATCTAACATGATATCAAGAAAGCAATATTAGGATTTAAGGGGGGGGGGGGGGGGGGTTTAGATTCAAGATACCTTTTTCCCATAAGTATTATTATATCATGGTATCTTTATTTCCTGATTCAACATTCCCACAAAAGAAATTGTATTTAGATTGTGTGTGTGTGTGTGTGTGTATATATATATATATATATATATATATATATATATATATATATATATATATATATATATATATATATATATATCTTTTGTTTTGCTCGAAGTTTGATCTCACCAAGGGAAAACTCATATTCTTTGTAACACACAAAAATGTTTAATTAAGTTATAAGGACTCCAAGAGTGACATTATTACTAACCTCAAATATTTTTTTACTCTTATATGATTTACTTTTACATCACACTATGGTCTCATTATTAGCATAGCTTTATAATAGAAGAAGTTACGAAAGTATTTGAAAAACATCTTGAAGAAGTATATGATTGGAAACACTATAACTGCACACGAACATCAAGTTACCCTCCCAATCAACTGAGCTTTAGTTTAACTCCAATTGCACCTAAGAATCTATGCCTCAACTAAAAAAAATGTAAGGTGAAAGGACATGCTTATGATAGATAAACTTCATGAAAGAACAAGGTGATGTCTTGATAGAAACCAAGGTAACACATTTAGCTGATAGGAGTTATGAAGTTCATTTACAAGAGTTTAAGACCTAGAACAACTATTTCACGATCTCCATTAAATCGTCTAGATCCAACAGGGATTTCATTCGCTGATGAAGATAATTTCTAGATCTAATTTCATAAGACTTGAAAATCTGATCCAATATGATACTAAGGGAGTAATAGCCCTATTTACTCCACAGATGGTAAGGTTACACCGCATAGTTGTTGCTTCAAACAAGGACTCTTAAGGTGACTTCCAAGGTGGTCTTCACCACACAACATGGTTTCAGACCTGAAGAGAAGACATTCCACTCACGGTTACCAAAACTTGAAAGAAACCACATATAACTCTCGATAAATTTGGACCTTGTCATTCTTAAAAGACGGGTTTATGACAATGTCGCTAACATAACTATGACAGTAAACTCAAACTAGGGGTTTTCTTTATCTAAAGTAGGAGGTTCCATCAAGTGTAAAGTTTAAGTTCCTTCTACGGTTTCGATTTCTTCTTTGGTAAGAAGGCTCACACATGAAGACAAGTTATGCACGAATCTTATACTAGGGTTGAGTGTTTCAATTGAATCTCTTTATTACATTTACAAGGTAAGAATACAACCCAGTAATTAATTAATCGTTTATTGAACACTGAAAATACATTACAATAAATTAACTTCAAATTCATTTACTATATATATATAACCCTTTTACCATATGCAACTATAAATAAAATTGACCCTGTGATTAGTGCACATTTCATAAGATATCCCAAAAAATAACATCTCGTACATATTAGCAAATTTCAAATATAAATTTTATATGACAAAAGACTAAATTACACATATATTCATTTTACAATGACCTATGTAAATTTCAATAATAAATAATTAATTACACATCGCTTTTTCACCATCATTCTTGCATCCTGCAAAACCATGTGAGCATGAAATCAACGATAAATGCTGGCATGGAATATTCCACCTTAATCTAACATAATTATTGTCTTTAGTTTCACATTTACATATAATAATAATCATAATTTTCATTCGAAAGAGAAGTTTTTAGAAACATGTATTCATTTCACTTCATTTCGTAGCCAAGGAGAGAGAAAGAGAAAGGAAGAGAGAGAAACACCATTTTGTCAAAAGTTCTATTTCACACAAAAAGTTACATTATAGAGTTTCAAACAATTATTTACATGTGTCAAAAAGTTTCCAGGGTGGTTTGACAACCCGACAGTGGTCCTACAACTTTCTTTTTACATTTTCCTGCTAGTTACAAAAACGTTCAAATCAGGGTTGGAGGCTAAGAAACCACTTTCAAACGTTGTCTTCCAAAGAGAAAACATAAACCAAGTAAAATTCTATGTTTCCTCCTATAAACCATGAATACATAGGAACTGACATGACATATCGCCCACTGAATTTTTCGTCTAATCTGTTCAGGAAAACGGACCTTGTGCAGTTCTACCTAGACATTTTCTTTTGGCGTTCACGAAATTGGTTTACAACGTGTTTGACAGGTTCTACTGTCGTGATGTCCTTAATGACTTTGCAGCGCATAAGATCCATGGGAAAGTGGAAGAATACCACACATTTTGTTTTCACATTCACGGAATTGACACGAACTAGGTACATACTTTAGCCACTATCTCTGATTATGATTGAAATAAAAAGAGACTTCTTCGTCAGTGGTTAACGTTCATTCATTGTTCTACTTTTGTCAGCTCGTGATCGCCGTGTAGACATGGTATACGATATCGACCACAGAATTTTCACCTAAACTCGTTTTCTTTTGGAATTTACACGGTATAGGACTGGTCCTCGTGTCCTAAATGACTTTACAGCTCATATCACACGTTTTCTTTTCGCGTTCCAAAACTGACTAGAACCACGTAAATGTAGCCCCTAATTTGTGTACAGCACTATTTATTTGCTATTGTTTTGATGTATATTGTACGTCTGTGGTCGATATTATGATCTTGTTATTACATGTTCCTTCCGTAGAATTTCAGTCAAGGGTTTTATTTCTTTGGTTCAAATTGGGACTATTTTTGTAATGTCATTGTACTGCTCTTTCTTTTTTTTCAGTGTACCTTTCTTCCTCTATTTTTCTTGAATTTTCTCTCTTCCCTATGTTTGCCATCATTAAGAAAGAGCAATAGCAAAATAGTTTTCGTTTGCTATATTACTACTAGCAATCGCACATGAAGTGTGCGAGGGTAATGCCAAAAGCGAAACATGACAAGAGGGAAAGGAAAAAGAAATGCATAACAAAATAAACGGAAGGTGATAGTCAGAAATTGAAATATAGAAGAAAGGAAAAACAATAGAAAATAAAGGGAATGATGAAGATGTCACGTGGGAGTCGGACTAGTAGTAAAGACTTAGATGCAGAAGAAGTAGACATGCTTGATAGGGGAGGTGAGAAGGGGATCAAGAGGGGAGCGTAGAGGGTGGTGAACGTAGACATGACTCTTCCTTTTTGTCGGATATTAGAAGAGGTGTTGAGGCTCATAATGGTTGAACGAAAAATGAGGGGAAATCCGAAGGGTGGATGAAGATGGAAGTCTTGAAAAATATGTGAAGGTAAGACCCTACCTTTTCACGTTGCCAATGTCAACATTAGCTCTGTGCAAAGTAAGCCCTTGAGATTTGTGGATTGATAATGCCCAAGCCATTTTAAGTAGTAATTGTCTTCAGTTACCTTTGAGAATTGGCAGAAATGGAACATGAGAAGGGTTGGTGGGATCCCAAAGAGGGCCTATATATCGATCAAATGTGATGACAAAAAATATAGGAAAATCAGGTGGACCAATTGATTTGTCATAAATAATGTCAGCGAAAGAGCCAGTATCATCATTTACAAGACCTGCAGTAACCCACAAATTTTCGGAAAGCATTACTTTTTGATTAATTCAACGAAGAACTTTGTGTTGTAGGTAATCATCATGAGCCTCTCCAGAGTCAGTAGGCATGGTGTTTTGAGAAATGGATTAAGAGATTGGAGAGTTCAGGGATTTCAACATTTGAAGGTCGAGGTTGTCCACATGGTCATTTTTAGAAAAAAGATGGACATCATGTTGGAATACGGTGATGTCGTGTTCTGAAAGGCAAGTGTTTGTTCTTGACATCAATAGCTCCCGATCATCAAATAGAGGGACAACATCAAAAATGTTGAGAAGAAGGAGACAAAAGGAATCCTAAGAAGGAGTTGATCTCTATTATCGGAAGATAGAATTTAAGGAGATGGAAATATTTAAGTCTCTTCATATGTTAGCGCCATAAGACTTGGTGGCGTATAGAGGAATGTCCATGAAAAGTGAAAGTTGGTCAAGGTCCCCAACGAAGATTATAGATCAGTTCCCGAATGTAGATATTTTGGAGTGGGGGAAGCTTAGTAAGGAGGTAGTAAATTTTACCAAGCAACATAGGACCAACCAAACTCATTTCATCAATTAGAATATATTTAGCATGTTTAAGGGAGTCTTGAATGGATGAAAAATCCTAACCTTCAAAGGGCTTCAAATCTCTCATGGTAATGCAAAGGTTGGCATGTATATAGATGCAGAAATGTTGAATGATACAACTCCAATTGGCGTGAGTAGAAGGAGTTTTGGGTAATGCAAAGGAAAATGAAGACTTGATAGTATTAATGAGGTATGATTTTCCAGCTTCTATAGTCCCTTGAATAATCATCTTTAATGGAGGAAGGCGGGTTTTGCATGAGAAATGGTGAAGAATATTTTCAAAATCCAATTGTTGGGATGAAGATAACTGAGGCACAGGTGTGAAGAAATTTTCATGCATGGTAGCCAAGACGTGCTACCTTAGTATCCTCTATGAAATTCATACCTAGATCTTGTAAATTAGGGGGAACATCTTTAGCGTTCCAATTTTATAGAGTGTTAAATTCACGCAAACCTAACATATAGAGTTTTCGTAATGCCCTAAATTTTACCCCTAAGAAAACCAGAGTAAAATGACAGAAGGGAAGTCCAAATTTTGAGGGAATGATTTTTTGCTAAATTTAAAGTTCAATTTGTCACAACATTATTTATTTCCTTAGTTGTTCATCCAAAATGCATTTACGATGAGAAAGGTCGTGAGTATTATTGATTTTTTAGAGTTTATGGAGTTTGCAGGAGGAGGTGACCAAAAATTTTGTTGCAACAACAACAAGGTTCTTATTTCACTCCTATAAAAATGTTTGCAATAAAATTGGACCTAGCTCATGAAGTCATAATGGTAAACAATGGAGAAAGAAGGGTACACCTGTAAATGTATTTTTAGCTGACACAACTTAATTTGTTGTAACTTTTTTATTTGGTATATTTACTGCATCTTTTAATTTTATTTATTAATTTATTATTATTATTATTGTTATTATTATTATTTTAAACAAAAAAGTAAAAATAAATGGGTCAAGGGATTGCATTTGTCCCAACCAAATGAATCCCATGCCAAACCGTTTCTCATCTTTGTGAAAATAACCAAAGCCCTAAATTTCTATAAAATCCCTAAAGTCATAATTTTAATTAATTTCATACACTTTCCTTACAACATTATCACCAAAATCTAAAGTTAGAGTATTCATTTGAATCCCTATGATCAAAAAAATCTTAGCCCTATGATCTCTAGTGACATAAAAAAGCCGTAAATATGATATTGAAAACATTATTGTTTTCCAATTTTTTTCTTTGTTTCATTTATTCCCACCCTAGGTTGACTCCATGGGAACAACATAGAAGGTTTTTGGAGTCCATGGTTTATGGTTTGGAGGAATATGTTTAAGAATGGGGAGTCCATGAATGGAAGCATGATATTATATATTTTATATTTTTATTGCACGGTTTCCATTATTATATGGGTAAAATTTGTCCACAAGTTTGAGGGAAATAGGGAGTGTTATTCCCACATATGGAAGAGGGAAGTGGCCATGGTGCCCACATAGATTTGTGGGACTTGTTAAGAGTTTTAGGAGAGGAGTGTGTTGTCAGGTCGTGGCCCCTCCACCCACATTGATGGCTATATAATCGAATGCATTTTCTATACATGTTCAAGGCCATAACCTACCCCATCATACATATACATATACATATATTCTTAGATAATTTTAGGTTTAGGTAAATCAGCTTGAAAGGGAAGTAGCATAAGTCACTTAACAAGGAATATTTGCTAAATTTTAAGAGAATTCATATTTTCAGCTATACGTACTATCAAACTACAATTGCACTTGATATAGCTTCTTCCCATTTTAATGAAGTTTAATCCAAGAATTTTGTAACAATTTTCTAAGATGAAAACTTATAGCAATTTCAAGAGAAGGCTTATCTAAGGTTGTAACCAAGATGTCATTTACAATAGTTAGATTTTTGCATAAAAATATAGTACAATGCAAATAAATAAATTATTTCCTTCTTCTATTTCACAAATCCCAAAATATAGATAACATTGTTTGGACAAAAATAATGAGTATAAATGAAGTTATTTTCATTTGTTTTCAATACAAAAATGCTACATTCATAACAAATAATGTTGGTATAAATATACTTCAAAATAAGTGTATCTTTACATTTTTCCGTAGTTCAAAAAGATACAACAATATTAACAGAACTATAATAAAATATGTGTAAATACCATAAGCTTTTTAGTACAATTAAAAAGGAGAAATAAAGCTCCAAAACCACTAGTTTACAAGCTTACAATATTTTCCTCAAGAGAGAGATAATATAAACAAAATATAGATAATAAATATAAATCAACAATTTAAAATGCAAGTATAAAATCCTCCACAAATTAGAAACAACATGATGAAATTTCCAAATTTCTATCCATTCCTCCAATGAAGTCCACAAGAATCTCCTAACTTCATATCTAACAATCTCTAAGAACCTCCAAAACGAAGGCTTGATATATCTCCGAACCTACATGAATATTTACATGCCTTCTTCACAAAGAAAGTGCATGATAGCCTCACCCAATCCCATTAGAAATCCATGTAGCATGATAAAAAAAATGCCAAGGGAAAAAAATCTTATCAAAACACTAGAAAAAGGATAACCTAGAGAACACAAGACATTATAATAAATAGTTCAACCACCAAAACACGAAGAACAAATGGGAAAGGGTGAGAGGGGAGAGGAATCCATAGTGTCATCAATATATGATAAAATTGGTGTCTAAATAACCCCCAAGAGTATCTCTAAATTCATAAAAATCTCCCAAAAAACATATACCTCCTTTGTCTCCTCCTTGCCAAGTATTTTCAAGCCTTGCAAGCTTCTTTGGTAAGAATAGGAAGGAATTCCCAATCTAAATGGAAATCCCTCCTACTTATGCAAAGTAGCCATGGTGATATGATATCCCTCCCATTCCTCATGCCAACTCCAAATAAAAATCTAATTGGAGTGAAGGAGTAATTAAAACAAAATGAAATTAACAACCTAATGAAAGAACTCAAAACATGCTCAAGGATCCCAAAACCAGTCGAAAAAAATGAACCATAACAAACATCATACAGATACACATTAAAAATTTTATTTAAATCAAAATCCATGGAGAAGTGAGACCTACGTCAACTCCAATGCTCAAATCCAAAAGATCCTAACACATTTCTCCTTAATCTCCCAAAGCTCCTTGCCAAATTTTCTCAACAAAAAAGACCCAAACATCAAAATTCAACAAAAATAAGAAAACTCTTCAACCCACAATCCCATGGGAGGGTGACATGTGTCATCCTTCCAAATAATTAGATCTTCTATGTCATCAAAATCACTTTCCACAGTCCCCAAAACAATAAATGAAAGAGGGAAAAAAATCCGACTTAGCTCCCAAGGCCCACACAAAATCCAAAAGCTACAAATGTGAAATATGGAAAGAATATTTAGATATTGAATTTAGATAGGTTGAAGTGTGGAAGATGATTTTTGGGTTCACAAAAAGCATCCCCGACTAATTACTTGGGTCCCATTGACATTTTATGAGGAAAAGAAGACCCTTACCTTTGAAAACAATCCTTAAAAAGTGCCCTTAAAGGTTACACCTCCCAACACATCCTTATAAAAAGATTAAGACACAAAACACCACGTAACACTTATCATCCATAATGATGTCATTAGCACTAGGAAATGCAAATTAGGTGAGTAATGAAGAAATCAAGTTTTACCATGGTGCTCAAGGCTTGAAAAATAAATAAGAAAATAAATCAATCAATCATATGCAAAAGCCAAACAAATTTCCCAAATTACAAAAAAAGCAAAAATGGAACAAAGTGAGATAAAAGGTTTTGGCATGACAATTTTAAAATCCTTTGTAGTGCTACCACTGAGTCCCACGTTCACCAAGTGGTGTTACCACTAAATCCTACACACTCAAAGAAAACCTCTAATCTACTCAACATGATAAAATAACGATATAAATCAAAATGAAATATGACTTTATAGTATTAGCTAAATAAAACCTCAGAAAATTTATTGTACCAATAGTACATATAAGCATGATCCAATATCAATAATGTATAGCTAAAATTCATGATCATCATTGAATACCATATATAAACGTAATCCATCAAATCTATAACATCATAGTATCATCAACTCTAATTAGAATGAAATAACCATTTTCCTGAATATCATAAAATATCTCAAAAGTGTGCTCTCAAATATGATGTCATAGACTATAGGATAATAATGGTAGAAAACACAAATAAAAATTTAGTAAAAAAATAAAAAAATTCTTATATGAAATAATCAAGCTACTCGGATGAGTCGATAGTCTCTAGGATAAGGAAGAAATATGGTGGGCACTAGATCCCCTTCCCCTAGAAATAGACTTCCTCTTAGAATTCATTGATAAAGCTCAGGATATCTAGCATATTTTGGAGTCGCATCTTCCTAAGTAGTTGTTGTCTCATCATATCTGTCCCACTTTACTCTAACCTTGTCCAGCTCTCGACCGCAAAGGTTCAATCTACTATGCTCTAGCATATGCACAAGATCTAGTCTCTATTGTCTTTCGACCTCCACCTATAAGGATATCCAATCTAATACATGAGAAACATATGATATATACTTACATAAAAATAAAACATGAAATACATCTTCCTCATGGGCTCTATGTAACACCAAGGATAAGTTTTAGGCAATATGATTAATTGCCTCCAATATCTCAAGTGGCCCCATAAAGTGTGCTAAAAACTTATAAACCTTTTCATAATAGATTTAGCTCTTGTGTGGTCGTATTCTCAAGAAAACCTTTTCACTGACTGCAAAGTGATTCTTTGTCCTTTTAGTTTCTACATACACCTTCTTGTATGCTCATTCATAATCAAGACATTATCTAATCAAAATGACCTGCTACTCCATATCTTGAGGGAAAGATAGCCAAAGAATAACCCTATCGTCTAATTTTTTCCAAGAAACGAGTCTCCAGAAAGGTTGGCCATACAAGTCTTGGTAAGGAGCCATAAAAGTGGAATTGTGGTCACTATTACTATAGGAAAACTGAATGTCATAAAAGTAATCCTCCTGTTATTGTGGAATCATAGAAAACTTGAATGGCCCTAGATCCGAGTGGGGCATCTGGTGTGATTGAACAAAATGGTACCATCTCTCAAGTTGTGGGACTTGCAAACCTGAGATGGCCCTCCAGAGAAAGTCAGTTCTTGCTTCCTAATCTACCTGCCACAAGCTACTCTTTTGCAAGCCAAAACTATTCTATCCTAATCTAACCATTCCAAGGGGACAGTGAGATAGAAAGAGAGAGTGAAATAAATCCTACACTAAGCAGTGATACACTAGAAAAATAAAGTGGGCTGAACACGGAATCTAATTACCTGAAGTTGAGAGAGATGAGCAAGAGGAGGGTGTGGATGAGATGCACCACAAACAAAAGATGAGATGTCACGTGGAACACCAACTTGAAAGAACCCATTAAACGCAGGTCCCAGAACATGCAATAAACATCAGAAGTATGGCACAACATACCTTACAACAATGAGAGGTAAAGAGGAGAAAATAAAATAAGAAAAGCATGGACGGAATGCATCACGAAACATATTTTATTATTCCATAAGTTCGCACAATTACATAATTAGAGGGAAAGATGGAAGAAAATTTCATTAGAAAGCCATGAGAGAGGAGGCTTAGACTCTACATTTTATCCTAAGGAAGAAGGAGAGAGGGGGGGAGAGGAGAGAAACAATGACCAAACCCTTTGAATACGCCCATCTTTTAAAATATATATGAAGAATAATAAGAGATAGAGGAGTAAAGAATTTGAACTTTATTCCAAACACTCCCAGTAGAGCATTAAATACTACTCTACAAGCTCAACCACCAACCCTCAATGCCCCCTACAAATCCACCTACAATCTGTCAAGTCCGCCGCTTGATTGTTTGTTTGGACATGTTGAGGGAAGAAGGAATAGTGACGGATCAAATCAAATTCCAATTTGGTTGTTGGACGTAATCAGATTCATGTATTAATGGCATGAAAGAATGTTTCTCCTATTTTTTCACCCACCATAAGCATTTTGAAATTAGGAGTATCTCATGCCTCCAGGGTATAGAGGATATCGAGACCTATTTACAAAAAGTCTTATCCCGCCCAAATTTGAGCTTCAAATCGAAAGATATGGCCATCTGAAGTTCCGTGGGTCAGGCGCTTAATGTGGGCACACAATATTTAAAGAGTCTGTGTGTACCGGGTCTATGTAGCAGCCTCATTCATCTTAAAGATTTGGTCCCTTCCTTTCTCTCTTGAAATCATGCTGGAATGACATGTGGCGGCTTTTGCGTGCTCCTCGGGTTCCTTTATATTTTGCCTAAGTCCTTCTTTCTTAGCAAGGCATATGTCTAACCCTGGACACATGGAGGCCTCGTGCTCATTTACAAAGTATCCCAATACTTTACCTTTGAAGTTGTGTGGTTGAGACAAGTGGAGACTTTCGCTTACCTTTTGTACTTAGCTGATTCGAGCCTGCTCCCTTTTCAGACTTCAGACAAGTGGAAGGCCCACGCTTTTCTGAGTCTCTATTTTGTGTTACACCTTTGAAATTATGTTGATGTGACATCTAGTGCCATCCATTGGCTCTCTATACTTATTCATTTTTGGGCCAGATCTGTCCCATCTTAGACCTCAGACACGCAGAGAGACTACATTTGTTTGAGACTAGCCCTAGGATTGTCCCTTTTGAAACTATGCCTTTGAGGCATGTGGCATCCTCTGCTAGCTCTACTCTATCCTAAATTTTCAACGGCTGGATGAGACCTTTTCTCCAACCCTTGAACTACATGAAAAATGGACCAACACTCATTTTACGACCGCTCTTTGGACCCAACTTTGGTGTTACACTGAGATGATGAGTGGAGATTTCCGCTGAGCCTGTCTCGAGCTTGGATGCTTTCAACTACTAGCTCTATACCTGTTTTTTTACTCTGGATGCATGGAAGGTTGGCTCTTGTCTGGGAATTACCTTTTTCTTTGACCGTCGAAGGTGCGTTGTTTGAACATGTGGAGGTTATATTTAGCATTTTTTGGTCCTGCTCTATACCTTACCCTAACGTGGAAATTTGGGCATTTGCTCTAGATTGGAGGGCTTTTTGACTTCTTAAGTTATCCACTTCGGACCTGGGGCAAGACTTTGAGATTTTCATATTCCGTTTCTCTCCTCTGAGCCTCTAGTTTTATTTTGTGTCGTTCGGCCTTATATTTTACCTTTCTTCTCTATTGTAGAGACCGCCTGTAACCTTACTGTTGGATTTGTAACATAGGCTCGTTTGACGGAAAATCCTCTTAGAATTCTTCCTGTGCAAGGTTGGGTTTGATCAATTTTGCCGAGGGGAAAAATTGAGATAACAATTTGGTGACTCATGGGGACATCTTCCTACTAGATGTAGAGACTAGTTGCCTTGTTACATCCATTGGGCATGGAGTCATGGATGGTAGCCTGGTACAGATCTTGCCCATAAAATTGACTCCCCGATTGCTTGCATTTGTTGACCCTGAGCCTGAGCTGCCCTAGAAATAGACTATACTCGAAAATGATTTGATAGTTGCTCTAGGAACTTGTTTCATTTGAAATTAGAAATTATACATGCAACTATGGGTCTCATCTACTCCCTGAAATGGACTAAAGGGCTTGCGTGCATGTGATACAACTCTCAGAGCAATAAATGGGAACAACAACACTATGTACAAAGATCAATATCATACATGCCTCAAATGAGACATGCAGAGTGTGTAAAAGCACTTCTTCTGCTAAAAAAAAAAATCTACACCTAATCCTACACTAACCTAAAGAGAGAAAAGGGACTCAAAAAAATCCTGCGAGTAAGCAGGGAGAAGTAGCTTACCTTCCTTAAAAATGGGCAGCCATGCAAATGATTTTACACTGAATATGGCTGCCTGTACAATGAGTGAGAAACTAAATATAAGCCGATGCCCTCCACCCAAATCATCAAGGTATATAACATCAACCAGAAATACCTCCTCAATTTGATTGGTGCATTAGACTCCTAGCGGTGCTGATGGTGACCCTTGGTGATTTGATAACATCATCCTTGTGCCCTGAAGTGGGCATGAATGGTTTTGGCTTCTCCCTTGGCTCCAATGAATCCATGTACTCGATTGGGTATGGTCTGATCCAATGGATGTGCCCATTTCTCTAAATTTAAACTCCAAGAGTGGAATCTTCTTGCTAACATTCCTGGGTGGATGGTGTGAGAGAAGATGATGGACATCTTCTTTACCTTTTCCCTTCCTTCTCCTAAGAAGAACATGGAAGATTCATAGTCATCCAACCTTGGTTCTAGAGGGTTGTTATGAAGTTCAAGTTGTTGTTCTTGAATGCTCTCCTTCATCGGTAGAAGGCTCATGTTCTTGGAAGGTGGATGATGGAGGAGAAAATGATGTTATCTCCTAAAGGATCCTCTCCATAAAAGCAATCTTCCAATTCTGAAAGGTAGTCTTCCTCCTTGTTGTCTTGTTGCATGTGATCTACCTCCTCCATGGTGTCCTCATGATCTGCAACTAGCTCACCATGGTTTCCCTTCTTATTTAAACATGAAGTTTGAAATCTCAAACTCTTCTTTAACATCAGAGCTTGAAGGGGATGAAGTGGGAGGAAGAACTGAAGGTTCTTCTGTGGCGTGCTCTGCACTTGGAGCCTCTAAAACTACATGGACCTTCTCTAGAGCCCAAATGTACTGCTCTTCTTTTTGATTTGGAGTAGCTCCCTCTTCAATGGGACTGGAGCTGGTTTGTGTTGTAGATAGAGCTTCCACCACTTGTGGCTTGACCTTAGCATCCTCCATAGGTTTAATTAACAAGGGAACCTTTGTAAATTCAAAACTAGAAACCCAACTCTTTAGATTATCTATCATTTCTTCTCTGTTGGGTTCCTCTTCGTGATGTTCTCCTTAGCTGGTTTTTGAGTCTCTTCCCAATATGAACTTGGGAAGGCAAGAGGAGGAGTGGTGGGTGGGGTATCCACTAGTTTTTTCCTTTTTTGTGGCAGAGGGGAAGGCATTGATTTTGGCTCTTGTAGACGGGACAAATATTTAGAAGGGAAAAGGGAAGAGGAAAGAAAATGAGATGGAAGAATAAGAGATAAGGAAGGGAAATCAACACTCGGGGCAGCAAATGGGAAGCTCGAAAAGTGAAGATCAGATTGAGATTGTGTTGTTTGGGAAGAGGGAAAAGAAAATTACCAGATGATGGTGTAGGACCTACCCATTGACAAGACTCACTGAGATCCAAGTTTGTAAGCCCTCTATCTCCTCAGTCCATTGCGCAAGTTGGGGCAGCATTTTAACCATGAAGTCAAACTTCTCCTATCAGCTATAGTGTCTTAGAAAAGGGTCGATCCATGGAAAAGGTTCCCTGCAAGCCAATCCTGAATTCCTTCATTTTTGTTGTAGCCCCTGACTGCACCATGATGGCCTCCATGTGTTGACTCATTTCCAGCAGATCGAAATTCTCCACATAACCATCACCATTATATGTGTCCCCTTGTTCTTGATAAACTCCATGGTCAAAATTGCTTTGAAACTTCTCATATGGGTAAGCGTAATGGTTCTGGATCTACTCATAATACTTATTTGGAGGAGTTAGGAAATACATTGGAGGTAAACTACACTATTGTAGGTGTGAATTTCATGAGGGGAATGAAGTCATGATTTCACAACTTCATAAATGGTAGAAGATGAAAGAGATGGAATAAAAATGGATGAAAATGGATGGAGAAAGACCTGTAACTTCAGAGATTGGTTGTTGACTAGATGGAGTCACCAGATATGCTTTTATATGCCTCAAAATGGTGAATCTTAACAAGAACACCCCAACCTGCTAAGATGAAGTGGTAAGGTGCTTCATACCTCTCGCACCCGGCATGTCAAAAATATTAATGTAGAATAACAACACCCCTGAATGTCCTTGTATCTGAGTGGTGCATTCGGTGTGATTAAACAATATGGGACTATCTCTCAAGCTGTGGGACTTAAAAAACTGAGATGGCCCTCTAGAGAATGTTTGTTCTTGCTTCCTAATCTACATGCCACAAGTCAAACTCCTGTGTAAGGTAAAAACTATTCTATCCTAATCTAACCATTCCACGGGGATAGTGAGAGAGAGAGAAAGTGTGTGAAAGAGAGCCTGCACTAAGCATTGATACACAAAAATAGGAAGTGGTTGATCACAGATCCAACTTCTTGAAGTGGAAAGAAGTGAGAAGAGGAGAGGGTGGACAAGATAAACCACAGATAAGAAATATATTTCACACATAGAACAGGACTTTAAACCCATTAAACACAGCTCCCATAACCTTCAATAGACATCAAAAATATTCACAATATACCATGCAACGATGAGAGGCAAGAAAAGACAATAAAATGATGAAGGATGGACAAAATGCATCACAAAACATATTTTATTGATCCATGAGTTCACACAGTAAATCATCAGTGGGAAAGAGGCAAGAAAATGCCATTATAGAGCCATGAGAGGAGGCTTAGACTCCACAATCTACCCTAAGGAAGAAGGAGAGATGGGGATAGAGAGAAAAAATGACCAACCCTTAGAATATTCCCTTCTTTTATAATATATAGGAAGAATAAGAGAGATAGGAGGGAAGAATTTGAGATCTATTACAACCACTCCTGGAAGAGCATTGAATCCTGCTCTGAAAGATCAACCACTGAACCTCAATGCCCCTACAAATCCTGCTTATAATTTGTCAAGTCTACTTCAATTGTTTGTTTTACGCATGTTGAAGGGAAGATTAATGATGGATCAAATGAAATCCAATTTGATAGTTGGAGCAATCAAATTATGAATTAATGGCCTGAAATATGCTTTCCCATTTTCACCCACCAAATCCTATTTAAAAAACTATCTCATGCTTCTAGGCCATAGAGGATGTCAAAATCTTTCCAAAAATTCTTCTCCCGCCTAAATCCAAGTTTCCAGTCAAAAGATATGGCTATCTTAAGATGAGGGTCACAGGTACACAATATTTAAAGAGTTTGTCCATACAGGGTCCACATGGAAACTTGCACACATCTTGAAGATTTTGCCCCCACCTTTCACTCTTGAAATCACACCATACTGACACGTGGCGGATTCCACAGGCTCCTTAGGTTCCTTTCTATTATTCGTGAGTCCTTGCTTGGCGGGACATATGTCTGACCCTAGACACATGGAGGCATCACACTCATTTGGAAATTGTCCCAGGACTTCACCTTTGAAGTTGCGCGGTCGATACATGTGGAGGCTTCCACTTACCTTTTGTACTTAGCCGATTTGAGCCTACTCCCTTTTTAGACCTGGGACACGTTGAAGGCCCACGCTCGTTTGAGTCTCCATTTTGGGTCACACCTTTTAAACTGTGCCAATGCGACACGTGGCACCATCCACTGAATCTCTATACTTAGTCATTTTTGGGCCGGATCTATCCCATCTCAGACTTGGGACACGCAGCGAGCCTGTGCTTGTTTGAGAATGTCCCTAGAGCCATCCCTTTTGAATTTTTTCCATTGAGGCACATGGCACCCTCCTCTAACTCTGCCCCATCTTGAATTTTTAACGACTAGTGAGACATTTTCTCTAACCCCTGGCTATGTGGTGAACTTGTACTCAATTTAGGACCGCTCTTTGGAACCAACTTTGGTGTTGCACCGAGATGACGCGTGGAGGCTTCCGCTAGCCTGTCTTGAGCTTGGACTTCTCAATGACCAACTCTTTCCTCTTTTTTTTTACTCTAGACGTGTGGAGGGTTGGCACTTGTTTGGGAATTTCCTATTTCTTTGACCCTTGAAGGTGCATTGTTTGGACATGTGGAGGCATCCCCCGGTCCTCTATACTTAGTCATATTTTGGGCCTGCTCTGTCCCTTTTCTGACTCTAGGACACGTGGAAGCTTGGTGCTTGTTTGGGGTATCCTCTTTAGAATTAACCTTGGGTAAGAACCGATGAGACACGTGGAAGCTTCCTCTGATTCTTCCATACTTAACCAATTTGGGCTCGCTCTGGATTATTTGTAAATCCTAAATACTTTGAGCCTTTCTCCGTTTCTCTCCTCTGATCCTTTGGGTTTATTTTGTGTCGTTCAGTCTCATATTTGACCTTTCTTCTCCATTGTAGATCCCTCTAGTAATCTGAATGTTGGATTTGAAACGTAGGATCATTCGACGGAAATGCCTCTTAGAATTCTTTCTTTGCAGGGTTTGGTTTGATCAATTTTGTCGTGGGAAAAATTGAGATAACACCTCCCATTTCATTTGTTGATCCATCACATATATCTGTATTATATCCTTTAACACCTGATTAACTCTCTCCATATGACCATCTATCTCTGCGTGGTAAGCACAACTGCAATTTATTTGACTTTCCAAAGTGGTATGAAAAGAAGTCTAGAAATATGAAGTATATTAAATTCCATGTAGCCTAATAATATCCTTATGGAATACTCTGGTAATCGTGACTGCATTATACGTGACCTGGGTTGGTGAAAAATAAAAAAACCTTAGTAAACCTATCTATTATGACCATGATAGGGTCATGATGATATGATGTCATGACAATGAAATACATAGAAATGACATCCCATTTCCACTCACGAATATCTTGGGTATATGACAGTCCTGTGGGATAAGAATGCTTGGCCTTGACACTCCGGAACTCAATAAAATGAGCTAGATAGTCTACTATTTCTTAGCATAGTCCTGAACAATAGTATAATTCTTGAAGATCATTGTGCATCTTCTACACTACTGGATGGTCTACATATGGGGCTCGATGAGCCTTTAAAGAAATAAAATTTTGGAGATATCCTACTTTAGGCATATAGATGCACCTCTGAAAATGTAGAATAACATTTACCTTTAAGATAATTCCCACATATATGCCCTCTAAAGAACTCCTAGACTAAAACATATGCTTTGCATGCTAATAAAATTTGTCCCCTGGAAGGTGCTGATATATCCTACCCCGAAGGTCTTACTCTATATTCATAACGGTAACTATATGTCATCTCTTACTCAATACATCTGTAAAGACATTCTCCTTTCCCTTGCTATACAAAATGTTCATATCATACTCACATAATAACTCCATCAAATATCATTGATGGGAATTGATATTCGTCTATGATAATATTTTTTGTAAGCTTCGATGAATGATCTTAAATAAAGATGGCCTACCAAAAATAAAGTTCCTCCAATGAACTAGGGCGTGAAAAATAGTTGTAAGCTCAAAGTAATAGGTAGGGTAGTTAAACTCTAAGTATTTTATATTTCGTGAATAAAATGCAATGACACGTCGGTCCTGCATGAGTGCTACGCCATGTCCCTCCAAGGAAGGATCATTACAAAATAAAAACTCTCTATTCAGATCAAGAAATGATAAAATAGGTTATGTTGTCAATTGCTCCTTGAGTAACTGAAAATCCTACTCACATTTTTCTAACCACAAAAATTACTTCCCTTTGAACAGAAGAAAAGTGATAGCATAAGAAATCCTGGAAAATTCCCATACGAATCTATAGTACTATCCTATTAATCCCATAAAAATACTCACCTCTATCAATGAAGTAGGAGTTAGCCAATTTAGAGAATGAAACAAATCCTTAAGGGATCTACCAAGATGCCTAAAACAATAAAATATGTGTCCCAAGAACTTAATCTTATACTAAAGAAACTAAACTTCTCTAGGTTCCCAAAAATTCTCTGATCTCTCGAAATTAGTAAATAAATATGTCATCAATAAATGCTAAGACAAATTTGTCCATGAAAGTGTGGAAAACCCTATTCATGAGGATTATGAAAACTGCAAGAGAATTGTTCAAACCAAAAGGTACTACAGTGAACTCATAGTGTC
The DNA here is from genome assembly GCA_019776745.2 of Taxus chinensis. Lineage (NCBI taxonomy): Eukaryota > Viridiplantae > Streptophyta > Pinopsida > Cupressales > Taxaceae > Taxus > Taxus chinensis. The sequence continues at coordinate 105,772,606 of CM034156.1, forward strand.
CATACCAAGTGCAGAACGTTGTTTTGTGATTTTTTGCATTTGAGATGAACAACATGTGCTATCCTAACTAGAGATAAACCTTGGAGAACACTCTCACACAACTCATCTGATCAAATAATTCATCTATCCTAGGAAGTGTGTAACGATTCTTCATCGTTACCTTATTAAGTTGTCCTAAATCAGAAAAAATTCTAAGGGATCATTTCTTTTTCTTCACAAAAATCAATTGTCCTCCCCAAGGAGACACAGTATGGTAGACAACACCCTTCTCCAATAAATCCTCTAACTCAATCTTGAGCTCATAGAGCTCTGGAGTCATCATCCGATAAGGTTCTTAAGAAATAGGTATTTCCCTTTGTACCAAGTCTATATTGAAATCCACCTCTCTACATGGTGGTAATCGAGGAAGCTTTCTTGGAACACCTCTAAAAAATCTCTCAACAGAGAATTTTCATATATTAGTGATGATATAAAACCCTATCATCAATCACTAATCATGATCAAAACCATCAAAAAACCCTTTTGCATGCTCTTCTTGATTTGCTTAGTATAGATCATACGCAACAAGATAGGTCTTTGCATTCTAGAAATCACAATTGAACTCCCAAGGTCATACTGACACATAATGATATTACTTCTGTAGTGCGCTTTATTCTGATGAGACTCACGCCAATCCATGCCTAGAAAAACTTCATAGGGTCCTAAATGTAACACACAAAAGTCTAAGCTAGTGGAAAACACCCCCAAATAAAGCACACATCTCTCAACGTAGGTTTCCACTGTGATTTCAGCTACACATGCCAACTCAACCTACCAAATGTATGGCTACCTAGTCACCAATTTCCCACACCTCTCCACTATAAATGGTAATATAAAGGAATTTGATGCTCCCAAGTAAAATAATATTGAGAGAAAAATACCCCTTATAATACCTCTAGTCTCATTAACTTTGTCCTAATGTTCAGTCTTGTATTTATTGACTTATTTATAAACACAATAAGCGCATTCCATGTCTAATACTTTCTTATCTTAAATACATGCCTCTTCTTATCATGGATAATGTGTTTGTGTGAATAGAGAAGAGTGTAGTTATTTTGGTACCCACAAATATAACACCCTAGTGACTCTCTTTGTGTGGGGGTCTAACCTATGCTCTAGTGTACTAAACCAGTTGTTCTGGATCTAGTAGACTAGTTTGTATGGGATGGTTGTACCTGGTGATTTATTTTTATCCTATCTATACCAAACCCAAATCCTCCTAATCATCTTCCTCTCTCTATATCATTTATGTGTGTATCCCTCTGCTACTAATGTGTACGGTGTTGTAGATGCTTCTAAGTGTTTGGTAGGGTCTGATAGCTAAATGTGGAGGCCAAAATACTCCTCTAGGTGGTAGAGCTAGATGTTGTATCCTTTTCTCTATAAAAAAATGTTCCCACTCCTATGTCCAACTTCCAGTCCTCACTCTGTACTCTTTGGCCTTTCCTATGTTTTCTTATACCAAGTAGGATTTCTCTACTACCTTTTCAAAATTCGAACGGGATAACATCCAATCCGCATCAGCTAGATCCACATTCATTTTCCTGATGAACCTATTCACCTATATTTTATCATACTAAAGTTAATGAATGTACTGTAGATAATGTTAGAGCTATAATATTACGTGCATCACAATATTTAGTTTATAATTAAATAATATAGAATAGTTTATATTCTTATTATTTAAGTATAAACTTTGTATTAAGTTTCTTAGTTATTAATTAACTAACTATTTATAAAATAGGGGTGTCCCGCCACTTAATATGGACATAACCCTTCAGGTTTATTAAATATGACCTTAGGTCATATTTTAAATATCACATGAATCATTTAAATTCTGGGTAAATACGTGGAGTAGAAGTGAGGAAGGAGTTACTGGATTGGAAGTTAAGTAGTTTTGTTGAAATATTATTTGACCCTTATTCCTTTCCTCTTTGAAAGGTTACATTGAATATTGTTTGCACATGTGGAAGTTACTTGCATTCTCTAGTGGGAGCAAAAAATTATATTCAAATTACACTATGTTTATATAGTTTCAAATGTGTGCAATTTTAACTATTAGAGTAAAATTAAGAATTAATAAAAGGTTAAAAGTGTAATGCCCACTTCCCTGTGAAACTTAGTGGATTATCATTTTGAGTTATGCAGACTTTTTGGATATGGACATGACTGGTACTTACGTTGATTAGCATGATGTTTTGTGAGTAGATGCATTTGGGTTATGATTGGATTTTGTTTTCAGTATGATCTACACTGACTCATGGACAGACTATTGGATACTGATATTATTTTTATATGGATATATTGCATGTGTTCTAACATTGGATTTCTTCGCCATGATAAGTAGAATGTAGTTGTTGAATTTACATTACTATAACTTTGGATAATGGTGGAATGCATGATTAAGTTGTGATTTAAACCTTGAAATAATGGATAATTGAATTACGTATAGATGTTAATAAATTTCATGCATATGGTTATTTTGGACATTTTGACATGGCCGCAAGGCCGAAGGAGGTATTTTGTATTTTGCAGGAAACACAACATGATCACAACCTAAAGGGGGATTGGGAACCAAACACAACAGGATGTCGGGTGGTTACAACTTTTGGTCGTCAAGGCAACTAGTGAATTGTATTGTGTTACTTTAGTTTTCTTTTTTTAATGTTGTTAAGAAAAATATTCCATGAGGGGGAAATTTTCTAATGTGACCAAGGGGTTAAGAACTTTAATACCTTGTTTTAACTTGCTTTAGTAGGTGATTTCATTTGTGATGTCTTTTTTTTTTAAATTACTTTTGCTAAGTATGTTTAGATTAATTTAACACCTTGTTTTAATTTTTAAGTTTTGGAGGGAAGTCTATTGGGTGTAATTAATTTTGATGGTTGGCTCCTTGAGCCTTGTGTTTTCCTCTTGTTTTGAATGCCTGTTTTGAGTGTTGACCACTCCAAGTTCTTTGAATCTCGAATTTGAATTTGAGGGCAATTTTGGGGGACTTGTGGGACAAGTTAGACTTGTCCCACACTTTCCAAAACCCCTTACCAACCATATCTATGGGTTGGGAAGCCAAAAAGGGGATTATTTATTGTTTTGGGAAGGGAAATGTGACTTTGGAGTGCACTTTTCTTCCATTTGCATTTAATTGTGCCTTAAGGCACATGGGAAGGGATAGATGTGGAAAAGAGATGTCATTCAACCCAACCACCCATTTATTGTGTTTTTGGGAATTGAGTTGACTAAGGGAGGTGGTCTTGAGGATGTGAGATGTGGCATCCTACATGGAGCCACATCATCCTCACCCTCCCCTTTTGTCTATTTATGGGAACTTCCTCTCTTGTTGAGGGGGTTGGAGGTTTTTGTTGAGGAGTTCTTTTTTATTTTCCTTGGAAGAGAAAAGAATTAGGGGGAAAAGAAAAAAAAAGGAGTTTGGACTTGCATGCTTGGATTGTTTTTTGGAGGGAGCTTAGACAAATCTTCTTGGTTTAGGCTTCTCCAATGGAGAGGTAGGAAACCTTCTCCCTTTTGCTTTCTTATTGTTGTTGCTTCTATGCTTAAAATTGTAGAAAATGTATGTTTACCTTTGTGTGTTGTGGAAAAATGGATAGAATGCTTAAGGTGTGGTGTAGGAGAGGTCTATGGGAAAAACTCATGAGGGAGGCATAAGAGTAGAATAGGAAATTGTGGAGGGAGTTTGAGAGGGATGCCCATTTTGGGTAAGAATGTCTACATTCTTACCTTGTCCTTGAGGGAGCCATAAGAGGAGGGAGGTATAAGAGTTTGGGAGGAAAAAGGAGTACTTGAGGGAGGCATAAGAGTCTTAGGGGCTTGAGTTTTATTGTGGAGGGTTTGGATGGGCATATCATTTCAATGGGGAGGCATAAGGAAAACTTTCCCATAGTTCCTTCTCTTGTTGGCTTGGATGAAAGCCTTGTTATGAAATGTTTTGTGTTATTTGTGTTTCCTTTTGTTTCTTTTATTTTAGCTTTGAATGTTGTGAAGAAATTTGTATTGTGGAAGCAAGTGTTGTTGCCTTGAGTTGGAGACCACCCTTTCATTGTGTTGTGTTTGGGGCTCGGGGGTCAATGGAGGAGATTGCTTCTCTTCTCCATTGAGTTTTGGTTGGGAGGAGAGTGTTGCCTCTCCCCTTATTTTGTTGTGAATCAAGCACTGGAATTGGAGCATGGATGAAGAACACCTTGGAGCTTGTGTTGATATTTGGATTTCACTTATAGAATTATTGTTGTTGACAATTTGTAAGAACCACCAGTTGTCAATGTACCCATTTAAAAAAATGAGTGGACATTGGAATCTAAATGTGCACCAAAAGTCACATGCTTGAATGTAAATTTTACTTTATGCTTCCATTATTGTAAATGTGATTGTCCACATGAAATAAAGGATATGATTTGTAACAAGGATTTTGATAATCTTGTGAAAGTTTGTTGCATATACCTTGAAATGATAGTGTTTTCTTACTCTAAAATTTATTGGAAATGTTGTTGAATTCTTTGTGGAATGTTGGAAAGAAATTACAAAAGAAAATATATTAAACATTTACTAGTTTGAGTACTTGAAAGTGATGTGTTGAAAAGGTTGGAAAAATAGTGCATTATCCCTTCTTTTATACTTGATAGAAAGACTTAAGTTTTCAAATGGTTTTTAGTGTGAAAATGAAACATTTTAAGCTCTAGCTCTCTTATGTCTTTATTTATTTATGGATCCATTGTAAAATTATTGGCAGGTATAGAAGGAAATGAAATCAACTTACTAAAAATCCCATGCAATGTCTATTAAAGATGGATAGAAACAAATGTTGATACAAATTCTTAAAAACTTATCAAAACCATTCACACATGTCCTCAACATTTAAAGAGGAAACCAATATTGTAAATATTTTCCATATGCAAGTATTATTTAGACTAATGGTTTTACTATTATTAGATTTTATTAATCACAACATACTATTAATATCCCCTTAGTAATTATAAGGTATGTTATTGTAAACCACGGCCAGTAAATAATATTAACGAAATATAAAATTAAACATACTAATGTACAGTTAATCTCTGCGCCTCTCACGGTATTCGCGTGTCCATTCAAAAGGAAAAGCCAACTGTTTCTTCTTGTCCTTGAACATTCTGATCTGTGACAGACCCACCTCTAGGAGATCTTTTTTTCCATGGGCCGTGTATCAAAACTGGTAGGGTCGCATAGAGATTCAATGCTATAGATTTCATCAGTCCCCGTTACATTCTCACACAGTTCCCTAATCGATTTTGATATATATAATTTTATTCAGTGAAGGAGAAGTCCGAATTTGGTGATGTATTCATACTGAACCACTTATAGCATGGTCGTGCAGCCTGTCTGCTGGAGGCGCCATCAGATTCCTCTTACCCGCGTCGGCCTGCTGTCTTATCATCTTCCTGTACATCCATGACCTTAGACACCCCCCCCGACCTGTCTGAATTCGAAGTTTCATTCGATATTAACAGATAACAACATTGTTGGACAGCCTACTCGCCTGTTCGACTCCAGTGGCAGGTGGGGCTGTGGTCCCCCGCCATGGACGCATGCCTCGCAGCACTAAGAGAATATGAAGGTTACCTCGCCCCTCCTCTGGCCTATAACTCCATTTTTTAACCATACCAGACCTCCTCACGCCCAGGATAGAACACAAACCAGTCATCCCGCCTAAAATTGTGCCTGTAGCATGTTTGTAGTCGACCACCCTCTGTCCACGCGGCCTGGGTCTAAAAGCCCGGTCTGCACGTCTCTCTCCTCGCCTATGTTTCCATCTACAGCCTCCACGACAGTTCAGTTGGCCAGGGCAGGCAGACCCAACAGAGCTAAGATTTACAAAATCTAAGTGGAGTAGATGAAGCTATGCAGCCAGGACAAAATCCACTTAGTAGATCGACTGTAAAAATCTAAATGATTTGCAAAATAAAAAGAATCCATTGAAGTGATGCGGCCGGTGGAGATTGACTTGCACGCAAGGAGTAGGAAGGAGTTTTTAATGTTTGTCATAGGTTGGCTGAGCCACCCACCGCCCCAACAATAAAATCTGAAAAGCTATAAACTTGGAAGGCCCACTTTTAAAAGCTAATACTTGGCAAAGACTCGTGTCCTTTGCCTTCCTTCTATATGCTTATTCCGCACGGACAGTTACTAGGTTTGTTTAATTATTATATACTACATAGTATAATAGTAGTAGGATACATAACTTAATTTCCACATAACAATTATACTAACTATAAACATGGTGTTATGTATATTTAAGTACATACAGTCATGCTATGTAATAAGTAAACTAGGGCCGAGTATACATCTTAATGTATAGTCATTTTATATATTATAATGTATTAAATACTTGCGATAACGTAATATAAATGGTATAATAAAACAAAAAATAAAAATCGAGTAGATAGTGTATTCATTTCATAACAAATTATACCTTACCCTAAGGTTAACATCCGGAGATGTTGTTATCTCGATATTATCAGACCTTAGGATAGTTAACTCGAAGGACGACCCCTCTCATCCTTTGTGAAATGTCGATTGAGGTAAAATCAAACTTCTTTGACCTCGAGGCATTATCGTGATTGTAGTAGTTTTGAGCTTGTATGCGGGCTCACCCTGGTACTATTTTAAAAAAAAAATTGTCGCATTTTCGGGTCGAATGTTTGTGCCGCGGCGTCGTCGTCGTCGTCGTCATGAGCGAGCGTCTTCTTTTTGCGGCGTTACATTTTGGTATCAGAGCCAGGGGTTCAAAGCTGGGACCCTTGGGCACACGCAGGAAAATGCAAAACAGGAACATTCAACTTAGTACAGAGAGCTGATTCTTTTAAAATATAAAACCATAATGTTGATAATTATAGTAAACAATAAATTTAGAAAACTGGCCCAAGACCTAGAACAATGAACTAACTCTCGCCTTGATCTGTGCAGGAGGCGCGGATTGGGCGAGGGGTCTCTTCATATAGACCTAGACATACCACCGCCAGAGCAGGCCGTAGCAGCTCTTGTACCTCAGATCTTGCAGACACTCCAGGATGTCAATGCCGCTATACGCAGAGAGCCCTTGGGAGGACGAATTGCTAGACATAGTTTGGAGCCATCAGTAGATGCTCAGGCATCCCCTCAACACAGCGAGGAGCACAGGGCAGAGAACTTCCGTGCGGAGTCGGCTAGGGCAGAGTCACCACAGAGAGGACATGGGGACAGGATCTCAGGACATAGGGATAGGTCTCGGAGCCCTAGACAGAGGGAGGAACATTCAGATAGACCTAGAATTTGTCATACGTCAGCTGCAGATCATATCAGGGAGATCCTGAAGCTGCGACCATCTCACTATTCGGGTGATAAAGGTGGTTTTCAGGTAGAGGCCTGATTGGTGAGCTTGAGCGGATGCTTCAAGCTCTGCCCTTACACTAGCAACACGAAAGCTCGTGTTGCAATCCATCTTCTGAAGGATGGAGCAGGAGTCTGGTGGAGGACCGAGGAGCAGAAGCTCCATGTTGACTCAGAGACGATTACCTGGGAGCTGTTTGAGGAGCGTTTCAGGAGCAGGTATTTACCTAGGAGATTTATTCAGCAGCGGATAGACGAGTTTCATGACCTCCGGTCAGGCATCGATGACAGTAGTTGAGTATGAGAGTCGATTTCTGGACCTACTCCAGTATGTCGACTATATGCAGGATGAGCAGGTACGGATTCACAGGTTCATCCGGGGCCTGAACTTGGATTTAGGTGGCGTAGTGCGCATTCACTGCCCACAGACATTAGCAGAGGCCATGGAAAAGGCCTACATTGCAGAGGAGACACGGGGAAAGACACAGCAGGCTAGAGACAGAGTTCGGAGCCGTATCCAGCAGATGCAAGATGGTAGGTCGAAGGGGTCAGTTCCTCCTCCACGGGGTGGACAGAGTTCAGGGCAAGCTTCATTCAGGCCACCACAGCAGCAGCAGACCCGCCCACCTTACTGACCTCCTTAGAGATTTGATGCACAGAGAGGACGTAGTATGGGGCCTCCTCCTAGGGGACCCATCAGGACACAGGGTGCACCGAGAGCTCAGTCAGTAGGAGCTCGTCAGCAGAGACCTCAGCAGTCCATAGCCAGATCGTCAGGATCTGTATCTCAGTCATCTAGAGTACCAGCTGGAGCTGCTTCCCACTGGAGAGGACCAGGCAGCTGTTATGGTTGTGGTGTTGTTGGACATCATTGGAGAGATTGCCCACAGAACCCTAACAAGGGTAAGATGCAGAGCTCAGAGCCTACTGTTGGAGATATGGCACGGAGTCATCAGATCTACGCAGCGGTCGAGAACTGCCAGGCTGAGCATCAGAGTACTGTGATTGAGACGACAGGTAGTATTGGTGGTATTTCCACCTCTATATTATTTGATTCTGGTTCTTCTGATTCTTTTATTGCACCATCCTTAGTAGAGCGTTGTAGGCTGGTGGCAGTTAGGCAGGGCCGTAGTTGGGATGTTGAGATGGCTTCTGGAGCCAAAATTTCTGTAGACTCCTTAGTTAAGGAGTGTGTAGTGGATTTGGGACCCTTCACCACTACTTCTGATCTTCGGATCCTTCCATTAGGATCTTATGGCATCATTTTAGGCATGGATTGGTTGTCCGCTCACAGAGCTAGAGTGGATTGTTACCATAAGACTATTGCTTGCATAGATGATCTTGGAGTAGAGTCAGTGATATCAGGAATTAGGAGGGCCGTATCCATTCGCACCATCTCCGCTATGCAGCTTAAGCGGTGTGCGCGACAGGGTTGTCAGATGTTTGCTATTACGGTCAGTGACAGATCAGAGGATGAGTCGAGAGGACCTTCCCTCGATGATCATCCCATCTTGTCAGAGTTTGCCGATGTATTCCCAGGGGAGCTACCGGGATTACCTCCCCCACGTGAGATCGACTTCCATATAGATCTAGTTCTAGGCGCAGAGCCTATCTCACGAGCACCCTATCGGATGACTACTCCTGAGTTATGTGAGCTCAAGTTGCAGCTTGAGGACCTTCTGGAGAAAGGCCTAATCCATCCTAGTGTATCCCCTTGGGGTGCACCAGTCATCTTCGTGAAGAAGAAGGATGGATCTCTTCGGTTGTGTATTGACTACCGTCAGCTGAATAAAGTAACAATCAAGAATCGTTACCCCCTTCCACGCATTGATGATTTATTTGATCAGATGAAGGGGGCTACAGTTTTCTCTAAGATAGATCTTAAGTCAGGGTACCATCAGCTCAGGATTGCGGAGACAGATATTCACAAGACAGCTTTCCGTACGAGATATGGCCACTACGAGTTCACAGTGGTACCTTTCGGTTTGACGAATGCCCCCGCAGTGTTTATGAGTTTGATGAATGGGGTATTCAGGACCTTCCTTGATCGCTTCATGCTCATCTTCCTTGATGACATTCTGATTTACTCACGCACACGTGAGGAGCACGAGGAGCACCTTCGCCAGGTTCTTCAGTGTCTTCGCGAGCAGCACCTTTACGGGAACTTGGAGAAGTGTGCGTTCTTTCAGCCTGAGGTGCAGTATTTGGGCCACATCATTTCAGGGGAAGGTATCGCAGTCGATCCTTCCAAGATTCGAGCCATCATGGATTGGCCAGCACCCACTAGTGTGACCGAGGTGCGTAGTTTCATGGGTCTAGCAGGGTACTACAGGAGGTTTGTTCAGGACTTCTCTCAGATTGCGCACCCTATCACTTCTCTTCAGCGGAAAGGGAAGAAGTTTTTATGGTCAGATAGATGTGAGCAGGCTTTCAGTACACTGAAGGAGTGCCTCACGAGAGCACCTATTCTTGCAGTGCCGGATCCTCAGGGTGAGTTCTACGTTTGCACAGATGCCTCCTTGGCAGGACTTGGAGGTGTGTTAATGCAGGAGGGTAGAGTAGTTGCCTTTGAGTCTCGCAAACTCAAAGATTATGAGCTCAATTATCCGACCCATGACCTTGAGCTTGCAGCAGTGGTACATGCCTTAGTGCGGTGGAGACATTTTCTTCTTGGCCGGAGATTTACACTCAGGACCGATCACTTGAGTCTTCGCCACCTCTTCACGCAGCCCAATCTCAACGCTCGTCAGCGGCGTTGGATGGAGTTACTCTGTGAGTATGACATGGAGATAGAGCATGTGAAAGGGAAGGAGAATGTGGTTGCAGATGCCTTGAGTAGGCGGAGACATGTGGCTATGGCCACCGCAGTGGGTACAGATTTGCGGAGTAGGATCTTGCAGCAGCTTCCTCATGATAGTTTCTACCTTGCAGCCAGAGCAGAGATTGAGTCTCAGAGACCCCTTGAGGGGAGATTTGATGGATTTTCATTAGAGGCAGATGGTCTTCTCAGACATAGAGGTCGGATATATGTTCCTAGAGATGGAGGCTTGAGACATGACATTTTGACAGAGGCTCATCGTGCACCTTATTCAGCCCATCCTGGGGTGAAGAAGATGCACGCCACCCTGAGACAGTTGTACTTTTGGAGAGGACTTCGGAGAGACATAGCTTCATTTGTATCACGCTGTTTAGAGTGCCAGAGGGTGAAGGCTGAGCATCAGCATCCAGCTGGCCTTCTCTATCCTCACGCCATACCGGAGTGGAAGTGGGACACCATTTCCATGGATTTCATCGTTGGATTACCTACGTCGAGATACCATCACGACGCCATCATGGTCACGGTGGATAAATTGACGAAGGTAGCTCATTTTTCTCCGGTGAAGACCACCTATACAGTGAGTGCTGTGGCACGAGTATACCTTGATGAGATTGTCAGATTACATGGGATTCCGCGGAAGATCATTTGCGACCGCGACCCTTTGTACACCTCCCATTTCTGGACCACCATGCAGTATGCCCTCAGGACGAGGATTAATTTCAGCACAGCTTATCACCCTGAGACAGATGGACAGACAGAGAGGGTGAATCAGATTTTGGAGGATATGCTCAGGATGTACGTGATGGATCATCAGTCGAGATGGGAGGAGTATCTGTATTTGGTGGAGTTTGCCTACAATAATAGTTTCCAGAGTTCTATAGGCATGGCTCCTTTTCAGGCTTTATATGGTAGAGAGTGTAGGACACCTCTTAGTTGGGACAGGATTGAGGACAGGGTTTCTCTTGGGCCAGCATTATTACAGGACATGGAGCAGCAGGTTATATTGATCAAACAGAGATTGCAGGAGGCGCAGGATAGACAGAAGAAGTATGCAGACCAGCATAGGACAGATCGCAGTTTTGAGGTAGGCATGAAGGTGTTTCTTTGTGTCAGACCGCATAAGAGCCCTATCCGTTATGGAAAAGGTTCTAAGCTTGCTCCTAGGTTTGTGGGTCCCTTTGAGATCTTGGAGCGCCTCAGTCCCTTGGCCTATCGTCTAGCATTGCCACCTAGCTTATCGCGCGTCCATGATGTGTTTCACGTTTTTGTACTTAGGAGATATATTTCTGATCCTTCTCATGTGCTAGATTGGACTGCATTGCAGGTGCAGGATCAGGGGCAGGTAATGGTGGAGCCCATACGTATTCTAGAGCGCAGGACCCTGGGCCTTCGCGGCAGAGAGATTGATCAGGTTCGGGTCCAATGGGACAGGTACGATGAGACTGTTGCTACTTGGGAGGATGCTACATCATTGCGAGCTCAGTTTCCACACTTATTTCAGTGACTTCCAGGAGGAAGTCTAGTCTAAGGGGAGGGGGATGTAATGCCCACTTCCCTGTGACACTTAGTGGATTATCATTTTGAGTTATGCAGACTTTTGGATATGGACATGACTTATACTTACGTTGATTAGCATGATGTTTTGTGAGTAGATGCATTTGGGTTATGATTGGATTTTGTTTTCAGTATGATCTACACTGACTCATGGGCAGACTATTGGATACTGATATTATATTTATATGGATATATTTCATGTGTTCTAACATTGGATTTCTTCGCCATGATAAGTAGAATGTAGTTGTTGAATTGACATTATTATAACTTTGGATAATGATGGAATGCATGATTAAGTTGTGATTTAAACCTTGAAATAATGGATAATTGAATTACGTATAGATGTTAATAAATTTCATGCATATGGTTATTTTGGACATTTTGACATGGCCGCAAGGCCGAAGGAGGTATTTTGTATTTTGCAGGAAACACAACATGATCACAACCTAAAGGGGGATTGGGAACCAAACACAACAGGATGTCGGGTGGTTACAACATTTGGTCGTCAAGGCAACTAGTGAATTGTATTGTGTTACTTTAGTTTTCTTTTTTTTTTATGTTGTTAAGAAAAATTTCCATGAGGGGGAAATTTTCTAATGTGACCAAGGGGTTAAGAATTTTAATTACTTGTTTTAACTTGCTTTAGTAGGTGATTTCATTTGTGATGTCTTTTTTTTTATATTACTTTTGCTAAGTATGTTTAGATTAATTTAACACCTTGTTTTAATTTTTAAGTTTTGGAGGGAAGTCTAGTGGGTGTAATTAATTTTGATGGTTGGCTCCTTGAGCCTTGTGTTTTCCTCTTGTTTTGAATGCTTGTTTTGAGTGTTGACCACTCCAAGTCCTTTGAATCTCGAATTTGAGATTTGAGGGCAATTTTGGGGGACTTGTGGGACAAGTTGAACTTGTCCCACACTTCCCAAAACCCCTTACCAACCATATCTATGGGTTGGGAAGCCAAAAAGGGGATTATTTATTGTTTTGGGAAGGGAAATGTGACTTTGGAGTGCACTTGTCTTCCTTTTGCATTTAATTGTGCCTTAAGACACATGGGAAGGGATGGATGTGGAAAAGAGATGTCATTCAACCCAACCACCCATTTATGGTGTTTTGGGATTTGAGTTGACTAAGGGAGGTGGTCTTGAGGATGTGAGATGTGGCATCCTACATGGAGCCACATCATCCTCACCCTTCCCTTTTGTCTATTTATGTAAATTTCCTCTCTTGTTGAGGGGGTTGGAGTTTTTTTTTTTGGTTGAGTTTTTTTTTATTTTGTTTTGGAGAGAAAAGAATTGGGGAAAAGGAAAAAGAAGGAGCTTGGACTTGCATGCTTGGATTGTTTTGGAGGGAGCTTGGACAAAGCTTCTTGGTTTAGGCTTCTCCAATGGAGAGGTAGGAAACCTTCTCCCTTTTTGCTTTCTTATTGTTGTTGCTTCTATGCTTAAAATTGTAGAAAATGTATGTTTACCTTTGTGTGTTGTGGAAAAATGGATAGAATGCTTAAGGTGTAGTGTAGGAGAGGTCTATGGGAAAAACTCATGAGGGAGGCATAAGAGTAGAATAGGAAATTGTGGAGGGAGTTTGAGAGGGATGCCCATCTTGGGTAAGAATGTCTACATTCTTACCTTGTCCTTGAGGGAGCCATAAGAGGCGGGAGGTATAAGAGTTTGGGAGGAAAAAGGGGTACTTGAGGGAGGCATAAGAGTCTTTGGGGTTTGAGTTTTATTGTGGAGGGTTTGGATGGGCATCTCATTTCAATGGGGAGGCATAAGGAAAACTTTCCCATAGTTCCTTCTCTTATTGGCTTGGATGAAAGCCTTGTTGTGAAATGTTTTGTGTTATTTGTGTTTCCTTTTGTTTCTTCTATTTTATCTTGAATGTTGTGAAGAAATTTGTATTGTGGAAGCAAGTGTTGTTGCCTTGAGTTGGAGACCACCCTTTCATTGTGTTGTGTTTGGGGCTTGGGGGTCAATGGAGGAGATTGCTTCTCTTCTCCATTGAGTTTTGGTTGGGAGGAGAGTGTTGCCTCTCCCCCTATCTTGGTTGTGATTTGAGCTACTTGGAACTTGGAGCATGGATGAAGAACACCTTGGAGCTTGTGAAGACTCTTTCCATTTCCCTTATATACATTATTTTGTTGTAAATTTGTATGAGAAAGAAATTTGTATCATCTTGTTTTCATTTCAAAAATAAAGAACATTGTAATCTATATTTACACCAAAAGTCACATGGTTGAATGCAAATTTTACTTGAAAGATGTTTACTTTATTGAAAGGATTGTAAGGAAATAAAGAAATGATATGTACAAAAGGCTTGTGATAATCTTGTGAATACACTATTGGAAAGTTTGTTGATATACCTTCTTGTTGGAATGTTGATAGATCTTGTTTAAAATTTAATGGAAATATTGTTGGACTCTTTGTGGAATGTTAGGAGAAATTACAAAAAAATATATTATACATACTAGATCTCATTTCGTTGCAAAAAAAAAAGAGGTATTGAAAAGTGAGAATATTAATGTATATTTTCTTCTTTTAGTACTTGATGGAAAGACTTAAGTTTTCAAATGAATTTTTAGTGTGACAATGAAAGTATTTTAAGCTCTAGCTCTCTTATGTCTTTCTTTATTTATGGATCCATTGTAAAATTATTGACAAATTGTAGAAGGAAATGAAATCGACTTGCTTAAAACCCCATGCAATGTCTATCAAAGATGGATAGAAGCAAATGTTGATACAAATTCTTAAAAAAAAACTTATCAAGACCATTCACACATGTCCTCAACGTTTAAAGAGGAAACGAATATTGTAAATATTTTCCATATGCAAGTATTCTTTAGACTAATGGTTTTACTATTACTAGATTTTATTAATCACAACATACTATTAATATCCCCTTAGTAATTATAAGGTATGGTTATTGTAAACCACGGCCAGTAAATAATATTAACGAAATATAAAATTAAACATACTAATGTACAGTTCATCCCTGCGCCTCTCACGGTATTCGCGTGTCCATTCAAAAGGAAAAGCAAACTATTTCATCTTGTCCATGAATATTCTGATATGTAACAAATCCACCTCTATGCGTTGTTCTTCCACAAATAAATCATTTCAGGTTTCTAGTTGTATATAGGACAAAAAAAATATAGAGCCAAGTCTTGTTGGTCTAATGCGCACTCCTTGTTCAAAGGATCTGTCAGTGTAGCAAGTTCTTGTGCTTCTCTATCTCTGCACGATACAGGAGATCTATGCAATGTTGGAGAAAATGTCTTGGCAGGTGAAGGTAGCAGGATATTTTCAGACCTAGAACAGTGTTCTGAGTTTTCTCTTCTTCAAATCGACTGTGTGACAGTGAGAGTGTCCCTTAATCGATTCTAATATAGTTGTGCGCCTTCACTGTCCCTCCATCGTTTTTGATAAAAATACTACGAAGGAGGACCACCAATTTGAGGATGCATTCAATACTGAACAGATAACAACATAGTTTTGGACAACCTGCTTGTTTTTGCACTCAGGAAGAAAAAAAAAAGGGGAAACCTTGTTGATGTTGTTTCCTGGCTGATCTGCTGTGGCAGGCCGTGACTGAAATCCCACCATGGATACACGTCGCAGCATCCAACGAAGAATGGAGTATTGAAACCCCCGCCTGTACCTCGCCTGTAACCTCTTCAATCTCCATCTTCTCGCCTGAGCGACTGTAGCTGAAGGAAATGAGATTTCACGGTTGTCCATTGGCCAGTCACTCCAACTGAAACCACCCCTTTCTCTGTTTCCACGCGGCTAGGGCAATAAAGAGCAGTAGGCCGACTGTGATGACTTGGATTTGAAAAATCCTAGTGAGAAGATGTTTACGCGGCCTGTAGGAGTGGGTTTTCACGCCAGACAGGGAGTCTTAAATGGAGACAGATGGTTGTTGAGCCACCCGCCGCCTCAACCATAACATGTAAACTCAGTTTGAATGTCTATTAAATTGGGTTGGCTATTGTTTATCACCCAAAGATGTGGGTCGATCAATGATAGCCATAAAGGTGGCATTGGATGTTGAAGCCCCAATACTTTGGGCTGGTGAAGTATTATTTGTATAACTTTCAAACCAATAATCATCTATTATCCTTCTAATATTTGACCACTGATTTTTTTGAAAAGCCTCCTTTAAAAGAATTTTATATTGCAAAAATCATTCTTCTCTCAATTTGTTAATGTATTAAATTTATATAGTTTTATTTACTCATACCTATAAATACATCCTTGCAAAAAAAAAAAAAATACGGTGTTAGGGCAAAATTTAGAACTTGTAGCTAACTATAAAGAGTCAAAAAAAAAGGGTTCAATAGCTTAGTAGTAAAAAAAAAAAACCCTAGCATGCAAATACGAGGCCTTATGTTTGGTTCCTAGCTGGTCCAATGAGAGATTAACCCAAGCAATGTAAGTACGTGGCTTGGAGCTTGTTTACGCATCATAACCAACTCAGTAGCTCGACGAGCTGAATTCAATACGCATACACTCTGCAACATAATTTTCCACTTGTCGATTTTCATTAAAAAAAAAAAATCGAGCAGAACCAAAATTGTGGTGGCTTGAGGACCCACCACGTCGGTATTAATATCTCCGTCCTTGCGATGGACAGGATCCTTTCCATTTTAAAAGACAAAAAAAAAATTGTCGCTTTTTTTTCGGGTTGGTTGTTTATGACGCGTCATCGTCGTCGTCGTCGTGAGCGTGGCGTCGCTGTTTTTCGCGGCGTTACAAAAAGAGAGGAGATAAGCTCCATTAGAATAGGAATTTCAATTTATTTCATTGGAGGGTTACAATTCTTGTCCCCTCTTAAAAATTCGTGTAAAAATTTCTTACCCCTTTGTCATTTCAGAAAATACAATTTCCTAAGTCCCACTTAAAATAAATGGATTTGATTTGAAAAACTATAATTTATAGTTAATTTATAACTTATATAGTTTAAAACTATATTTTTTAATAAAAAATTATATATAATATAAAGTTTATATACTAATTTATAAAAAACAATATAATTAAAATCATATAGTCTCAAAACTATATATTATAAAACCTAACCTTTTAAAATATAAAGTTTATCCTCTACGGCCTTTTATATATATATATATATATATATTAAATTCCAAGTCTAAAAACTATAAAACAAAAAAAGATCCAAGTATTTTTAAAATTATGTGATTTTTGGGTAGGGGCCACTTTTATTGTTTGGCTATTATATAAATAAATTACAAACTTCATTCTAACCGCTGCCCCTCCGTAGAAAACAAGAAGGCACATGTCTATAAAGAGGACCAGGTTACAGTTATATGTATACTTGGGTGGGTCAATGAGTAAAATTAACATTTGAAATGGATTACCACCTCTTATTTTGCTTTTAACCGGTATAAGGCCCTACCATGTGGCTTTGTTTCCTTTTTTATATTTTTATTAAGGAATCTTTAGTCCCACATCCATTAAAATTTTTGTTGAGACTCCATTTAAAAGAAGAAGGGTATGTGGAGTGTAACTAGCTTCAGCCACATGGTTGTTGGTTAACTTGGGTGGTTAATGTTACATCCCTTGTTTTGTATCTATTACAACCTTGTAGTTGGAAAAATATTGCAACTTGAATGTATTTTCATATTAACTCAACTTGTTGGGTTGGTTCTATCAAGTCGGTTGTTCTATTAAGTCGGCTAAATCGACTGTGCACAATTTTTTTTCAATAAATTTCTCAAATTTTTTTTTCAAAATAAATAGAACTAAAATATTTTATTTTTTAAATTGGGAAAAATAGTTAAAATAATGAGCATGATTTAATCTTGTTTGAAATGATGTTTTTTATTTTTAACGATACAACAAAAAAATTATTGTCGTCATTTTTTCAAAAACTAAAAAAAAATTCACTCACATTTCGATTGAATTTTTGATATCGTTCTAACTTGTTTTGTGTATAGATTATTTTATATACAAGATCTTCTTTTGTGACGTAAAATTGATTGGGGTCGATCACAAGGATTAAAATAGGACATGGGGATTTTTATATCAAAATCTTATTTTAATCCTTGTTTGTTAATCATTTTTTAACACACAAATGAGATCTAATAAATTTTCAATTGAAAAATCACAGATGTTGAATGAAAACAACTACAACATTTGGAAAAATCGATTGAAAGCAGAATTCATGGCTCACAAACTATGGTAGTTGTAAATGGAATAGAGAGAGCTCCTACCGAAAGACATGGAACTACTCATAATGTTGCCGCATATCAACAAAAATTACAAGAGTCAATGTTGAGTATCTTGTGAAGCACATAAGATGACTTTCTACTTCATATCGGAAATCTAGTGAAGCTTGGACATAATTGAATTCGATGCATGAAGGTACACATTTTTTAAAAATTATTAAATTGATTTTAGTTCTTATGACAACTCCTATAAAGGGAGATTAAAAAGTGATTAATTATCTAGAATAAATAAAACATATTAAGTGAAAATTAGATGGATGTGGCAGTAATTTGATTCATGATAAATTGCTCTATTTTATTATCCATGAAAAATTTCGAAATTTCATTTCAATTTTAAATTCAAAATATCAATCCGAACAAGATATTCCAAATTTTCAAACCCTTATTACTCTCCTGGTTCTTGAAGAGTAGGTTATGACTAATTTTGATTCAAAACAAAATGCCACACACGAACTTCTTTCTCAGAAAGTAAAAGGTAAATCTTCTAGGATTAACAAGAATAAAAAATCAACTTTTAAAAATCCTAATGAAAGTAAGAAACTAGGAAACTTAAAAGTTAGTTTTGATGGCAAATGTCATAATTGTGGGAAATTTAGACATAAAAAAGAGGATTGTAAATTTAAGAACAAGTCAAATTTCAAAAATTAAAAATTGAATTGATAAAATCAAAATTAAGATAATGATGATAACAATGAGAATAACTATAATGCTAATATAACTACTTTATAAATCACTTCTAAATGAAAAGTATATATATATATATATATATATATATATATATATATATATATATATATATATTTCTATTTGTATACTATTGAAAAAGGAGTTGTTTTCTCATAATTAACTCAAATAAATTAGAAGCAACTACAACTAAAAACATACTCAAATAGTGTATATGCGTTCTTTTTTCTTTTTTCTAAAAACTTGTTCAAAAATAGAACTATTATTCATCTTTTGGCATGAAAAATTGATCATATATGATATGTATAGGATTAAATCTATTAAACAATGCTTATATGATCATTGTTTGAAGAAAAATCCATGGGAAGTATCTACAGTTACTGGATTATGTTTTCAATGGATACTATGATTATTCTTGTATAACTTGAGTATTTGATATGTTATCAAGTCTTATCTCATTTGTAAAATGCTTTCAATAAAGATATATTTGTTTTTTATAAAATATTTCTTAGTATGTGAAAATAAAATATTATTATATGCATATCAAATGACACTTGGGGACGCCCTTGCATTTATATTGGAGACGTCCAATACTGATTGTATCTAATAGATATTTTACAAGGACAGTATGTTGAAATATTTTAACATATTTTTTAACATGGTTAGTTGCTAAGCATATTGTTAGTTATTATACAACTTGTGTTTAACTTTTAGAGTTGGTTAAAAGTAAAATTAAGAATGATTTATATGCTTACTTTGTCTATATAGATATTATGACTCTAACCATGTTGATGTTGTTTTGGATAGATTATACTACATATTTTTACAAGTTGTTTGGTACAGGAACCATTACTTGGAACAACTAAAATCAACCAACAATATCTGTTTCTTCTATAGAGATAGATAAGTACAATGGAAGCAACAAAGAAGCCATGTGGCTGAAGTTTCTTTTGGAAAAGATACACATGGAAGTTGAAGGAATTATTCCTATTCTATGTAGTAGTCAGAGTTTTAATACTCTTGATAAATAATCCATTTTAACATCAGAGAATGAAGCATATTGAATTTAATATATGTGTTATCTAAGAGAAGTTTCTCTTTGGTGATAGAGATCTCCAGTTTTTCCAGACTGAAGATTATTTTGGAGATATATTTACAAGCCATTATGTACTATAAAATATTGCAAGTGTATGTAATGCTTGTCCTTTAAGATTTTCCATTGAGGGGGAGTGTGTATAGCAATGCCACCTCCTAATGGCTGACCGGTTGATTGACTTCTTTTCCTCTATACTTCTACTCTAGTTTAAAATCATTATAAAAGATCTTGTATGATCTATAAGTAAAATGATAGAGTTTACATGTAAAATGATAGAGTTAATGGGTAAAATATAGTTAAATGTGCATCTATTTATAAATGGCGTCCTTGTGTTATAAAATGCTTCTAGAGATGTGGTATAAGAATATTTCCACAAGAAATAGTGAGATTTAGTCTCAAAAATCATGCTTAGCCCAAATCATATGTTTGATTTATGGATTCTAAATCCTTTTGTACCAAAAGGTAAGTTTAGTATGATGAAGGTGTTATAAATCCTTTAAAATTACATGCTCTAGCCTAAACCTTTAGGTTTTATGGATTTGTAAATCCTACTGTACAAACAAGTAATGTTGGAATATGTATCCCCTGTCAATAGTAAGGGGGAATGTTGAACTATAATATTAAGCGAATCATAATATTTAGTTTATAGTTAAATAATATAAAATAGTTTATATTATTATTATTAAAAATATAAACTTTGTATTAGGTCTGTTAGTTATTAATTAACTAACTATTTATTAAATCGGCATGTGCCCCATCACTTAATATGGACATAACCCTTCGGGATTTTTAAATATGACTAGAGGTCATATTCGAAATATCACATGAATCATTTAAATTTTGGTTAAATAAATGGAGTAGAAATGAGGAAGGAGTTGCTATACTGGGTGTATACTATATCTCTATAACGGGTTACTCTTTTGTGGGTTTTTACCCATTTACGGGTTCTCTACGTTAAATTTTGTGTCATTATGTTTCAATATTCTTTACTCTATTTTATTTATTTCATGGTTATAAAGTTGTTTATAATGTTTGTGTTGATATTAATTTTTATTTCAATTTAATATCTTGGCCTTGATGGATGATCCATTAAAATTACTCATATTGTGCATGTAAACACAAAATCATGCACTTACTACTACTATTATACTGCAAAGTATGTTGTTTTATATATGGATCTTACTTAATAAAATTATACATCGATGACCCACTCCATAGGACATCCATTTGTTTTTTTGGTATTTTTTTTGTCATGCACACTTGTCATTCATACACATAGTTCTGGTTAGCTCTTAGGGATCCTTGTCTGTCAGTTATCACTCATCTATCATCATTAGTATCTTGACACTAGCACTCAGGGTTGGATGATAACACCAGGTGATCTTTTCCATCTTGGGTTCCCTTGTCTTCTTTGTATTTGGCTTTATTTTTTTCAAATGAGGTCAATTTTGTAGGTTTTCCCTCTCATCTCCCAAGGTACTAGTCGGCATGTTGGAGCATTAGTGTTGAAATTCGAACAAGATATCCCTATATAAACACTACATACATACCATTATAAGGGAGAACTATTATTTTCAAGGGCTAACTATATAAATAGAACAAGAGACTACATTTGGGCCATTACTCATTATACACACTGCATACGAAAGGGAGATCATTCTATTCCATCCATACATTTTCATTTTTATCTATCTATAACCTGTTATCTTGGCGTCATTTACACAAGGGAAAGCTAGGAGCAATATTACACACACAAGCACATGTAACTACATTGGGTGTCAGATGTCATGCAACGTTGAATTATAAGTCCACGATTGTAGTAATTAAAGAAATTTTGACTGCTCATTTTTCATATTTCTTTTAAAATATTTGATGTCTATTTAGGGTTTTACAAGTGGTTACTTCATTGCAGGTTTACAAGTTCCTTGGTGATCAAAGTGCAACACACACACACAACTAAAGGAGAACAAGTGTGAATCCCTAATGACCATATCAGAACTATATTATGATCTTTTCTGTAGACCCAGTATCATAGAATCATGACAATGGCACCCAGGGGTGCCCCATCCCTCTCCTAGAGCCCCATTCCAGTTGGTTCAACCTTTGCTACATTTTTTCATGGTTCATTAAAATGGTATTTTCTTCTATTTCATCACACTACTTAGTCCCAGGTCACTGCAAGTTAAGAAAAAAATAAGGGTAAGTAATTTATTCCTCTAATTTCCTTTCATTAATAAATTCAAATAATTTTTTTAGAATTTATATTTCATTGTATATAATTTATATCATAGTTGTGCATTTAGATTCATAAAAAATAATCATATTTTATTGAATAATTTTTCTACAACTGTAGCTCATAACTATTTTCCCTAAGATCCACTAAAAATCCTAATGGCTAAGGATAAATCTTCTCTTTCTCAGTTAGTCATTCCTCATGTGAGTATCAAATCCATCTATGATGAAGCAACAATCGTTGAACTCACTTCCCTATATTGTGATTTTACCTTTCGAATGTGCGTACGTATAAAAATATTAACTAAAAAATGTAATGTACCAAATAACTTTTATAATACTACTATTTACACTGCTTTGGATCCACTTAACTTCACTCGTTGCACACCCTGTTATACAATTAGCCACACCCCATCTTCTATAATTTCTAATGAAAACATAGATGATGTTATTATTATTTTCATGCTTGATCTTGAAGATAATAAACACGTGCATGATGTTTCTCATACTAGTCACAACGATACTCTAGATGCATCTCATAATTCTCATAATTCTAAAAGTAATTCTCATATTACATCACATACTAATTCTCCTACTCCTTCGTTTTGTTTCGATGATATGCTTAGTGATATTTTTTTATCTAAATCTTTGTTTGATTTTGATGAAACACTTGATAGTCATGATTCTACTTCTTTCCATACTGGTGAGTGTGAATACCTCGCTTCACTATCATATTCTGCCGAGATTTTATTTAATAACGTGTATGATTCATCACCTTCTAACAACTCATCTCTTCCTATCACTTCACCTCCATGTATTTCATCCACATATGTCACTTAATCTCCTCCTCTCATTGCATCTCCTTCTATCAATTCATATCCTAGGGATGTTTTTGATGCTAGTTCTACTGTTTCTATGGAGATTCTATTTCCTTTACCACATATTACTTCTTCGGCACCATCATATAGTGTGCCCTTATCATCAGAATCTCCTATGTCTCCCGTTGATATTCCTATGATTACTCATAATCACAAATTATAACTACTTAACACATTATTGCAATCCTCCACTTTTCCTTCATAGGATATATTATCCCTCATGCATGTTGTTTTTCACTTACATTCTTGTTATCATGCTAAATGTTCAGCATAAAAAATAATAATTTGGCCAAGCCCACACTCAAAAAATCCCTAAACCGAGTAAAGTGAACCTTCCCTTAGGCCAATCTTTTACTATGTTAACCCCATCATGGTTGAGAGGGATGTCCTAAATGGATTTTTAAATTGTTTTTCATGTGTAGTTAATCTCATGGGAATAGTTCATAATATTATTATGATTCACCTGAAAAGGAGTTTCTTGTGGAGGCTTAAAAAGGCCTAGTTTCATACTTCTTACACATGTAGAGCACCTCTCAGGGATGTCCTAAGAAGATCTAGTGCCTCCAATAAGTGTGTGATAGAGATGTGTAACTATCCAAGGCAGTTTATGAAGGTTTTGGAAGAATATTAGTGTTTAGGAACAAGTGTGAAATTGGGTCATTGGGAGTAGGGTATTGGGAAATGCATGACCTGAAAATGCTAGTCACCTTTCTCAAAGAGTTTCGGGATCCTCATGAATATTAAGAAGATCATATCCCAAGAATTGGAGAGACAAAAGCTCCAACTTAATTTTGAAATAATCAAGGAAAGGTTTTTTGATTAATGAGAAGTGAAAAATTGTCTGATAATGTGACACAAAGGTCTTGGTACATGTTGTAACTTGTCCAAATAGTTTCAGGAGTCTTGTGAAGATTTGAGATCCTAAGCAAATCTCAAATGAAATTATATTTAAATATCTACATTACCCATATGATGTGTTAGTTTGTGATGATCATAAACTCTTCCTACCACTCAGTCTATTGGTACACACCTTGAGAGAAAACTTAAAATATGAGTAAAATATGATAAAGAATTAATTTTCATAACTTATACATATTCTAATTGGATGAACATTAGCCATTTTATATGAATATTCATATATTGGATGACTTATTTACGTTGAAAATTTCTCCCAAAATGGCGAAAGAAAGTTCATAGTGAAACTACCAACTACTGACGTGCGACAACAACCCATTGTTGATGCATGAAAAGAATAATTTATTATCGCTCGATAACAAACCATTTCTTGACACCTGAAAACAACTCTTGAAATATAAAAAACCATTTTTCAACGCCAAACAATAATTTTTATCGCCTGATAAAATATTTTAGGCATTTGAAAGGCTTGTGACGCGTTGCAGCAAGGTGTTGGAACGTGACAACAAGGTTTTGAAATAGGATAATGATGATTCTTGACGCACGATAGCGAGGATTCTTGATGTGCAACAACGAGGGGTTCTGACGTGTGACATAGAAACCTATGCGATAACACAAATCAATTACATGCAATAGGAAAGCAAAATGCTCATGTGCAATATGAAGGTTAGATGTCGTTGTGCGATATGAAGTCAAATGTTGATGTGCGACAGGATGTTCAAAATTCTATTGTGTGATAATGAAAATGAGGTAATTTTTCCAAGAATTTTTTTTTATGACCTAGTAAATGGTCACACATTAGTAAGATGATGTCATTTATAGAGGGAATTTTTAGTGGCACAAATTACGATGTTATGTGTCAAGGATATTTTGAGAAACCAGGAGATGATGTGATCAAGATATGAAGGAAGATGAAAGTTCACAGGTGACAAAGGAACAATAAAATTCATGACAGGAACTTGAAAGGCCATGCTCAAGAGATGAAATGACAATCTTGGCACTATAAATATGAATGATTCTCTCATTTAAAAGGATGGTTAATGCTTGTTTTCTATCTCTCATTGTCTTTCTAGAATAAAGTGCCCCCATTTCTTCTGTTCCCTATCTACTATTTTTTTATCTCCATCTCAACTTGTACTCCATGAGCATTGTATATTGTACAACATGATGCAATAAGACTTTGTGTTTATTATTGATTGTTCTTATTTCTTTGTAAATAGTTTCTTTTTATTGATGGCAAGTGAAATGTTCTAATTTTGATGCAACAAACGTTTCTATGCTATTTTTTTCCAAAATAATTTTCTTAGTTTTCTTTCTTATGCCCCTCAGTAAGAAATTTATTCTCTTGTATCAAATACAAGTAATTTACATAGGTTTAAGGAAGTATTCCTATGTGATCTCTGGTGTTCGAGCCACCAATAAAATTATTTTAAATTGTTTTTATTTCCTTTTTTCAATAAATTGAGATTCCCCATTCAAGCAGAGGGACTTAGTCTCGTGTCCTATTTGTAAGAACTCACTAATTTTCCCACTCGACAAATTATTTCACCAACATTTTTTTGTGCCCACTGTGGGGCAGATTTAACATATCTGCACCCAATTTTGATACCGAAAAAAAATAAAATTGAAATTTTATTGAGCCTTATGTCCTTTGCCTATCTGTAGGTTTTTCTATTACTTTGATCTTGTTTGGGTTGCATATTTATTGTGTGTATGTATGTGTTGTTTGAAGCCATTATTGTGAGAGCTGCCATGGTTGTGAACACCCTTCATTCTTCCTTGGTTGGGGCTCGGGGGATAATGAGAAGGTAGGCTTCACATTCTAATTGGATTTTTGTTATGAGGTGAATGTTGTCTAGCTCCCTTCATTTGGATAATGTGATGGAGATGGAGAAAATTTGGAGTTGCAAGTTGTAGGAACTGTCAATTATCTTTAAAGAGATTCAAGTTGTTGTTGTGGAAAAGTTTAAATTTTCAGCATGTTGTCTACACTTAGAGTGGATGGCTTGTATACTTCTATTTTAAATGCTTTCCTTGAATGATGTATGCTTAAATCTAGATTGGATTATAAAAACCTTTGATTGATTTGGTTGGAAGAGGATTATTTCTTAAGGCTGCATTTCATTTAAATCTATATTGTATTTAAACATGTACCTTAATTAAAATCTGTTTTTTAATACAACCTCTAAACTGATAATGTTATTTGTTATACTTTATTTTTTTAGAGTAAAATATAGATGTTTCAAGTACTTTTTTTCCTTTTTTTGGAATGTTGTTTAAAATGGTGGAGGTCTTGTTTTGGGCTTACAAGTTCTTCTTCAATTTAATGTGAAATTATGAGTTATTGATACGAATTGTTGAATTCTTGACTTATGATGTAGTTTTGTCTTCATGATTTTATAACAACTCTAGAGTAAATTTCCATTGTAATAATTTGTATAATACCATAGATATGTTCTATAGGATTTAATATTCCCTCTTTGAATCAAGAAAAAAAAGAAATTTGTTCTTTTACCTGTACACCTTCTTATTAAAAAACAATAAATAGGACTAGAATATATACATATAAATGTGTGTGTGTGTGTGCATTTGTATACATTCTTATGTATAGTAATGTGCCTTCACCTGAAAATTGATTTATGAAAAAAAGAAATCTTCCTTTTATTTTTGAATTGTCTCATGAAGAAAAGAACCATCAAACTTATATATATTTTTACATATACTCAGTGATGTAAAATAGTTTTACCTGTATATCCTTTATGAACTGAATCACAAACCACACCAAAATTTTTATATGTATAAAAGATATAGACATATATATCTATATACATAAATATACATATACATATACATATACATACACACACACACACACACACACACACACACACACACACACACACACACACACACACACACACACACACACACACACACACACACACATATATACATACATACATATATACGTACATGCATACATACATACATACATATGTGTGTGTGTGTGTGTGTGTGTGTGTGTGTGTGTGTGTGTGTGTGTGTGTGTGTGTGTGTGTGTGCATGCATGTATACACACACACACACACACACACACACACACACACACACACACACACACACACACACACACACACACACACACACACACATACATACATATGTATTTATTTATTTATTCCTTTATTAACTCAGATAGTTGATTTACTTACTCAAAAAAATTATATTATAAAAGTAAAATTAAAAGATAGGAACCAATTTTACATTGTATTATTTTTAACAAACAAATAATAAAAAAAAAGTATAGTGGGAGGGGCTACACAACCCCTCCCCACAACCCACATTGGTTTGAGTGGGTGGTTTGGCTTTGCCACATCACCCAACCTTCACCCCCACAGCAAAACTGCCACCCCCATCCATTTTTAGCTGCAACTTTACCCCTGTGCGTCGCCATATGGGGATCACTCCAATATATACACACACACACACACACACACAAAAACACATAGATATATATACTCCTGAATCGGATCTATCTCTCTGTTTTAACAAAATAAAAATGAGGGTAAATGAACATCCATAACAAGAATAATATGGGAAATAAATCTAGAAATTGAATATATGAATTTACATATTGCAAACCCACGGGTTGAAATATAAAATGAGAGTAAAATAAATATGGGAAGAGTTTCCCTCTAGTTGCAAAATGTAGATCAAAAAAAAGAAAAAATACACCATAGATCTCCACGATATTCCATGGCCTACATCTTATCCTTCCTACAAACCCAATTAATGCAAATGAAGGCACATTAGGGAAAAAATAATAATAAAAGGAAGAGATAACATAGATTTAGCGATTTTTAGGAAAACCGAGGATCTAGGGCGAGGATTAAATCTTTCCAAGGGCCCAACCTTAATCCTCACTAACTTAAAGAGAATGTGAAATAGATGTTTTATTAAGCGTATGGATAAATTTAATTAATGGGATCCCTAGGGAATTTTATTCATGGGGCTTGGTGAGCCTTGGTTATTTTGTGACAGGTTAATTTTTGGTAAATAAATAAATATTGTGCATGGTTTCTTTAATTATATTACTTAAGGGGATTAAAACGAATAAATTTGAATGTTTAGCTAGCTAATTAAAAGAGTGGCATGGTTATTATTTAATTAGGGAAATAAACTAAATCTAACTTACGAAATAATTTTAGTAAATTTAATATGAACTTAAGTGGGTAAAATTACATGAATTTAATTTAGGAAATATTTTAAATAAATGTAATAGGAACTTAGGAGGAAGATATAATTCCGTGATAATTCTTTTGGGGATATTAAATTAAATTATTTAATTATTAAGTTGCTTTTGAATCCTTTAGGAATGCATAGTATTTAATAAACATGAAATTAAATAAACATAATTAATGTAGTTAATTTTAATAATTCTATTATTTTAAAAACAAATCCCGTTATTTTCGAAGTATTATGATATAGTTTTGGGTTGGTCGACCTGACAAAAAGTGGGCATAACAACAAGATTTTATAATTTTCTTTTGTTACACGCAAAAAAAAATGAGAAAAAACCTGTAACTATATTCCATTCGTTCATCTAAACAACATGAGTTGATTCATATGGGTATAATATATGAAGCCATAGGAGATGATTAATCTAATTGAAATGCAAGTGTAGATCAAATCCATTCTCCATCAATCAAAGAGCATTTAAACACATATTCTTCAAGAGAATACAATTGCAGTAAAAACATTCAATCTTAATAAAAAAGATTAATTTTATTCAATACATTATAATCCATCACTCCTATTAATTTATCATTCCTCATTCATACTCACATATTCATCCAATTTCCTACTATATGTGGTTATTATCTATGAACTTAGACTACCGTTGAGAGAAAAGAAGATAATATGCTTTAGAAAGGAATATTTATATTCTTATTCAATTTAACGTTGTTTTTTAGTACTCTTGTTTATGGTGTATCCATGAAGAGGGGTTTCTTGCAAAAGAAATGGAAAATAAAAAATGTGTAGAATGCATTTACATCAAAGGGAATATGGAAAAACATGTTTCAGTTGATATCAAAGGTCCAGATCTCATACACCATCATTATTCATTCCAAAAATAAATGATAAATATGGAGTTAATATTAATGTGGCCACATAGAGGGTTCACTTAGTAAAATTATGGTATAGCATGTCCGTTCAAATGGAATTAAATAATAACATTAATGTTAATTTACATCTCCAATCATTTAATTGAAATTAGACTCTCATATTTTATTATTAGAATGAAAATACCCCCTATTTTTCCATGTACCTTACCTATTTTTCCATTACAATTTTATTTACCCCTTTTTATTACCAATTATAAATTATTTTTATTTCTACCCTAATATATCAAATAGAAAATATATCATGTTTTCTACTCAATTATTATTTTCATAATATCTATTTTCACTAGAAAGATATTTTGAAGCCATTCAAGACATATTATACATTGCATAAATGTTAAAATTTATTCCTTTATAAATACTTCTTCAAATAATTAAGATGGTGTAATAATATCATTTTTGTTGAAAAGTATACTCAATCTTAGTTTTCTGTAATATTAATATTTTTTTGAAAAGAATCTCATAATTGAGATAATTTTAGTCAAAAATGGATTATAATTTAGCTTCAAGACAATACTCATTTTGTAATTTTAAGGCATTTATTTTGTAAAACTAGGGGCAAAATATGTTAGTTTAATGTCAAAGTTAAACCCGCCTCTCCTTTGGAAAAACTCTCTTACCTACCCCCAATACCTAATTCAAAATATTAGTAAATTAAACCCTTTCACCCCTTAATTTCTACTAGTATATTGAATTTGAATTTAAAAATTAATTTAAATTACATTAATATGATTGAACATGTTAGTTACCCTTCATGTAGTTACCACTCCTCTTCGAAACCTATTTTTGGTACGATCATGTTTATTAGCTGCTTAGAGACATGGACATGTTATGATATTTTGGATAGCATATTGTTAGACTACATGGAAATTGTAATTATTATTATGTTTTGGCTCATATGATGTATTTTATGGATTACTATCAGAATTTAATAGATATTGCTATATATGATGGTGATTAGTGATATTTTTTTATATGTTGACATCTTTGACTCTTAACAATGCCGATTGTTTTAGACGCTTTGGACTAACCTTAAGTGTGTACATTGATGTTATGGTGTATTAACCATGTCATAATATTAGTGATCAATAGCATGTTTTCAAATGCATATAGGTAGGTATAAATTGTAGTAAGTGTGTGAATTTTATGGTTTTTGTAAAATATAAATTGTGATTATTGATAATTGTAAATAATTGGTTAGGGTAGAATTGTTTAACCTTGATAACAATGCATCTAAATTGTATGATGATGATTATATAATGGATGATATGTGAGTGTTTTGATTCCTTGACGTATTGATGTGGCCTTGAGGACAAAGGTGGTATTGTGTTGTTTGTTGTAGGGAACAAAATCAAACAAAAATAAGGAGGGACTAGGAAGACCAACCGTGAAGGAATATTTATTGTTTATAACATGGTTACCTTGGAAGCTGTCACGTTTCTTGACATTTTTTAGGGGGTATCCATGGGGGAGAAAACTTAGAATATTACCATGGATGTAAGTGTGGTTTTATCCCTTTTATTTATTTGTCCTTGTGGATATTTTGATTTTATTAATTCCTAATGTTACTTTCTGTTCTTATGTTATTTTTTGCCTTGATTTAATTATGTCAATTGTTTTGGTTTATATTAATGTTATGATGTATCTTATGAGGGGGAAATATTCCTTAGGATATACTTAATTCCTTTCACCCATTTTATTGAATTTTATATTGGCATTGATTTGTGTGCCCTTTTCGAACCCCAATCTCGGATTTGGGCTTTGACCCCAGTTTTAAAGGCTTGTGGGTCAAGTTTTACTTTTCCCCCACTCTTTAGAATTTCCTCCCAACCTAACCTATGACATGAGGGGTCAATTTAGCCCCTTATTATGAGATTTTGAAGGAAAAGAGGAAATTATTTCCATCTCAGTCTTGTTTCTGTAATTTGTAATTTTGAAATGTGTAAAGTGAGTTTGTGTGTAGGAATGGAAATGCCATATTCTCATCTAACTCTTTATGGAACATTGATATGTGTGTTAGGATGTGAGGTTTATTGGAGGGAGATGAGATGGTATCCAACATGGAGCCACATCACCCTTCCCTCCACCAAATTCTATTTATGTGTGTCCATTTGATGCTTTTGGGGTTACTTGTGTTTGGGGATTTTTGGGAGAGATGCTTTGGAATTGCTTCCATTTGTGTAAAAGAGTTGAAGTTTGGTTTTCTTAAAGGAAGAAGGAGCCATCAATGGAAATTTAAGATGTAAACTTGGTTTGTTCTTAATCATGTTTGTGTATGGAGTTGTTAAATGTATGAATGCATGTATTTTTTTAATGGTTTAGTAGAGTTGGCCTTAATGAAGGTGTGGCGAGAGGGAAATTGAGGCTATTGTAGTAATAAAAGGGATTATGTGAGGTTTTGTGAAGGGTAATCCACCTATGTGGAGATAAAAGGATAATTATGCTAAATTTTGTGTATCTTGAAATATGGAGAAATAAGGAGTTTGTGTGTATGTGTATAGTGCACTTTGAGGGTTTGGGTGGATCCTTATCCCACTTGGGAGGTATAAGGAGGTGGTCACCATGTTTTTCCTTCTCCGTTGGATTTAAATTTGAGCCTATGTGTGATGTTTGTTGCAGATTTTTTTTTTTTTAAGTCTATATGTGTTGTAGATCTACTTTATGAGTGTTTGTAATGTTGAAGCCAATTTTGTAAATTTGCCTTGGTTATGAACATACTTCATTGCTACTTTATTGGGGATCAAGGACCAATGAGGGGGTTGGATTCACATCCTCAATGCATTAAGGCCTGGAGGAGAGTGTTACCTAGCTCTTCACCTTTGTTATGTGTTGAAGATGGAGAAGAAATGGATTTGCACATTGAAACACATGGAATGAAGCTGCACGATGAATTTACAATTTTTTTTTAAAAAAAATTCATGTTGTCTTCACCTTTGGGTGTAGGGCTTGTAATCATGCATTGTATTTTCAATATTTTTGTAAAGAAATAGAATTAAAACTATTGTGTATTATTGATTTATGAAAGGCGGATACTTATAAAAGGGTTATTGAAGTCTGCACCTCACTGAAATAGCACTTAGTGTAAATTTTTATCATATTAAAAATTTGTAATATAAATTAAAATATTTGTTTTAGTACGAATCTACATTATAGAGTTGGCTTTAATCTTAATTTGTTCATCCTTGAATTGTAAATGTATTAAACTAGGTAATGTCTCTCTTAGTTTAATATGTAAACATTGAAATCATCTTATTGTCATGAATGGAAAATGGTTGTGTCCATAACATAGTTCTACCTTTGAGTTTTATAATAGATTTTAGAATTAGAATGTGATGAGATACTTCCTGCTTTATCCAAATGAAATTTATCTCTTCTTTCATGTATCTTTTTCTAAGAAATTGAACAAACTTCTATGTATGTATATTCTTAGATTAAAAATTTGTCTTTCTTCGACCAGTGTATTCTTTTAAAAAAATAAATCTCGTAGCTGCATATATATAAATGTATATATATTGATAGTATTATATATTTTTTTATATATTTATAACTATAAATCTACTCTACTTGTATACCCTTTTGAACAAAAACCTATAGGATACATAGACTTATATTTGTAAATATATATTATATAATATATATTTTTAAAATTAATTTGTGTTCACAATAACTGGTGCCCGTTGAACAACCATCATCGGAAACCTCGATGGAATCAACACCGGTCAGCCTGTGCAAACGCTTTTTGGTACAGACGTGGGTTAAATCCAACCCTTATTTTATGTTATAAAAATTGATATATACAAGAAATTATATCCATTTTAAAATATAAAAACCATATAATATATATGTATATATACACATATCTCTCTTTATGTGTATATATATACATATATATACTTGTGAATAGATCTATCACTGAAATAAACAATATATATATATATATATGTAAATGTTGATATAAATTATAGAATGGTATTTAACATATATATACCCCAAGAGAAATGTGAAATCATCTCTTTAAAATAAGTGCAATAAGGGTTAAAAATACCCACAACTAGGAGATCCTGGTAAATAAACCAGTAAATAAATTTGTATATTATCAAAGCCTAGGATTGAGTAAAAACTCGAATACTGGAAGAGAAGGGGAAATAAATTCTCCTCATTTCAAACCCTAAACCTTCAAAACCACAATAGTTTCTCTACTTTCTTTCATGGATCCCATCTTACCTTCTTCTCAACTCAACGTGTGCAAATGGGGGCACATTAGGGAAAACTAGGGAATAAAAAGAAATTTCAAGGAAATTTAGGGCTTTTTAGGGAACTCTAAGAGCTAGGGTGAGGATTAAATCAAACCTAAGGCCCAAATTTAATCTTGACCTCTTTAAGTGATGGAGTGAATAAATTTTATAATGTAAGGGTAAATTTAATTAATGGGAGCCCTACAAATTTACTTACGAGACATAGAGGGTTTAGGATATTTTTAATTAAATTTAAATAAATAAAAGATGTGCATGGGAGTGTTTATTGATTTTCTTAAGGTGGAATTAAATTAAATAAAGTAAATGTGGAACTAACTAATTAAAGGGGTTTCATGGGTATTATATGCTCAAGAAATAAAATATAGTTAACTTAGCTAATAATATTAATAATTTAATGTGAACCTTAAATGGTTGAAATTAACTAGTTAAAGTGAGAGAATATTTTAAATAAGATTGATTGAAATTGTTATAAACTTAAGGAGGAAAAATAAAAAAAATAATTTAAGGATTAATTAATTAATTTAATAAATTAAATTAGGGGTTAACTAAGTCGTAATACATCTCAATAATAAAATAACATTATTTTTGGATAGTGGTCTAATAAACAAGTAAATAAGTATTTTAATATTTTTGATTTACTTAAGGTATTAATGTATTTAATTAATGTATTGAAAAATTAATTTTAATAATTGTAGTTAATGCATTTAAGATTTAATTAATGTATTTTAATTTAAAATAAAAAAATTGTGTTGTAATTTTCTAGTTATATTTTAGTTTACAAGCATCAAAATTGTGGTGTTACACTTTAGTATCAGAGCAGTGGGTTCAACACTTGGACCCTAGGCAACATGGGAACCCAACTCAAAACCTGGCGCAACCTAAACCTAAGACACTTGATATTGCTTGATAATTAAAAAATGCAGAAAACTTAGTAAACTAAAACACACTTAGAAATAATGGACTAACTCTGTTTTGGTCTGTGCAGGAGGGACGAACCAGAAAAGAAGTTCTTACATGTTGAGCTAGAGAGACCACCCCCAAATTAGGAATTCATTGCCATATTGCCACATATTCTATAGACCTTAAATGATGTTCACTTGGGGGATGACCTATCCAACATGAGAGGGAGCCATCATAGAAGTCTCAGGATGCTTCACGACACAGTGAGGAGCATAAGGTAGAGAATTATGCTGTGGAGGTAGATAAACAAGACTTAACACAGAGAGATAGGATAGTGAGAAAGAGAGAGATATCTAGGATCCCTACGCAGAGAGATGGCCATGAGGAGAGACCCAAGGGAAGACAAACATCAATAGCAGATTACATTTGAGAGATACCGAAACTTTATCTTCCTCACTTCGTCTGAGACATGGGAGGGTTCCTGTACGCCGGAAAAGTGACAAGCGAGTGTGGGAATCTATAGGTAACTCTTCCGCGTACCCGACCTCCCGAGGTCGTGCCAAGACAGCCGGTGGGGATGGAATATTCATGGGATGCAGACAGACTAGTTAGGCAATCTAATGTCTTCGACACGCACTAGTGGAATTTGTGAATCTAAGGCAAAGAAGGCCCTTCTAACCTAGACTGGTGTGATAGATCGATCAGCAAGGATGACTACTCAAAGGCTCCAATCAATATCGTGTTCTGACGTGATTCGATCTATGGGTTGTGGAATACGTGGAAAATGACCTGGGATAGTTTCGTGTATGTCTCCAGATAAGGTCATATGGTGGATGGTGAATACAATCGACTCTACGAACGATTCTCTGGCCTAGTCCAGAATTCTCTAGCTTTGTTAGCCGCTATATCTAGTAAGGATAATTGTTCGATGATGATGGGTGGAAGTGTAGTGGACTGGAATATTAGTGTGCATAGGCTAGTGTCTATATCTGATTGACTTATGGATTCGTTAGGCTGTGGGATTTGTGGATCAAAACAGTAGACTCTTGGTTGTTGCGGTCCTGCTATGGTCATGTACGAAATCAAGTCCTAATCCCTAGTATCCAATAATCATATGCTTTCTCAGCTTCTATATTTAGGATCAATAACTGTGTGATCTTCTCAGAGTACCTCACAGGCGTTCGTGCAACCTAGATCCTTAAACTAGTATCTATGTCTGTGAGAGTGTCTCCTGTATCTGGCTCTGGGACCAAAGGATGACAACCAAAGGTTTGTTCTCTTTCGAACCCTTCTACAGTCATGTGAATGTTTTCCTAGGGTAATCTGTAGTTCAGTTGATTTGACCAAAACGTGTGTGTTTGGTCGTCTTCTATATTTAATCCTATCAACTGAGAGCTGATCAGTTGTAAATCTGTTGTTGTTTGGAAGACTTGTATTCTAAGGTTTTGGTCTATGTCAACTATTTCTGTGACGAGGTTGGGTTGAGGCACGATTGGATAAAATACGTATTCCCTGGGCTCCCTAGGTCCCGTGATTGTCATACAAAACAAAATGTAAATCTAACTGCAATAAAGCAAATTTTAACTATGTGGAATAAATCTAAAACATATATAACTTCTATTTTTCTATTTTCTGATTATATGATTTTAAGAAAGTAGCTATTTAAACGTATCTAGAATTTTTACAAATAAGATAAAACTTAAAACAAACAAAATAATCGAGTGTAGTTATTTGTCTGTGCAATTTGTAGATCTATTCTAAACAATAAAATAGCTCATCTAATCTATTTGCAAGATTCTCGATCCTACCTCAAAAGTGGGGAGTGAATCATAGTTTCTCAGAAACTATCAATCCCCACAGCTTCCCTGGAAATATCGAGAATAGAATTTACTGAAATGAAGCAATTAACTACTCTATTTGATATGATTCTAACTAGAACTTTGAAAGCTAGAACTTGGATTCCGCAGAAAAATGGCGAATCTGATGGTGTGTGTGATCTTGTCCCCTTAGTGTGATCTTCTCGTTCCTTTTTGTTCACGTGGATCCAGAAAAGTGTGTAATGCTAGCATCAATAGAAGTAGATATTGGGACAAAGGCAGCTCAGAATGCAGATTGAATATAATGCGAGTAGGAGAGGGATAGCGCAAGAGTACAGAGCTTGGCTTATGCAATTCCTAGTGGGATTTATTGCGAGTCATGTAACATAAAGCGTCCAGAACCTGAAACTATCCTGTTTGAGGAGAAAAACCTGCAACTTTAATGGCTTTCTAAGATATTCTATTCCAATGGATTGGGTGAAACAACAACACTGCTTGCACAAGCTGGATATGTGGCTTACCAACAGCTAAACAGTGCTAACTAAGCATGCAAAGAATTAAAACTATGGATTCTAAATAGAATAAAAGACTGAACTACTGAAAGTGAGAGCATGAAACGTGAATGAGGGGCCAAACCATTTGTTTGTGCACAAACCATTTATTTATAGCTTTTCATTCATCGAAAGATCAAAACCAAACTGAACTCTAAAACTATAAACAATGGCCAAACACTATTCCAGGGGACCAAAAACATAAATGCAAGCCTAATTCAGCAAGGAAAGCTGGTGATACGTTGATTTTTACGTGAGTCGCGTTAAAACACTTTCTGGAAAACGTGTAAAGGACCGCCGCTCTGAGAAGGCCGGCGGTTATAGGACCGCCGCCCTGATAAGGGCGGCGGTTTCGTCACTGAAGAGAAAAAGGCCAAGAAAAGAGGGGAAAAAGGAAAAACAAAGGATGCGGGGGCTAAGCGGGGCATGCGGGATGTTAACGCACACTTGGAGAGATTTTCCGGATCCCGAACACCTTGCGAGGAGACCTTTATCATCATTAGGGCACTTGTTAAATTGTTCCGGCAATACAGTACCTTACAATTTTGGGTACGTACATATTGCCCCCTCGGAGAAGCATTTTAGCCATGAAGAGGCGTAAAACGGTGGGTCCAAGTATGGCAGTCCCGAAATGGGAAGTTAGAAGTTATACCTGACATGTCCGTGAGTTGAAATGACACCATCCAAAATTCCCGCTACCTGCAAAATGAAAAGAGAACTCAAGTGCAGATAGATACAATAGTTCGAAAAATAAACGCTAAGAATAACAGGGAATGAGAACGTACCATTTGTGTGGGGATAGGAACTTACCTCCATCAGCGCTCCAAACCTGTGAAAAAGTCATTTTAAAACAAAACAGAGTGCTATATATATGAAAGTGGGCCCATTTTCCTATTCATTTACGTGAGTTGATTTGATTGATTTTGAGATCTGGGACCCATGGTGACGGTCTCTTGCATGAGTAGAGTCAAAACGTTCGCAGCGAGATAGTGATCATGCCTCCACGTGCGGGACATCGACCTCAGCGATCACAGGTTAGTTTTCTTCAGTTTATTGTTTTTACCCCCTTAAATTTGAAATGCTAAATTCTTTGCAATGGGGGGGGTATTTTTAAAAATGCTAGTGGTAACAGGTCCACCTAAGGGGGGCGCCTACTGGGTAGGTTCTATTTTTAGGTTAAATGGCTGTTTTTTGCACTTTTTAGGCCTTTTTGGGTTAAAAATCTGCGTGGGTTTTCGGACCACGACCGCTGCCCTGGCCAGGGCGGCAGTTACATGACCGCCGCCCTATTCAGGGTGGCGGTTACATGACCGCCTCCTTGCTCAGGGCGGCGGTTTTGCACAGAATGCAAAAAGAACCTGTTTTTGAGATTGTGTTTGAATTTTTAGCATTTCTACATGTTTTTATGACTTTCTCATTATTGCTTGGATGCTAACTTACTTTGTTTTGTGTGTTTTTGGGTCTATGCAGGCTAGAGAGGAGTAGATCCAATGGAGTAGAGAGAGGGAGTGTGATTGGCTCCCAGGGGTATAGATGCCCTCTCATAGGATGAGGAGGACACACTTCAGAGGGCTAGCATATTGCGCATATCGCGTGTGCCCCATGTTGTACCATCTAGTCACATCCTTTGTGACTTGTTCTCTTACTGGGATGCAGATCGGAACACCTTCCAATCACCAGGGGTCCGTGGCGAGTGGACCATTACATTGGAGGACGTCTACCGCATTTTGGGGGTCCCGATCATCGGGAGGCGACTTACTTTGGAGACAGTAGGCTCACGGACACAGATTGCACAGTGGGCGACTTATATGGGAGATGCAACCATCTCCACGGGGTCGAAGAAGGGGGTGAGAGTTCAATCCATTCCTTCTTTGCCCATCCCTGTATTTTGACAGGCCATCATGGGGATCCTTTCCTCAAGATTGATTGGGGACAAGGGAGGGGACACATTGTTATACTGCTGGGCCCCCATTATTGCACAGATATAGGGGCATGGTCAGATATATGCTTGGGGAGCAGACATTCTTGGGACTACTTACCACGATCTATACAGGGTGGTCCATTTACAGGGGCAGTCATTGAGCCACCCGACTCTAATCATGAGTTGGGTTTATGAGCATTTCATCCCCTATGGCAAGGGTATGGAGGTGGCAGATCCTGGAGCTATTAGGGCAGTGAGATGGACAGACATGTCGGTGCTTAGAACACCTCATCAGCCAGTTGCTTCCCTGACTACTGCCGACATGGAGGTGACACTGTATCAGACCATGGCGGGCATATGGGGCAAGGAGACTCTTACTTTGATCTCCTGCTCCACCACAGGGCATCTCATTGATAGAGTGGGATGAGTGGAGGCGCACCCCTTTGGCCGGGTTCCTCAGCAGTTTGGCCTACCATATACTGGTATGCTTCCCCCAGTGGCGCCAGTCTACATATCATTTTGCAAGGCCAAAGGGGGGCCTAGAGGCCGAGGTTGGACAGTGGTCACTCCTGGCATTCCCATTGCAGCCAGGAGGATAGTTCGTGCTAGAGGGAGAGCCGGTGCACCTCGGGCACCTTTGCTTCAGATTGTTGCAAGTCCTGCTCATAGCAGCGTTGACCCTATTGATATTGACTCCGAGTCTGAGGAGTTCACAGAGGGAGGAACAGAGGAGGAGACCGATGATAGTGATCCTGAGTGGCATGACACTCAGGATATCATGCAGGAAGAGAGGGATACTCTAGTTTCAGAGGATCCCCTCTCCCAGGGCCATGGTGGAGAGGATGAGTCCGTTGCGGGGCGACATCTTGCTCCTGCCACAGGAGCAGCCCCTCAGTCGGTAGCGGCATCCGCGGCAAGTGCCGGCCCCAGCGACCCATCCTGGAGGCCTGGTGATCCGAGTAAGTTACCCTTTCTTCCTTTTAATGTTTGCTTGTAGGCTCTCCTTAGTTGCAATCTTGTATTCCTAATTTCGTGCTTGGTTACTAACTTGTTTTCTCCTTTGTTTGCAGAGACTATTGATGAGTGGCGGGATTTGATCCGCAAGGTACGTACTAATTCCTTGATGATCCCCATGGATAGGATGCATGCAGAGCTGTCCGTAGATGCTGGGGATCCTTCAGCAGCCGGTAGGCATACCGACATCTTTGCTCCAGTCTGGCATGTGGCCAGGATGGTATCGACCCTTCGCACCAAGCTAGCGGGGTACAGGACGAATGAGCGTCTTATGAGGAGCCATTCTCGTGGTGAGACTGCGGCTGCCCCTTGGGATCCTAAGCCCTCCGTACATTCAGAGCGCCGGCGTAGCCCTTCAGAGGGGTCACGTAGGGATTGAGAGGCCACTTGGCTTTCGTGTATTTTGTATTATATGTTCTTTGTATATCCCGGGCTCTTTGAGCGTTTTGACCATGCTTAGTGCATGATGGAATTGTATATAAACGTTGATCATTTATATATATGCGTTCGTTTTGGATCAAAATCTTGGCACTCATGGTTTCCTTTCTATTTCCAGTTTCCCTATGTATACTACGATGTATGTTTATATACTTTTTAGAATGTATGCAATGGAGAACAAATGATGCAAATGTTTGTTTCCTTTTGTGTATTTCATGATGCTGATATATGTAGATATAATGTGATTTTGAATCTTAGCTTCCGTAAGCAATTTTTGATATCTCATGTTTGTTTTGAAAAGTGATGAATATAACCAGTATGATGAACATATTAACTTGCCCGACTCCTAACTCCACGCAACTAGTAAGATGCGAGGGCTCATCACCGAGAGCTAGAAAGGGCACAAGTTATGAGGTGTAGCTGAAATGATAGTGATGAAAGACAGACAAAGCTTTAGTGGAACCAAATTGGAAGCTACAAGCTTACTCTACCTGAGTGACTTCATAGTTTAGAATGCAACTTACTTTGCGGTTTATCTAGACTTAGATCCGTAGATGGCCACATAGTAGACAAAATCTGGGTTTTTAGGATTTTAACTCTCTTGTAATTTTGAACATCTGATTCATTTGTTTTTGACTCAAAGTTTCAGAGTTTGAATTGTTTGCGTATGATCATTTGCATTTATTTGTCAAGAGGACCCCCTACACTTTGCCCCACGCTACTAGTAAGAAGCGTGGGTTTATCACCGTGGGCAAGGTATAGGCGAGTAAGGTCATTTCCATCCCTTCCCAACCCTACGTCACTAGTAAGAGACGCAAGATCATCACCAAAGGTTGGTGGGGTAAGGAAATGTGTAAAATTAAAATTTTCTGTTTAATCACTTTTTGACTTGTTTATTTGAGTAAAATATCAGTATGTGTTTATTTCCAAAGAGATATACATATGGGATAGATGTGACACCATGAAGCTTCTAGAACAGACCATAGGCAAGACACCTTCCCTAAGAAGAAATCAAAGCGAGAATAAACTTGCAGATCTTGGTATGGTTACTGTTAAGACTTTGTCATGTCTGATTTTACTTGATAAAAGATTCTGAGATAATTTGATGATATCATGAAAATGGAGAGGTATGATTAAAGAGTTTATGCCAACAACATCATGAGTTTGTAATGAATTGCTTTGAGAATAGATTCCTTGATCACCATTTATGTAAGAAACAAGTGGACAAAATGATCTTAATCTATATGAAGATGCAATGTAAATATATATAAGTAGTGCTAGCTGCTTATGCGTAGAACCGCTTGAGGTGAAGGGAATTGACTGTTTCACCAAATTCCTCACCTTCTAGCGTACATAAGAGGTATGCACCATTTCCATAGTCCTTCATGACTCGGTATGGGCCCAACCATTTGGGCCAAAATTTCCTTCCTTTGTCGGTCTTCTTGTCGATCCAGCTGTCTAGCCTTAGAACTAGATCCCCTTCGTATATGTCACGTTCATAGACCTTCTTGTTGTACTTCCGGCACATCCGGTCAGCATAAACTCTATGTCGATGTTCAGCATCTAACCTAGTTTCATCTAGGCTTTCTAGTTGGGAAAGACGTGCTTCTCTGTAAGCATCTTCATCCAGAATCCCTTGTAATGAAATGCGAAGACTGGGTATTTCAATCTCGAGTGGGAAAACTGCCTCTGCCCCGAACACTAGTGAGAAAGGATTTGTTCCTGTTGGTGTTCTTATTGAGGTTTGGTGGGCCCACAAGGCCGGATATAACTTCAAATGCCAATCTCGTTTGTTTTCTTTCACATTTTAAAGGAGAATGGATTTTAGTGTCTTGTTCGTCGCTTCAGCCTGTCCATTGGCTTGAGGGTAATATAAGGAAGCCATATGATGGCTTATCTTAAATTTATTGCATAGCTCGTGAACCTCTTCATTTTTAAAAGAAGTTCCATTATCGGAGATAATGATTTGTGGGATACCATATCTGCAAATGATTTGGTTCAAAATGAACTTGGCGATTACAGAACCTGGTACAGTAGTAAGAGGCATAGCCTCTACCCACTTGGTGAAATATTCGGTGGCCGTGATTATAAAATTATTGCCATCTGAAGACGAGGGAGAGAATTTCCCTATCAAATCTAGGCCCCATGTAGAAAAGGGCCATGGAGTAGCGATTGGTTGCAGAGCTTGTGCCGGCATGTGGATCTCATGGGAGAATTCTTGGCACTTATGACACCTGCGTACAAACTCTACTACATCATGTTCTAGAGTGGGCCAGAAATAGCCCATTCGATGTATTTTTTGAGTGGTGGCATGGCCACCGAAGTGGCCTCCACATATTCCACTGTGGGATTCATGGAGAATCTTCTTGGATTCTTCTGTGTCAACACATCTTAGGAGCATTCCATCGAACACTTTTCTATAGAGCACTTGCTCTATAATCACGTATTTAGCTACGATAATACGTAACCGCCTTCTTTGTTGCAGTGTAGCTCCTTCTGGGTACGTATGGTCCATGATATAATTAATGATATCAGTGTACCAAGGACACTCAGAGATAGAGGGTCGGGTTTTGATGTAGTATACACACTCATCTGGAAAGTCTAAATCTACTAAATCACCTCCATCTAATGGGTTATCAGCTAACCAATCCGCAATGATTTGTCCCTTAACTGACTTCTGATTTACAAACGTTAATTCGAATTCTCCCATTAAGGTTATAAAACATCCATCCTTTTTAGAGAATGACCCTTGTGTGAGGAAAGTTCGTAAGTGGTCCATTTTTACCATGACCCTCATTTCTTGATTCAGCATATAGTGTCTTAAGCGTTTAGTAGCAAAGACTATAGCAAGGCATTCTCGTTCTGCCTATGTATAACGTGTTTCATAGTCAAGTAACGTTCGACTAATGAAATAAATCGCACGTTCTCTCTTGTCATTGTCCTCTTGGGCCAACATACAAGCTAATGAGACATTGGTAGCTCGTGAATATAGAATTAACGGGTGATCTAGCTTAGGTGGCATTAGCGTAGGTGGTGACAATAGGAAATGCTTAACTGCATCAAAGGCTTCATTGTAGTCTTCGGTCCAATCAATGCTATAGTATTTCTTGAGTAAATTGTTGATTGGATGAACGACGAAGCTCAAGTCTGGGATGAATCTTCGTATTGCACCCAGCTTTCCGAGAAATGACCTGATTCCAGATTCATTCGAAGGTGGGACCATTTCGAGGACATCCCGAATTTTGGTTGGATCAACATCTATCCCTCGTGACGATATGATGTAACCTAGGAGCTTTCCTCCTATTGCGCCAAAGACGCATTTCTCTGGATTTAGTGTGACTTTGTATTCTATTAGGCGTGAAATAATGACGCGGAGTACTTCTGGATGGTCACAACGCTTCTTGGCCTTAGCCAACAAGTCATCAACGTAGGATTCCATGATTTTATGAATTAAATCATGGAATATATATGTCATAGCTCGTTGGTACGTAGCACCAGCGTTCTTGAGGCCAAATGGCATAACAGCGTAGCAATAGGTTTCCCAAGGAGTTATAAACATGGTTTTAGCTTGATCTTACTTAGATATTTTAATTTGATTATATCCCGAGAATCCATCCATGAGAGACAAAAGTTCAAACCCAGCTGTTGCATCAACAATGACATCGATAGATGGTAACGGGAAGTTGTCCTTTGGACATGCTTTGTTGATGTCTTAGAAATCTATGCAGATGCGTATCTTTCCATTCTTCTTGAGAACGGGAACAATGTTAGATACCCATTGGGAGTAGTCGACTGGTTTGATGAATCCTACCTGGAGGAGTTTTATTACCTCCTCCTTTACCATGAGAGCTACCTTGGGTTTCATGGGTCTTGATTTTTGTTTAACTGGCTTTGCATCTGATTTAGTGATGAGGTTGTGCACCGCAATGTGGGGTGCGACTCCTGTCATCTCCTTATAATTAAATGCAAATGCCTTCTGATGTTCTTTGAGGATCTGAGTGTGTATTTCTACTTCTTCTGGGGTTAACGAGGATCCTAGTTTCAAAATCCTTGGTTCATCTTCTATTCTGATGTTGACATTGATTGTTTCTTTGATCAAAGAGGCGTTACCTTCTTCAAACTCAGGTGGTGCTGGAGGTAAATCCAAATCATCCCCATTTTCTACTGCGTGTATGCTAGGTTCCATTTGTGAGGGGAGATCCATCATGGGATTTCTGAAATAGGAAGACGAATGTGGAATTAAGGACAAATCTAGCATATGATAGGAGAGATGTAGTGCTGCATAGGTGTTTAAGTAATCCAAAGTGGCCATATCACTATCAACATGGTCTAGGACGGTAGATTCACTTCCACTTGAAAGGGTATTTGTAATTGTTTTTATCAATGGTTCGTCACGAATGGACACCGTGAAATGGGTATCTTCTAACTCATTTCTTGGAGTAAAACGCGATGCTGAAGTTGCTATTGAATCAACGAGAAAATTTTTCTCTCGCAGGATTGCTTCAATGGATATGAAGTTAAACGCCTTGCTTAAATCTAATACGGCTTCTTTGTAAGGATGCAAGTGTTTGGCTTTGGTTTCGTATACTTCAGAAACTTGGTTTGTCACTAATTGCGAGTCTCCTAAGACTCTGATGTCATCAACACCAATTATTTTGGCTAAGGTGAGGCCAAGGAGGAGGGCTTCGTACTCAGCGCCATTGTTTGTGCATTCAAAATTTAGCTTAAAGGAAAATGGCAGGACTTTCTTTTCAGGTGAAGTAAGAATTAT
The DNA here is from genome assembly GCA_019776745.2 of Taxus chinensis. Classification (NCBI taxonomy): domain Eukaryota; kingdom Viridiplantae; phylum Streptophyta; class Pinopsida; order Cupressales; family Taxaceae; genus Taxus; species Taxus chinensis. The sequence continues at coordinate 105,817,267 of CM034156.1, forward strand.
AACTTCCCCCGCTCCATAACGGAATTTAGCTCCATCAAAATGAAGAGTCCAATACTTAGCTGGGAGTATAGATGTTGGGGTATCTGCTGCATTTGCGCACTCCACTTCTACCATGCAGAGATCCTCTGATGGAAGGGAACCAACACCTAGTGAATATCCTATGCCTACTGAATCAAATGGTAAGAACATTGGTAAATCTTGCTCTATTAACTCAACAATTTTTGTAGTAGTCCCTAATGATACCGTTTCTTTATCCTTATCTTTGGGGGTTGGGGTTGTTTTGGCTATGCTAATAGTTTCAAGATCCGTTGTAGGTACCAAATTCTCCTCTGGTTTTGCGTCAGTGGGTTTATTAAGTTGGTTTGTTGGAAGTTCAAATTCCGAGTGCACACCTGGTCTTTTCTTTAAGTCGGCTAGGTGTATATCGAAAGGTTTTGGATCACCTTTGGCTACAAATACCTTTCCTAGATGCAGGAATCTTACTTCTTGGAATAATGTAGAAGGGATTACCTTCATTCAGTGTATCCATGGCCGGCCGAGGATCATATTATAATTAGTTTCCCGATCTATAATATAAAACTCAGTCAAAATGGTTTTGGGTCCTAAGGTGACTGGTAGTATTATGGTTCTTATCAAAGTGGCTTTAAGGCTATCATAGCCTCTTAATGTATTTCGAGTCGTGGAACAGTTTGTTTCCCCATATCCTAGTTTCTGGAGGAAAGAGAAGGGGACTATGTTAACTGCGGCCCCATCGTCAACCATTGCCCGTTTTACGTAGTTATTATAAACCCATACTTGTAAGTGTAAGGATGGATCACCTCGGCATGTGATCTCAGCATCTATAGGCATTTTACTTATTTCGAATATGAATTCGACATCCTTGTCCGGCTGCCCCGGAGGGTGGATATCAAAATCTACGTGGTTTACTTGTGTTTCAGGAGGTGGAGTGATGTTAATTAGATGACCTAAACCTAATGCTTCTAAAAGAGTAGCTTTGTGAGCAGGAGAGTTCTTTAGTAAGTCCAAAAATGAAATGTGTGAGAAGGTCTTTGTTAGGTCGCTAATTAAATCATAGGCACCCACGGGTTTTTCTACTATTTGTTGACTCTTATCTGTTTCTGGCAGATGACTTGGGCTTGGTTGAGAGAAATATTCTCGTGTTCTTGTTATAGCTTCAACAGGTAGTTCAGCGTCTAGTTCTATTAAGCTGACTATCTTGGGTCTCGGTTGATTTCCTAATTGTGGCGCAACTGATGGATTTAGTGAAGTTGAGGCTTCATGATCATTGTTTCTTGTCATTGCACCCTTGTTTTTCCTAGTTGGATTTAATCTGTTATTATCATGATTTGGGAGTGGATCGTTAAAGATATTGAGGGGAGCATTGTGAGGGGAAACTACCCCTGCGAGCATGTTTGGTGGTGGTGACACAGGATCTGCCAAAAACAAATCTATGAAGAACTGTCTTTTTTCTTCTGGCAAATGTTGCATGAATTTATTGTAGTCACGACATGTTCTAGTATCATGACCTCGAATCTTGTGGAAATCACAATATGAATTGGGATTGTAATTCCTGGTTTGTTGGTTTGGTGTATATTATGGCCTAAAACTCTGATCAAACTATTGCCTATTAGGATTAAAGTTTTGTATTTTTTGTTTTTGGCTTTGGTTTTGATAACCAAATGAGTTTTGGCTTGGCTCTTGTATGGGATTTCACCATTGTTGTTGTTGATGTTGTTGTGGATGGTTAAAATCCACTGTATTGATTGTCGGGGTAAAGTTGTTGTTTCGTTGGTTGTTTGTTTGTGATGAAGTATTGACAACATTTACCTTCTTGGGCTGGTCGGTTACTCCATCCATTGTTACACCCCGATTTTTGTTAAGGATTTTAGGTCCTTGATTGACGTTTGTGGTAGTGGGATAATTTGTAGTGTTTTGATTGGGGGTGATTAACCTCCCGTTTTCTCCATATGTTTTACGGCCACTATCTATCGTTGCTTGATCTATTCGAAGAGCGCTCTCAAGTACTTCATCGTAAGTTCTTAGTGGGAACTTTTGGACTTCTTCCTTCACCTCTCTGCTGAGAGAATGAAGGAATAAATCGCATAGTTCCATCTGATCCATATTTGGAGCACTTGCCGAGGAATAAAGGACTGTATGCCACCTTTGGATGAAATGGGTGACAGATTCGTTGTGTTCTTGTTTGATGTGTAAGAACTCCCTGATTCCTGTTCTTAACAACTTGTTCATGTCGAATGCCTTAATGAACTCTGATACGAGTTGTTTAAATGAATGGATGGAAGCCTCAAGTATTCTATAATACCAGTTGAGAGAAATGCCTTCCAAGGTTTTGGGGAATATTTTAGCAACAACCCCATCCCAAGGGAGTAGTTTGCATATGGCTGTAGCGTAAGCTTTGATATGCGCGTTTGGATCTCCCTCACCTTTTTACTTGGGTAAATCGGGAAGGGGTCTTGGAAGCATGATGCTTCGTATGGAGAAGTCTAAGGGCTCTTTCAGATATTCTGAATAAGTCCCTATCGCATAGGTTTCGACCATTGATGGTGGTTGCTGAGGGAGTGGTGGTGGGATGGGTTGTTGATACGGCGCAGCGTATGTGTTGGCAGGGGTATAGGGAAGTCCCTGCATTTGAGCAAACATGCCGGGAGAGGAGAACATATCTCCTTGTGGTGATTTGGAGTACATGTTTAAGTATGACGGGGTATTGTCTAGGAATGGATTGTTTGATACTAGACCGGGAGGAATGGTGTTAGAGATGATGGGCCTAGTTGGCGTTTGTTGTGGATATTGAGGAGGCATGCCTAACGTGCCTACTCCTGTAAGGAGATCTACTTGGCTAGGATAGCGTGGAGGATTGGAACTTCCTGCCTGCATGAACTGAGGATTTTTACTTGCTTGAGCAAGTTCTAACCCTCTCACTTTTTCTACTAACATTGAAATGACTTCATTTGGTGAAGTCACAGTGCTTTTCCTTAGCGGCGTTTGTTGTATACCCTGGTGTTGTATGGGCATGTGATATCCTACTATGAACTGAATGCTATCTTGCCAAGTTTCTCCGAGAGTATTTCCTATATGCAATGGTATAGAGGTATTTTCTTGAAAAGAGATCTCGGGTTGCGTTTGTAAACCTCCTACAGGTGGGTATATACCCTGAGAGCGCTATTCACTCCTAGGATAACGTATTGACTGTTCATCATCTAAGACTAGGTATGAGTCTGATTGTCTACTAATTTGTGGTCTAAGTAGCATCTGAGGAGATGATCCAAATTCTCCGGTGAACGTCATATTATTCAAGCCTAAAAGCTTTGTTTGTTGTTTTTCAGGGGGTTGATCTAACTCCCCAGTTTGAAAAGACGAATTATATCTAACTCTTGGAGTTTGTGTTGACAACTGATTAGTTGAGTAGTTGTCCCCCCATACTGAGAGTGAGGGTGATGATTGCCTATTTTTCTGGGTGTAGTACGCCTCAAGACCTAAGAGGGGTCTGCCATATGCATCGAATCTCGACATATCCGGGGGGTATATGAATACCCACAGAATAATGGGAAGGAGCGAAGGTGGATGAGATAAGATGAAAATTCTCAAAGAGAAGGTGAAAAAAATTGTTAGTTCACGTCAGGTTCACCAATTTTGTACGCCGAAAAAGTGAAAAGCGAGCGTGGTAATCTATAGGTAACTCTTCCGCGTACCCGACCTCCCGAGGTCATGCCGAGATAGCCGGTGGGGATGGAATATTCATGGGATGCAGACAGACTAGTTAGGCAATCTAATTTCTTCGACACGCACTAGTGGAATTTGTGAATCTAAGGCAAAGAAGGCCCTTCTAACCTGGACTGGTGTGATAGATCGATCAGCAAGGATGACTGTTGGAAGGCTCCAATCAATATCGAGTTCTGGCGTGATTCGATCTATGGGTTGTGGAATACGTGGAAAATGACCTGGGATAGTTTCGTGTATGTCTCCAGATAAGGTCATATGGTGGATGGTGAATACAATTGACTCTACGGACAATTCTCTGGCCTAGTCCAGAATTGTCTAGCTTTGTTAGCTGCTATATCTAGTAAGGATAATTGTTCGATGATGATGGGTGGAAGTGGAGTGGACTAGAATATTAGTGTGCGTAGGCCAGGGTCTATATCTGATTGACTTATGGATTTGTTAGGCTGTGGGATTTGATGGATCACAACCGTAGACTCTTGGTTGTTGTGGTCCTACTATGGTCATGTATGAAATCAAGTCCTAATCCCTAGTATCCAATAATCATATGCTTTCTCAGCTTCTATATTTAGGATCAATAACTGTGCGATCTTCTCAGAGTACCTCACAGGTGTTCGTGCAACCTAGATCCTTAAACTAGTATCTATGTCTGTGAGAGTGTCTCGTGCATCTGGCTGTGGGACCAAAGGATCACAACCAAAGGTTTGTTCTCTTTCGAACCCTTCTATAGTCATGTGAATGTTTTCCTAGGGTAATCTGTAGTTCGGTTGATTTGACCAAAACGTGTGTGCTTGGTCGTCTTCTATATTTAATCCTCTCAACTGAGAGCTGATCAGTTGTAAATATGTTGTTGTTTGGAAGACTTGTATTCTAAGGTTCTGGTCTATGTCAACTATTGCTATGACAAGGTTGGGTTGAGGCACGATTGGCTCAAATACGTATTCCCTGGGCTCCCTAGGTCCCGTGATTGTCATACAAAACAAAATGTAAATCTAACTGCAACAAAGCAAATTTTAACTATGTGGAATAAATCTAAAACATATATAACTTCTATTTTTCTATTTTCTGATTATATGATTTTAAGAAAGTAGCTATTTAAACGTATCTAGAATTTTGACAACTAAGATAAAACTTAAAACAAACAAAATAACCGAGTGTAGTTATTTGTCTGTGCAATTTGTAGATCTATTCTAAACAATAAAATAGCTCATCTAATCTATTTGCAAGATTCTCGATCCTACCTCAGAAGTGGGGAGTGAATCATAGTTTCTCAGAAACTATCAATCCCCACAGCTTCCCTGGCAATATCGAGAATAGAATTTACTGAAATGAAGCAATTAACTACTCTATTTGATATGATTCTAACTAGAACTTTGAAAGCTAGAACCTGGATTCCACATAACAGTGGCGAATCCGATGGTGTGTGTGATCTTGTCCCCTCAGTGTGATCTTCTCATTCCTTTGTGTTCACGTGGATCCAGAAAAGCGTGTAATGCTAGCATCAACAGAAGTAGATATTGGGACAAAGGCAGCTCAGAATGTAGACTGAATATAATGCGAGTAGGAGAGGGATAGCAGAAGAGTACAGAGCTTGGCTTATGCAATTCCTAGCGGGATTTATTGTGATCATGTAACATAAAGCGTCCAGAACCTGAAACTATCCTGTTTGAGGAGAAAAACCTGCAACTTTAATGGCTTCCTAAGCTATTCTATTCCAATGGATTGGGTGAAACAACAACACTGCTTGCACAAGCTAGATATGTGGCTTACCAACAGCTGAACAGTGCTAACTAAGCATGCAAAGAATTAAAACTATGGCTTCTAAACAGAATAAAAGACTGAACTACTGAAAGTGAGAGCATGAAAAGTGAATGAGGGGCCAGACCATTTGTTTGTGCACAAACCATTTATTTATAGCTTTTCATTCACCCAAAGATCAAAACCAAACTGAACTCTAAAACTATAAACAATGGCCAAACACTATTCCAGGGGACCAAAAACATAAATGCAAGCCTAAGTCGGTAAGGAAAGCTGGTGAAACGTTGATTTTTACGTGAGTCACGTTAAAACGCTTTCTGGAAAACGTGTAAAGGACCACCGCTCTGAGTAGGGCGGCGGTTACAGGACCGCCACCCTGAGCAGGGTGGTGGTTTCGTCACTGAAGAGAAAAAGGCCAAGAAAAGAGGGGGAAAAGGAAAAACAAAGGATGTGGGGCTAAGTGGGGCATGCGGGATGTTAACGCACACTCGGAGAGCTTTTTGGGATCCTGAACACCTTGTGAGGAGACCTGTATCATCATTGGGGCACTTGTTACACCGTTCCGGCAGTACAGTACCTTACAATTTTGGGTATGTACAGTTCCATGTAGATTTCTGGCTACTTCACTTCAATAGATGCTTCAAGATATGTCTGTGCACTAGTAACATGAAGGATCGTGTTGCTATAAATATTTTGAGAGATGGGGCAAGAGTTTTGTGGAGGATAGAGGACAAAGATCTCCACTTGGTTTCATAGACTGTGACATGGGAGATATTTTAGGAGATATTTTTGTGCAGGCATATTTTCAGACAGTTCATTCAGCATTAGATTGATGAGTTCCATGATCCATGAAAGCACAGTATGACGGTGGTAGAGTATGAGAGAATATTTTTGGATGTGCTTCAGTATGTAGAGTACATGCAGGATGAGCAGGTCAAGGTTAATAGGTTCATTGGGGACCTTAAATTGTTTCTTGGAGGGTCCACAGACATTAGTTGTGGCCGTTGAAAAGGCCTATATTACAGAGGAAAAAATGAGGAAGTTACAAAAAGCTAGAGACATGGAGAGGATATGCATTCAACATATTTAGGACAGTCGGTAGAAAGGGGAAATCCCCCCCCCTCGTGGTAGACACAGATCTATACAATCCTTCTTTAGGCCACTGCAACATACACAATAGTAGCAACAAATGACCCATCAACAATACAGGCCTCCACAGAGATATGATCCATAAAGAGGGTAGAGTATGGGGCCTCCAGCTAGAGGACCTGTAAGGACGAAGGAACCACCTAGAGATTAGTCAGTTTGAGCTCATCTAAAGTACCCAGAATAATCTATAGTAGGATCATTTAGTTCTACAATGCAAACTACTAGAGCATCTAGAGGAGTCTCTTCTCATTTGAGGGGACGTGTCAGTTATAATGGATGTGGTGCAGAGGGGAAACATTAGAGAGAATGTCCACAGAATCCTGGTAACAAGGGTAAGGCCTCTATTTATGAGCCAATAGTTGGTGACATTCTATAGAGGGATATGATTTAGGTAGTGGTTGAGAACCACCAAGCAGAGCACCAAGGAACTATGATCAAGGCTTCATGTTGCATTGGTGGTATTCTTATCTCTATCTTGTTTTAATTCAGGACCTTCCAATTCTATCATTTCTCCATCTTCAGTAGAACGATGCAGGCTTGTGGAATCTAGGTAGCATCATATTTGGGACGTAGAGATGAATTTTGGAGCCAAGATCATAGTGGAATCCTTAGTCAAGAAGTGTGTAGTAGACCTAGGACCCTTCACCACGACCTTGGATCTTTGCATCCTCCCCTTGGGATCTTATGGAGTTATTTTGGTCATGGATTAGCTTTCGGCAAAAAGTTCTAGAGTGGATTGCTACAGCAAGGGGATCTATTGTGCTTATGATTTGGTTGTTGGGTCAGTGATTGTTAGGGTTAAGAGACCTATTTCCATTCGCACTATATCCACTATGTAGTTGAAGCGGTGTGCACATAAGTGATGTTAGTTATATGCCATTACAGTTAGTGAGAGGTTAGAGGATGGGACTAGTGGGCCTTAACTCGATGACCACTGCATTTTGAGTGATTTTGTAGTTGTCTTTCCTAGTGAGTTACCCGGTTTACCTCCCCCACGTGAGACATATTTCCGTATAGACTCAGTTCCTGGAGCAGAGCCTTTATCGAGCGCACCTTTAAGGATGACTACCCCTGAGATTTGTGAGATAAAGTTACATTTGGAGGGCCTTCTTGAGAAGGTATAAATCCATCCTAGTGTATCACGGGGTGCACCAGTGTTTTTTGTGAAGAAAAAGGATGGATCCCTGATATTATGCATTGATTACAAGAAGCTAAATAAAGTAACAATCAAGAATCGTTACCCCCTTCCACACGTTGATGATTTATATGATCAAATTAAGGAGGATAATTTATTTTCAAAGATATATATTAAATTAGGGTATCATCAACTGAGGATTGCAAAGACAAATATTCATAAGACAACATTCTGAACTAGATACGGTCATTATGAGTTCACAATTGTGGCATTCGTTCTGAAAAATGCTCCTGCAGTATTCATGATCTTGATGAATGAGGTATTCATATAGTTATTAGACCGTTTCATGCTCATATTACTTGATTATATATTCATATAATCATGCACACGTGAGGAGCATGAGGAGGACCTTTGACAGGTTCTGCATTGTTTTCGAGAGGAACTACTTTATGGGAACCTAGAGAAGTGTGTATTCTTTCAGTCAGAGGTTCAGTATCTAGCTCACATAATTTATGGGGAAGGTATCTCATTTATTCCTTCCAATATTTGAGCTATAATTAATTGGATAATATCAATCAATGTGACAAAGGTATGTAGTTTTATGGGGTTATTAGGATATTACAAAAGGTTTATGCATGATTTCTAACACATTGCTCATCCCATCAGTTCCTTGCAATGGAAAGGGAAGAAGTATATTTGGTAAAAAAGATGTGAGTAGGCCTTCAGGACTTTGAAGGAATGCCTTACTACAAAACCTATCCTAATAGTGCCATACTTGTAGAGGGACTTCTTTGTTTGTACATATGCTTCTTATGTAGGGATAGGATGAGTATTAATGCAAGATGGCTGAGTTGTCACATTTGAGTCTCGCAAACTCAAGGATTATGAGCTCAATTACCTGACTCATGACCTTGTGGTTGCAGCAATGGTTAATTATTTAGTTCCATGGTGTCATTTTCTATTGGGTTAGAGGTTCATACTTAGAACAAATCATTTGAGCCTATGAAACCTCTTCAAACAACCCAATATCAATGCTCGTCAACGAAATTGGATGGAGATTTTATGTGAGTATGATATGGATATTGAGCATGTGAAGGGGTAGGAGAATGTTTTAGTAGATGCCTTGAGTCGACGGAGATATATTTTCATGGCTACATTATTTGGTACAAATTTTTGGAGTAGGATATTACAACATCTTCCACATGAAAGGTTCTACCTTTCTGCCAAAGAAGAGATTGAGTCACACAAAACCCTTAAGGGAAAGTTTGAGGGGTTATCATTGGAATCATATGGGATTCTTTGACACAGGGTTTGGATTTATGTGCCTAGAGATGGAGGGTTGCGATAGGTAATTTTATCAGAGGCTCATCATACACCTTATTCAGCCCATCCAGGGGTAAAGAAGATGCAAGTTTCTTTGAAACAGTTATTTCATTATAGAGGAATTTATACGGATATAGCTCAATATGTGTCTCGGTGTTTGGAGTGCCATAAAGTGAATATTGAGAATCATCATCCAACTAGCCTTATTTATCCTCATGCTATACCGGAGTGGAAATGGGACACCATTTTCATGGACTTTAGTATTGGGCTACCTATGTCGAGATATCACCACGATGCGATCATGGTCATGGTGGATAAAATGACAAAAGTGGCTCATTTTTTTCCAATTAAGACCACCTACATAGCCAGTGCACTTTCATGATATATTTAGATGAGATAGTGAGAATACATTGGATTCCATGGAAGATCATCTGTGACAACAATCGCTTATACATTTCACACTTTTGGACTACCATGCAGTTTTCTCTCAGGATGAAGGTCAATTTTAGTACAACTTATCATCCTGAGACGGATGGACAGACTGAGTGGGTTCACCAGATGCTAGAGGATATGTTTTGGATTTATGGTATGGATCATCAGTCACAATGGGAGGAGTATCTATATCTTGTAGATTTTGTATATAATAAAAATTTGTAGAGATCCATCGACATCACGCTATTCCAAGCATTGTATGGTAGAGAGTGCATGACTCCTTTGAGCTGTGATAGATTAGAAGACATTAAATATTTAATGTGTTATAAGTACACCCTGGTTAAGGGATAACATTAGGGGTTCTAATATTTCTTCTCTCCCTCACTTCTGTAGATACAATGGAAATACCTCAGGTAATTGGGTATACCTATTGTTGAGGCGAGTCTCTGGTATTAAGGCAAGTTCCTTATTGATGTATCATAAACTAATTTTTTGGGTTTTTTGAGCTTTAAGGGTAAGAAATATTATTGTAAATTAAATTGAAATGGGGTGATACGCCAAATTTATTCAATTATTTGACTGAAGACATTCAAAATAAACTAAGAACAAAATATAGAAACATGAACCAATGGGTTTCAGTTTGATACGAAGGAAAACACTTGTGTGTTGAGGGATAAATCACAATGACACAACGACTAACATGCACACTAAGATTGTATAGAAAACACCAAATTTGTAGCAAGGTAATATATTTAATTGATGGAATTAACATTCACAAGAGCTAATAATACATATACACCACTGCAAATAATTGGAAAGGAAATAAATTGTTCAAGGGAAAAACCTAAAAAAATATGCTTCAACACTCATTTATCCCAAAATTCACCGTGCCTTGCTAGTGCACACCATATATAGATTAAATACTTCACCCAACCCCTCCTAAGAATAGAATGCAGTATGTACTCGCCCATGCATGTTAATTTTAGCCTTTATCATGAATAAAAATAACCATGATTTTACAATCAGGCAATTGTAGCCTTATTTACAAAAATACACTTACTCAAAGTGTAGTTGACTACTTTAATTCTAAAATAATACACTTGGGTGAATAAATTCACCAATAATAGCCCTTGTTTGTTGAGTAAGTCTTCTACAATGCAACTGCATGATCTATGCTTTATTGTGCATGATGTGACACCTTTGTATTCACCCACTTGTAATTTTGTCTTTATATCTTATCTGTCCTCTTGTGATCACATGAAAAAATTACATTCTGTGCAAAAATAATACCTTTGATCTCCAATACTTAACAAAAATAATCCACTTGCAATGCGGGGACCACTTGTAGGCATGTGCACAAGAAAAATAATATCACTCCTTTTACATATAGTAATGTCATACATCAATGGGGACTCAAATTTTTATTCATTCTATTTTTTGACTTAGTGATCACATGAAAAATCTTATCCCTTCTCTCCTTCTACGAGATATCTTTGGAAACATTAAGGTATATTTTTCTTTGTCTAAGGTAAAGAAAACTTTGACCTTACTTTTGTATTATTGACCCATCATTGGATTGGCCCCTTTTGGTAATTCACATGGCACTATAGTTTTTGTAGGCATATACCTCTGATTGTTTTCATAAATTATCATTGCATCATTTCAATGATCATCCCTTTTTACCCAAACCATGTAAAATAATAATCATGTTTAGGGCCTTTCCTTTGGTCTTGTCGTATACACTTGATTAATTCTTTTGATAATCATGTGGCACATATTTATAGTTTATACCTTTATCAAAGGTCAAATGCAATGATTTTAATTGAACGGAGCTGGTCCCCCCTCCTCATGATATAAAACCTCATAATTTATTTTATTGGTGATTTTATAACTCCACCCTGATTAGGGTTTGCTTGGAATGTCACCACATTGTTAGTTATTTGACCCAGGTTGTGTTAATGACAATCATGGTAAATTTTACGGTCTTCGATGTTCACCATTTGATCATAATATTTTGATCTCTGCCATTAAATGTTTAATTCACAAGGTGAGTTAAATTTATGTGGTTTAGTTTGGAAAATAAAACCAACCTCAACCCTAATCCATCATTCATTTTCTATTGTTGAAAATGAAGGGCAAAGCCTTAACCGATTTTTCCCTCGACGTCATCAATATTTTATTATGAAGTTTGATTGAAGGGTTCTAGGGTTATTATTCGAGCTTCTAGTTTTAATAGTGACCTCTGTGAGGGGTTTTTGGTTCTATATTACTCCATGAAAACCATCATTGTTTGTGAGAGAGATGTGCAAATGGTTCTGAGCGTTGAAGATTTTGATCTCTATTGCGTTTCTTCATATCCATGCATCGATTTGGGGCTTTTTTATTTCTATTGGTTACTTTCCTGAATATGAGTTTGTCACTACTCAAGGTAATAATGTTATCCAATTTTGTCCCTCAGGAAAAATTAGACAAACATGACCTTGTAAAGAGAAAATAAAGGGATCATTTTAGCCATGGGGGCCCACCTTTCGTGTTCGAGTTGAGTAATTTTAAGTGGTAAGTAATTTCAGAATCTGAAGAATTTAGACTTGGGATGTGGAAGCATTCGGACTTTGTGGGCCAAAGACCAGATCAACAAGCTTACAGGGTCTGAAAGATCCGAACTCTATAGTCTTAAATTCATACTTCAAACGTTGGGAAGCTCGGGAGTTTGAGCTAGCTCAAGGAATGGTGGAGTCCGAACTCTGAATTATGAAATTAGGAATTCAGAGTTGAGATCATTTGGTGGTAGGCAAGGGTGCATTTTGGGAACTCGAGGTTGTGAAGCCCGAAAGAAGGGAAAATTAAAGGGTCTAAAACCTCAACTCCGAAATTCAGAGTTTGGGGTTTCAGAAGCTTGGATGTTTCAGTGATTTGGGTGGATGAGTGCTACCACAAGCCTGAAAAGTAAAAGGTCTGAAACCCAAAGTTCAAATTTCAGACATCGAAGTTTCAAAATTTTAGAACATTTTGGGGCCTGGGCAGATGAACAGTGTCACGTACAATATGAGGTCAGAGTCTAAACTCTGAAGTCCAAATTTTGGACTTTGGAGGTTCAACATTTCGAAACCTTCAAGCCATCTCATCAGGTGAATAGTAATAGTTACCTCTGAAATCAAAATCTCAAATCTCTGAATCAAGAAAGTCTGAAATTTCAAATTTTAGAGGATGCGATGTAGGTTCAAAGTCTAAAAAGGTAGATTAACCACTCGCATTTACTGAAGAATGGGACCCCCATATTCATATGGTGATAAATTGTGATTGGGAGATCATATTTGTACAAAATAATACTTTTTGGAAAGCTCTTAATGTCTTAATTCAATTGAAGCCAAGATTTTAAAAATAAGGAAATACAGTCTACCATTTTAGAGGGCATTTCCAGATATCTTACCTACCAAAATGATGAAGGTATGGGCTCCCTTTCTTCCCCAACAAGAAAAATTACATGCATGTATAATATTTGCAAAGGCAACCATCAATGTTGTAGGTTATTTTAATGCATTTTAGGGTGGTCGAAGAAAGATTTCAAATTCCTTCTCTCTCCCTTTCTCTCATTCTTCCTATATATTGTAAGGAGGATCTCATTTCAAAGGTTGGAAAACTTGTATATGCCCCTCCCTTATTTCTTGTCTGTAAGAGATTTATGGAGATTCCAAACCTCCTTATTGAACATTATAATGCAAAATTTGTGCCTTTAGCCCTAATGTGATGAATTGTATCAACTTTGAGAGCAATAAAATCAGATCCGTGGATGTTTCAAACCCTCTTCTATGTTATAGTGTAACTTTTTGATCTTCCATTGCATCCACTTGGTTATTATGTATTGCTATTGTTTTCATTACAAGGTTTTGGTACTATTGTGTTTATTGTGCAGGTTGTTCAACATCATTCTTGGTGCATCACATTCCTTTTACAGTAGGTTTTATTTTCATACATTTTCCCTATCTTTGTCTCCTTGGAAATATTATATTTGGGTTAGATATTCAGCTCTCTATACTTTGGAGTAGTTGGAAATAGGATAGGATAGGAATATGGCCTTCTATGGAGGGTTATCCTGATCTAAAAGTCCAACACTTTGGGATAACTCCATGTTTGATGAATCACACTGATTATCTCAACAATTCACTTGTGAGAAATCAGGGGTGATGTGATTTTTCCATAACAAAGGCCTTAAGATTTTCTGATCCTGATGATATCTGTAACTATTATGTGCCCTTTTGAGCTTTGTTCTGGAGAGTTTGGACCATCATTTGCTTTCTTTTAAATCACTCAAATTTTTTCTTGCTAGAATGAGCTCGTTGAAAAGTGATTTGACCTTGTATCTCTTCTCTTTCAAAATATTTGACCACCACTATTGAGCTCAAGTTCTGGGATTTTTATTTTATTTCATTTGAGTACTCATGAATCATCATTTGTAGAAAATAAAACCACTTTTTCATTTTATATGGGGTTGTAGATTTTCCTGTGTTTGTATATTTCTCCTCAAACCCCCTTATCCTAGATCTTTCCTTCTATTTTCTGGGTATTTGTATTTTCGAGGCTGTGATTTATATGCAACGAAAGCTCATTTTTACACACTAGATTTTAGCTCAAGGGTTTTAGTTTTTTTCTACTCTAAATGGTAGTTTTTTACATGGCGTATTCTCCTCCCAGAGTCACTATTTGAGATTATGGAGTGGGGAGTTGATTCGACCATCCTAGCCACATTTATTTCATTCTATTTTTTTTATTTTAAATTGATGGTTCATGCCTCTTTGTTTGGTAATTTAAGATGTAGCTTAACCCTTGAAGAATCCTGATCTCTAATATTTATTTCTGGGTCTGGTTCCTGTCGACATTAAAATTTGCCTCTGTAATTTCTATTTTATTAATGTATGTATTAGGAATAGGATGTTATTAAGTATAATTAGTAGTGGCGTCCAATAGAAGATAACGGCGCCGTCAGTACAGTGCCGCCAATAATGTAGAGTACAGTAACAGTCAAAGTACAATAGGAATGTTGTAAAAAGTAAATATTTGTCGTAAGTGGTCCGGTAATGTTAAAATGTCAAAGTTGGGATAAGTAGAGAAGTAGGGTCTACATGATTAGGAATTATAAATATTATATTTGTAATAAGGACAAAGAGTGATGTCATAAATATTTTGTGTATTTTATTTATGGAAAAGTCTAAAAGGTGGAACCCATGTGAGATGATAAGGTTTATCTTATCTTAGAAGATAAGCCTACATGTAAAGGAAAGAGTTTAGGCATGAAATATGATTGGCCGGAAGAGATTTCCTATCCTATCTTAGAGATAGGGTGGATAAGCCTGAATTCCTATAAATAAAGAGGCCACCCCCCTCATTTAGCATAGAAGGAAGTAGTGAGAAATATTGTATGAGTAAGCCATCATTTTGAAGGTGTTAAAGAATCCATTGTGAAGTTTCTCCCACAGTTATTGTTGGAAGGCAAGTGAAGTCAGTAACAGTTGAAGTACCTCATGGGTGAGATTGTAACAATTTCATGTTGATATTATAATTTACACCTATATTTTTAGATTTTTCATCATTCCTTCGTATCATAGTCTATGGTATTCTTGTGTTATGTTTGTTGTTGTGTTTCTAGATTACATCCACCAAACTAAAGGCTGTGCATTAGTAAATAATCATAGCACAAGGAGTTTCTGGTGGTGATTGTAGTGCCGGATTGGTGATGACATTTTGGTTCCGTTGTCGGGACCATTCCTCGTTGGTGGATTTTCTGGAGAGATATTCCCACTTAGTCAGAAAACATTTGGAGGGTAACCTTGTTTTTATTGTGTATAGTGGTTACCATGGTAAAGTCACTTTTTACCATGCATAGTATTTACCACAGTAACTTTAATTTTTACCATGAATAGTATTTACCACAGTAACTTTACTTTTTAGCGTGAATAGTATTTACCACAATAACTTCACTTTTTACCGTGAATAGTGTTTACCACAGTAAAGTTAGTTTTTACCACAGTAAGTCAAGTTTAACCGTGGTCCTTCCTATTTTACTGTAGAAATGTGTAAAGTCACTTTCTATTGTAGTGAGTCCAATTATTTATGCACATAAGTCTTATTGATTGTACTTGTGAATTGGTATTTTACTGTGGTTACTTTTAAAAATGGGGGAAAATTCCTATTTTTTCAGCCTAATCTAATGAAGATGGTTCCTCTTTCATTCAAGAATTTAAATGATCTTGCATTTGTAATGGCCTCATAAGAAGGGAACAATGGACTGAATTTTTTCATACCTTTTTGGATGGTTCAGCTCTTAGGTGATTTTAAACACTAGGTGATAATGTGAAAAAATCATGGGATTTATTAACTGAAAGTTTTCTTGAAGAATTTGGTGAACAACAGAAATATACAGATATCATGATCAAGATCACAAAGCTAGCCCAAGGAGAGAAGGAGAAAGATAAGAGATTATCATGCTCGTGTTCTAGAGCTAAGGAGGAAGCTCGATGCCCAGATACTGAAGGAAGGATTAGTAGATGGGTTGATGAATGATGTAGATAATCTCCTATGTAAGCACTTCATTCTTGGGATGAAGCCAAAGATCAGATAATGAGTGAAGTATCACCGCCTAGCTACCATTGAACAAGCAAAGGAGATTGCAAGAAGGCAAGAAGAAATCATGGAAGAGGAGCCCAAAGAAATTGTTGCTAAAGTAGAGCCTACACCAGTACCTTTTTTCTAGAATCCACAACCACTCTCAGTGAGCACAAATCTTTCTCCTAGTACATCTAATGAGTATGAAGATCTACTCAAGAAGATGGGTCAGTTAACTATTAATCTTCTTCAAGGAAAGGAATTTAGTTCTTAGGGAGGAGATAGAGGTCCAAAAATAAATATTTCTGAAGTTGTATGTTATGGTTGTTATAAAAAGGGTCATTATAAGTATAATTGTCCAGATAGAGCTTCTACATCTGGTACAAGATATAATGATAAAGGATAAACACCTGTGAATTCTTTTGATGTAGTAGATAAGAGCATAAATAATGAAAATGTGTTTGAAAGAAAGAAAAAGATGACCAAGATGGAAATGATCCTAAGAAGATGAAAGGAGAAACTAGTAAGAAACATAGGAGAAGAAAGTTGAGTGTGCATGATTTTCTGATTTCACAGGGACAAGGACCATAATCCATCTTAGAAGATCTGTGTCCAAAAGGCCTGCAAATATTACATATGGTCAACTCTTGGCTATGTCTTCTGAGAAGAGGCAGGAGTTGTGAAGTGGACTCAATGCTATACGAAGGAAGGAGGTTGAGGTCCCTGTTTTGGAGGCAGAGGCGGATCCCTACACTCCACAAGCTGAAGTATTATGTAATGGTATTTCAATTCATGATGTCTTAGATGATGGAGGTGTTGTAGTTAATGTAATGACCGAGTCTATAATGAATATGTTGGGTTTAAAAATTGATCTGCCCCTCATCACTTATGTTAAGGTCATTAAATAAGGGAAAAACTAAACCAGAAGGTGTTGTTTCAAATGTGGCAATATCTGTTATGGGTGTTATACGTGTGGTATACTTTCAGGTGATGAAAAATGGTACTGTTGCGTACCCAATGTTATTGGGAAGGCCATGGCTAAGGAGAGTTCATGCAAAAAACTACTAGAATGAAGGCTTCATGACACTTAGACGTGGCAAGAGAGAGGGTGAAGATAAACGTTATCCCTCGGCATCATAAGGCAGAACCTGTGGATTCAAGTGATGAAATTGATGATTAGACATCCTCTGATTACTCTAGTGCTAGTGAAGTGGACACAGAAGATGAAGAAAGTGAGGTTGATGTGTTGGTCATGGATATCCTTCCACTCACACTGATTCATGAACCCATAAAATTATTTGAGGATGAAATTGATGATCATCTCTAAAAAATAAAAATTTGTGATGTTGTGATGGAGAATGAGAAAGAATCCTACCTCCAGCTCTTTCAAAGGTACATAAACATATTCACTTTTGATTACAAGGAACTCTCATCAAGTAAGTTGGGTAGAACATTCTATTGAGCTGGGTATATGGTGCTAAGCCCATAAAGCAAATGCCATATAGAATGAATCCTAATTTTTCCAATACTGTAAAGGAAGAAATAGATAAGTTGCTTGATGCAATGATTCATATTTGTTGTAGATAATTCAAAATGGGTTTCTCCCATTGTGATCTCAATAAAAAAGAATGGGAAACTACACATTTGTGTTGATTATAGGAAGCTCAACAAGGTAAAAAAGAAGGATCATTACCCTCTTCCATTCTCAGATCAGATCTTGGACGAAGTAGCTGGCCAAGAGTGCTATAGTTTTGCTGATGGATATAGCGGATACAACCAAGTTCGTATAGCAGAGAAAGATCAGCTGAAGACCACGTTCACCACTCCTTGGGGAACATTTGCTTATAGAGTTATGCCTTTTGGGTTGTGTAATGCTCCGGCAACGTCCCAGCGCTTGATGAATAGGGTGTTTGAACCCTACATTGGGAACTTCATCAGAGTATTTCTGGATGATTTTTACATCTATGGGAGTAAGATGGAGCACCTGCACCAGATGGAGACAACATTTCAAAGGTTAGATGAAGCACAAGCCTCACTAAACCCTACAAAGTGTGTCTTTGGATGTTCTAAAGGTGTTTTGTTAGGGCATGTTGTATCCAGAGATGGTATTGGTACTGATCCTGATAAAGTTTCAAAAATCAAAGAGTTACCATTTCCTATGAATAGAAGTAAGTTGAGATCATTTTTAGGCCATGTGGGTTACTATAGAAGGTTCATCAAGAATTTCTCAAAGATTGCACAACCACTAACCTAGTTCTTGAAGAAGGATGTTACTTATGAACCAGGAAATAAGGCGCATGAAGCTTTTGAACAACTGAAGGAAGCCCTGGTGTCTTCACCTATTTTAAAGAATCCAGATTGGAGCAAGCCATTCATTGTGTATACTGATGCCTCAGATGCAGCACTAGGAAGTACTCTGAGCCAAAAGGATGAAAATGGGAATGATCATCCAGTTTACTTTGGGAGCAGACAAATGAGCAGTGCTGAGGTAAATTATACTGTAACTAAAAAAGAGGCTCTAGCTATCATTTTTGTTGTAAAGAAGTTTAGAAATTACTTGCTAGGGTAGAAATTTATAGTTGTAATAGATCATCAGGCTCTAAAATATATTGTAAATAAGCCTAACCCATCAGGGAGGATAGCAAGATGGATAATTTTGCTACAAGAATTTGAATTTGATATTATAGATAGGCCAGGAAAGAAGCATGTCAATGCAGATGCACTCTCTCGAGCCTATGATGGTTTAGGTTCATCTTATGATGATGATGATTTCCTAGATGTAACATTGTTATCCCTTGACACAATCCCTAGTGAATACATAGATATTTGGAATTATCTGAATGAATTCAAGTTTCCTGATGGTGCCAATGCAAAGACTAAGAGGAAGATTACTCAAGCCAGTCATCCATATTCTATTTTGCATGGAGTATTATTTTGAATAGGACCTGATGGACAGTACAAGAGAGTAGTTGGACATGATCAAGGGAAGGAGTTGATAGAAGAATTCCACAATGGTACATGTGGAGGGAACTTCTCTAGACAACTTACAACAAGAAGGATCTTGGATGCAGGTTATCACTGGCCCACTCTTTTTAGAGATTGTTATAATTATTGTAAGACATGTGATATTTTTCAAACACATGGTAACCGTAAGACTTCATCAGCTCCATTATGCCCTATTCTTCCACTTGGTCCCTTTGAAAAGTGGGGAATAGACATTGTAGGTCCACTTCCAACTACCCCATGCCAAAATAAGTATATTGTAGTTGCCACAGATTATTTAACCAAGTGGGTTGAAGCTAGGCCATTGAAAACAACTTCCATGGATGAAGTGGCAAGGTTCATATATGAACGCATTGTCACCAAATTTGGTTGTCCATTAGAAATTGTAACAGATCAAGGAAGCCACTTCATTAATGAGGTGGTAGAAGCCCTAGTCAATAAGTTTTCTATTAAGCACAGGAAGGCAACAACATACAAGCCAAACACAAATGGATAAGTGAAACGAACAAATTTTTTGTTGTGTCAAATTCTAGCAAAAGATGCAGCCTTGCAGGTACATAAGTGGGATAAAAGGATTCATGCAGCATTGTGGGCATATAGGGCAACATCAAAGTTAGCAACAGGATACTCCCCATTTCAGTTGGCTTATGGCATTGATCCAGTTCTTCCTATTGAGTTTGATATTCCCACTGTGAGAGTTATGAAAAATGAAAGGATGGATGAAAGTGATTCAGTAAAAGAAAGGTTGGTGCATCTTCATTTGCTAGAGGAAATGAGGGAAATAGTGAAGAATACAAGCTATAAGAAGAAAATGAAGCAGAAGGAATACTTTGATCAAAAGATCCGTTGGTCTCCATTTCATGTGAATGACTTGGTTCTAGTATATGATTCTAGATACAAAAAAAGAAGGCAGAGAAAATTTCTTCCCAAATAGATGGGGCCCTACAAAATAGCAACTGTGCATGAAAATGGTACATATCGAATGAAGGAATTGGATGGTACTCCCATTACGAAATGGGTCAACCATGACAAGTTAAATATTTTCCAGGCACCAGCTTCAGAATGTCCATAAGAGTCTACTCCGAGGATGGAGTAGAAGCTAGGAAGGGGGAAAATGTCGACATTAAAATTTTCCTCCATAATTTCTATTTTATTAATGTATGTATTAGGAATAGGATGTTGTTAAGTATAATTAGTAGTGGCATCCAATAGAAGATAACGGCGCCGTCAGTACGGTGCCGCCAATAAAGTAGAGTACGGTAACAATCAAAGTACAAAACGAATGTTGTGGTAAAAAGTAAATATTTGTTGTAAGTGGTCCCGTAATGTTAAAATGTGAAAGTTGGGGTAAGTAGAGAAGTAGGGTCTACATGATTAGGAATTCTAAATATTATATTTGTAATAAGGACAAGGAGTGATGTCATAAATATTTTGTGTATTTTATTTGTGGAAAATTCTAAAAAGGTGGAACCCATGTGAGATGATAAGGATTATCTTATCTTAGAAGATAAGCCTACATGTAAAGGAAAGAGTTTAGGCATGGAATATGATTGGCCGGAAGAGATTTCCTATCCTATCTTAGAGATAGGGTGGATAAGCCTGAATTCCTATAAATAAAGAGGCCACCCCCCTCATTTAGCATAGAAGGAAGTAGTGAGAAATATTGTATGAGTAAGCCATCATTTTGAAGGTGTGTTAAAGAATCCATTAAGAGGTGTAATTGTGAAAATTCTCCTATAGTTATTGTTGGAAGGAAAGTGAAGTCAGTAACACTTGAAGTACCTCATGGGTGAGATTGTAATAATTTCATGTTGATATTATAATTTACACCTATATTTTCAGGATTTTCATCATTCCTTCGTATCATAGTCTATGGTATTCTTGTGTTATGTTTGTTGTTGTGTTTCCAGATTACATCCACCAAAATAAAGGCTCTGCATTAGGAAATAATCATAGCACAAGGAGGTCCTGGTGGTGAATTATCATAGTGCCGGATTGGTGATGACATTCCCTTTCCTAGGTCTTGTTCTAATCAACCTTCATTTTCATAGCCACATATTTGTAACATTTTCCAACCTGTTACTTTTGCTCGTATTGTGAGTTTTCTGTCTCTTAATTCTAGATCTGAAACTTATTTAATTTTTTGGGTTCAAATTTGATCATGCTTTGCAATATGACCACTGCTCTTTGATGGATTTTACTATACTTGATCACAATGATTTATCTATTATCATAGCTCTCCATTTTGTGTCATGGCTAATATTGACTAATTGATGTCCTAGGTACTTCCATTTCCACGTTTGATGATTTCTTCTTCAAAGGACTCAAGTCCTCTCCCAAAGCTTCATGAGTAACTTCTATCTATTTTACATTAAACTTTGTAATTGAAACATCTTGTTTGGACTTTTTTGAAAAATAAATGGAATGATATCATATGAAACCTTGAAATGTTATTCCAAAACTTTGTATTTTTCATACCTGTAACTTAATTTTTTGAAAGTTTCCTCATGTTATTATATATCTAAAGCATGAAGCATTTTGTTGTTGTACTGTATTATATTTTCTTCATGAGCTTATTTTGATCTAGCCATTTTACCTTGTTGAACTCATGAATAAATGAAATTTATATGCTTCTGCCTTTGTCGTCATGTGATGTGTATGGTGATCATATATCATTTCCATGGTAAGAAGTTTTCTGAGTATCATGCTATCAAAACCTATATTGTGAATCTGTGTTCACATGCCAATAAATTATTGTGAATCAAGGAAGTATTGATTTTATGCATTCTATTTTCCTTCTCAAAATTATGACTGTTTCGATTGAATTAATTGAAAAACAAAATGAAGTTGTAACCTTCTTGTTTCTTGATTGTAAATATTTCATTTGAAATCATTATGAATACTATATTTTATAAATGCAAGCTTGAACCTTATGTTATTTGTGTTCAGGAGTGTTCTCTGATTTCATGGATAAATATTATGAAACATGGATTTATATTTGCATGAAATCATATACTTTCATGAAGCAACTGTATACCTCCTTCCATAATGCTATGAAGGTTCTGTTTCATATGTTGATCATTTCTTGATTACAATTTCGTTACTGAGAATATGTAAATGATTAACATGCTTTTTCTATGAATAGCTCTTGTAATATTCTTCTTGTTGATCTCTATCTCAGAACTATGACTTTCCTTACAAGTTATACATGCATCCTACAATCATTTGGTTCTACTCCTATTTGAAAGTTATGATCATTGAATCATGGAAATACCTAATGGAGCGTATTTGTTGATAATACTTGTTATATAGGATGAATCTTATAGGGGACAATGCTTTTCTAATATAGAATAAATCATGTATGTACTAATGAGAGAACCTTTACTCTGAAATGTGAACAACCTTGTTCCATAATGAAAATTGATCTTTGATTAGAGACCTTGCTTTCTTTTCTGCCTGTCATGATTTCTGTGAATGCCATGAGCTTCTGTAAGATACTACTTTCTCAATACTACATTTTTTACTTTGATGTACATATCACATTATGCTTTTTTATCTTAAATGGTCCATTTTCCTGAAGCTTGATAGAATCTGAGTACAAATTAAACTTTGAGATTAAAAAATGATATATTTTCTCTTCCTTTTTAGGTAAATTGATGAAAAAGATGATGCACAAGAAGAATATATTGGAGGAGATGGAATCAGAGAAATGAAGAATAAAGAAAACCCAAAGGCAACGATGGGTTTATTTTATACTCTTTTTCTTTTAGCTTTATGCACATGTGTCTTTTATTTCAATAATCATAAATTACATCCCAACGATTGTGTGGGAAACATTGAATTTACTTAATAAATAAATGATATTATTTATGTAATATAGATGTGTACTTCCTTTTACTTTTAGCTCTTATGATATGTAATGAGTGTATAATGAATTAAACAAATCAATAACATACATAATAACATTGAATCATAGGAAATGATGAAATTGAAAATACATGTAACTTAATAATGGACATATGCAATGCAAACAACAACTATGTTTGTTTTTTTTTAGTCCAACTCCTCGGGTCTATATTTATATTTTCTTTCCTCAAGGTTGTACTTTAATTCTTCAGAGCTTTTCTACAACTTTGATGAAGGAGAACATGGAATAACAACATACATGAGGTGTTTCATTCTACAAAAACACACATAGTTGCATTTTACTTTGCTAATCCACTTACTAAAACTTAAAACCTTTAAGAAATCATATGGCTTCCCCCTAGTTAGGTCAATATAATCAATGCTTACATCGATTTTTTTTTCGAGTTTCCCATTATTACACAAGTGCAAAAATTGTCAACAATTTCTATTGGGCAAGCTATGTTACAAGACATGGAGTAGAAGGTCACCTTAGTTAGGAAGAGAGTATAGGAGGAATAGGATAGGTAGAATAAGTATGCGGATCTGAGGAGGATAGACTGCAGTTATGAGGTTGGCATAAATGTGTTCCTGAGAGTAAGACCTCATAAGAGCCCCGTCCGTTACGGAAGAGACTCTAAGCTAGATCTTAGATTTGAGGGTCCATTTGAGATCTCGGAGTGGATCGATCCTGAAGCCTCTCAGTTATCCTTGTCACCTAGATTGTCTCACATCCATGATTTTTTCCATGTATCTATTCTTTGGAGATATATATCAGCTCCATGTCATGTCTTGGATTCGACCGCTTTGTAGGTACAGAAGCAATGATAGGTGACTATGGAGCCCATGTGCATCATAGAGGACATGAATTTGGGCCTTCGAAGGTGTGAGATTTACTAGGTTAGCATCCAGTGGTATCGATATGATGAGTCTTCAACCACATGGGAGGACACCACTTTTCTACAATCCCAATTTCCACACTTGTTCTAGTGACTTCACAAAGGAATTCAAGTCTAAGGGGAGGGGGGATGTAGTTCCCACTCCTCTTAGACACCTATTTCTACTATGATCATATTTATTAGCTGCTTAGAGACATGGACGTGTTATGATATTTTTGATAAAATGTTGTTAGACTACATGGACATTGTAATTATTATTATTATTATTTACTATGGGTAAATAGTATTTTTCAAGGGACTTTACCCTTGTACAAGAAGTCTCAAATAGACATAATTTAACAATGAAATAATAATAAAATGATCAAAATCAAGATAGACCATGAAAGCCCAAAAGTAGGATAAATCCTGCACAAAATAAAACCAAACCAACAACTGATCAGCTAAAAAGCAGTTGATGCACATCAAACAAACTATAGTGACATACCCATCAAAGTAGTAGAGAAAAAAAAACAATAATCAAGGTGGAGAACCGTTATTCTTGCTAGCAAGTTTCTTCTTTTTGTGCACCATTTTCCAACCTTCTGAGACCTCCTCAATAGGAAGAGCCACTTCAAAAGAATTAATCAAAAAAATTGTTTGTTTACCTTTTTCGCCATGTTATCAGTTGGAACAACTAATTTGCTTGTTTTAGATAAGTATTTTGTGTTGTTATTGCTATCAACAACTAGAATTTCTGATACAGGAGTTTTCAGACAAAATTCTAAACCACGGTTTGAATCCAAATCCTCGTTAGAAACAATAACCATATGTTCTTGCAGGGCATCTTTCCACTAATTTTTTCTTTCAGTGTGCTTTTCTATTCCACAGTTAGCAGCTGTATGACCTAAGCTAAAGTACTTTCTACATCTGAAAGGTATACCTTCATAATATGATTGTGACCATGTTTTGTTTTGAATTTTAAGATCTATGCTTACAAGGAGGTTTTTAGAGGTATCCAATTCAACGAAGATCCTGACATAGGTAGTATGGGTATAACTGATGGTTTGAGAATCAATGTAGATAATATGTCCCAAGACATTTCCAATGGAGATCAGACATTCACTAGACCAAAATTGTAGGGGTAGATGAGGCAATATAATCCAAAAAGGTTTACAAGAAAAGGATTTGATGAGCAGATTAAAAGAGGGAAACCATGGTTTAATAATGAGGTAGCATGATTGAAAAACCCATAGTTTGGACGTTGTTGGTATCCAAATTTGTTCTTTTTTTCAAGTTGAGCAGCATCACAGATTTTACATGGAGCTTAGACACTGATAGATCATGATATGTGTCATTTTTTAGCTGAGGATGAGATCTAACCGTCCTTTTTTCACTCATATTTCTACAGAGATGGATAGCAGCTTTAAGAGGACTAGACCTATCCTCACTATTTTATGTCATGCCTTTCGACGAGGGTGAGAGGACCCGTAGTGTAACCTCTGTTTGATGAAGGAGATGGAGATATCCTTCTTTTGCACAAATTTTATGAAGAAAACCTTGGGAAAATATGATCAATGCTGCATAATTTAACTCTCAAGAGTTGTCACTTCTAAAAGATGGAGATAATTTCGAAACAAGGATAAGGTTACTGAAGACATTATGAAATCCTAATTTTTCTGCATATCTTAATAAATAGATTTTGTTCCTTTGTGGATATACAAGTTAAAATAGGGGTAGTTCAAAATAGATTCATGGTTTCTTGAATGATTTTGGTGGGAGATTAATCAGGTTAAAGTTGATTATACCCGTTCTTTGAGAAAATTCACAACAATGGACAACTCAACAACATAAAGCTTTAGAATAGTTAAGACATTCCTTCAGCTAGAAGGTGTGCTTCAATGCAGGCCTAGATCAACATGTTTTCACACAATCTTTGAGAATATAACATGAAGGATCGACTTAAAAGACTCAATTAAACACCAAAATATCTAATCAATCATGCCTAAGGTACACCCAAAGACTTACAGACAATATTTATCACCAAATGATAGTGGAGTGATTTTAAATCATTTACCTCATCACAGGATGAAGGATCTTCTTGAAATGAAAATGCACATGCCACTAAACTATCATAGGGATGAGATCGTGTGTGATTTCACAAAGTTTTCAATGTAATATTGCAATAGGAATGAAAGAAACCATTTACAAACATTCTAAAACAAAGAAGACACTAATTGCTTTAAGATTGACATAAATTAATTTCAAAATTACTTAAATTCATCAGCAGGGGAAAGCTTCCAGAGTAATCTCAGTGCTCGTTAATGGATATATATCTATAACAAAATTGACATGATAGAAAATCTAACACAGAAGAAATTAACAGGTTATCTCAGATTGGTCTCTCAGGAAGACAAATTTTCTCAAAATTTCTCTTAATAATTCAACCCCCACCCTTTAGCAAGAGTATTCTCATTGAATTTATACATTTCACTCTCTCACTCATCCAAATTTTCACCCCAAGAAAGAAGAATATTTGAGGTAACTTTGATTATTACAAATTTTCCTCAGAAATCGACGTTTAACAAATTTACAACAAAATTTTCCAATTGGACAAATCATGGACTGATCACATTTCTCAGACCCTCAACTAATGAATAGGATGCCATGCCACAAATTTTTGGTAGTCCTAATCATTTTGATTCTGTCATGCGAGAAATCCCCATTTTAATCATTCTCTGGAAGCTATGTACAGCTGGATTTGAGAGGTAATCCTTTTCTCTTTGAGGAAACGCATTTTTCATCTTTTTCTCCTGCAACCTTCATCATTTCATCCTTTTCCTTCTCTTTCCTCTGCAATTCTACCCTGCATCCATCTTCTTTGGTAATTCTCATTTTTGCAAGTGCCCGAGCAATTCCATTTTCAAAATATCAACCTTAACAATCCTTGGACTCAAAAATTAAGTTTTGAATCCATTCAATAGCACTTTGCTGATAAAAACGACAAGAAATTTCATCAAAAATTGATGAAAAATAGTGTGTATTCGTATCTCCAAGAGTCTTGGAGCAAAAATGGCAGAAAAATACATGAAATGAACAACAACCGTTCATTATAACCCTTCTCTATTTTATATTATAGCCGTCCATGTGTTTCCTTGGTGCCACCGGAAAGGAGAAGAACATGGGTAAGTTTCCAAACAAGCATGGGCCTTCCACGTGCCCTGGGCCCAAGAAAAATGCCTTTTGGCCTTTGAAATTCTCAGTAAAAAGGAGTTATTGGAATCCTCCATGTGTCTCAATGGTGCACTTTGAGATGGTCCCCAAAAGAAAAGATTCCAAACAAGAGTGGGCTCACCAACTGTCTCAGTCTGATAGATTTGTTAAAAAAGTTAAAGGATCAATAGAAGGTGCCATGTGTCTAGGGTCTGAGACACTTTTCCTTGGTCGTTGAAAATTCCAAGCAAGGATAGAAGTGAGTGGAAGCCTTCAAGTATCCTCCTGGCGCTTCTTCAAAATAAAACTTAGGGGCCGGTCCCCAAAAAGGCGCGGTTCCTCCACATGGCACAGGCCTTTCAAAATTACTTTGGAAAGTTTAAGTTGCACCGGTCCAAGCCTCTAGTAGAAGCCTCCACACATCCATGGTCCGCCAAAGTTTCACTGGTTGCATGAAAATAATTTCTAGGTCTGGGCAAGGCAGCGGAAACCTCCACGTGTTTCCTCGACGCACTTCCAAGGTCAAACCAAAAGGTGAATTTAAAATGAGCGCCAGTCCTCCACGTGGACAAGCTTTGACTTGAATCGGGCCTTAGATTTTTCAAAGTGCCCCACTGAGCTGCATCCAACCAGAAGGGGCCATGTTGCCACAGATGTTGAGATGTAAATTTGATGGGGAAAAACACACCTGTCAAACCGTAAAATGAAGGAAAATCACCATTTGAGCCCGTAAATGAATCCTTCTTCAAAGAAAAATATTTTTGAAATGATATAAGGCCTAACTCCCCCAAGGACGAACTGAGAAACCAACAAAATGGCTGCCAAGGACTAGGACAAACGAAAATAGAAAAAACATGAAAGTAGAAAGAAATCAAAATACTATACATTGTACAGTGGAGTATACCCTGATTCTAAGAAATCAATCAAGGAAATGTTTTAAATGTCTACCATTAACATGTAATTCAAGAAATTCCCCATCTAAGTCCTTTAAGAAGAAGGTATTTTCACCAATTCGAATATCAATTGAATAAGGGCCCATCCACAATTCATAAAATTTACCATGCTTTCCCTTATCTTCATGTCTGCTATCCCATAATAGTACAAGATCCCAAATGCTGAAAGCTCTTAGAGTTACTTTCTTGTCAAATAACTTCTTCAACTTTTCTCTGAACTTCACATGCCACTGATAGGATGCCCTTATTTCTTCATCTAGCTTAATAATATGATTGATTAGAGCATCATATCGACTAACATCTTGATCTTCAATTTTTTGAACAAACTGAAATGAACACAATTGCAAATGAAGGGTCAGAAAAGCTTGAGTTTCATATACCAACTCAAATGGGATCTTACCAGTAGCTCTTTTGACAGTGATTCTGTCAGCCCAAACAGAAAACTTCAATTGCTCGACCCACATCTTTTTTTCATCTCCAAGATTCTTCTAAGGATCTTCAATAAGTTTTTATTGTTGGACTCATCTTGTCCATTTCCTTGGGGATTGTAGTTAGAATCATATTTCAAATTGATTCCATACTCTTTGCACATTACCACCAAATGTTTGGCTCTGAAACTCATGGCATTATCATCAATAATCTTAACTAGCACTCCAATCTACATATGTTTTGATTTAGCATGAATTCCATGATAACTTGGTGTGTTTCTTTCTTGGTGGGGATTACTTCCACCCACTTAGTGAAATATTCATTGGCTACAAGAATCCATTTATGACCAGCACTGGAAGGATCAGAAATTTTTCCAATGAAATCCATTCCGCATTGCTTAAATGGGGCTTCAATTGACACAGAATGCAAAGTAAGGGAGCCTAAAGTTTTCATTTTTCCATAAAAACATTGGAAAATTTCACATTTCCTAACCAATAGAGTTGTATCTGTGAAGAGAGTTGGCCCCCAATAACCAGCCCTCAAGATTTTATGTGTTGTAACTCTTCAAGAAAAATGTCCCCCACAAACTCCTCCATGGAGATCAACAATTACCTTTGGGGCTTCTTCCTTAGCAATGCATCTTAAGAGCACTCCCTCTGGGTTCTTCCAAGCTAACCCAAAATCAGTAATGACATATTTTTGAGAGGCTAACTTAAGAGCTCTATTCTGATTTTTACTCAAATGTTCAGGGAAACATAGATTTCTGAGATAAAGGATTATATCTTTTTACCATTTAGAGCTTACCAAATTTTCAAGGACATCCACCCTTTCTCATTCTACTTCATTCAACTCAATAGTTTGCAAGTTTCTCTCACCATAAGCTTAGCTAGGCCCAAACCTCTTATCAATTTCATGGTTTGGATATCCAAGTCATATTCCTGCAACTTGTTTACCCATCTGCATCTTTTTTCTTGAGACCTCCATCTCTAATAAGATGTCTTTCACCATGGTGTGGGGAACATAAGAAAAAAAATTAGAGCTCAAGATGTCTTTCTCCATGATGGTGTACTTCAACTCAGCTCCTTGTAATGCCTTACTTAAAAATGTAATTGGTCTCTCAACCCCTTTATCATCTTTCTACAACAAAAAAATGCAATGGTGTTTTCTGAAGCAAAGGAAAACACTTGAAAAGGCTTCATGTAATTTGGAGGTGCCAAAACAGGGGCATGGTTTAGTGCTTCCTTGATCACATTGAAAGTTTGAATGGAAGCTTCTTACCATTGGATAACTTGGTCCTTTTTCAACATGATAGTAATGGGGATGGTCAACTCAAAAAAGTTAGACACAAATCTTCTGATAAATTTTATTTTTCCAAAGAAGGATTGAACTCCCTTCTTAGTTCTTGGAATTGGAACCTTTCTGATGGCTTCCACTCTCTCTGGATCAATCATGACCCCTTCCTTTGATTCAATGTGACCAAGCTATTTTTTCTTTTGCACTCCAAAATGGAACTTCTTGGGATTCAATTATATGCCATACTCTCTACACCTTAACAACATTCTCTCTAAGTTTTGCAAGTGATCATTTCTTTTTCTAGAAAACACAATTACATCATCTTGATAAACAACAATGAAATCATTGACATAACCAGCAAAAGATACATCCATTGCTCTTTGGAAAGTTGCTCCAGTATTTATTAAGCCAAAAGGCATCCTGACATAGACATAAGTTCCCCAAGGAGTGGTAAAGGTAGTATTTATTCTTTCTGACTCCTTCACAACAACTTTATTATAGCCAGAGAAACCATCTAGAGTGGATAAAAACTAAGAACTAGTTACCAATTGTAGTATATTCTCCATGTTTGGTAGAGGGTAATTATCTTTCAATGATGATTTATTCAAGTTCCTGAAGTCTACATAAAACCTTATATCACCATTATTTTTTTTGGCAGGCACTAGGTTTGCAACCCAAGATGAGTACCTTGTGGGTTGAATGATCCCTCCATACCTCAACTTCTTCAGTTCTTCTTGCATCTTCAAAGAAAGGAGCGGATTGATAGGCCTCTATTTTTTCCTGAAAGGCTTGGCATTATATTCAAGAGGAATTTATTGTTGAAAAAAATCCTCCCTGTATGCCTTCAACTCAGAGTAAGACCAAGCTAGGTAGTCTTGATATTTCTTCAACAATTGAACATAGGACTACTTCTCTTCCTTGCTGAGATTGCTTCCTAACCAGATTTTACGTGGTTTTTCCTTTGTGCCCAGGTCATGCTCTTCCACATATCTTGAAACTAACATACTTATGTTTATAATGCAATAAACATTATCAAATTTTGATTCAAGTGCCATCAAACCTCTTGGAATCATGTTTGTCTTCAACTGGATGATGTCTAAATGCCAAATAAAGTTTTCTTTCCTTCAACAACACACACCATTCGTTCCCAATCTATATTTTGGTCAATAAATTCACCTTGGTTCTATAGAAACCATTTCACCTAGGCATCATCATCGAACACTTGCCAATTTTTAACATTTTCAGGGACAAATGGCCTTGTTAGTATTTCAACATCATACTCACAAAATGTAGATACTGTACAATTTCCAAATCTAGATCCTAGCACTGCGAACTTGTCTGCAATAGAATTAAACTTTCTATCATGGTTCACAATATTAAATTAGTTAAACATTTCAATCATATCCTAGACTACATGCTTGTATTATTTCATTCTCTGATTTTTAGTAGCATACAATTTTCTAATCTTCTTGACAATCAGTTCTGAATCTCCTTTGACAATGATATCCTTTACACCATATTTCCATGCAATTCTCAAACCCAATAATAGTGCTTCATATTCAACAATGTTGTTAGTGCATTCAAAGTTGAGTTTGAAAGAAAAAACAAACTCTTCCTAGACTGGAGAAATCAAAACAATACAAGTACCATTTCCAAACATGGAACAAGCTCCATCGAATAACAAGGTCCAAGGGAAACCTACTTGTTCAAGACATTTACATTGATCAATCTTGTGCTATTTTCCATCAGCAAACCCAACTAAGTTATCAGCATCTACATCAGCATACAACACTTTATAAGAAGCATTATTGGGATCTTCAATGAGGTGCAACAATGTCTTCTCTCCATATAGCTTTACAAGGCTACCTTCAATTGGAATGGTGGAAAAAGACATATCCATCTGAAAACTTCCACCAACACTTGCAACCCACTTTATTGGTAACATCATCCCCCATTTGGCAGGGTAATCAACAATAACAACATCAAGTTTCAAGTTCTTACCCGGATAAGCTGCAAGTTGTACCACCAAACCTTTTACACATCTTACAACTGGCACCTCTCTAGAATCCATTGCAACACACTTTCAATAAGCTATTTTCACTTTAATGTTCAATTCATTCATGACTTCTAGAGGCATAACATTACACGATGCTCCAAAATCAAATATACAATTATGCAGCAGTTTGTTCATAATAATCAGTGTTGTAAAAAATGGATCAACATTTAATTGAGAATCAACCCAAGATTTCCCAGAGTAAACTTTAGGTGGTTCACCTATCTCCTCTAATTTTGGTGGTTTTTCTAGGTCTGCAATAGTTGGAGTGTTTACATTATAAATATTTCTGCCTTGGGTACTCCTATCTTCTTCCAATCCCAAATGCTCAAAAGCCCTCTTCTTGTTCTTAGGAATCTTAAGCAGTTCAATAATTGGGATAGTAATCTTGATCTCACTTAAGACTTGCGCAATGTCATAAGGAATGTATTTGGGAAAAGTAGAATTTGGCTAATGATTAACAAACTCATCGGATGTCACAATATTTTTCATATTTCCGGCATGGGTGGGAACACCAGTTCTACTTGAGACAATAAAACCTTTTCCATATGTATATTTCTTTGGATTTTCTTTTAGGACATTCGTGAGAACTAGGGTTTTTGGTTTGGCTTGAGGCCCTGCCCCTTAGACAGCTTTACTTCTTGTGTTATACTCTTTTTCTTGGGAAACAATAGAATTCATTAACAGTTGTCTATCATCTTCTGATGGGATTTCTCCATCATATTTCTTAACCATTAGAGCTCTTAGGTACTCAAAATTAGTATTAGGAAGTTCAAAATCTTGTACCATATCTATTTCTAAAGCATGAGAGGTAGGAAGAAGAGGTACCCAGTGAATGCAGTCCCAAAAACTTGTAGCAGTTCTTGCACTTAGTACTTCGGTTGAAGTTTCTCCTTGTTGTGAGCTTGTAGAGTAGTCCACCATGCATGCATCATCATCAGAGTTATCATCATCATCAGCTTCTTCAACTTGCTCATCTATTTCACATAGCGGGTGGGGAAAGAAACACTTGTCACACCAATCAATTTCATTTTTATCTTCAACAACAACTCTCATATTTAGAGGATCAGGCACTACTCTATTTTCCCTAGCTTGGATTTTTCTAACTCCCATGCGTCCTTTACATTTTTCATCAGATCTCTGATCATTTCTAAGATGATTTACAAATCTATATTGTCCTTGTTGCCTATGCTGACCTTGAGAACCTTGCCCAATTCCTTTCTCTACCCTAGCTAGCTTGTAAGATATTTTTTTGACAACTTCGGTCAAAGTCTTTACAAATTCCTCAAGATCCATAACCTTACTTAATTGAGGTGTCTCAGGGTTGATTAGTTTAACACCCTACCTCTTAGGAGGTTTTCTAACTTCTTTGATGTTGTTCTCAACTTACATAGCCATGGTAAAGGCCTACCTCAAAGTTCCATGGTTCTTATCCCTCAAATAGTAAGCATATTTCTTATAAAAAGCATATGAATACTTTATCAGACGTGATTAGTCACATGGCCTCAAATTAACAGGAAGTCTTCTCAATGTTTTGTTAAATCTTGTATTGAAATCAAGCACTGAATCATTAGGATTCTTTTTTATATTTTCAAACTCTAATAACAAAAACCTAGGGTCTGTTTTATCACCATACTACATTCTAAAATCATTATTCATCTTTGTCCAAGAATCAATGGAATTATCTGGCAAAGATTTATACCAATCCCTTGCATCTTCTTCTAGAGTATGGATAGAAAAATTAATGTATACATCCTCAAATTCTATTTCAAATTCCTCCATCATATTGAAAAAGAACTTCAAGTGTTGATCATCAGTGATTATATTATTTCCTTGAAACTTAGGAAATCTATTTCTTAGATCTTGTGGCACAACATTTGGATAGCCAACCATACCTCTAAAATTGATGGGACCAAAATTATTAACAACAA
The DNA here is from genome assembly GCA_019776745.2 of Taxus chinensis. Classification (NCBI taxonomy): domain Eukaryota; kingdom Viridiplantae; phylum Streptophyta; class Pinopsida; order Cupressales; family Taxaceae; genus Taxus; species Taxus chinensis. The sequence continues at coordinate 105,851,052 of CM034156.1, forward strand.
ATAGAGGTCTAGGTGGAGGTTGAGCCATATTATTTTGAGGAGGTGATCTTATAGGAAAAACAAAATGATGAGGAGTGAGAGGTCTGCGTGGTACAGGGATGAAATTTTTAGAATGACTACCCTCTAAAGGATTTGTTTCTTAGAAAACACTATTAGATTTGGTAAATACTGGGGCAGATTGAGAAGAAAATGTTTCAAATACAAAAGAAGGACCCTCTCTATATGGAGAATTCAATTCAACAAAGAGACTACCTAATTAAGAAGCACTTGAGGAAGTATTGCAATCTTCAATCACAGGCTAATAAGTTTCACCATTGGGGATCGCTTTTCTTGATGCTTGATCTTCAACAACCTTCCAAATTCTTCTTCCTTCTGAATTAGACTTTCCCAACTCTTGAAACAGCCTTCTACTAGGGTCCTTGGCAAAGAAATGTCTTCTTCCTTCCAACTTTGTAGATAGTAATGAAAAATCTTACTTGATATATGTTAAGACATTGGTATTTATTAAGAATTTAAACAACACAGATTCGCCACTAAGGATTTTCACCTTAGTTTGTGCAAATGAACTATGAAATACCTATCAAATTTCCATCTATACCAAATTCATGCAAATCTTACAAGATCTTCTCTTCTTATACCCAAATTTATCAATTGATGATACAAACTTTAGTGCAATAACTATATAAGCTACAAATATTACACTCAGAACTTACAACTTTAAACAATTCTTACAGATATTTGTTCAAATATTCGCCAAAAATGGCGCAATGAATGTTGGTATCCAAATTTGTTCTCCTTTTCAAGATAATAATCATCAAAGATTCGTCATGGATCTTACAGATAGATAGATCATAATGTGTGTCGTTTTGTAGCCGGGGATGAGATCTAACTGGGCCTTTGTCACTCAAATTTGTGGAGAGATGGATAGCACCTTTAAGTGGATTTGACCTATCCTCATTGCTTTAGGCCGTGCCTTTTGACTAGGGTGAGAGGACCCGTAGTGTAACCTCTGTTTGATAAAGGATATGGAGATATCCTTATTTTGCAAAAAAATTATGAATAAAACCTTGGGAAAGTATGATCAATGCTCCATAATTTAACTCTCAAGATTTTTCATTTCTAAAAGATGGAGATACTTTCAAAACAAGGATAAGGTTACTGAAGACATTATGAAATCCTGATTGTTCTACATATTTTAATAAATAGATTTTGTTCCTTTGTGGATATACATGGAAAAACGGGGGTAGTTCAGGATGGATTCATGGTTTATTGAATGATTTTGGTGGGAGATTAAGCAGGTTAAAGTTGATTATACTTGATCTTTGAGAAACTTCACAACAATGGACAACTCAAAAATAGAAAGCTTCAAAATAGTTAAGACGTTCCTTCATCAGGAAGGTGTGCTTCAATGTAGGCCTAGATCAACACGTTTTCAGATATCCTTTCAGAATCTAACATGAAGGCTCAAGATAAAAGACTCAATTAAACACCAAAATATCTAATTAATTATGCCTAAGGTACACCCAAAGACTTACGGATATTATTTATCAACAAATGATAGTGGAGTGATTTTAAATTGTTTATCTCATCACATGATGAAGGCTCTTCTTGAAATGAAATTGTAAATGCCACTAAAATATCATAGGGATGAGATCCTGTGTGATTTCACAAATTTTTCAATGTAAGATTGCAATAGGAATGAAAGAAACCATTTGTAGACATTCTAAAACAAAGAAGACACTAATTGCTCCAAGATTGACACAAATTAATTTCAAAATTTCTTAAATTCATCAGTAGGGGAAAGATTTCAGAGAAATCTTAGTGCTCATCAATGGCTATACATCTGTAACCAACTTAACATGATAGAAAATCTAACACAGAAGAAATTAACAAGTTATCTTGGATTGGTCTCTTAGGAAGATGGATTTTCTTAAAGTTTCTCTTAAGACTTCAACCCCCAACCTTTTACAAGAGTATTCTCATTGCATTTATACATTTCACTCTCTCACTCATCCAAATTTTCCCCCCAAGAAAGAAGACTATTCGAGGGACCTTTGCTTGTTACCAATTTGCCTTAAAAAGTGATGTTTAACAAATTTGCAACAAAAGTTTATAGTTCGACAAATCATGGATTGATCACATTTCTCAAACCCTTGATTAATGAATTGGATGCCATGCCACAAATTTTTTGTAGTCCTTCTAATCATTTTGATTCTATCATGTGAGAAATCCCCTTTTTAATCATTATCCTAAAGCTCTGTACAGCTAAATCTGACAGGTAATCCTTTTCTCTCTCGAGGCAACACCTTTTTCATCTTTTGCACCTGCAACCTTCATCATTTCATCCTTTTCCCTCTCTTTCCTATGAAATTATTCTCCACATCCATCTTATTTGGTAATTCCTATTTTTGCAAGTGCTCGAGCAATTCCAACTTCAAAATATCAACCTTAACAATCCTTGGACTCACAAATTAAGTTCTAAATCCATTCAATGGTACTTTGCATACAAAAATGACAAGGAATTTCATCAAAAAATGATGAAAAAAACTTTGTATTTGTATCTCCAAGAGTCTTGGATTAAAAATGGACAAAAAATAGGTGAAATGCACAACAACCGTTGATTCTAACCCTTCTCTATTTTATATTATAGTCATCCACGTGTTTCCTTGGCACCACTGCAAAGGATAAATAGGGGAAAGTTTCCAAACACGCACAGGCCTTCTACGTTCCTTAGGTCCAAGAAAAATGCCTTTTGGACTTTGAAATATCTCACTGAAAAGGGAGCTAGCTGAAGCCACAACATGTCTCAATGGCACACTTTGAGATGGTCCTCAAAAGCAGAGACCCCAGACAAGCGCGGGCTCACCACGTGTCTCAGTCCGGAAGAGTTGTTAAAAACGTTGAAGGGTCAACGGAAACCACCATGTGTCTAGGGTCTGATATAGTTTTCCTTGGCCATTGAAAATTCCAAGCAAGGACAGAAGTGAACGGAAGCCTCCAAGTGTCCTCCTGGTGCTTCTTTAAAATAAAACTTAGGGTCTGGTCCCCAAATAGGCACGGTCCCTCAATGTGTCACAGACCTTAGAAAATTGCTTTGAAAATTTTAAGTATAGAGCAGAGCTGGTGGAAGCCTCCACATGTCCCCTTAGTGTAACTATTAAGGTGGGACCCTGAGGTAGATCCTCAAATGAGCATCAGCCCTCCATGTGTCCATGGCCTACCAAAACTATAACAGCCACATGTAAAATTTGTCTAAGTCTTGGCAAGGTAGGGGAAACCTCCATGTGTCTCCTCGGTGCAACTCCACGTGTCTCCTTGGTGCAACTCCAAGGGAAAACCAAAAGGTGAATTTTTAGATGAGTGCCAACCCTCCACGTGGACAAGCTTTGAGTTGAATCGGGCCTTAGATTTTTCAAAGTGCCTCACCGAGCTGCATCCAACCAGAAGGGGCCATGTTTCCATAGATGCTGAGATGTAAATTTGATGGGAAAACACACATGTCAAACCGTAAAATGTAGGAAAATCACCATTTGAGCCCAGAAATGAATATTTCTTCATGGATAGAGATTTTGGAAATGATATAAGGCCCAAATGTGATCCTCCAAGCCATATCCAATCGCGTTTCCACAGATACTTGAGACAAAAATTATAGGGACAACAAAACGTGACTTTGAAAAATATAAGGAAGGAAAAAACTCAAGTTTTAGCCCAAGTTACAGACTCTTTCACATGTGAACAGAGGAATGAAAAACAAATTCTTGGAATTTTAAGTGATCTTCAACCAAAGGAAGGGACTGATCATGGTAACCAAATGGAGGATAGAGTTTTCATGCATCAATATGGGGAGATAGAAAATACGACCAGAGACTACAAACTGAATAATTTCAATGACAAATGGGCCGAGACGAAATTGAGCACCAACAGACGTTATGATTTCCTTATCATACATTGAAGAGAAAACAAACAATAAAAATACATTTCTCATTGGGGTAAAGGTCTAACCTTCCGAAAAGAAGCGGGCTCCAGTGTTTGGGAGATCCAAGCATGCAGTACTAGTAGGGTAGGCCAAAAACCTCCAAAATCTATAGATCAAATCACGTTGTCTAGTAGAAATATTCAGATTCAATGACCTCCTCACCAAAATTATTACAAGTGGTAGTTTCAATAGGGGATATGAAAAATTTCTTTCCATTCAGTGCCTCTTCGAAAGAGCCGCCATCAAATCCATTGGATTTAGCCCCTAATAAACCATGAGCAACTCAGATTTTAGGATGAAGGATTTTTGTAGCAACAGGGTGTCCAAAGAATATGGCATTTCCACCTCTTTTATCCCCTCCATTTCTAGATCTTCGACCAGAAAAAATAAGATCAACTTTAGGTTCAGTGGTTGGAATTCCACTCCCATGTTCAGATTTTCCAAGATTCATTATGAAGGCTTGGTCAATCCATGATAATACCCATATATTCTCCCTAAGTTTCTCTATTTGTGCGATCTCCCAGAGATTTGAATCCACTTCAATACAGCCACTATTACCCTAATAATGGTCTTTTCCTTCATCGACTTTTCCAAGAATGGATCTGCTGCTTTTACCCACCGGTCTGTATCCATTCTTATCTTGAGCGTTGTTATTGTTAAAAACATTTAGGACTATAATTTCCATCTTCTCATGTGGATCCTCCTTCATCCCGCGAGGACTTTCTTTTCCAGTCCCACTGCCTCCATTTCCTTTTACTTTAGGGCATGGGTTAGGGCACAAAAATTCCATTTTCAACCAAATATTATTTTGGCTCATATTATGGATTTTATGAATTCCTAGTGGACTTTTATAGATATTGCTATATATGATGATGATTAATGATATTTTTTTATTTGCTGACATCTTTGACTCTTTACATTGGTGATTGTGTTAGATGTTTTAGAATAACCTTGTGTGTGCACATTTATGTTATTGTGTATTAATCATGTGATGATATTAGTGATCAATAGTATGTTGGCGAATGCATCTATGTAGGTGTAAATTGTAGTAAGTATGTGAATTGCATGGTTTTCATAAAACATAAATTGTGATTATTGATAATTGTAAATAATTGGTTAGAGTATAATTGCTTTACCATGATAACAATGCATCTAAATTGTATGATGATGATTATATGATGGATGATATGTGTGTTTTTTTATTCCTTGACGTATTGATGTGGCTTTGAGGTTGAAGTTTGTATTGTCTTATTTGTTGTAGGGAATGAAAACACACAAAAACAAGGAGGGACTAGGAAGACCAACCATGAAGGAATGTTATGTGTTCATAACATGGTCATTTTGGTAGCCGATGTGTATGTATGTTTTTTGTAATGTTGCTTATCGTTTGTTCAAAGGTTTCCATGTGGGAGAAACCTAACTATGTGATCAAGGGTGTAAGTTTGGTTTTGTCACTTTTATTTATTTATTCTTGTGGATGTTGTGATTTTATTAAGTCCTAGTGTTCCTTCATGTTCTTATGTTAATTTTTTCCTTGATTTAATTATGTTAATTGCTTGGGTTTATATTAATTTGATGATGTCTCTTATGAAGGGCAAGAATCCTTGGAATATATCTTATTCCTTTTACCCCTTTTATTGAATTTTATATTGGCATTGGTTTTTGTGCCCTTCTCCAACCCCAATCATGGATTTGGGATTTGAGCCCATTTTTAAGGCTTCCAGGAAAAGTTTTACTTCTCCCACACTCTTTAGAATTCCCTCCCAACCTAACCTATGACATGAGGGATTAGTTTAGCCCCTAATTATGAGATTTTGAAGGAAAAGAGGCAATTATTATCATCCCATTCTTGACTCTCTAATTTGTAATTTTGAAATGTGTAAAGAGAGTTAGTGTGTAGGAATGGGAATTTCATATTATCACCCACCTCTTTATGGAACTTTGATATATTTGTTGGGTTATGAGTTGGATTAGAGGGAGATGAGATGACATCCTACATGGAACCACGTCACCCTTCTCTCCACCAAATTTTATTTATGTATGTTCTTTTGATTCTATTGTGGCTACTTGTTTTTGGGGATTTTTGAGAGAGCTGGTTTGTAATTGCTTGCATTTGTGGAAAAGAGTTCAACCTTGGTTTTCTTGAAGGAAGAAAGAGCCATCAATGGCAAGGTAGGATCTAAACTGGGTTTTTTCTTATTCTTGTTTTTTTATGGAGTTGTTAAATGTATGAATGTATGTATTTTTGTTAAGGTTGGGTAGAATTGGCCTTAAGGAAGGTGTGGGGCGAGGGAAAATATGGCCATTTTGGAGGTAAAATGGAGTATGTGAGGTTATTCAGAGGGATTTTGGGAAGGCTAATCCACCCATGTGGTGATAAAAGGATAATTATGCTAAAAATTTTATATCTTGCAATATAGAGTTATAAGAAGTTTTTTTTGTGTGTGTAGTGCACTTGGAGGGTTTGGGTAGATCCATATCCCACTTCATGGCTATAAGGAGGAGGCCACCATGTTTTCCCTTCTCCGATGGCTCTATATTTGAGCCTATGTGTTGTATTTGTTGCATATTTTCTATTGCTTGAGACTATGCGTTGTAGATCTACTTTATGTGTGTTTGTAATGTTGAAGAAAATTTTGTAAAGATGCATTGGTTGTGAACATAATTCATTTCTACTTGGTTCGGGAATGGGGTCAAATGAGGGCGTTGGCTTCACCTCCTTATTGGGTTAAGGCTGGGAGGAGAGTGTTGCATAGCTCCCTATCTTTGTTATCTGTTGAGGATGGAGAGGAAATGGAGTTTAAGGTTTAAACACATGGAATAAAGCTAAAGGATGAATTTAGGAAAAGTTTCAAAAAAAAATTGTCATGTTGTCTCCACCTTTAGGTTGAGGGCTTCTAATCTTTCATTTTATTTTTAATCTATTTGTAAAGAAATTTAATTTAAAATATTGGGTATTATTGAGTTATGGAAGGTAGATGATTGTAAAAGAGTTGTTGGAGTATGCACCTCACTGAAATGACATTTCATGTAAATTAGCATTTTATTAAAAATCTACAATATAAATAAAAATTTGTGTTCTAGTTGGAATTTGCATCATATTGGTTTTAAATTGAATTTGTTCATCATGTAATTGTAAATATATTAAAGTAGGTATTGTCTCTCTTATTTTAATATGCAAACTTTGAAATCAGGTTATTGTCATGAATGGGAAATTGTTGTGTCTATAACATAGTTCTTCCTTTGAGTTTGATAGCAGATTTTAGAATTAGAATGTGATGAGATACTTTTTTTTTAATCCAAATGAAATTTTTCTGTTGTTTCCTGTATATTTATCTTGAAAATTAAACCAACTTCTATGTATGTAGATACTTAGATTAAAAAAATTTACTCCTTCTAACTGTGTATTCTTTGACAAAAAAATCTAGAAACTGCATATATATAAATGGAAATCTATAGATAGTTTATATATATATATATATATATATATATATAAACATTATATTTATATATATATATATATATATATATATATTATGTTTATATATATATATATATATAATATTTGTATATATATTTTTATAAAATAAATCTGCGTTCACAATAACCGGCATCAACATCCTTGATGTAACCATACTAGTCTGGTAACTGGTACCGTTGGGTCTACACAATCACTTTTTACAGATGTGGGTTAAATCTGACCATACTTTTCTGTCAGAACAAAATTATATATACATGAACTTATATCCAGATAAAAATAAAACCACCAAAAAATATATTTATGTATATATACACTTATCTGTCTCTCTCTCTGTGTGTGTGTCTATATATATATATATATATATATATATATATATATATATATGTGTGTGTGTGTGTGTGTGTGTGTGGGTAAGTGCACAATGATGGGGGGTCAAAAAGTGGACACAAAAGTGTGTTGTGGCCATTTTCGGCAGAATGCGCTCGTGTTATGGCTCGGATGCATTTTAATGTGAATAGGAAATTTGGGGCTCACGTTATAACACGAGCATGTTTATGGTTGGATTTTTAAATGCTAAGTGCACTTGATTTATAACTCGAGTGCATTATAATGCGCTCATGTTTGGACTGTAATAAAAAATAGTCAAAACCCGAGAGCTATTCGTTTGTAAAAACAAACGAAAAAACCAAAGTCATCCAAAATGTGAATGAGGAAAGACACACTCACATTTTAGAGAATTTTTTGTGCTCGACACTCTGAGCACCTTGAATCGATGATGGAAAAGAGTGAAGAATGTCAATCAATGTTGATTTTGGTTTTTTTCTTTGTAAATTTTATTTTTTTAGATAATTGTTGATTTGTTTTTGTTTTTTTTCATTTTAAGATGTTTCTTTACCTCCAAATCAATCCCGTCATCTAGTTCCAAATGAAGAGGAAGAAAAAAACATCCCAAGAACACCCCCTTCTATTTTCAGGCATCCTCCTAACACCCAATAATAATTTTTGGGGGTAATTGCAAACCACAAATTTCAAATTTAGGGTTTAATAGAAACTTTAAACAACCCTAATGCAATGAATCCTCACCGTCAAAACCTAGTTGCATCATCAGGATCATTATTATATAATATTGAAAATGTGGTATGAAAAATTAACACATGGGATAGTTTTAGAAACAACTTCCGCAATTTTTATTTAGATAAGTTGTCTTATGATGCAGTGAAAAATAATATTATCACAAAGAATAAATTGTGTGCATTATTTATAGATCCTACAACTAATTCACCATTATGATTGGATTGTATAAGATTCCCCATACACTGGTGCAATCATGAGGGGATTAAAAATAATTTTTGGGATAGGTGGTAGATGATTCTTGACCAACCACATTGTAATAATAATGAGGTGCCCCAATATTTCTTGAGGAAACTCTATGGTGGGTTCATCCGAATGAAATACCTAACTATTACGACATTAGATATTTTAAGGGAAGAGGCCAAGCCTCTGCACAGGATAGGGTAGGGTCACATCATTTATAGAACCATCTAGCTAGGACAATTGTTCACCCTCCTTTTTAGCATGTTTGAGTCCCTTTTTGTTGTGATGCAGACAATAAAGGTTCAGACCCTCGACTCCATTAGATAATTGATTCATTAACTACTTCATCATCACACTCATATCTCTCAAGTAGATGAGGATGGTCCTTCTAGGGAAAATATGTCACATACTATAAAGTGCCATGCTTGTGGGAGCATAGACCTGTATGTAGTTCATATGGCAGATGCACAATGTAGCTAGACAGCTCCACAGTCTCACTAGACATATCCATAACCTCGTGACGTAGCTCCACAGCATCACGAGGGTAGCCCCATAGGCTGAGCAGGGTGCCCAATTGGAGGAGGAACATCATGATCTTGTGTTGTAGAATATCATCATCATAGATTCTATAATGGATTTGACATTTGGCATTTATTTCTAGGTAATTTTACATGAAATTAGTTGTAATTGAATATATATTTTGTACAAAATATTATAATAAACCATGTTAATCAATTTTTCATGACAATTAAAGAGAAACCTGTTTTTTTATAAAATTACAGGGTCAAAGTATACATCCAATGTCACACTCCCCTTTTTCACAGGTGACTGTCGGTATGCGTTTGCATGCTAGTGAATTTACTAATGTAAGTTTTATTATTTTTTATTAATTATATACATGAAGAGAACATGAACTATTGTTAACATATGAATTTACTACTGTGAATTTTATTATTATTTTAGTTGATGACATCGTTACAGTCTCCTATTGAGATTCGTCGATCGTTAGATATCGAAGTTGGTATGGCCATAACTTCTATCATACCTCTTATACTAGTATATGTTTTAGTAAAATTAATTATATAATGAATTGATTGTATTAAATAACATCATTTATTATTATTTAATTACATTCACACATGTATTCTAATTTTCATCATCATGGTTCCCCCAATAGGGGTTTTCTAATCTAGTTCGTGCATCTAGTATTGATCTTGATGATATTGAGAAGAAAATGATGATTGAAAGTGATCATCAGATAGCAGTAAGTATTTATTTTAAAGTAGTTTGATTTTATATATGTCATTAATTGTATACTAATGGATATATTTTTTATTTTCTAATCAAATTACAACTCTCTAGAAAGCACCCAAAGCTCTAAAAAGGTGAGAGTCTAAAAACCCATAGACAAAGATGAGTATTTACCCAAGAAATCATAGTATGTCTCTATATCATCAGAAGGCAGGAATGATGAAAATATTAGAACAGAAGAAGCTCAAACAACGAAAATGTAGAACGGGTCTTATCTTTAAAATGAAGGATATTAATGAGTTAATCATTTCTAAGCAGAAACCAGAGCTCCACGTTGTGTTTAGTAAATTCAAACTCCATGAAAATATAACGGAAACCATAGTGAATCAAAATAACAGGAAATGATCCCTACATTCCACAAAAATCTTCCACTCGAGCTCTAATAGACAAATGACGGCCACCCTTCCAAAGAAAGAATCACATTCATAGTTAAAACTGAGAAGATATACATGTCCTCGAGGAGCTCTAAGCAAAGAAATCAATGGAGAATCAGAGCTCAGATTTGAAGGTTACATCAAACCATGGAACTCCTGAACTAGAAATTTGAATATCATAAAGTTCCTCAAATATCACGAAGCACAATGGCTTAAAATGACCAAGCCCAAACTTCAGATCAAACCCATAGGGAGGGAAAATCCATACCCATCTCAACTATGAGCCAGAACGAGCTTGAAAGCTTCCAAACAATGGCGTTTTAAGTATAAAAATCAAGGGAATACTCTTCTAACATTGAAAATTACAATCCATAACTCCAAAAGAGAGATATGAACCAAAAATAACTAAAAAATCATTTTTATAAATTTTTCAAGCTCGAAATCATAGAGAAATGGCAATCCTGAGAAAATATTTCCAGGGCTTCACTCTCCAGAATGGATATGCACGAGAAATGATCAAATTTTAGGTTATAAATATGCATGTTCATGAATTAACCACATTCAAATCCAACTCAACCTTGGTAGATGATCAATGGTACCAAATTAACCATGCAAAATTGACGGTATCATATGATAACCCTAACCAACCACCAAGCTACATATCCATGGTGGATATGTTCACAATACATGAGATCAACGGCCACAAAGTAATAACAGATTCATGTAGCTCATAGTAAATACGAACATAGATGCTTAGAGGATCAATGGTGCGAGATCATCAAGGACAGAGATCAGTGGTCAAAACCCATCACAAAACTCCTTTACAGACTCCTAAGTTATTCCAAAACCAAACCAGGGTAAAAAATCCACACACGTATCAAGCATCGAGAAAACCCTATCTCTATTCGAGTTACGCTACCACTGAGAAATAAATCAAGGGTCAAGGCCTCATGGGAGGGGACTTTGGTTCATTAAAAATAGAACAGTCAACTGCAGTTTGACTTACTTGTATTATTGTAAATAAGGCTATTAAAGCCTCATTGTGTTAACATGCTTATTTATTCCTTCATTTATTCATGATAAAGGATAAAAATAGGATGCATGCAGGGAGATTACAATTTTTAGTCTATTTTTTGGATAGATGGGATGAATATTTTTTCTATATATTGTGTGCATTGGACAAGCACAAGGGGAGGAATTTTTGGACATAAGAGTGCTAAAGCAGATTTTGCGAGTTATTGCCCTTTGAATGAGAATTATATTTTGCCTTTCCAAAAATTTGCATTATTTTGTATGTCTTATTAATCCTTGTGAATTTCAAATTCCCTGGTTAATCATCCTACCCTGTAAAAAATTTAGTACTTTCTGCATAATATTAGTGTGCATGTGTATCTTAACAGTATTGTTGTGAATTTTCCCTCAATACATCAAGTGTACGCCTTAATATTCTGCTAAAAACTATTGGTTTGTGCATCAAGAATTCGTTCTTGAATATTTGTGCATGTACTTAGTCAAATCCCTCAACAATTTTGGTGTATCCCCCTAGTTCTCAATTAATTTACAGTCATCGTATTATCCTAAAAAACCCAAATAATTAGTTTAGGATACATCAAGAAGGAAACAAACTTGATACTGGAGACTCACCTCAACAATAGGTATACCCACATACCTGAGGTGTTTCCAGTATATCTATGAAAGAGATAGATCTAGAGCAACCTTAGAACACCTGCAGCCATCTCTCTACAGGGTGCAGTTTCAAGAGATAACAACATCATCATGTTTTCCTTTTACATGTCCGACCTCGGTGAAATTCCAAAAATGTTGAACACCACTATTCCTATGCATCCTTCTCAACCAATAGAACATTCACACATTATTTAATTTTGAAGTGCAATTATCTAACCATATGATGTGTTTATCAAATATGATATTTCTGTTATTCAAATTACCATAGAAGTTCTCGAAACAACCTTGTAAGAACTCTGATGAATGTACACAATCATCACTAATATAGAAATGGTATTCCCTCACAATATTTCTCTCTCCCTCTATATTTTTGAGAGAATGAGTAAATACTATATATACAAAATATGGAAACCTGAAGAGAGTAGTAGTATAACGATTGCACTTCATTTTGTTTCTTTAGAGTATAGTTCTCAACAAAATCAACAACAAAAACAATGGTACCAAGAGGAAATGTGCCCTTGCATAACTGGAATTTCTCATCTAACCATTGAGCTTTGTGTGTATGTCATGCATACTCATACACTAGCTTCTCTCGAAATATAGTGATAAAAATTGATGCACTTATTTCATTACTCATTAATTCACACCTCTTGGATTCGTTAACATATTTTTATGTGTATGTCACTGACTTGTATGATCAAAAACTAACTAGATCATTTCTAATTATGTGTGTATTCTTTGTGTGTATAAATATTTGCAAACATTGAAAACCACCACAACTATCACAAGTTCCTTCTAAACATTATTTTTTATAAAAATATTTCCCTTCTTCTATTGTACAAAAAACACTTGAGATGAATTCTCTTGATGATTTACATAGAACATTTATCATACACTCCTGCAAAATATTCTCAGTATGCGAATTAAAACATATAAGCTAGAAAATATCATAATGCATAGAAAATTCAATATGGATCCTACAACAAGTAGTCTGTGAGTGATTTATTTTAACATATAATTTTTTTGACATTTCAAAATATCTTTGACTAATTTTTATTTTTGGATGAGCCTCTTTAAACTTATTAAAAAATTGTGTTTGTGTCATATCAAAAAAAAATAAGGATGTGCTTCACGGTTTCTAGAACCAATTCTTCTTTTTAAAACATCTTTTCGATTAGGTGAAACCCTTGTATTTGTTTTCCAAAACTCTAAAAAAATTTATTTAAACTCATCAACTATGCTTCTGTATTTTCGTGGAAGCCTACCAGAGAATGCCCATAATTCATTGTTATTTGTATCTTCAATTCTTTCACAAATCTCGAGAGCTTTGTATAGTCCTTTCCTGTTTATTTTTAGTGCGCTACTTGTTTTTCTAATAAAACGAGATTTGTTTGTTTCTTTACTTACTATAGTTGATGTAATAACATGTCAAGTATCATTACTAACTTTGGTACATGAGGTTGAACCTACATATTGGTATGCATTCATTAGATTTATTACAATAGATTTTTCATTATCGGTCTTAGATGTTATTAGACCAAGGGTTTTCATTGTAGGTCTATATTTAATATTTTTCATGATTTCAATAAATAATTGACAGCTACCTATTTCATTTATTATGTTTTCCATATCCGATTATTTTTTCTTCTACAAGTTCATTGACAAATCTTATTAGGCATTGGATTTAAAATATTTTCATCAATCTCAAGTACAAGTTTGGGTGTTTTCTATAAAATTTTAATTGGTGATTGATTTAAATGATATATTTTTTTTAATATCATCTAAACATTTTTCATTTTTAATGTGTCGTTTATCCTCATAATTTGGTAAAGAGTGTGTGATTTCAATAGGTTGGTCAATTGGTGTAACATCTATGTTTAAACTTGGAATTGCATCATCATTCATTGAATATTCATCATTCATAGACTCAATTGGTGTTTGAAGATATGTTGCACCATCAATTTCATTTGGAAGAGATGACATGCCTTTATCTTCATCATCAATTTCATTTGGAATCTAGATGACATACCTTCATATTCATGCGTTGATTTCTTTCTTTCACGTATTTCTTGCATTAGCTCCCTTTTTTGTCTTATTTAATTATTCTTTCTTGGATTTTTTGGATGATATACAATTTTTGACAACATGTTCAATCTTTCTTAAAGACGTGTTCAATTTCTTTTTTCACGCCATTTTTTTATCTGGTCCCTTTGTTTTTGCAATTTCTCGAGTGATTGCTTTTTTGGTTTCCTCCCCATAATTCTCAAAAATACCTCACCACAACAAAATAATTCAAATAAAATGTTAGTGACTGTTAGGAATATAATAAAAAGTTGAAACACAATTAAATATATCAAATAACGCTTAAATATTTCACAAAACAATATCTATATCACATAAACTATACAAGAATTTTAACAAGAATCGGATTGTGTAGGAATTTGTAGAAAAACGTGTGATTGGTGGGACCAATATAAAATATATTTTTTGTCTTGTTGGGGTTTAATTTCTATTTTAAGCAATCCATAATGCAAGCGCATTATAACGCAATCACGTTTCATCTTGTTGGGGTTTGGAACACCCAATCCAAAGGATTCGATTTGCCTTGGATTTCCAAACTAGAGGTTTGGACTATGTTTTGCATGATTAAAACTGTGTTTAATAAAAAAAAATCTGAATTTCATGTGTGCACCCCAATATCTCATGCATTAAAACGTAATATTCAAAAATAAATTATACTACAATGTTAAGCTCGATTTTATCTTGATGACGATATAATTCTTTATAAAATCTAATTAGTTTAAGGCTTGTTTTACTAGTGCCTTGTTTTCTTGCAAAAACCTATACATATGTTTTGGTGAAAATTTTATGATTTTTTCATCCAATTTTTTTAATTTTTTTTTTTCTAAACTCCATTCTACACCCAATAAAAAAACTAAAAAATGAGTTTTTTTTCAAAGTTATGGGGTGCACACACAAATATTTTATTTTCTGGATATGTGCACTTTGAAAATTAATAAAAGAATTATATATTCATCCAAAAATTATGAAAAATTAGTGGTACCTTGTACAAGGTCTTAACTAACTTTTCTGCAGAAGGGATTTGAATAAAAAATTATATAACTCAAAAAATGGGGGGTGGGGGGTGGGCGGGGGACGCACACACAATAGGTTCTTATATATTTTACATAGAAATAGATATACTTTTTGTACACACCTCATTTTACCTTCTTAATCTCAACCATTTTTTAAAAAATGAGTAGTTTGGAAACTAGATTCTGAGATCTATGGTACTTATTCTTATCACTTTGTCAAATTTTAAGCATAAGAATGCCAAATTATTCAATGAAGTTCAGGTTTTGTTGATTTCAAGAAAAATGTGTCCCTTTTTAACCCCCTTTTTGTGAACCCCATCTCCATGTGTGCGCGTGTGCACGCATAGGCGCGCACACACACACACACCTTTTAATAGATCTATCACTAAAATAAACAAGATATATGTATATGTTGATATTAATTATAGAATTGTATTGAACATATAGATAACCTAAGAGAAATGTGAATTCATTTATAAAAATAACTGCAATAAGGGTAAACAATACCCACAACTAGGAGATCTTGGAAAATAAATCAGTCAACAAATTTGTAGATTATCAAACTCTAGGATTGAGTAAAATATTGAATAATGAAAGAGAAGGGAAAAGCTATTCTCCCCATTGCAGACCCTGAACCTTCAAAACCACCGTATTTTCTCTACATGCTTTAATGGCTCCCATATTTCATTCTGTGTAACTCAACCTATGCAAATGGAGGCACATTAGGGCAAACTAGGGAATAAAAATAAATTATAAGGAAATTTATGGTTTTTTAGGAAAACCTAAGAGCTAGGGTGAGTATTAAATCAATCATAAGGCCCAAATTTAATCCTCACCTCTTTAAGTGATGGGGTGAATAAATTTAATAATGTAAGGGTAAATTTAATTAATGGGAGTCCTAGAAAAATTTAAATAAATAAAAGATGTGCATGGGAGTGTTTATTGATTTTTTGAAGGGGGAATTAATTAAATTGAATAAAAAAAATACGTAGATAAATAATTAAAAGGGTTTCATGTGTATTATATGCTTTGGAAATAAATTAAACATAACTTAGCAAATAATATTAATAATTTAATTTGAACCTTAAGTGGATGAAAGTAACGAGTTAAACTTAGAGAATATTTTAAATAAGATTGACTAAAATTGTTATAAACTTAAGGAGGGAAAATAAAAGAAATTGATTTAAGGATTAATTAATTAAATAAATAAAAGTAAATTAGGTACTAACTAAGTCGTAATACTTCAGGATAATAAAATAAAATTATTTAAGCATAGGGATGTTATAAACAAGTAAATAAGTATTTTAATATTTTTGATTTACTTAAGGAATTAATGTATTTAATCAATGTATTAAGAAATTAATTTTAATAACCATAGTTAATGTATTTAAATTTTAATTAATGTATTTTATTTTATTTTTAAAAATTGTGTCGTAATTTTCTAGTTATGTTCTGGTTTGGACTCATCAAAATTGTGGCGTTACACTTCCTCTAACGTGAATGAGGTGATCACCCCTTCCTATACCCTAGTAGAGAAGGCTCTACTCCCCAACTCTGAATTTGAGATTAATTCCCTCCTCTTTGTTTGTTAGAGATCCAAAATCAGGAGGATATCAATAATATAGAAATTTTCATACCGATTCACACAAATGAAATTGTAAATCTGAACAATGGTGATTCTTTGTTTAATGTGAGCAGAAGGAAGAAAATGAAAGTTGTAAATGAATCTCTTAAGATGCATCTTATATCCCATGGGAAAGAGTCTCATGGATATACTTTAGTTTGTTTACTTTTGTGTTGTTGTTTTTGTTGTGTTTTAGTTATCCCTATTTTCCGCTATTAGAGGTAACGATATGTGTTCCTTATTGATATATTTTTTGTCTCCATTGGTAATTACTATAATGGGGAAGGGTACCCTCAACCCTCTTTCATCCTTAATAAAAAAAATGAATGAATGTGTTGGGATATTTCCTAGTTAATGAACTCCCTGTGTGTGGATATTTACGATACTAATTATAATTTACATATGGGACATAAAATCCATGGAGATGCTTTTGATATATGAATTGAAATAGTATGGAGTTATTATTTCAATGTGAGACATTAAAATATATATGAAATCTTTATTTGACTAATGTTGTTTTCCTAGAACTTAGATGACATGAAAGTTTTCATCTTATTTGGTTACGCAATAACACAACATGTTCTTAAAGCCATCCTTCTCCTGGCATAACTTTTTCAAAGTGACTGATGAAATTAGAGGCACCTTACCAAGGGGTGTGTCATTGAATAGTGAGTAAAAATATTGTTGAAGGCCTTATAATTCACATGTACAATTATAATTTTTATGAATCCCAAATCATTTATTTATTCAACTTTCTCTTAGACAATTTTTTCCATCAAAGAACATAAAACACTGAGATACATAGTAAATAAATCATTTACAAGAGATATACAGATTGCAATTTAATTTAACAATGATTTTATTTTAAATACACAATCCTTAAAAGAATATGTTGATGTGTGAACATATACATGTTAGTTGAGATGATATCTATACATATTTACATGTAGAAATTATAATTTGTATGTGTTGGATGTGTTCTTTGTTCATGGATTGCTCAACCATTTGATAAAAAGTGTTAGTATTAATTTTTTGGGGTTTTATAATGAGTTAAATGTGTGTTAAGCTACTGAAAACTATGCTCACTATAGAGGCATAAAATATTTCATTACAAATTTTACCATTTTCATCTTATCTATGCACAATGGCATTATAGAGGGAAAAAATGATAACCTATCATTCATACTATGAACAAAATGATGTGGGTAGCCAAATGTTTTTAATTTGGATGTTTGTGATAAAGTGATTGTAATTTTGAATTAATTTTTAAGTCCGTGCATCAAAAATAATATGCATTACCTCTTTTAATGTCTTTTATACCTGTTTGAATGAGGTTTCTTGAAATCTACATATTTGATGATGAAATATTTGAGAATTTTTGCCCTACATTATATTTCTAATTAATGCCATTACGCATAGAACATGGCACACACAATATGAGTGGAGTAATTCACAATCCAACATACAAATCTAGGGGAGATGGTTAGCCCAGTTGAAATCCACCAATAACTTAAATTACTGTACCATCTATCAAAGACCATCTACTCAATAAAACCCTTAACAAAAATAATGATATGTAAATATATAAACATGAGATCAAGTCACTAACACAATACATCAAATGAAGTTTATTGATACCAATTTAATGTATATGTCTTGTAGAATGTGGGTGAACCCACCTGGAGCACCTCTTGCCATGCGGATGCAAATATCTTCAAGGCATGGTTGATCTCTCCTCATATTTCATAATTTTTGTTCTTTAGTTGTTCTTTGCAATGGAATAAAATTTAGAACCGAAGGATTTTCCTATATTTGATTGTATTCAATAAACTTGTTTAAAACAATAAATCATTATAACATAACTTACAAGATCCAATATCTCTTGGTAGACAACAGACTTAAACTCTCAACATGTAATGATCTAACAAACACCCCAACCAAACCTGATTACTATAGTACATATTTTTATTGACAGGTTGAAGTTGAGTTTCCTATAAATGAGTTTACCGCTCCCATGTTAAAATAGATAAATTGTGATTTTTGGAGACTCACAAAATAACCCTCATAACTCTTGAAAGGAGATGTTAAGTTTCCTTTGTGTACCTTGTTATGTGAGGAGTCACTTCAGTCCTTGAATCAACCCCGGATGAACATTTGTTACCTTTTTGATGCCCTTATAGGAGCCTTGATACATTTTTTTACAGCGGTAGGAAGCTACTAAGTCTAAAAATTTGGGTTTCATTTTGAATCACCATTTGAAACCTGGATGGAGAAATTATTATCCGTCTTCACAAAACTCTAGCATTTTTACTAGACAATTACATGGAACCTTCAGTTTAGGGAAAAAACATTTCCTGTATAGTTCTACAAAGCCATTTTTTAGGCCTCTGGTCATAGTTTGACGAGGTCAAACCGGACCAATTACGACTGGTCGCTCTAGTAAACATGTTTCCTTTTGAAAACTATTTTTTAGTTCTGAGTTTCTGTCCACTTTGATGAATTATCCATATATGGGGGAACTTTTAGGAATTTTAGCTTGGCGTGTACATCCATCAAACATTAGTTTTGGATGTGGTTTACTAATCCCTTGAAATAAATTTTAATCATTCGCAACTAGACCAATTACAATCGATGGCCCCATGAAACTAGCTGCCAATCGCAAAACCGTTTCCTAGTTCCGAATTCTGCCAGTTCCTATGAACTCTTGGTATATAAGTGGAAACATACAAATTTAACCATGGTGTGTTTTATCATCAAAAGATAATATTTGAAAGTGAATTCTTAGCCTCTAAACCTATTTTGAACATTTTTGTAGCTAGAAGGAAAATTTAAAAATAAAGTTGTAGGACCCATGTCGGGTTGCCAAACCACCGTGCAACTTTTGACACATGTAAATAACTTTTGGAAAACTCTATAGTGTAACTTTTTTTATGAAATAGAACTTCTAATAAAATGGTGTTTCTCTCTCTTCCTTTCTCTTTCTCTTTCCTTGGTTACGAAGTGAAGTGAAATGAAATGAACTGAATACATGTTTCTAAACCTTTTATTTCGAGTGAAATTTTTAATTATTATTACATTTAAATGGGAACTAAAGAAATTAATTATGTTAGATTAGGGTGGATTCCATGTCAATGATTTATCGCTGATTTCATGCTCACATGGTTTTGTAGGATGCAATAAAGATGGCGAAAGAGCGATGCGTAATTCATTAGTTATTATTGTAATTTTAATAGGTCATTGTAAAATTAATATATGTATATTGTAGTCTCATGCTACATGAATGTTATATTTGAAATTTGTTAATATGTATGGAATGCTAGTTTTAGGGATATCTTAGCAAATGTGCATTTAATCACAGGTTCAATTTGATTCGTAGTTGCATATGGTAAAAGGGTTTGATATATATATATAGTAAATGAATTTGAAGTTAATACATTGTGGGGAATTTTTCATTGTTCAATAAATGATTAATTAATTATTGTGTTGTATTCTTGCATTGTAAATTTAATAAAGAGATTTAATCGAAACACTTAACCCTAGTATAATATCTTTGCATAACTAGTCTTAATGTGTGTGATCCTTCGTAGCGTAGAAAAAAATTAAAACCATAGAATAAACTTAAACCTTGTACTTGATGGCGTCTCCTAGGTTAGGTAAATAAAACCCCTAGTTGAAGTTTATCGTCATAGTCGTTATGTTTAGCGACATTTTTGTGAACCTATCTTTTAGGAATGACATGGTCAAACTTTATCTGGAGTATGTAGTTTCCTTCTAGTCTTGGTAATTGCGAGGATAATGTCCTCTCTTTAGGCCTGAAACCATGTTGAGTCGTCAAGACCACCTTCAAAGTCACCTTGTGAGTCCTTGTTCGAAGCAATGACTATGCAGTGTAACCTTACCATCTGTGGGTTAAATAGAGATAATACTCCCTTATGATCCTTTTTGATTGCCAGGTCTTACGTGATTAGATCTAGAAATTAACTTCATCAACGAATAGAGTCCCTGTTGGATCCAGACGACATAATTGGAGATCATGAAATACTTTTTCTAGGTATTAAACTCTTATTAATGAACTCCTTAGTTCCTCAAAGTTAAATGTGTTACCCTGGTTTCTATCAACATATCACCTTAGTCTTTTCTTGAAGGTTGTTTAGCATAAATATGTCCTCTTGCCTTAAACTCATATCTAGTTGAGGCGTTGATCATTATGTGTAGCTGGAATTAAAGAAACCCTCAATTGTTTAGGAGGTTAACTTGGGATTCGTGTGTATTTATAATGCTTCCAATCATATGCTTATCCAAATTGTTAAATAAGTACTTTCATAACTCTTTATGTTATAAAGTGACACCAAAAAAAAGAGACCTAGCAAATATTGTAAATGAAGTGAGAAATAATAGTATGTGTGATAATGTTTTAGGAACAAAAATTCACTAGAAGTCCTTACGGATGTTCAAGGCATTGAAGTTTTTGTTAATAATGGATACAAATTGATTCTTGGTTGGACTAGTTCTTTGAGCCAGTTTAGAGTCCACTAAAAATAAGATAAAATAAAATTATGTCTTGTAAATGCTTAACTAAATCAAACTAAGATTGATACTAAAACAACCATAGTACGAAAACAAATGTGCTGGAAATGGAAGGAAGTTTATAGAAAAGAGAAACTTGAACCTTCACCTCCTTTGATGTGTACTGCTTTTCCCTTAACAACTTCTGGTTGGTCCCCTTGCATAACGAGGGTAAAATTAAATGTCAACTAAACATATTTTGAGAAAACAAACCTTCAACATAAGAACGAGAGAATTAGGAACTTTGTAGGTAATTGGAAATATGGAATTTAATTATGTAAGTTATGGAGATTTTCATAAGGGATAAAGAGAAATATTAAATGGTTGAACAATCAGTTCAGTGTGAAATGATTTACAGAATCTGTATGTGGAAAATGGATAAAATCATCCTTGTATAAAAATGTTCCTGGAATGTTAATCGTAACTAAGATGTAATCATGGAAATGGTGTGTTTTGAGGTTACAAATCCTTGAGTCCCTTTTCTTGCAGTTGGGTTATTACTAGCATTCGTTCATTGAGGAAGGTGTGGCATCAACATGTATATGGTGTTTTCATGTGTCTATGTGGGTCGATGACTTATGTAAGTGTTATATGTGTTATGGAGTTTTCCTTACTTGGAGCCTTTACGGCGTTGTGTAGTGAGCAATGTAAGTCAAAAAATATATATTCCTTGTATTTTATTGTTATATTTGTGAGTATAAAATGTGGCTATTACACTTGGTATCAGAGCGGAGGTTCATGCTCTCGAACCTCTGGGGAAAATTGGATTTGTGATGGTGTTACATGATGGTGGTGGATATTAGAAGAGTAATCTGATATAAGCATGATTTGAACTATATCGTAATTGTGAAATTGTGAACGCACATGTTGTCTATGTCACTTAGTGCGTATTTTTTTATCATGTTGATGTACTTGTGATAAGATTATTCTCTCTAATTTTCATGGATTCTATGAAGAGTTCACGTGTGATGTACCACCTTATTGTGTGTGACAAAATAATGTTATTGTGGATTGTGAAATGTTGGAGCATTTTGTCATTATGTGATATGTAAGTGTATTGATATATTGTATGAAAAAATTAATGTAAAGTGAATTAGATTTTATTGTGATGTCGTCACTGTATTGTGATGAATCGTGCACATTACCATGTTGTATTGCTTTTGACTATATGTTGTAAGGTTAGAAATTATGTTCCTCATACATATAATTCATGTAATATGTGATGGTTCATGCCGTGATTCAGGGGCATATCTGAGTGTATGATACCTAGTGTAAAGTGATTAAAATTTGGGTAAAAAATGTGGTAATGTGATGTATCATAACCTATGAAAGTAATGATTGTGTTATACCCTATATATATACCATGCGTAAGACATTATGGTTGATGCAGTCTAGAATTCTCAGTTATCACCTAGTTGCACTGACACATCGCTCAACATAGGCTGAGCGCTCACATGAAGCACGCCAATGTATGAGGTCCCTCTTTAGGATTGTTGTAGCAGGATGGTAGCATGGTGTAACGATAAAGACAAATATTTAGAAACTAATCCATCATTACACAATTATACTGAACCAAATCTATAAAGGCATACATTAAAGTATAAATCATCAAGAAATCAATAGCATGTAATGATAACACATAGAAGACACTTTGGTTTGTCCAGTATTCTTCATATAGTAAACATGACAATAATACAGAAGCTTGATACAATAATAGTCATGCGCGCATGGATCTGTTACAATTATCTAGTCACATGCACTCATGAATATCTAACCCTTCAATATCACCGATTTTCAACTAGGTGATTCATCTAATATATATAGGGTGGGGAACTTTCCCTTCACTACTAACTATGCCAAAAATAGGGCACACACTAATAATATCCATGTGCCATTTACAATTATAGCCATACATGCAAGTATGGTATCTATAGATCATTTACAGTTAACTAGAGTGATGAATCTATTCTTGGATTACTTCCATGTAAGAATGCTTCAATAAGATCCTCCAAATATAGAAAAAGTGTGGCGCAAAAGTCTTAGCATCGCTTTGTGTGTTCCGCATGCCAGCCTCTGAAAATAGCCTTGATCTACAAAATCGACTAAGTCCTAAGAGTTTGACTCTACACCTCTGTGCGCGATGCCTTCCTATTCCTTCGAGCCTTCGATCCCATCTTATTTTTCCGTGTGGACTCTTTGTGTGATTTCTAATAAGTATTTTATCTTACCAACATTACCCCACACTAATCTCATTGTCACCTTGACAATGGTGATGTCCACAATTGAGTAAAGAATAGTTGAAATTCAAGATGCTAAATGAATTTTACACAAAGAATAGAAAAGAATTAAAGAATCAAAGAATTATTTAGGATTCAAACTCCTCCATTTATTTTTGAAGCATCATCTCTGGATACTCCTCCTTTATGTCTTCTTCTTTTTTCTCCCACTCCATTAATTCTTTTCCTGCTTTCTCATGAACATCCACAATGATAGATTTCATCTCATCCTGAGTTAATTTTCCTTGCTCATTCTGGATTACAAGAATTATGCTTGACATAGATGTATGCATCCCTTCCAAGACATCCATCTTCTAAGAAATGAGTTTTCCAAGTTCATCTAACCTTTCTTTATGCGGTTCCTGTGCCGCGGCCAATGTCTTGCACTTCTGCTTCACCATAGTTAGTCTTTCAGCGTGGCCTAGTGTGTCATCCTTCATGGCTTGTTGCACCTCATTGTCTTTTGTCAATGTTTTTACCCTTATTATCACATTTGGAGCTATGCATATCATTAAGGCATGACTGGATTTCTTCAATTCCTCTTAGAGTTCTTGTAGTAGGCCCTCATATGTAACAATCTTCCTTACTACTACAGCGTGTGTTTTTTCTGCTTCTTCTGCTGGATCCTTGGGTTGCTCTGGTATACGCACCTTTTCATTCTCCAATAATAATTTTATCATTGTCTTTGTGTAGTGCATCACAGAAGGAAATTATTTTGGTACTTGTGATTTCAAATGTGGGCATACCTTTAGTGCATCATCTCCAATTTTCTCCACCATACTAACAAAAGTCTCATATTTCCTTTTGCTCAGATCCCTCTCCTATACTAAACACACTATTTCCACATTCTTCACCTTTACCTTCTCTGTCAACGCTTTTATTATAGCATATTTTTCAATGTTCCTTCTAGCTACCTCAACAGATACTTTCACCAAGGCATTGCTTACTTTCTCATCCATCATAACAATTGGTTTAATTGTCATGTGTCGGGATTCTGGTGTCTTCTTCAATCGTCTAGACACACATGATTCTTCACAGACATCAAAATCTAGTTCATGACTTTCCTTGCACTCAAAAGCCATGATACCTTTCGCACGCCAAAATATTTCACACATATGAATATGTTCAACAACATGCTCGATACCTTTGTACTATAGGAGACAAAGACACATCTCTGTATAAATGTTCTGGGGTTTTTGCGGGCCTTGACCACCCGACCCAGAACCTCCTTGGTTTCCTCTACCTCCAAATCCACCAAAAACACTGGAACTAGAACAACCCATACCTCCTGATCTGCCTCCTAAAGTTGGAATAGGGCCCGTAGATGCACTCCCCTATGTCCTAACAATGGTACTATACTGGACCCCTACAGTGTGTGAAGTACTCCCAGTTCCAGAGGTGAATACCACACTCAGCGTGCTCATATTCTGTGTAGATGATAAGCCTGAAAATGTAGCCCCAAAGAATAAGGAAGTTGTCTGTGCTACCATTGATATACTTGTTTTCTGACTTATTTCTACTCTTTCACTTCCTAACTGAAAACTTTGTTTACCTGTTGTACTAGATACTCGAAAACCAAGCGCAAGGGCTAGGTCGGTAGGTTGGCTTAGATGCACGCCCGTGGCCCAGGTCATATCCACTAGCGTGCTTCCATGTGAGGCCGGATAGGGTTCTCTGTCATGCTTTCCTAGATGGGGGAGTTCCTGATGCTCTAGCTCTTATTCATCCTCATGAGCCTCAAATCCTTCACGAGCCATCTCTCTCCACAACTCCATCTGTTCTGTAACTTCTTTCTTCTTGCATAATTCTCTCTCGCGCACCTCGTCATACTTTATCCACCTCTCTTCCCTCTACCGTGATGCCGCTAGGTCTGCCATCTTTCACCAATCCTGTTCTTGCCCCCATGCATGGATATTTTTAGCTTACCATGGGTTTATCTTCCAAATTCAATGTTAACATCAGTATCTTGATGGCCAGTGGAATACCTTACAAATACGTCCCTCTAGGGTACCATAGGAAGTGGAACTCAGCTACCTCCAGGCATGAATAAGTCAAAATTGAATCCTCCAGAATATAGTTGTTTAGAACACTGTGAAATCAGGTATCTACCACGCGAGTCCAGATCAATGTAGCATCATATATTTTTTGAAATTCCTCTTGTGTCCCAACAACTGTGCAATACCTCCAATCTGTTTAGATACAAATGCAGTCAACCACTCGTATAATTCTACGAGAAAGATAGCAAATAAGCTCTCGTACAAACTATCATACAAATTCAGCTCTACCCAACTGCGTGCGTTAAATTTGGATCCAGTGCTAAACCTTCATGCGTATTCTTCCTCTAGATCATGAATCCACTCTTTAACACTCGCCAAAGTTAGCCGGTATGTCTTCATTGCGAACCATCCTGAAAACAACTAAAAAATGGGTCCCGACAACGGAACCAATGATGTAGTCTAGAATTATCAGTTATCACCTAGTCACGCTGGCACATCACTCAGCATAGGCTGAGCGCTCACCTGAAGTGTTCCAAGGTACTAGGTCCCTCTTTAGGGTTGTTGTAGCAGGATGGTAGCATGGTGTAACGATAAAGACATATATTTAGAAACTAATCCATCATTACATGGTTATACCGAACCAAATCTATAAAGGCATGCATTCAAGTATAAATCATCAAGAAATCAATAGTATGCAATGATAACACATAGAAGACACTTTGGTTTGACCAGTATTCTTCATATAGTAAACATGATAATAATACAAAAGCCTAATACAATAATAGTCATGCGTGCATGGATCTGTTACAATTATCTAGTCTCATGCACTCATGAATCTCTAACCCTTCAATATCACCATTTTAAACTAGGTGATTCATCTTATATATATAGGGTGGGGAACTTACCCTTCACCACTAACTATGCCAAAAATAGGTCACATGCTAATAATAGCCACACGTCGTTTACAATTATAGCCATATATGCAAGTATGTTATCTATAGATCACTTACAGTTAACTAGAGTGATGAATCTATTCTTGGATTACTTCCATGCAAGAGTGCTTCAATATGATCCTTGTAGACAAAGCATGGTGTGCAAGTCTTGGCATCACTTTGTGTGTTCCGCATGCCAACCTCTTAAAATAGCCTTGATCTACGAAATCAGCTAAGTCTTGAGAGTTTGACTCTGCACCTCCGCGTGCGACGCCTTCCTTTTTCTTCGCACCTTCGATCCCCTCCTATTTTTCTGCATGGACTCTGTGTGTGAATTCTACTAAGTTTTTTATCTAACCAACAATGGTTAATTTGTGTGAATTGCCATTGTGTTAGTGATGTAGTTATGTGTTATGTTGTGGACCCTACACTAACTGACCTTAACAGAAATCGGTAAATTGTGTATGTTTGGAGTGAGGAAATGTGTACCATTGACCATTCACTTGAGCCAAGTAAGAGATAGGAAGTGGAGCCTTACATAGGCTGAAAACCCACTTTTTTTTGTTTTGTATGTGTGGCACTTGCTCAACAGGTGTCATACATATTGTGTTTCGCGGACACCTTAGGCTCAATAGATGGCAACTTGTACTCCTTTCTCTCTCCTGATATGGTTATCGAATGGATTAAACCTATGTGATTTTGACTATGTTGAGCCTTGTCAAAGTGGTGGTGGGATGATTTAGATAGAGATGATGATTTTTGTACTTTTTCTATGATATTTGACGACCTGAGGCTTGATGTTTCCAAGTGCCAACAACTCATTGAGTACCCCCCTGTTGTGGCTGTATAAGGCCACATAGTTATCATAATTTGTTATTCCTATACATGTATTTTATTCGTAAATCAAACAATTTCCCTTTTGTTGCTAGAACCAAAAGTTTGCTTGATTGACATGTTCTTATATTTTGGGAATTAATTTGGTTGTTGCACTAACATTTAGATTTTGCACTAACATGGCTAATTAGCCATTCTCTTTTCGCAGTTTTAAACTGTGTATCAAGTTCAAAAAATTTATAGCCTAGCCCAAGGCTTGGGATTGTTGCCACTTGGCATTTGATATGGATTTTTATTCTGGTTCTAATGTCGTAATGTGTTGGAATAGGGGCAAGGGATTCACCATGGAGTGGTGGGACCGATGGACCCACTTCACTGTATGGGGGTATGCCCCAAGGATTTATAGATAACTATCGGGTTGATGAACCACGAGTTATTATGTCACTTGGGTTAGAGGTGTCTAGACTCTATGCACCTAGGGCCATAGGGTGACCGGCCTCTTTTGGGGAGAGAAAACAGAAATTTATCTTTATTTTATCACTTGAGGGAGGTATAAGAGACTTGAGGGAGGCATAAAAGACACTTCAGGGAGGTATAAGACACACTTGAGGGAGGCATAAGATATTTTTGTGGGTGTGATTGATGCCTTGGGAGGTATATGGAGTTGTTTTATGGTTCGTGGGAGGTATATGTAATTGTTTTGTGATGCTTTGGGAGATATATGGAGATTGTTTTGTGATGTCTTTTGATGTGTGGATTTGGTATAGTGAGTTATGTGTACTACTATGAGTCTTGTTAGATATTTTATGTTTGAGGCTTGACGCCCCTCCTCGGTTAGTATCGACTATTAGATATTGTCTTGGCACTATGTTGATAAAGTCATGGTTTTCAGGTCATGTGATACCCGTTGTATATGTATCATCGTCATGAATCTGTTTGTCAGTTACATGTGTGTATTGGATCTATGTCTATGACATAATTGTTGGAAATTATTTGTTATGTGAATTACTTGATGTCTTTTCATGGTCGAAGTAGAGGCCTCGTGGTGTGATATAGTCGTGAGTGTATGTAGAAATATTTTTCGTGGGTCGTTGTGTTGTGTTGAGTTTTGTGTGACACCCTGGGCCAATTACTATTAGGCACCCACAAACATAAGAAAACTAAGATCTTAAACAATGAAATATATAGATTTGAGATTAATACATACTTTAAATGAAAAGACTAAGTAATAAAGAAAAATAGAACTACCAATCTTCATAGAAAATTAAAATTTAAGATATTCCCAAATTTATTCTACTTCCTTGTGGTCGCTTTGTACCAATGAGTTACTTTTCTAGAGACATGTGTCATTATTAAAATTATATCTTATGTATTCCTAGAGCATTGGTGTTGTGTTGCATCGAGGACGATGCTCTTATAATGGGAGGGAAATGTAGTTCCGCAACAAAACTAAATAAATAACATAACATAACATAAATTAAATGCAGTGGGTGAATGGACGGTGTTTGGTGATGACATGAGTGGATGTTGTAGGGGGTTTACAATTCACATGGGAAACCCAGGCGTCAATCAGACCTGTCATTTTCCTTGCTTAATAATACATACTTTTTTTTAGATCCGCAACAAAAATTTAGCAGTATTTGGAAAGATGCAGCGATATCAAAAGACATGGATTTCATCACGGAAGCAACTTTGTTCTCCTATGCATCAAACAGTTCTCCAATCCGATTAGTTACATTTTCTTTCTTACTCCCAGTCTATGTCAACGCGTGAGCTTTAAAAAAGCTATGGATGTCCATCACAACAGAAAAGACACAAAACTTTTGTCAGATATTGTAGTTACAAATGCTCTGGTAGGCATGTAAACAGATACTTCAGGGAGCTATGCTAAACATGGATCTGGAAAATAGCCATCCCTAAAATAAGTCCAATATGGGTTAGGCCAGTGTTACACACAAAGATTATGGAAAAAATTTGGATAACATTATTCATTATTAAATCTTTGGTCTTCATATTTCTCACCATGGTCCATTATCTGGGTTTTTCTCTTTTTCTGTGAACTCGTGTTAACTTCAAGTTCATTATTGTGGCTATATGGCTCGCTGTGAGCTCTTGGCTGTATGAATTTTCTTGGGTCGTCATTTATTTTAATTATGTTTAATATTGACCCTATAAACCTTGGTTCATTTCTTTGGCTCAGTAAAGCTCGCGAGCTCATGGCCACTCATCACTATTAAATTTGGGTATGGCTAGTTTTTGTAGTGACATGAGCTCTACCTCGTTTCACAACTTGGCCTCATGCATAACACGGTGTGCATTGTTAGCTCGCTATGGCCTTCATCTCTTAGTAATGATTTGCTTGAGACATGATTCTGTAATATGTTGGTTCAAGTGTACTAGGTTCTATGCATGTTTGGAGAACATACTTCTAAAGGAAATTTTCAGCTCATTGGCATCTGCACCTAGTTTTTGAAGTGGGAGGTCCCATGGTCAAATCCTATGAACTCTTATGATTGAACAAGAGAGGATGTTGAGAGTAACAGTGATGAGATGCATGATGAATAGTCAGATCCAACAGTTAAAGAGGAACCTCTTTCCCTACACACTGCAGATGTGGGAGAATTCACATGGAACGTGAATTGTATGACTGAATGCCCCAAAGAAATCCGTTGCATGGATTTCTTCATTTTGGGGATGTGCACAAATGGTTTTATTGAAGAAGCTTTAGAGACGTTTGAGCAAAGCAAAGTAAATGGGTGTTCTTGGTGCACAAAAACCATTTAGCGGAATGACTGGAAGATGGATGATGTCTTATCGAATGTGGGTGAATCCACTTGGAGTGCCTCTTTCCATGCAGACGCAAATATATTCCAGGCATGGTTAATCTCTCCTCATCTTTCATAATTTTTGTTCTTTTATTTTTCTTTGCAACGGAATAAAATGTAGAAACGAAGGATTTTCCTATATTTGATTGTATTAAATAAACTTGTTTAAAAGAATACAGCATTATAATGTAACTTCCAAGATCCAATATCTCTTGGTCGACAACGGACTTAAAATCTCACCATGTGGTGGTCTAGAAAACTCCCCAGCCAAACCGGATTACTAAAGTACCTATTTTTATTGACATGTTAAAGTTGAGTTTCCTGTAAATGAGTTGACCGCTCCCGTGTTAAAACAAATAAATTGTGATTTTTGGAGACTCGCAAAACAACCTTCATAACTCTTGAAAGGACATGTTAATTTTCCTATGTGTACCTTGTTATGTGAGGAGTCACTTTAGTCCTTGAATCAACCCCAAATGAACATTTGTGACCTTTTTGATACCCTTATAGGAGCCTTGTTACATTGTATTGCAGCGGTACGAAGCTGCTAAATCTAAAAAAGTTGGGTTTCATTTTGAACCGCCATTCCAAACCGGGATAAAGAAATTATTATCCGTCTTCATAAACCTCTAGTATTTTTACTAGATAATTGCATGGAACCTTTAGTTTAGGGAAAAACGCTTTCCTATATAATTATGCAAATCCATTTTGTAGGCATCTAGTCATACATTGACGAGGTTAAACCGGACCAATTACTACTAGTTGCGCTAGAAAACATGATGCCTTTTGAAAAATATTTTTTAGTTCTGAGTTTCTATCCACTTTGATGAATTATCCATATATGGGGGAACTGGTAGGACTTTTATCTTGGCGTGTACATTCATCAAACATTAGTTTTGGATGTGGTTTACTGAGCCCTTGAACTAACTTTTAATCCTTCTCAACTAGGCCAATTACAATCGATGGCCTTAGGAAACTAGCTTCCGATCGCAAACTATTTACTAGTTCTGAATTCTGCCAATTCCTATCAACTCTTGTTATAAAAGTGGACATATAAATTTAACCGTGGTGTGTTTTCTCATTGGAAGACAACATTTGAAAGTGATTTCTTAGCCTCTGAGCCTATTTTGAAAATTTTTGTAGCTAGTAGGAAAATGTAAAAATAAATTTCTAGGACCCCTATCCAGTTGCCAAACCACCATGGAACTTTTGACACATGTAAATAACTATTTGAAAACTCTATAGTGTAACTTGTTTTGTGAAATAGAACTTTTAACAAAATGGTGTTTCTCTCTCTCGTTTTTCTTTCTCTTTCCTTAGTTACGAAGTGAAGTGAAATGAAATGAAATGAATACATGTTTCTAAACCTTTTCTTTCGAGTGAAAATTTTAATTATTATTACATGTAAATGGGAACTAAATACATTAATTATGTTTGATTAGTGTGGATTCCATGCCAACAATTTATTGTTGATTTCATGCTCACATGGTTTTGCAGGATGTAATAATGATGGCGAAAGAGCGATGCGTAATTCATTATTTATTATTGCAATTTTTATAGGTCATTGTAAAATTAATATATGTATAATGTAGTCTCATGTTATAGAAATGTTATATTTGAAATTTGCTAATATGTATGGGATGCTAGTTTTATAGATATCTTAGGAAATGTGCATTTAATCACAGGTTCAATTTGAGTCGTAGTTGCGTATGGTAAAAGGGTTATATATATATATAGGAAATGAATTTGAAGTTAATACATTGTGGGGTATTTTTCATTGTTCAATAAATGATTAATTAATTATTGTGTTGTATTGTTACATTGTAAATGTAATAAAGAGATTTAATCGAAACACTTAACCCTAGTATAAGATCTTTGCATATCTTGTCTTAATGTGTGTGATTCTTCGTAGCATAGAAAAAAATTGAAACCATAGAAAAAACTTAAACCTTGTACTCAATGGCATCTCCTAGGTTAGGTAAATAAAACCCCTAGTTGAATTTTACCTTCATAGTCATTATGTTTAGCAACATTTTCTTGAACCTATCTTTTAGGAATGACATGAACTAACTTTATCCGGAGTATGTGGTTTCCTACTAGTCTTGGTAACTGTAAGGATAATGTCCTCTCTTCAGGCCTGACACCATGTTGAGTGGTCAAGACTGCCTTGGAAGTCACCTTGTGAGTCCTTGTTCGAAGCAATGACTATGCAGTGTAACCTTACCTTCTGTGGGTTAAATAAGCTAATACTCCATTAGTATCCTTTTTGATTTCTAGGTCTTATGTGATTAGATCTAGAAATTAACTTCATCAACGAATGGAGTCCCTGTTGGATCCAGATGACATAATTGGAGATCGTGAAATACTTGTTTTAGGTCTTAAACTCTTATTAATGAAATCCTTAGTTCCTCTAAGTTAAATGTGTTACCTTGATTTCTATTAACATATCACTTTGGTCTTTTCTTGAAGGTGGTTTAGCATAAATATGTCCTCTTGCCTTAAACTCGTATCTAGTTGAGGCATTGATCATTAGGTACAGCTGGAATTAAACCAACCCTCAATTGTTTAGGAGTTTAACTTGGGATTTGTGTGTAGTTAATTCTTCCAATCGTATACTTATCCAAAATGGTAAATAAGTACTTTTGTAACTCTTTATGTTATAAAGTGAGACCAAAAAAAAGAGACCTAACAAACATTATAAATGAAGTGAAAAACAATAGTATGTGTGATAATAGTTTAGGAACAAAAATTCACAAGAAGTCCTTACGGATGTTCTAGGCCTTGAATTTTTTGTTAATAATGGATATAAATTGATTCTTTGTGGGACTAGGCCTTTGAACCGGTTTAGAGTTCACTAAAAATAAGATAAAATAAAATTATGTCTTGTAAATGCTTAACTGAATCAAACTAAGATTGATACTAAAAAAACCATAGTACGAAAACAAATGTGCTTCGATTGGAAGGAATTTTATATTAAAGATAAACTTGAACCTTCACCTCCTTTGATGTGTATTACTTTTCCCTCGACAACTTCCGGCTGGTCCCCTTGCATAACGAGGGTAAAATTAAATGTCAACTAAACATATTTTGAGAAAACAAACCTTCAGCATAAGAACGAGAGATTTAGGAACTTTGTGGGTAATTAGAAATATGGAATTTAATTATGTAAGTTATGGAGATTGTCATAAGGGATAAAGAGAAATCTTAAATGGTCAAACAATTAGTTGAATGTGAAATGATTTGTAGAATCTGTACGTTGAAAATGGATAAAATCATCCTCGTATAAAAATGTTCCTTCAATGTTAATCATAACTAATATGTAATCATGGAAATGATGTGTTATGGGGTTTCCAATCCTTGAGTCCCTTTTCTTATGGTTGGGTTATTACTAGCATTCATTCATTGAGGAAGATGTGGCATTGACATGTATATGGTGTTGTCATGTGTCTACGTGGTTCGATGACTTATGTAAGTGTTGTATGTGTTATGGATTTTTCCTTACTTGAAGCCTTTGTGGCGTTGTGTAGTGAACAATGTAAGTAAAAAAAAATTCCTAGTATTTTACTATTGTATTTGTGTGTATAAAATGTGGGTATTATAGATTGTGTAAGTTTTAAGTTTTTTTCTTTTTAATAGAATTCATTTCTTCATCCATATCTTATATCCAGTCTTCGTCTTCTACAACATATTTGAAATAAATAGGATCACCTTGTGAAAATAGATCAAAATCATAGTATAACTCTTCGTCATGCTCATTTTTTCATACAGCTCCCTGAGACTTCATTTCTTCTTAGAAGCATTCATGAAACAAGAGTGAGGTTATGCTAATGTTGGGTTGGATGAATCACTATTCTTTAGAATCATATTTCCTTGATGCCTCGAGTCTTCACTAAGCTGAAATTTTGTTCTAGGTCTCCATACTATCTGTGGAGTAGGTGTCATGAAATTCAATCTTGAGTGAGTTCTTTAAGGACTGTAAGTTTTCATTGCATTCTAAGGAGCTACTACTGAAATCTCTTAACTAATTAGGCTGCATACTAGAGTTGTTCTTAGAGTGTGTCCTTATCGAGCTGGTTGATTATCCTGTGCACCATTTTATTTAACTTCATACTCTTCATGGGATACCTCTATAGAGATACCTGACAATTTTTCAATACTTCCATCATAAGCTTCGTTCTCTATAAAATCTACATCTCTGTTTATAATAGCCTTCCTTGCGATGGGATTATACAATTTATAATCCTTTAACTACTCACTGTAACCTAACAAAATGCATTTTTCACTTCTATCATCCAGTTTCTTTCTTTTTTCTTAAGGTACTAGTGCATATTCCACACATCTAAATTCTCTTAAGTGTGTAACACGGTGTTTTATTCCACTCCATGCTTGTTGAGGAACATGGTTTTTTGCACTTTTCGTAGGGAACTTATTCAATAGGTAGGTTGCACATGTAACTGCTTCTACCCAATACTCATTCAATAAGTGTTTTTCCTTCAGTAGACTCCTAGCCATGTCCATGAGATTCCAAAAAAAAATTCTACTACATTTTTTTGTTAAGGTGTCTACCTAGTTGTCAACTTCTTGTGTATTCCATTTTCCTTGAAAAAATTTAAAAATTCATTTGAAATATAAAAGGAATGATAAACAGATCATACCAATCCAAGAACTTATATGCTAATTAAACACCACGATCAATAAGATAAAAGAAAATTCACTAGAAAAGGTGTAATAAAACCTTTGCAAAAAAATGAGTAGTGATATCATATATTATTATGGAACTCAATGAAATACAATGATAATGGGACTATCTTGTATAGGTAAGGAATAACAATATGATAACCATTCAAGGTCGTAGATCAAGCCATAAATCAAGGAAGAACCTAGTCATCAAAGAGCTAGTTAATTCCAGATATTTAGGAAAGAACTATTCATCAAGGATCTAGTCAATACCATAGATCAAGGAAGAAAATATCCCTAACAATTAGATACTATCTCCTAATAGCTAAATAAAATAAAAGAAATATCCACACACATAAGTGGGTGAGGATAAATACAATAAAGTTAAATAAATTACCTAGGTGAACATGATCTATGGTAAATACCTACTCTAACACTCCCCCTCAAGTGAAGGTAGGGGCTGAAAATAAAAGTTGCATATCCACATTATGATTCCTAAGAACTAGGCCTGATGAGGTAGTCATGTACAATATATTCAAGAAGAAATCTCGAACAAAAAGAAGGAAATAATATTGCTAGAAGGAAAGAGAAATAAGAAGAAGAAGAAGAAGGAATATGTTATCATGAACACCCCGAAAGAACAAATTTTAAAACCCCAAGCGTGCCACGCAACTCAAGGTAGCGAGGTAATGCAAAAGGATTCATAAAGATTTATGTAACCTAATGTTGTTTCAGAATGTACTCCAAGAAAATAATCCCATCCTGAATGTGTTGACAAATGAAGTGGATTTGTATCTCAATATAATTGGTCCGTTGGTGCTCAACTTGGTTGCAAGAAATATGAATTGCACTTTTTTTGTCACACCAAAGTAAAGTCGATGAATCCTATGAGAATCCAAACTCTGTCAATAAATGTTGAAGCCAAAGAATTTGCTGAATCACTATAACTGATGCCTTGTACTCTGCCTTTGAATATGAAAGTGCAATAGCGTGTTGCTTTTTACACACCCAAGCAACTGGAGAAGAACTAAGACAAAAAAATATATCTGTAAGTGGAATGCCTATAATCATTAAAGCATGCCCAATCTGAATCTATATAGCTAACCAATTGAGTATAACCCCTAGTGTAATGTAGGCCAAAGTGGGAATTTCCCTATAAATAACACAAAATCCTTTCAGGAGCTTGCCAGTGACTACCATGATGATAATGTGCAAAAAAAGATACAAGCCCTACCATAAATGAAATATCAAGGCGAGTATGGGTCAAGTACATGATACTTCCAGCCAACTGCCTCTACAATTTAGGATCACAAAGTTGAGTGTTACATGTGGAAGTAAGAGTAACTCCATACTAAAAAGAAGATGGATTGGGCTTGCAATCACCCATATCAAATCGCTAAAGAATATAATGTGTGTACTTTTGTTGACTCAAATGAATCCCTAAAACTGTCTGAGAAATCTGCAATCCAAGGAAATAATAGAATAACCCAATATCTGTCATGTCAAAATATGTAGAAAGATACCTCTGAATAGTATGAATGTGGGAAGAAGAGCTCCAAGTATGTAACATGTCATCAAAATACAAGAAAAGTATCACAATCTTCTCACCAACATTCTAGAAATAAGCTGAATGATCAAATTATGAATGAACAAAACCAGTATATAGAAGAAAAGTATCCATCTTCTCATACCAAGCCCGAGAGGCTTGTTTGATACCATAGAGAGACCTTCAGAGCCTACAAATAAGAGAACAATCTTGAACAAATCTATTAGGTTGCTCCATGTATATTTCCTCTTGTAAATATCTATGTAAAAAGGGACTCTTCAAGTCCACCTGGTATACGCACCATCCCTTTGATGTAGAAATATCAAGTACAAGGGATATAGAATCCATCTTGACAAATGTTGTAAATTTCTCAGAGTAATTAATACCTTCAACTTGTCAAAAACCCTTTACAAAAATATGATCCTTATATTTTTCAATGGACCCATCAACGGCATATTTGGTTCGATATACCCACTTACAACTTACCATATTTCTTCCTGTAGGAAGAGATACCAAATCCCAAGGATGATTCCTCATCAAAGAACAATACTCATTTGTCATCACATCATCCCTCTCCTGTATCCCATGAGATTTTGAAAATGACTGTAGATCCTCAAAAATTACCTAACACAAAATTCCAAAACCTGTAGAATGTGTGTGATGATGCCTAGTGATTGAAAGATCTTGTATCAATGGTGTTGCCTCAGAAACTATAGTAGGATCCCACTTAGGTATAGTGACAAAATCAGTGGGAATAGTATCCTAAATGACATCTGTAACCTCCTCATCAATATCCTCAAAGAAAGGATCCTCAAGATGAGCTAAATAAGAAGAAGTATTCATGGAAGAATATGAAGAATCATGCGGTGTGAAGAACTCATCAAATTGAACATGTGTTCAAAAAATAACCTCAAGAGTATCATGATCTAAAATTCAATAACCTCTCATATCCTCATAATACCCTACCAAGATCAAGGGTTTTCTCTTCTTATCCAAGGTTGTCCTTTTCTTCTTTGGCATGAAGTCCCAATCATGTCTCCTAAATACTCAAAAAAATGAGACATCTGGCTTAGTGTTGGATAATGCTTCCTCTGGAGTTAAATTCTCAAGTGCTATGTGTGGTGTGTGATTTTGAATGTAGTTTGCACAATTAACTACTTCTTCTCAGTAGATAGGAGGTGAATATTTAGAATACATAATGCAGTTAGCCATTTCCTTCAAATCTCAAATCTTTTGTTATGCTAAGCCATTCTCTTGAGGATTATGAGGAACAAAATATTGGTGAATAATGCCTTGAGTTGACAAAAATTTAGAAAACTCTTTGTTAAAGTAACCCTTCCCATTATCAGTATTAAGGTGCATTATGCAACTAGAAGATTGTTTCTCTACCAAATCCTTGAAGACTTTTAAGTGTGAAAAACATATCGTTTGTACTTGAGAAAATAAATCTAAGTACACCTCAATAAATTATCAATAAAAGTAAGTGCCTACTTAGCTCCATTGAAAGAGGTGGTATGAAAAATCATCAAGTCACTATACAGAAGCTCAAGTGGTGAAGAAGCTCTCTTAGAAAAAATCTTAGGAAAAATATCTTGGTGTTTTTTTCCATGATGTACATCCATGAAAAAATCCATCAAGACAAGAAACTCTAGGAAGACCATCTACCATACCATGAGTCCTTAACTCCTTAAAATATTTATAATTGAGATTTCCAAATCTCTCATACCAAAGCTTACTATTATCTCTTAAAATTGCACCCTGTAGAGAGATGGTTGAAGGTGTTCTAAGATTTTTATGGATCTCTCTCTTTCGTAGATAAAATGGAAACACCTCAAGTCTGTCGGTATACATATTCTAGAGATGAATCTCTAGTATCAAGGCCGGTTCCTTCTTGATTTATCCTAAACTATTTTTTTGGGGTTTTGAGGGAAATGAGATGACTGTAAAAATAAATTGAAACTAGGGTGATACACCAAAATTGTTGAGGGCTTTGACTAAGTACATGCACAAATATCCGAGAATGAATTCTAAATGCACAAACTAACAGTTCTCAGTAGAATATTAAGGAAGACACTTAATGTATTGAGGGAAAATTCACAACGATATTGTTAAGATACACATGCACACTAATATTATGTAGAAATTAATAAATTTGCAATAAGGTAGGATGATTAACCAGGGAATTTGATGTTCACAAGGATTAATAAGACATACAAAAAAATGCAATTTATTGGAAAGGTAGAAAATAATTCTCATTCAAACGGAAATAATTAGCAAAAATCTACTTCAGCACTCCTGTGTCCAAAATGTCCTTTGTTGTGTCAATACACACAATATATAGCAAAATTATCCATCCCACCCATCCTATAAATTGACTAAAAATTGTACTCACCTATGCAACTTATTTTTATCCTTTATCATGAATAAATAAAGGAAAAAATAAGTATGCTAATACAATGAGACACTAATAGCCTTGGTTACAAAAATATAACTTAGTCAAACTACAAGTGACTGTTCTATTTTTAATAAATTTGGGAGAATGATTCTGCTAATAATAAAATTTTCTTGAGGAACAAGTATTCTCCAATGCATGCAATCTTTGTCTTCTTGTGCTTGATGTGACATCTACAATTTTAATACACTTGAAATTGCAAAAATAGAATTTTAGGCTGCCTCTTGGATGCACATACAAAAAATAATCTCCGTGCTAGTAAAATAATGTCTTGTATCTTATACTTAGAAAAAGTTGATCAATTCAACATCACCCATTGTAGGGACCATTGTGAGCACATGTGCAATAATATTCTACTCTTATTTTGTGGAAAATAAGGTAATAGGCATTTCGAAAGGATATTTGTCCTCTGATGTTGACCTCTTATTTATCTTC
Source organism: Taxus chinensis (assembly GCA_019776745.2). NCBI lineage: Eukaryota > Viridiplantae > Streptophyta > Pinopsida > Cupressales > Taxaceae > Taxus > Taxus chinensis. Next base: position 105,890,453 of record CM034156.1, read on the forward strand.
TAGTGGTCACATGAAGAATGCAATGTGCTATTGTCTCCCTTTTAAAATCTCCCACTATGGGGATGTAAGCACTTGTCTTTATTCTAGATTGACCGCCCCTTTTGAGTTGGCACATTATTATGTTTTAAGATTACAAAGGTAACTTTTAAAAGGAATGGCATCTTATACATTTGACCACCTTTTGGTTACCATTACATAGTATATAGTTGGCACTTTTTTCAATATCATTGCATACTATGTTCAACCACCTTTTTTATTATCATTTCAATGTGATTTTTTTTTCGGTATTTGATTATTTTGGCATATGTTCATATGACCTTAACCAAGGTCAATGAAATTATTATTTGAATGACGTGGGTTGGACCACTTGCCACGGTGAATCACCCCTTGAGCTTTGTCAGTGGTTCTCCTTTCGAGGCTAACGCAAATATGGTTAGGGTTTACATTTGCTTCTAACCTGGTGAATGGTTTATAGCCATTGATTTCGGGTACTTATTAATATTTGTCATTGATCTTTGAGCATCTATATTTGCATTAATTGTGGGATTTAAATGATCCAGTAATTGTTCTGTCATTGTTGATATTGTGTACCCTGATCATCTGGATCATTGATCTTACAATTCATGGTGAGAGAGGTAGTTGGCGGTGGTTTGGATGCTAATCGTTTGATCTTATAATTTAAAGTTTGCACTGTTGATCTTAACTCACTTGTTGAGTTAGGTTTCACTGAAATTAGTAGGGTGAGTTAAAGAATACTTGAGCTCTATCATTATTTCATCCTTTTCTCTTCTGGGTGATGAAGCCCTAGAAAAATTCCTTAAAGAAACCATTATTGATCCTTCAAGCTCGGTTCTTCTACAAATTGGTCTTTTTGAATCTCTCATGCATCTATTTTTTTCATTTTTTTACTCCGGAATTTTATGAGTGTGGTCTGATAGCATCGGCCATCATTCTTGATGTTAGAACTCGGTTCCTTGCATTCTGTTAACTCTTAAGAGGTTATGTGTATGGATTTTTTTTTCTCTGTGATATTTGGCTACCAATAATGGAATTTTGGAGCTCATATTTTTTGTTGAGAAAGGATCTGCGAGTTCTGTGTTCGTCGATTTTGAGTATCACTGAGATCTTTTCTCTGTAGGACAAGATTTTTGTGATGAAGCTTTGGTTCTTGGTCATTTTTCAAAGGCCCTAGTTGGAGTTCGTAGCTCTGAGCTTCATCTTGTTTTTCATTTTTTTTAGTTCTTTCTAGCTTGAAAAATTGTCAAATGGCTTTTGGGAGTTTGATTATGTGCATTTCCTTAACCTGTAAGGCTTTGTGACTTTAAATCTCGTAGATCTTTTATCATCCTATTCTTTCTGAGTTGGTTGTGCAAGATTATTGAAGGTGGCCACCATTATTCATTCTTTAAGCTCTGTAGATGCAACAAGTTGGTGTTTTCTTATGTCTTCTAGAATAACTTTGTTTCTATATTTTTTAGCTTTCGGTCTCTCATTTTGAATTTTTCTTCCTGGGTTTGCATCTCTTCATGAGTCTAACCTTGAACTTGTTGTGGTGTATGTAAAACTGAGTCATTCTTTACCACCATTGTTAAAACCTTTGAGCTCACTTTGAGGCTTTTGGTCATTCGTACTTTATTACTCTTTGGTCCACTGGTGTGGTTGTTCCCTCTATACACAAGCATGGTTCAAATTTTATGAAATATCTATTTTGCACTTCGTTATCATTCAGAAATGGCTATGTGGAAGCTTTAATGGCCACCATGAAATAAAAAGGTAAGCTTCTTATTTGATAATTATAAATAATGCTTCCGTTATTGAGTTTTCGAGATTTTTTATCATGTTTTTCTTGATTCTAAAACCCTTGTGGTTTTCTTGTCATTTTCTACTGTGACACCATTATGAACTTATAACCCATTCAAGATCTATTTTCTTGACTGACTCTCTCCATGGTTTCGTCGTTTCGAATCGAACCTGGTGATTTTCACTCCATCCCGAATCTTTATGAAAAACTCTTAGTAGATTTATAATGGTCATGGAGAAAATGAGCTATTCCCTTATCTTTATCCATATATTATATATTGTGGCTCAAAATAATAAAACATAATTTTATCTTCAATGGGTACTTTAAATATCTTTCCCTTTTGTTTCCTTAACACTCAAAGATGGAGATTTTGCTTGAAAATGGAAACAGATGAGGATAAATTTTGATGGGTATTTTTTTTTTCTCATTTCTTGACATTCTTTGTTCAAAAATGATGAATTGTGACACGCTTGCATTGATCTGTGCAAAGGGTTTTGAATGCATTCTTTCTATTATGTATTATGCATAAGTATTTCAAAACAATCTATAACTCCTTGATGGTTGCTTCACACTTGTAGCTTGTATTGTGAATGTGATTTCAACCTTTGTGCAACACTTGTTATCTCTAATTTATTGTTCCTGAGAAGGGCTCTTATACAACGTGCTTACTTAATCATGCATTTTTTGATAACCTTAGATTCTACAAACTTTTCTCATGAATGTTGTAGATTTCCTTAAGGAGTCTAAATAATTGATGTCTTTCTTGTTCTTGTTCTGGAACAGAAACATCCTAAAAATTTTCATAATTCTCATGGAAGTGTGTGAAATTCTTTAATTTTCATGACTCTAATGATCTTCAATATTTTTTTGTCCTGATTTCTTGACGGTTTCATTTCTTGGGGAAATGATACATTGTTATCCATCACTACACGATGAATTTACTTACTCCTTAAGTCTTGATGGTTTTTCATATCTTCAAATGATATTTTATTTTATAGCTCCATGTTGGCTTCTTGAACAATCTAATGGATTTGAAGCTACAAATGTTCCTTTTTCTATTTCAATGATAGCTTCTTGAGCATTGTAACTTCTATACTTGATGATTTTTCAACTTAAATAAGTTACATTTTCAGAAAATTCAAAACTATACTTAACCATTTAAAACTTGAAGCTAATCTGGAATGAGTTTTACTCTTAAGTTGTGTTTCTTCTTCCTTCAATGTTGATGCTAATCTATGAACTATCTTCTTGAATACTTGTAGATTTTGATTCTATCTGCACTTTGTCATCTTACAAGCTATTTTGAGTTTCTTTACTGAAATGAATAATATGTTTTGATTAATGATTTCCTTTCATTTTAGAAACTATACTTGTGGCCACATGAATTCTTGTTGTACATGTTATCTCTCGAAAATTTTTAAAGTAGACATCATGAACACTTTTCTTTATTTATTGTGCTTCTTTTCCATAACAAAAAACTATAAATCATGATTTTATCTCTTATATTGCAATATGTACATGCATATCTCAAAAATGAATTAGAAACCTAAGAATTTTGGTCTCTCTTGTATAACATATCTCTTCTTTGTGGTCCTTTCTGACTGAATGAGTCATGCTGAAACTATGATTATTTTTTTTAATTTAATATCTTCACTTGTGCTCTGAGATTCTTAGTTGAAACACATGCCTAATACTTTGAGTACTTACTCCTTACTTGCATTAGTTGTATCTTGTGTGTCCATACTTCTCTATTATTTGTTCTTGTAGATGTACATTGAGTGGTTGCATTGTATACTGTATCTCTTCAGCTTTGACTATAAAATGTATTATCTCCTTTCTGTATTACTATTTGATTTATCTAAGCATGTACTAGCTTGAAATAACATGATGGAAAGATGTAAACTTTCTATTTTACATGGCCAAGCCATGTCAAAATTTTCTCATATTCCTTTTTCCATTTCATTTCAGCTATAACTTCTCTTATTTCAGTTGCTAGAAATTGCAGCACTAAACTTGAATTTATTTTATCAATTAGTACAAGAATATCTTGGTATACTTCATCCTTTAGTTTGAACTGAGATAAATTTACTTTTCTAATTCTAGTTACATAATGCAACACTTCTTTCTTCTTACTCGTACCTGCACATTTATATAAACTAGTTAGAAAACATTAGGCTTTTTGGCCTCTCTTTTATTCCATAGTTTTTCTCTCTCCTACTTTCTGAGTGAATGAGTCATGTATGTTGTCACATAATAGTGCTTTTATCAGTTATGCATTTAATATTCATGTAACTTATACCTCCTAATGCTAAGAGATCCACTTGCACGAAATTGAATAGTATAGGAATATGGATTAATCCTGAGCTCATGATTGACAATCTTTCCTTTTCTTGTTTTCAAATTCAGTGTCATTTGCTAAGAAGAGAGGATGAATATGGAGAAAAGATAGAGATGTAAATACATCAACCAAAACAAAATAAACCCAATGAAATGATGGGTTCTTTCATACTCCTTTACTTTCTTTTTCATGCATATGTACCTCTTACTTTAGTAGTTATACTTTACTTTTGAGTTACATCCCATGGCTTGTGTGGGAATATTTGAAATTTCTTATGAATAAAAAATTTAATTCTGAAACTGAGTTGTGTATTCCTTTCTACATTTCAGCTTTGTATATGGATTGTATAATGAATTAAACAACTCAAATTGAATGTATTCAATCATGAAGGAAAGAAATTTAAAATACCTATAACTTCAGCAATGAACTTTGACTGCTGAAATATGCAACTACGATTGTTTTCAAAAACTTAACTCTTCACCTATTATGTATTTTCAGTATTCATCAAGATTTCACATCTTTCCTTCGGGTATTTGTGTTCTTTTGCTGAAGATAATCATGAAATTGCAAACTATGTGATCTGTTAAGTTCTATAACATCACACATAGCTACAAATTAAATGTATTCCTTAATTAATCTAGTAGAAAAATATTGAACTAAAAGAATCTCCCCTAGCTTGGGGTCACTTCACCAATTCCATCCATTTTAACGAAGTTTCAAGTTTCCCATTTTTGCACAAGTGCAGAAATTGTCAACACTTACTCTTTGAATCTGCATGAGAAACCAATCCTTTCCCTATATAGGAAGTTTCATCAAATCCCTCAAAATGATATAGTCTATAACTATGATAAAAAAAAACCTTAAGAAACAAGTGAATGAGGCTCTAAAAAAGTTCATACTTCTACTCCATGTGGTGTAAAAGTCATTGTTTTTCCTTGACTAGAATGAAAAATCTTATCTAGAGAAAGAAAATGTGTGGTAATGTTAGGAACATATAATGCATCTTGGATATTTCCACCATCAAATTGTATATAACCGTTTCCCTCAACATAAATAAAGGAATAATATCCAACATCAATTTTAGAAGTAGAACTCAAACCTAGAGAAACAAAAGACTCCTTGGAATAAGTCATGTGAGGATAAGCACAAAAATCTATAACACAACTCTCTGTAAGTGGTGATTGAGATATCCCAACAACATTAAGTGCTTTGCCATGTTGATTAGAAGGATTTCTAGTGAAGATGGAAATTTTTTATTTCTTGATTTCATCCTCTAAGGCTTTCATTCGCTTATAACACCTATGTTCTTCATGACCACTACCCCCACAAAAGAGCATGAACAGCTAGACTTATTCTTGGATTTACAAGAATCCTTGGGTTTAGAGATGTTTTCTATGGTTTAAGAGAATTTTGAGATGGAGAAGGGGTGGATTTGGTTTTAATTTTTTGTTTTCCCTTTCCCTTAGGATTAGATGCAACTAATTCCTTTTGAGAGGTGGAAGACTCAAGGTTAGACAATTTGGATTCTTCCCTAGTAAGTCTTTCACAAAATATATCACCTAAGGCATCTATGCTAAAGAAAAATGTATAAGAAAATATTAGAAATGGTTCTCTCAACTTGGATAGAATCATGTAAGCACACTCTTCATCTTTCTTATCTCTTGTACTCCCCTTCAACTGTGTCAAAAAATCTTGAACTTGATAAGATAGTTTATAAATGTTGCAAAATCTGAAGGATTAAAAGAGGTGATCTAAATTTCAATTTGCATGGCTCTCATATGATTCACCTTACTAAATATATTCTCCAATTTCTCCCATATTTTTAAAGGATATTAAATTTTTTCCAAATGAAACAAAAGACTGTCACTTACATAAGTTCCTGTCAAACCCATCCACTCATCAAATTTGCACTGGTACTGAAATTTCTCATATTCTCTAGTGAACACTAACTGTTATGAATAATTTAAAGCCCATAATCCTTTCCACTTAATTATTATTTCCATTTTTGGTTTCCATTTGTGGTAATTATGTGTTGTTAATGGCTCAACATGATCTAATGCAAAAGTAGATAAATATTCCATTATAAAAAAATGAAATGCAAGAACCTAGTAATGCAACAAGACCCCCAAGCAATACAACAAGAGTCCCCCCATTTTTTGGCACTTTATAATGAGCGCGTGTTACAATATATCACTTTATAATTATAGTGTGATTCTCAAAATAAATATTTTTAATGGAAATAGCATGAATAAAACAAGCACTTTTGAAAAAAACGTACTCAAATCAGAGTTTTTGGTCAAAAGATAGAAGTTTTACACGTTTATGCTTTACTATTTATTTTAGTTGCCACTAAAACAAAATAAAATACTCTTTCCTTCACCACACAAAAAAATTAAAGAGGGTTATATTTAAGCACCTACTATTAGGAATCATAAGTTTTAAGCCCTCATATGACCATACCATATTACACTTTTCATAGGGAACCTATTCGATACGTAGGCTGCATATGCAACCACTTCTTCCCAATACTCATTCAATAAGTGTTTTTCCTTCAATAGACTCCTAACCATGTCCATGAGAGTCTTATTTTTCCTTTCTGCTACACCTTTCTACTGAGGTGTATAACTGGTAATAAACTTCATGTGTATTCCATTTTCCTTGAGAAAAATTAAAAATTCATTTGAAATATAAAATGAACGATAACTAGATCGTACCAAGCCAAAATCTCATATGTTAATCAAACACCATGATCAATAAGATAAAAGTAATTCGCCAGAATAACTTAAAAAAAACTTTGCAAACAAATGAGCAGCAATATCATATATTATTATGAAACTCAATGACATACAATGAGAATGGGCCTTGCTTATATAGGTAAGGAATAAAAATTTAATAGCTAGTCAAGGTCGTAGATCATGCCATAAATCAAGGAAATAACTAGTCATCAAAGAACTAGTAAGTCCATAGATTTAGGAAAGAACTAGTCATCAAGGATCTAGTAAATATCATAGATCAAGGAAGGAATTATGCCTAACAACTAGATAATATCTCCTAATATCTAAATAAGATAAAATAAATATCCACACACATAAGAGGGTGACGATGAATACAATAAAGGTAAATAAAGTACCTAGGTGAACATGAGCTAAGGTAAATACCTACTCTAAAAAAATATAATTTCCACCTCTGTCTTCTCTCAACACCTTGATAAAATGGCCACTATGCTTTTCTACGAGTGCCTTAAATTCCTTTAAAGAATCAAAAAAATATAATTTTTCTTTAGGAAGTATACCCATGTCCTCCTACTGAAGTCATCAATGAAGGTTAGAAATTACATGCTTCTACCTATTGAGGGTGTTAGGATAGGTCCACATAGATCTATGTGGATGATATCAAGGGTATCCTGAGCTCTATATACCTTTCGAACTTGAAAACTTTCCCTTTGCTTCTTTTCTAAAATGCAACCTTAGCATGGCATTTCAGGTGCCTCGATTAATGGTATTTCATTCACCATGCTTTTATTGTGGAGAATATTTATTCCATTAAAATGTAAATGTCCAAGCCTTAAATGCTAAAGCCAAGCCTAATTTTCCTTATTGATTTGGAGTGCATATGGAGATCTCATGCTTGGAAATATTTTTTTAGTGAGGTCTTGAAATTTCATGGGTGATTTAGAGTTATCACCCGCTAGGGTTAAAAAACCTTCTTGAAAATATTTTTCTTTAACCATAGGTGGTTCGAAGCTAGCACCCGCTAGGCTTAAACCTTGTCCTTCAAAAAAAATTATTTTCGCCCTTCTTTTAAAAATTCCTAACACCTCCTAGGCTTTAAAAAAATATTTGAGAATATTTTTTTGCATCATGACTTGAGTGAATCTTAGTTCCCGTTCCTAAGGTTGAGGAACACCCTTGAGAAAGTGTTTGAATTTCTAGGATTGGAGGAAGCCTAGCGCCCGCTATGATTAAGACACCTTCTTAAAGTTTGTTTTCTTATTTTCTACTTGGAGGAAACCTAGCATCCACTAGGGTTGAGGAACCTCTTTGAAAAACAAAATTCCTTTTTGACTTGGAGAATGCCTAGCACCCACTAGGATCTAGAAACATTCTTGGGAAAAAAAATTCAACTCCATATTTATTGAGAGCTAGCAACCGCTAGGCTCTGAGATACTCCTTCGGCGAGATCTCCATGACCCATAAAATAATATGAGCTAGAACCTGATAGGGTCGAATCACTTTGTATTTTTAATGGAAACATTATATTTCTTGTTATTTCCACCTTGGCTATCAACCTATTGCTTGTATTTTGATCCAAAATAGTGTATACTCCTTTCTCAACATACACTTTATAACCTTTCTGTATTAACTAGTCTATGCTCAAGAGGTTTTATTTGAACCCAAGGACATAATAGACATATTGAATGAAAATATTTTCTCCTCCTTTTATCTTAATATTTATGGTCCCTATTCCAATTAATGAAACTATGTTGTCATTATCTGGTTTTACCTCTCACTGGACAGATTCGTCCATGCTAGAAAATAATTCTTTTGAACCTATAATGTGGTTACTAAAAACCCGAATCAAAAAACCATACATATTTTGTGCTCTCTTGATCTACCTGATAACATCTGTGTAATTCATGTGCGGCTGAGAAGGTTCTATTCAGATCTCCAAGATCTCCCTTTGCCACTACTATGATTGACAATTCTTACTAGCATTTTGGCTCAACCTTTTTCAGGTCATGGGAACATTTGAAAGTCCTTAGGTCTACCACGAAGCTAGTTTTCTGACTTCTTATTCTGGTATCTGACCATTTTCTACCTCATGTTCAGTGTTCAACTTCCCATGATTAGGTTACTAGCAGTTTTAATTTTAATTGGAGGACTAGGTGATCAGACAATGCCCAACCATCAATGCATTACTTTGGCCAAAAAAATTTGCAGTGCAGGTTATGGCTAAACTCAAGACACCACACTAGTCTTATGAGTTTACGTCTCCTCCCACCTCACAACTATCCCTTTCACAATTATCTAGATCTTAAAGTTCATATTTACTTTATTTCAAATTTAACCTATCCTGCAAGAGTTTATATCGAGATAAATGCCAAAGGTCAACTAGGATCATCATGGGATAAGTCTAATGGATATTTTAATCTATTTACCATCCCATTTAGTCTCTCTTTTCCTAATTCTTGTTTTTTTAACCTTAAATTACCTTTTACAATGATACTCTTCCATTCTCTATACAACATGATTTATAATCTTATCTTATTAATACCAAGTTTACAGAAAGGCCGAATTAAATATATCTTAAAACATGTATATTTAATTATTCCTTCAATTATCTATGCCACTAAATAGCTTATTTAATTTAAAAATTAAAGACAATTGATTGTTACAATAATTGTCAGACTATCAGCTTCATACATTGAAAAATATCAAATAAATAAATATATCAATTTATGATGAGTAAGATTTCTCACTTTTAATATTTATCATTTAATCATATTAAGATATTCTTTCATACAAAGTAATCATTTCTTTATTAAATTCATAAATTACATATGTCGTTAAGGTGAAATATATAACTATTATGGTAACTCTCACATAGCGAGGTTTATATATTAACAATGGGTCCATGTTCTCAATAAATTTAGTCAAAATTATGGGATATCATCCTTCTAAAAATTGAAATCCAAGTATCTCATATAGATCCATGCTACGATTAAACTTCACAAGACATGATTTTTCGCATATCCGAACGTGACGGCTAATTGTCTTGCAAGACTGGAGTAGTGGTATGTTGTCAGTTCAAAATGAACTGGCATGAATATTAACTCCAATTTCTGATGCAATTATTTAATAAAATATGAAACAATATACAAGTTATTTTATCAACAAATGTATGGTAATATAGCGGAGGTTGTATTATTACATGTTTTTCATCAAGATACAACTATGAATGTACACAAATAGAACAACTAATTTCCATTTCAGCAAACATGTTTCACTCTAATCACAAGGATCAAGACATAATCAAACCATAATCATTCAACATCCGAATTCTGATCAAACCACAAACAAATCATGCTTCACATGGTACGGAATCAACTATTGTTTTTCTTACCTTCCAATCAACAAACAGCTTAACAAAACAGTTTGAAATCATCATTTCCAAATACCAATTAGACATATTCCCTCTAGGTAATGAGCATCTATGTAAAACACACAATAACTTTATTCCAAACAATCAGAATACATACACACACACACACACACACACACACACACACACACACACACACACACACACACACACACACACACACACACACACACATATATAGGAACAGTCTAACTAAACAATGTAAAAAGACCTCTATTAAATCATTTTAACATGTTCTTTCAGGTAACCGATAGATCAAAAAAAGAAATTGACCCATATACCACATGATGATAATTTTGAAGTCTATTTGCATAGAATAACAACAATCAGTTTCTAACACTTCCACTAACGAAATCATTTAATCAAAACTAAGTCATCTAACATATACTGTTAACATTAATTTATTTTTCATTCAGGTAATAAAATTATACCTACAGGCAAACCAACATGCACATATCCAAATCAATTCATTCCAGCATTAATTTCTTTTATATTTAGAAATTATTAGAATCCGGAAGCAAATATATCAGGAAAAATGATGAAATACCTAGTAAAAACATTTTTCACGCTACCCAAAAATCATTTTGCTTATACAAATAAATTATTGTTTGTCTGTAATAAAACCTAGAGGCAGAAATCGATTTGGGTTTTCTAGAAATCAAATTTAAATAGAAAATAAAATAAAATAAAATTGATTAGGAACACCCATCTACATTTTTTTTCTAGGTTTAGCTAAAGCCATACAAAGAAAACTTAAGAGAATACATAATCCATCAATTACCTTTTTAGATATCATTTCCAAGCAATTAAATCAGAAGCTATCCACAAATTCATTTAATTGCCATTTAAAACAGAATGTGTATTTCTTCATTATTTACAAATAATGCTACAGAGAAGGGAGAAGATATTCATGCTTGAAGTAAAACCAGAATCAAAAACCTTCTAATCTTCCCTTTCCAACAAGTTGAATCCTTCCTTCCTCCAAAACTCACGCAGGTATTCCAGAAGAGAAGAATGAAAACAGATAAAGGAGAAATAAAATAAAATATAATGAAGAAACTATACTATAATGGAGAATTTTTGGGCTTCCAGATTTTGCTTCATGCATTAATGCATGCTGCGACGCCATATACTTGGTGTCAAATGAAGCCGTGTCCCTTTCAAAACTCTCAGATTTTAAATTTTAAAATATTACTATTATACTTTTTAAATTTTGATTTACATGCCAAATCCTTTTAGGATTTAAATATATAATTTCACAAATTAATAATGTATTTTTTTAATAAATACATAACTTTAATGGTAAAATTAATCATCATAATATAAGTCCACATATTGCCAATAATATGTTGTCATAATAATTATTCGAATTCTCATGTTCCATATAAAATATTCAAACAAATGAAAAATCACCAAGTCTGCAAATAATAATAATTCAAATATTCTCCTAACGCTGGTTTGATATAGCATTTTCAGATAAAACAGAGGCAGTATTCATCAAGGTCACTGCAAAAGTCAAACAAAACATAAGACGACCAAACCAATTAAAATAAAATAACCAAAATAAACAACCGAAAGATTCACTATCATTAATGAATCGTTTTACCAATGATTAAGGCCTTATCATGTTTTAGGAAGGATCATCAAGGTGGGTACGGCCCTGCGGGGTTATTCGTTCAGCAATTTCGTGCCCCACAGCAGAAGCTGTGGGTCATGATACGACGAACAAAATGAATTTTACACCTAATGATTATCCTGTTAAATTAGGTACATATTTCTTAACCAAGGATACATGAAATGCATTGTGCATCCTAGATAGAGCGGGAGGCAGTGCTAGCTTATAGGCTACTGGTCCAACAATCTCTAGGGCTTCAAATGGTCCTACAAACCTCGGGGATAGTTTGGCTGACTTGCTAAATGAAATGGAACTCTTTTTAGGTTTGACCCTAAGAAAAAATTTATCTCCCACATTAAATTTTCTGTCAATTATTTTCAAATTTGCATAAATTTTCTGTCTATTTGCGGCCTCTTTCAATCTTTCTTGGATTAATTTAACCTATTTTTCCATTTCCGATAGCATTTCAGGTCCAATTAGTACTCTATCTTCAGGATTATCCCAACTTATTGGTGTTCTACACCTACAACCATATAAGGCCTCAAAAGGAGCCATCTGAATGGAAGAATTGTAGGTGTTATTATAGGAAAATTCAACCAAGGGAAGATACTCTTCCCATTTGTATTGTTGATCCATGCAATACATTATTAGTAAATCTTCTAGGACTTGATTTACTCTTTTAGTTTGACCATCGGTTTCAGGATGGTAGGCAGAAATTATGTTCATTTTTGTCCCTAAGGAAGCATATAGAGTATGTGAAAATCTAGAAGTCATCCTTGAGTCCCTGTCTGAAATTATTATTTCTGGAACTCCATGTAATCGGAAAACTTCTTGCATAAACCGTTTTTCCAGTATGGGTGAATTATCATTTAAATTACTTGCTATAAAATGTGCCACTTTTGTTAACTTATCTACAACTACAAGTATAACATCATGTTTATTTTGGGACATAGGTAGACCTTGGACAAAATCCATATTTATAACTTGTTACTTATATTTTGGCACATTGTGAGGATATAATAATCCTGCTGGATGTGAATGTACAACCTTTACTTGCTGACATTCCAGGCATTGTGAGACATAAATAATCACATCACTTTTCATATTTTTATAGAAGTATTACTTTTTTATGTCCACCATAATTTTTGTTACTCCTGGATGTCCCGAGGAGGAAACATCATGAAACTCTCTCATAACTTTATTTCTAAGCTCTTTACCCTCTGGTACATATATTTTGTTGTTATAACGCAAAATCCCATCTGTTTCCAGTGTGAAACCATCATACCTTTTGTCCCTCGGATCTTTTTCTAAAGTTTTTTTAACATGATTGTAGTAGGGGTCATTGGTTAAATCATTTTTGACTTCATCTTTGAACTAGGTTCTTAATGTAATTATAGCAGTAATATACTTTTTGCGACTTAAGGCATCAGCCACCCTATTCTCTTTTCCTTTAATGTAATTTATATCAAATTCATAATTTGCTAGGAAATCTAGCCATCTTTGTTGCCTTACATTTAGATTCGGCTGTGTAAAGATGTACCTGAGTCGAAGATGATCTGTTTTGAGTTCAAAAGGTTTCCCAAGTAAATAGTCCCTCCATACCTGTAGCGCATGAAAAATTACAGAAAGCTCAAGATCATGTGGTGCATAATTTACTTCATGCACCCTCAACTTCCTACTTTCAAAAGTTACCACATGCCCATCTTGTAGTAGTACTCCACCTAAACCTTCCCCTGAAGCATCGGTTACCACCGAGAAGTTCCCATTTGGATCTGAAATCTTCAACACTAGAGCACTTTTGAGTCTAAATTTTAACTCCTTAAAGGCTTCTTCACACTTGATTTCCATAATGAATTTCTTACCCTTCTTTTTTAAAGAAGTGATAGGTCCAGCTAACTTAGAAATGTCCTTTACGAACTTCCGATAGTAGCCTGCTAGACCCATAAAACTTCTCACTTCATGCACATCCTTTAGTTCTGGCCATTCCATGATGGCACTGATCTTTGAAGGGTCCACCAAGATTCCCTCTTTATTTATTATGTCACCTAAGTATTGTACTTCGTATTGATAGAAAGCACACTTAGATAATTTTCCATATAATTTATGTTTTCTAAGAATTCCTAGCACAATCCTTAAATGTTCATCATGTTCTTCCTCATTCTTGGAGTATATTAATATATCATCGAGAAAGATAAGTAAAAATTGGTCTAAGTGTTCTCTAAACACGTTGTTCATCAAGTTCATGAAAGCGACAGGTGCATTTGTTAGTCCAAAGGTCAAAACTGTAAACTCGTAATGCCTATACCTTGTTCTAAAAGCGGTTTTATGGATATCCTCATCCTTGATTCGTAGTTGATGATAACCGGATCTAAGATCAATCTTGGAAAACACTAATGCACCCCCTATTTGATCAAATAGATCATCGATTTGGGGCAGCGGGTACCGATTCTTCACTGTTACCTTGTTGAGCATTCGGTAATCAATACAAAGTTTGAGGGTCGCATCCTTCTTTTTCATGAAGATTACCAGTGCACCCCATGGTGATATATTTGGTCTAATCAGACCCAAGGACAATAACTCATGTAATTGAGATTTCAATTCAACTAATTTGGTTGTTTTCATTCTATACGATTCCTTGGAAATTGGTTCCGTTGCTGGTTTGGCCTCTATTGTGAAGTCAAATTCACGTTTAGGTGGAAGTCTGGGTAAATTATTTCGAAACACATCTCTAAATTCCCTTAGAATGGGAAATTATTTAATTTCAGGCTCAATTTCCTTTCTCAATTTTTTTATTTTTACAACATATAGATAGCATCCCTTTCGCTTTGCCTTTTCCAGCTACATGGCGGAAATCTGCCTAGTGACAAACTCTCTTTTAACACTCTGAACACTCATTGCTTTATATTAATCATCGCAGCAGGTTACACATTTTCCTAAGCAATCCAAGGTTACATTATGTTGACTTAACTAATTTATACCTATGACAACATTATAGGATCTAAGAGGTGCCACATACAAGTTTAATCTTGTTGTGAACTCAGGTAATTCTAGTGGTGCCTCAAACAAACACTGCTTCACTCTATGTACATCATTATTTCCATACTGTACAGTCAAAGTGTGTTCCATGTACCCAACTATTATTTTGCGTTTATTAGCTACTTTGGATGAAACAAACCATTCTGTTCAACCGGAATCAAATAAAACAAAAACGGGTTCTCCAAAAAGCTTACCTGAGGTTTCAATGGGGGTTGCTTGCTTTTATGCTTGCTTATTATGGACTGCAGCATAAATCTTATGTTATTTACCCTCTTTATTTACTGTAGTAGATCCCTTCTACTGGTTATTCCATTGTCCTCTTTGTGGAAATTTGTTAGCGAAATTATCGCCACCGCACTTAAAACATCCACCCAGAGGTCCTTTTCTCTAAATTTTATTCTGGCTGAAACTTGTTCCTTGTTGCCCATTATTTTTATTATTCATAACATTTCTACCCGCTATTCCTCTTTTATTGGCAGGCCTGAACTTTTTGTTTCCTTTTTTCCATGTTGGTTTACTTGAGGTTGGTGTTTGAAAACTACTATATTTCTTTCTATTTTCCTCTTTTGAGGCATAAATACTTCGCATCTTTTGTTCTTGCTTGAAAGTTTTTTCAAACACTATTTTCATCGAAGTAGGTCTATGAACATCTACCTCACCACCAATGCTAGGATTCAATCCCATTATAAATTTTCTCTCTCAACTTCTCATCCCTTTGATATATGGGAACATATTTCAGCAATCGAGTGAAACGTTCCCAATATTCTGTAACTAAGTACTTTCCTTGAGTCAAATTTTGGAATTCTACCATCTTTTGGTCAAAGTATAGCTGAGGTAGCTATCTTTGACACAAGTAGGCCTTAAAATTCTCCCACGTGATCATACAAGAATTAATTCCTAGTTCCATTTTCCGGTTATCCCACCAGGAAGATGCTTCACAGGACAATTGGTAGGCTCCCCATACTGCTTTTGTCTCCTCTGAAAAGTCCCTAATCTTAAAATAATTTTCCATTTTGGATAGCCAATTTTCAGTGCCATCCCCAAGATTTGTACCATAATAATTAGGTGGGGATATTCTTTTAATGTCCCTTGCTAACTTAGCAGCAAGCCTTGCTTTCTTATTTTCCCTTTCATTCAGGTGCTTGGGTTGATCATCATGTTGCTCATCATCCCTATGATCCTCATCTTCTTCACCACCTTGACCTTGTTGTTCTATGGCAGCAACTCAATTTTGGGTGTCATTCAAAAGGTTGAGGATTTCTTCTAACTTATCATTCGTATTATCTGGCACATCATCAATATTTACCCCACTGTCACTTTCCATATTAGCTCTTGTTGCCATCCTAGCCAAAGTTTCCTATTTTATACAAGAGGATACTTTTTATTAGAATGTGTATCCCATTAATGTCCAAGTTTCTGAGCCTCTGGCTCTGAAACCAAAATGTAACACTCAAAATTACTAGAACTGGAAAATGGGGATTTTATTTATTTTTTAAACATACATAAAAATAGATTACGTGGCTGTAATCATACATATTTATTTAATCAAAGTCTTTAAATAAAATTTGTTCTTTTGATCTATTTGATAACATCCGTGTAAGCCATGTGCGGCTGAGAAGGGTGTATTCATATCTCCATGATCTCCCTTCACCACTACTTCGAGTGACAATGCTTACTAGCATTTTGGCTCAACCTTTTTCAAGTCATGGGAACCATGTGAAAGTCCTTGGGTCTACCACGAAGCTATTTTTCTGAATTTGTATTCTGGTATCCGACCATTGCCTACCTCATGTTCAGTGTTCAACTTCCCATGATCAGGTTACTAGTAATTTTAATTTTAATTGGAGGACTAGGTGATCAAACAATGCACAGCCATCAATGCATTACTTTGGCCAAACTTTTCCATCGTGTAGGTTACGGCTAAACTCAAGACAACACAGTAGTCTTATGAGTTTAAGTCTTCCGCCACCTCATAACTATCTCTTTCATATTTATTTAGATCTTATAGTTTTTATTTACTTTATTTCAAATTTAACCTATCTTGCAAGAGTTTATATTGAGATAAATGCCAAAGGCCGACTAGGATCATCATGGGACAAGTCTAATGGATCTTTCCATCTATTTACCATCCCATTTAGTCTCTCTTTTCATAATGCTTGTTTTTTTAACCTTAAATTACCTTTTACAACGATACTCTTCCATTCTCTATACAACAGGATTTACAATCTTATCATACTAATACCAAGTTTACCGAAAGGCCGAATTAAATATTTCTTAAAACATGTATATTTAATTATTCCTTCGACTATCTACGCCACTAAATAGATTATTTAATTTAGAAATTAAATACAATTGATTGTTACAATAATTTCCCAACTATCGGCTTCATACATTGACAAATATCAAATAAATAAATATATCAATTTATGATAAGTAAGATTTATCACTTCTAATATTTATCATTTACTCATATTAAGATATTATTTCATACAAGGTAATCATCTCTTTATTAAAATCATAAATTACATATGTCATAAAGGTGAAATATATAACTATTATGGTAACTCTCACATAGTGAGGTTTGAATATTAACAATGGGTCTAAGTTCCCAATAAATTTAGTCAAAATTCTAGGATATCATCCTTCTACAAATTGAAATCCAAGTATCTCATTTAGATCCATGCTACGATTAAACATCACAAGACATAAGTTTCCACATATTTGAACGTGACGGCTAATTGTCCTGCAAGACTGGAGTAGTGGTATTTTGTCAGTTCAAAATGAACTAGCATGAATATTAACTCCAATTTCTGATACAATTATTTAATAAAATATGAAATGATACACAAGCTATTTTATCTACAAATGTATGGTAATACATCGGAGGATGTATTATTACATATTTTTTATCAAGATACAACTATGAATGTACACAAATAGAACAACCAATTTCTATTTCAACAATCATGTTTCACTCTAATCACAAGGATAAAGACATAATCAAATCCTAATCATTCAACACTTGAATTCTGATTAAACTAAAATCAAATCATGCTTCACATGGTACGGATTCAACTATTATTTTTCTTACCTTCCAATCAGCAAACAGCTTAACAAAACAGTCTGAAATCATCATTTCCAAATACCAATTAGACATATTCCCTCTAGGTAATGATCAACTCTGTAAAATGCACAATAATTTTATTCCAAACAATCAAAATACATACATACATATATATATATATATATATATATATATATATATATATATATATATATATATATATATATATATATATATAGGAACAATCCAACTAAACAGTGTAAAAACACCTCTATTAAATCATTTTAACATGTTCTTTTAGGTAACCGATAGATCAACAAAATAAATTGACCCTTATACCATAGGATGATCTAATTTTGAAGTCTATTTGCATAGAATAACAACAATCAATTTCTAACACTTCCAGTAACGAAATCATTTCAGAAAAAATAAGTCATCTTACATATACTGTTAACATTAATTTATTTTTCATTCAAGTAATAAAATTATACTTACAGGGAAATCAACATGCACATATCGAAATCAATTCATTCCAACATTAATTTCTTTTCTATTTAGAAATTATGAGAATCTGGATGCAAATATATCAGTAAAAATGATGAAATACCTGGTAAAAACATTTTTCACACTACCCAGAAATCATTTTGCTCATACAAATAAATTATTGTTTGTCTGTAATAAAACCCAGAGGCAGAAATCGGTATGGGTTTTCCAGAAATCAAATTTAAATAGAAAATAAAATAAAATAAAATTGATTTGGAACACCCATCTGCATTTTTTTTCTAGGTTTAGCTAAAGCCACACAAAGAAAACTTAAGAGAATACAGAATCCATCAGTTACCTTTTTAGTTATCATTTCCAAACAATTAAATCAAAAGCTATCCACAAATTCATTTAATTTTCATTTAAAACAGAATGTGTATTTCCTCATTATTTACAAATAACGCTATAGAGAAGGGAGAAGATATTCATGCCTAAAGTAAACCCAGAAACATAAACCTTCTACTCTTCTCGCTCCAACAAGTTGAATCCTTCGTTCCACCAAAACTCACGTAGGTATTCCAAAAGAGAAGAATGAAAATAGATAAAGGAGAAATAAATAAAATATAATGAAGAAACTATACTATAATGGAGAATTTTTGGGCTTCCAAATGTTGCTTCATGCGTTAATCCATGCCGTGATGCCACATACTTGGTGTCAGATGAAGGCGTTTCCCTTTCAAAACTCTTAGATTTTAAATATTAGAATATTATTAATATTATACTTTTTAACTTTTGATTTACATGCCAAATCCTTTTAGCATTTAAATATATAATTTCACAAATTAATAATGCATTTTTTTTAATTTTTATTTTAATTGATACTTAATTTTAATGGTAAAATTAATCATCATAATATAAGTCCACATATTGCCAACAATATGTTGTCGTAATAATTATTTGAATTCCCATGTTCCATATAAAATATTCAAACAAATGAAAAATCACCATGTTCGTAAATAATAATAATTTGAATATTCTTGTAAATCTGGTTTGATATAGCATTGTTAGATAAAACAGAGGCTGTATTCATCATGGTCCTTGTAAAATTTGAACAAAACTTAAGACATCCAAACCGATTAAAATAAAATAACCGAAATAAAAAAGCCTGAAGATTCACTATCATTAATGAATCATTTTACCTATGATTAATGCCTAATCATGTTTTAGGAAGGAGCATCAAGGTGGTTGCAGCCCTATGGAGTTATTCATTCTGCAATGTCATGGCCCCCAGTAGAAGCTGTGGGTCATGATACGATGAACCATATAAATTTTACACCTAATGATGATCCCGTCTAATCCTGTTTAGACTTAACTGTAGTTAATTTAACTTACAAGAAATTTTGGGATGTTACATAAACCCTCAATGGTAATAGTGAAGGATAAGAGGATTTTTCCACCTTATGATATCTTTGTTCTGTGCGACGTGTATACACTCCAATGATCTCCAAGGATTTAGAGATCTTCTTCAGACAAAGTTTCCTTTATGCTTTGAGACACCTATAAATGTCTTATCGACACACCCTTTCATCTTATTTAGGCTAATCATCTTTGAAACTAATATGTGAAAAAGGATACTTCACAAAGATCACTAAAACCACACTTCACATCTCTGTGCAAATACCTAAAATGGTTGTACATATAGGTTTGGGTTTATTCTAAGAGAGCATGCATTAAGGTCACAATACTTATTAGGTATTTTAAACATATACTACCTCAACAAGAATATAATCTCACAGATTCATTAATAATATTCATTATAAACCTCTTGCTAATCATGGGCTCTCCTCATCAAGGAATGTATAGTTATCCATCTTCACTCACCAAGTTTGAGATGCTTCAAAACGTTATAGAGAGTAATAACACACTATGGATCAAAAACTATATCTCTTGACCCAATACTTATAGTCAAGCTTTAATATCTTATTACCCTCATTTTGCAGTCAAAGGCCTCCACATACATAACAATAATACATTCAATTCATACAAAGAGTGTCACCATTTGAGTTATCAAAAAATCATGCAAGAAACTAACAAAAATGTAGTTTTACTTTTTGTAACAATACTTGAAAATTTCACATTTCATTCATCACCTAGATAAGAATGCAAGAATCCAGTTACATTTGGTCTTTTTATCTATCCTCCCACACCTCCTACTCAAGATCATTCCTCACTAGGCAGTTACAAATGGTTTCATGATAAGATTCTCTTCAATAAAGAGTTACTCTCACCTAATAAGGCCTTGAATTTTCACAAATTAACTCATTTTAGTGATTATGTCTCTAAAAGGGGGTCTTGTAGTGCCCACTTCCCTTTGATACCTTTTGATACTGAGCTTAATACTATTGATTACATTATGGACATTATTATAATTTTGATTTAGTATGATATTAGAGGTTGGACCATGGATTATTGTTGATCTTGATTTAGTTTTGATGCATGATGATTATTAGAGACACTTCGTATGTGGATGATGATATACTATTTGACATGGATATATTATCAATGTTATTCAGACATGTGATTTTTGGATATTGTGAATAGACCTAGAAAATGGACATTATATGATGATGATATAGTTGTTGATATAAATTGTAAGAGATATTGTTGATTTACTTGATGTTGTTGTGATTCATATGTATAGATGATTTTATGATTATATTTATATCATGTTGGATGTTCTGATGTGGTCAGGAGGATGAAGGAGGTATTTGTGTTTTGTAGGTTAAAATATCACAACAAACATCAGGGGATTGGAGACCAAAAACATTAGAATTCTAGATGAATTCAACAAGGTCACCATGGAAACATCTTTTATGTGTGGGTTGTTGTATTTTGTTAGGAATTCCCATGCGGGGGATTACCTTTGAATGTGACCAAGGGGATTATGTATTTATTAATGTGTTTTATTTTTATTATTGTTTGCATGTGTTTATTTTAGTATGCATTTACCCCTTTCATTATTCTTTTAATTGTGGAGAATTAATGTGAGTAATCATATTGTTAAAATAAATAAATTAATCAAATTTGGGATATAAGAAAGAAAATATAGAATTTATTGGCTCTTGTATTAAATGTGGTAAGTGATGTGTAAGTATGTGTAAGAGTTGTGTAAGTCATATTTTGGAGTATGAAACACTCCACCTCCTTGGAAATTCGAATTTGTCCTTGGAGGCTGATTTTAGAGGCTTGTCGAACAAGTAAAAATTCTCCCATACCTCTTAATTTTATTTACCAACCATACCTATGGTTGGAGGGTTGATTTTAGACCTTTTTTAATGAATTTTGTGAATCAAGTTACATGTTTTAATTGCACTTTCTTCATGTTTTAAATTTTCATTCTTTTGGGGTGTGGGCTTTTTGGAGTGTGTAAGTTTATTGTCATATTATTCACCCACCTCTTTATTGTGCATTAGAGAATGAATTTGACTTTTATGTTGGAGTTGAGGATGTGTGATGTGGCATCCTGCATGGATCCACCTAATCCTCTTCTCTTCCCTCTTCTATAAAATTAGAACACTTTGCTTTGTTTTGGGTTGTTGAACTTTTGGGGATGCTTCCTTGGGGCGAATTTTCTTGTTGATTAGAGCTCTTGCTTTGGAGGAGATTTTGGGAAGACTATTACATGGTTGTGCTTGGCTGTTTGGATTGATTGCATTGGGATATAGCTTGTTGTTTTGGAACTTAGAGAACTCCATCATTGAGAGGTAAGAGCTTGACTCTTGAAATACTCTTTTTCTTTTTAAATGTACATGTTATTGTGTGAATGTGTTAACATGTGTGTGGGTTGTTTGGGTAGATTTCCTGGGAATGGTGTAGGAGAAGGCTATGCAGAATCTATGTGGGGGGCATAAGGGAACTTCCAGTGGCATCATAATTCTTGTGGAGGGAGTTTGGGATTAGGATCCACCATGGAAAATAAATAGCTTACATTTTTTACTTTGTGGGGGGCATAAGGATATGTGAGATGATTTATTTTGGTGGTTTGCTATAGGTGGATACCCCATTCCCATTGGGAGGCATAAACAACTTCCCCATAGTTCTTTCTCCTTTCGCTTGTATGGTGAAGCCTGAGTTTTGTGTGATGTCTTTCATGTGGTTACAAAACTGTTGTTTTACTTGGACTATGTTTTTAATTTGAAATGTGCATCTTGAAAGATTGTTTTATGATGTGGAATCCTATTTTTTCCACGAGTTGAAATACATTTATTATTACATTGTGGCTGGGGCTCCGGGGCCAATGAAGAAGGATGGCTTCTCCTTTCATTGGATGTCTTGGTTGGGTTGATATCATTGCCTTTCCCCTGCCTTTGTTGTGATCCAAATGGAGAAATTCACGTTATTTTTCTGGAGCAGAGGAGAAAGACAGTTTGATAGTTCCATGTGAAATTAAATCTCATTGTAACCCTTCCCATTTTAAAGTGGATGAATTTGTAAATGTTTTGAAATGGAAAGATATTATATGGATTATGAAACTTGTAAAGTGAAATGAAAAATAGATATACTATGTTTTGCTTCGAAATAATGTAAAAGATATATATATACTCTGTTTTGTTCATTTGAAAGGAAGAAAATGAAATTTGTTATTTGCATTCAAGAAATTGAGAGATGTAAAGTTGTATTTGAAATCAATAAAGGATTCCAATACCTTTCTTTATTTTCATTGTAGCATTGAAATTTGATCTTTAAATGTTATTTAAATCTCTAGTTGAAAGAAAGGAATACTTATGGAGGTGTTGTATTACTTTGTTCTTTTGAAAATAAGACAAAATTGGAAACCAGACTTTACATTTTAGCCATTAAATGGTTTGTTGAAACAACTAAATGTATTAGACTAGAATAGAAATGAATTTCCATAATTAGAAGATGAAAATGATAAATAGATCCTTTAATAAATTGACCTCTATTTCTAATTTTAAACTGGTAATTAATTCATCTAAAATGAACAGTTTAAACTTGAAAGCAAGAAATAAAAATGAAACATTAAAATGGAACATGTCAAGGTATAAATGAGTTCAATTTGACAAAAAAACTTAAGGAAATATTTTAAAACATTGCAAAATTGAGCCCAAACCTTTCACAATCTTTTTGCTATCAGAAGTTTTAAAAATACGAATTGGAAATCCATCAAGAAAAATTACCTCCCAAATGCATCCTAAATTCTTCTTAGAACAATCCTCCATGTTTGTTTGGCATGTTGAGTGAAGGAGAAGATCAAATTGAACAAAATTTATAAGTTAAAATTTACCCGTTTGCTTTTAAAAAGCCTTCAGGTCGTTTTCTTAAAATTTACCCCTTAAACTTTATCAAAATCTATATTTAATGATCCCTATGCAAAGAGAACATCAAGAAATTTCCAAAAAGTATTTGTTTTCCCAAAACTGAGCTCTCTATTAATAGTTATGGCCCTCTTAAATTTTCCTTCCTTGGTGGAAAATTTTAGGAAAATTTACTTTGGAGGCCCGTAGCCTGAATTTTTCCTTAAAACACTTAGGAAAATTTTTGGGAATTTTAAAAAAAAATTCCCCACCGCCCCGCAACTAATCAGAGGCTACCACGTGGCACATTGAAGTGATAGCAGAGGGAAAAAACCCTTGCAACTTAATCATTTCAAGAAAATATCTTTTGGAAAAAAATTATAATCTTCCCCGCATCCCCGCCAACCTGCAACCAATTGGGTGTTGCCACATGGCTTGGCGGAGGCGCGGGAGTATTTTGAAACTTAACCTTTTTACCCTCCCCCTTTGGAAAATTTTCTTAAATCTCTCCACTGACCTGCTATCCCGCAGCCAATTCAAGGATGACATGTGGCAACCTTAGACGTCGGTGGAGGAGTGCGTAAAATTTAACCCCTTGCACTTTTTGAAACAAAAGTCTAAAATTTGTATGTTTCCCCCCAAGTTTGGTTTTCCCTATTCCAATCTGAGCTAAATATGTGTCCTCTTCGGACCCACGGGAGCATGAGCAAAAAATTGGTTTCACCCCCACACAGGAAAAAATTTCAAAAGTATCCCCGTAGTTTACCAACCCGCCCTTTTGGGCAAATTTTCACCCCTGGGCCCGCAGGCCCGCTCTTGGGGGAAAATTTACATCCCAAGGCTCATCGGCCCATAACTTGAGTTTTATGAGGAGTTAGGAGGACTTAATTATATCAATGGAGAGGTGAGGAAATTTCCTATCCAATGGGGATGATTTAGGAAAAATTTGAAGGCACTAAGTGTGAGAAAAATCAATTTGAATCTCTAAGCCTGTTAGAGAGTGGGTATGGTGATAATTTACCCTCTGAGCCTAATTGAAGCTTCTAATCCTAAATTTTGGACCTTATGACCTCTCATAATTGTTAATAACAGAAAATTATATTCTAGTGGATTAGAATTGTTCTGGAACTTGTTAACGGAAATTGTTGCCTTGTAACCTAGTAGTAGACTCTGTTAATAAAAAAAAAAAATATTCCATAATTTTCCTAACTAATCCTAGGTTGTTTCTTGGGTCTCAAGTGGGTTGTTTTTAGCGGACGTTACACTTGGTATTAGAGCAGTGGTTCAAAATATTGGACCATTGGGCACACTAGAAAATTGGGGACATGAAACTTAAACCTAACACACTTTTAAGTTTAGAACACAAATTGTTAGAAATTACATATTTTAGCAAATATGGAAACTGAATAAAACTTAGAAAGATGGACTAACTCTCACCGTGTCTGTGCAGGAGGCATAGATAGGATGAGGGGTATTTTCACATAGACCTAGACTTACCAGCACTAGATCATGTTGTAGCAGTCATCCTACCCCAAATTTTGCAGACTCTTCAGGATGTTAATGTCGCTCTACACAAAGGATCAGTAGGAGGACGTGTAGCCAGACATGATAGGGACATTTCCATTGAGGTTCAGGTATCTCCTCAACCCAGTGAGGAGCGTAGAAGAGATAAATCCCATACAGAGTCAGCCAGGGCAGGGTCACCACAGAGGTGATAGGGTGACTAAGTTTTAAAGCATAGATAGAGGTCTTTGAGGCCTAGGCTTAGGGATGAGCATACAGAGAGGCCTAGAGGCCATCAGACCATAGTTGTAGATCACATCAGGGAGATCTTGAAGCTTTGGCCATCACATTACTCAGGTGACATAGGTGGATTTTAGGCAGAGGCCTAGCTAGTGAGCTTGATTGGTTACTTCAAGATTTTTACTTGTTCTAGCAACACAAAAGCTCATCTTGCGATCCATCTACTAAGGGACGGAGCAGGAGTATGGTGGACAAAGGAGCAGAAGCTCCATGTAGATTTTGAAATAGTAACCTAGGAGCTATTTTAGGTGAGGTTCAGTAGCATATATTTTTCTCGGAGGTTCATATAGCAGCGGATAGATGAGATTCATGACCTTCAACAGGCATCTCTCTCAGTAGCAGAGTATGAGAGTAGGTTTTTGGATCTACTTCAGTATGGTGAGTACATGCAAGATGAGAAGGTGCGGATCCACAAGTTCATTTGGGGCTTGAATCTAGATATTGGAGGTGCAGTACGGATTCATTATCCACCGACATTAGCTGAGGCCGTTGAGAAGGCCTATATAGTAGAGGAGACTTGGGGGAAGACCCAACAAGCCAGAGACCGAGTCCAGAGCCACATATAGTAGATGCAGGACAGTAGATCGAGGGGGTCAGTACCTCTTCGTGATGGTGGCCAAAGTACTTCACAGTCATCATTTACACCCCAACAGCAACAACAGTAGTCCCATCCACCTTATAAACCTCCACAAAGAGTTGATACATAGAGAGGTCAGAGTATGGGGCCTCCTCCTAGGGGTCCCATCAACACACAGGGTGGACCTAGAGCTCAGTCGACAGGAGCTCGCCAGCAGAGGCCACAACAGACCACCGCTAGATCATCAAGATCCACAACATAGACTTCAAGAGAACCTACTAGAGGTGCTATTGATTGGGGATGATTAGGTGGTTGTTTTGGTTGTGGAGTTGCCAGACATTTTTGGAGAGACTGCCCATAGAACCTTAATAACAAGGGTAAGACACAGATCTCAGAGACGATTGTTCATGACATGGGATGCAGCCACAAGATTTACGCAATGGTTGAGAACTGTCAGGCCGAGCATCAGAGTACGGTCATTGAGACTACAAGTAACATTGGGGGTATTCCTACCTCTATATTGTTTGATTCTAGTTCTTCTTACTCTTTCATTGCACCATCATTAGTAGAGCAATGCAGGCTAGTGGCAATTAGGCAGGGTCATAGTTGGGACATTGAGATGGCTTCTGGATCCAAGATCTTTGTAGACTCCTTAGTTAAGGAGTGTGTAATGGATTTGGGACCTTTCACCGCTACCTCAGATCTATATATCCTTTTGGATCTTATGGAGTCATCTTGGGTATGGATTGGTTGTATGCACACAGGGCTAGAGTGGATTGTTACCATTAGACTATATCTTCTGTAGATGATTTGGGAGTTGAGTCAGTGATTTCAGGTGTCAGGAGACCCATTTCTATTCACACCATATTTGCTATGCAGCTTAAGTGATGAGTGTGACGGGGTTGTCAGATGTATGTTATTACAGTTAATGACAGATAAAAGGATTGGTCTAGTGGACCATCGCTAGATGATCACCCCATTTTGAGAGAGTTTACAGATGTCTTTCTAGGGGAGATACTAGGGTTACCACTCCCATGTGAGATTTATTTTCATATAGATCTGGTTCTGGGAGCAGAGCCTATCTCACGAGCACCTTATTAGATGACCACCTCAGATCTATATGAGCTCAAGTTACAGCTAGAAGGCCTTCTGGAGAAAGGCCTCATCTGTCCTAGTGTATCCCCTTGGGGTGCACCAATGATTTTTGTGAAGAAAAAGGATGGGTCCTTGCAGTTGTGTATTGATTAGCGTCAGCTGAATAAAGTAACAATTAAGAATCATTATCCCCTTCCTCACATTGATGACTTATTTGATCAGATGAAGGGAGCCACAATTTTCTCTAATATTGATCTTAAGTCAGACTATCATTAGTTGAGGATTTTGGAGGCAGACATTCATAAGACTGTCTTTCGTATGATATATGGCCACTATGAGTTCATAGTGGTGCCTTTTGGTTTTACTAATGCCCCCGCAGTGTTTATGAGTTTGATGAATGGGGTATTCATGACCTTCTTAGATCATTTCATTCTCATCTTCCTTAATGAAATTTTGATTTATTGATGCACACGTGAGGAGCATGAGGGGCACCTTCGCTAGGTTCTTCAGTGTCTTTGTGAGCAGCAGCTTTATGGGAACTTGGAGAAGTGTGCTTTATTTCAGACAGAGGTACATTATTTGGGTCATATCATTTCTGGGGAAGGTATCACAGTTGATCCTTCTAAGATTAGAGTTATTATGGATTGGTCAAGACCGACTACTGTGACTGAGGTGCGCAGCTTCATGGGATTAGCAGGTTACTGCCGGAGATTTGTTCAGGACTTCTCTCAGATTGCACACCCTATCACTTCCCTTCAGAGGAAAGGGAATAAGTTTGTTTGGTTGGATAGCTGTGAGAAAGCCTTCAAGTCACTGAAGGAGTGTCTCACTACAGCACCTATCCTTGCAGTTTCGGATCCACAGGGTGAGTTTTTCGTTTGCACGGATGCTTCCTTAGTAGGTATTGGAGGTGTGTTAATGTAGCAGGGCAGAGTAGTGGCTTTTGAGTCTCGCAAACTCAAGGATTACGAGCTTAATTATCCAACTCATGATCTTGAGCTTGTAGCAGTTGTGCATGATTTGGTTCGATGGAGGCACTTTCTTCTTGGTCAGAGATTCACACTTAGAACAAATCACCTGATTCTACGCCACCTCTTCACGCAGCCCAATCTCAACACTCATCAGCAACACTGGATGGAGTTTCTTTGCAAGTATGATATAGAGATAGAGCATGTGAAAGGGATGGAGAATGTGGTGTTAGAGGCTCTCAGCAAATGGAGACATATGGCTATCACCACCTCAGTGAGCATAGATTTATAGAGCAGGATTATTTAGCAGCTTCCTCTTGACAGCTTCTACATTGCAGTTTGAGCAGAGATCGAGTCTCAAAGACCCCTTAAAGGGAAGTTTGATTGGTTTTCCTTAGAGGTATATGGTCTCCTCAGGCATAGAGGATGGATTTATGTTCTCAAAGATGGAGGCTTTAGGAAGGACATCTTGGCAGAGGCACATCGTGCACCCTATTTAGCCCATCACGAGGTGAAGAAGGCGCACGCCACCTTGTGATAGATGTATCACTGGAGAGGAATTTAGAGAGACGTGGCCCAATTCGTTTCATGATGTTTAGAGTGCTAGAGAGTTAAGGCCAAGCATTAGCATCTAGCTGGCATTCTTTTCCCTCATGCTATACCGGAGTGGAAGTGGGACACCATTTCCATGGATTTCATTGTTGGGCTACCGATGTCAAGATGTCACCATGACGCCATCATGGTCATAGTTGATAAATTTACAAAAGTGGCTCACTTTTCTCCAGTGAAGACCACTTATACAACTAGAGCATTGGCACAGTTATATTTGGATGAGATTGTCAGGTTGCACGGGATTCCGCAGAAGATCATTAGTGACCGTGATCCTTTGTACACTTCCCATTTTAGGACTACCATGCAGCATACCCTCAGGACGAAGATCAATTTCAACATAACATATCACCCTGAGATAGATGGAAACACTGAACGATTGAATCATATTTTAGAGGACATGCTCAAGATGTATGTGATGGATCGGCAGTCAAAATGGGAGGAGTACATGTACTTAGTGGAATTTTCTTACAATAACAGTTTTCAAAGTTCTCCTTTTCAGGCTTTGTATGGTAGATAGTGCAGGACAACTCTTAGCTGGGACAGGCTAGAGGACAGTGCAAGTTTGGTTTTCCCTATTCCAATCTGAGCTAAATGTGTGTCCTCTTCGGACCCACGGGAGCATGAGCAAAAAAGTGGTTTTCACCCCCACACAGAATTTTTTTTCAAAAGTATCCCCGTAGTTTACCAACCCTCCCTTTTGGGCAAATTTTCACCCCTGTGCCCACAGGCCCGCTCTTGGGGAAAAATTTACATCCCAAGGCTCATCAGCCCATAACTTGAGTTTTATGAGGAGTTAAGAGGACTTAATTATATCAATGGAAATGTGAGGAAATTTCCTATCCAATGGGGATGATTTAGGAAAACTTTGAAGGCATTAAGTTTGAGCAAAATCAAGTTGAATCTCTAAGCCTGTTAGAGAGTGGGTATGGTGATAATTTACCCTTTGAGCCTAATTGTAGCTTCTAATCCTAAATTTTGGACCTTATGACCTCTCATAATTGTTAATAACAGAAAAGTATATTCTAGTGGATTAGAATTGTTCTGGAACTTGTTAATGAAAATTGTTGCCTTGTAACCTAGTAGTAGACTCTGTTAATAAAAAAAAATTATTCCATAATTTTCCTAACTAATCCTAGGTTGTTTCTTGGGTCTCAAGTGGGTTGTTTTTAGTGGGTGTTACACTTGGTATTAGAGCAATGGTTCAAAATATTGGACCATTGGGCACACTAGAAAATTGGGGACATGAAACTTAAACCTAACAAACTTTTAAGTCTAGAACACAAATTGTTAGAAATTACATATTTTAGTAAATATGGAAACTGAATAAAACTTAGAAAGATGGACTAACTCTCACCATGTCTGTGCAAGATGCATAGATAGGATGAGGGGTATTTTCACATAGACCTACACTTACCACCACCAGATCATGTTGTAGCAGTCATCCTACCCCAAATTTTGCAGACTCTTCAGGATGTTAATGTCGCTCTACACGAAGGATCAGTCAGAGGACATGTAGCCAGACATGATAGGGACATTTCCATTGAGGTTTAGGTATCTCCTCGACCCAGTGAGGAGCGTAGAAGAGATAAATCCCATACAGAGTCAGCCAGGGCAGGGTCACCACAGAGGTGACAGGGTGACTGAGTTTCAAAGCATAGAGAGAGGTATTAGAGCCCTAGGCTTAGGGATGAGCATACAGAGAGGCCTAGAGGCCATCAGACCATAGTTGTAGATCACATCAGGGAGATCTTGAAGCTTTGGCCATCACATTACTCGGGTGACATAGGTGGATTTTCGGCAAAGGCCTAACTAGTGAGCTTGATCGGTTGCTTCAAGATTTTTACGTATTCGAGCAACACAAAAGCTCATCTTGCGATCCATATACTAAGGGACGGAGCAGGAGTATGGTGGACAGAGGAGTAGAAGCTCCATGTAGATTTTGAAATAGTAACCTAGGAGCTATTTGAGGTGAGGTTCAGTAGCATATATTTTTCTCGGAAGTTTATACAGCAGCGGATAGATGAGTTTCATGACCTTCAACAGGCATCTCTCAGTAGCAGAGCATGAGAGTAGGTTTTTGGATCTACTCCAGTATGGTGAGTACATGCAAGATGAGCAGGTGCGGATCCACAAGTTCATTTGGGGCTTGAATCTAGATATTGGAGGTGCAGTGCGGATTCATTATCCACCGACATTAGCTGAGGCCGTTGAGAAGGCCTATATAGTAGAGGAGACTTAGGGGAAGACCCAACAAGCCAGAGACCGAGTCCAAAGCCGCATATAGTAGATGTAGGACAGCAGATCGAGGGGGTCAGTACCTCTTCCTCATGGTGGCCAGAGTACTTCACAGTCATCATTTAGACCCCAATAGCAACAATAGTAGTCCCGTCCACCTTATAGACCTCCACAAAGAGTTGACGCATAGAGAGGTCAGAGTATGGGGCCTCCTCCTAGGGGTCCCATCAACACATAGGGTGGACCTAGAGCTCAGTCAATGGGAGCTCGCCAGTAGAGGCCACAACAGACCACTGGTAGATCATCAAGATCCACAACATAGACTTCAAAAGCACCTACTAGAGGTGCTACTGATTGGGGATGATCAGGTGATTGTTTTGGTTGTGGAGTTGCCAGACATTTTTGGAGAGACTACCTATAGAACCCTAATAACAAGGGTAAGACACAGATCTCAGAGACGATTGTTCATGACATGGGATGCAGCCACAAGATTTACGCAGTGGTTGAGAACCGTCAGGCCGAGCATCAGAGTATGGTCATTGAGACTACAGGTAACATTGGGGGTATTCCTACCTCTATATTGTTTGATACTAGTTCTTCTTACTCTTTCATTGTACCATCTTTAGTAGAGCAATGCAGGCTAGTGGCAGTTAGGTAGGGTCACAGTTGGGACGTTGAGATGGCTTTTGGAGCCAAGATCTTTTTAGACTCCTTAGTTAAGGAGTGTGTAATGGATTTGGGAAATTTCACCACTACCTCAGATCTATATATCCTTTGGGATCTTATGGAGTCATCTTGGGTATGGATTGGTTGTATGCACACAGGGCTATAGTGGATTGTTACCATTAGACTATATCTTGTGTAGATGATTTGAGAGTTGAGTCAGTGATTTCAGGTGTCAGGAGACCCATTTATATTCGTACCATATTTACTATGCAACTTAAGCGATGAGTGTGACGGGGTTGTCAGATGTATGTTATTACATTTAATGACAGATCAAAGGATTGGTCTAGTGGACCATCGCTAGATGATCACCCCATTTCGACAGAGTTTACAGATGTCTTTCTAGGGGAGATACTAGGGTTACCACTCCCATGTGAGATTGATTTTCATATAGATCTGGTTCCGGGAGCAGAGCCTATCTCACGAGCACCTTATCAGATGACCACCTCAGATCTATATGAGCTCAAGTTACAGCTAGAGGGCCTTCTGGAGAAAGGCCTCATCTGTCCTAGTGTATCCCCTTGGGGTGCACCAATGATTTTTGTGAAGAAAAAGGATGGGTCCTTGCAGTTGTGTATTGATTAGCGTCAGTTGAATAAAGTAACAATTAAGAATCGTTATCCCCTTCCTCACATTGATGACTTGTTTGATCAGATGAAGGGAGCCACGGTTTTCTCTAATATTGATCTTAAGTGAGGCTATCATTAGTTGAGGATTTTGGAGGCAGACATTCATAAGACTGTCTTCCGTGTGATATATGGCCACTATGAGTTCATAGTGGTGCCTTTTGGTTTGACTAATGCCCCCGCAGTGTTTATGATTTTGATGAATGGGGTATTCATGACCTTCTTAGATCATTTCATTCTCATCTTCCTTAATGAAATTTTGATTTATTGATGCACACGTGAGGAGCATGAGGGGCACCTTCGCTAGGTTCTTCAGTGTCTTTGTGAGCAGCAGCTTTATGGGAACTTGGAGAAGTGTGCTTTATTTCAGACAGAGGTACATTATTTGGGTCATATCATTTCTGGGGAAGGTATCACAGTTGATCCTTCTAAGATTAGAGTTATTATGGATTGGTCAAGACCGACTACTGTGACTGAGGTGCGCAGCTTCATGGGATTAGCAGGTTACTACCAGAGATTTGTTCAGGACTTCTCTCAGATTGCACACCCTATCACTTCCCTTCAGAGGAAAGGGAATAAGTTTGTTTGGTTGGATAGCTGTGAGAAAGCCTTCAAGTCACTGAAGGAGTGTCTCACTACAGCACCTATCCTTGCAGTTTCGGATCCACAGGGTGAGTTTTTCGTTTGCACGGATGCTTCCTTAGTAGGTATTGGAGGTGTGTTAATGTAGCAGGGCAGAGTAGTGGCTTTTGAGTCTCGCAAACTCAAGGATTACGAGCTTAATTATCCAACTCATGATCTTGAGCTTGTAGCAGTTGTGCATGATTTGGTTCGATGGAGGCACTTTCTTCTTGGTCAGAGATTCACACTTAAAACAAATCACCTAAGTCTGCGCCACCTCTTCATACATCCCAATCTCAATGCTCATCAGCAACACTGGATGGAGTTTCTTTGCAAGTATGATATAGAGATAGAGCATGTGAAAGGGATGGAGAATTTGGTGGTAGACGCTCTCAACAAATGGAGACATGTGGCTATGGCCACCTCAGTGAACATAGATTTACAGAGCAGGATTCTTTAGCAGCTTCCTCTTGACAGCTTCTACATTGCAGTTTAAGCAGAGATCGAGTCTCAAAGACCCCTTAAAGGGAAGTTTGATTGGTTTTCCTTAGAGGCAGATGGTCTCCTCAGGCATAGAGGCTGGATTTATGTTCTCAGAGATGGAGGCTTCAGGAAGGACATCTTGGTAGAGGCACATTGTGCACCCTATTTATCCCATCACGAGGTGAAGAAGGCGCCCGCCACCTTGTGATAGATGTATCACTGGAGAGTACTTTAGAGAGACGTGGCCCAATTCGTTTCATGATGTTTAGAGTGCAAGAGAGTTAAGGCCAAGCATCAGCATCCAGCTGGCATTCTTTTCCCTCATGCTATACCAGAGTGGAAGTGGGACACCATTTCCATGGATTTCATTGTTGGGCTACCGATGTCAAGATGTCACCATGACGCCATCATGGTCATAGTTGATAAATTGACAAAAGTGGCTCACTTTTCTCCAGTGAAGACCACTTATACAGCTAGAGCAGTGGCATAGTTATATTTGGATGAGATTGTCAGGTTACACGGGATTCTGTAGAAGATCATTAGTGACCGTGATCCTTTGTACACTTCCCATTTTAGGACTACCATGCAGCATACCCTCATGACGAAGATCAATTTCAACACAACATATCACCCTGAGACAGATGGAAAGACTAAGCGAGTGAATCAGATTTTAGAGGACATGCTCAAGATGTATGTGATGGATCAGCAGTCTAAATGGGAGGAGTACATGTACTTAGTGGAATTTTCTTACAATAACAGTTTTCAGAGTTCTCCTTTTCAGGCTTTGTATGGTAGACAGTGCAGGACAACTCTTAGCTGGGACAGGCTAGAGGACAGGGTTTCTCTTGGACCATCTTTGTTGTAGGACATGGAAAAATAGGTGGTGTTGATCAGATAGACTATAGGAGGCACAAGACAGATAGAAGAAGTATGCAGATCAACATAGGACCGACTGTAGTTTTGATTTGGCCATGAAGGTGTTCCTTCGTGTTAGGCCAAATAAGAGCCCTATCGGTTATGGAAAATTTTCTAAGTTAGCTCCTAGATTCGTGGGTCCTTTTGAGATCTTGGAGGGTATTGGTCCTTTGGCCTACTGCCTAGCATTGCCACCTAGTTTGTCTCACATACATGATGTGTTTCATGTTTCAGTTCTTAGAATATATATTGTAGATCCTTCTCATGTGCTAGATTTGACATCATTACAGGTGTAGGATCAAGGGCAGGTGATGGTGGAGCTTGTTCGCATCCTACATTGCATGGCCCTGGGCCTTCGAGGCAGAGAGGTTGATCAGGTTTGCGTGCAGTGGGACAAATATGATGAGACTGCAACGATATGGGAGGATGCTACTTCGTTACGAGTTCAGTTTCCACATTTGTTTCAGTGACTTCCATGAGGAAGTCGAATCTAAGGGGAGCAGGATGTAGTGCACACTTCCCTTTGACACATTTTGATATTGAGCTTGATACTATTGATTACATAATGTACATTATTATAGTTTTGATTTAGTATGATATTAGAGGTTGGACCATGGATTATTGTTGATCTTGATTTAGTTTTGATGCATGATGATTATTAGAGACACTTCGTATGTGGATGATGATATACTATTTGACATGGATATATTATCAATGTTGTTCAAACATGTGATTTTTGGATATTGTGAGTAGACCTAGAAAATGGACATTATATGATAATGATATAGTTGTTGATATAAATTGTAAGAGATATTGGTGATTGCCTTGATGTTGTTGTGCTTCATATGTATAGATGATTTTGTGACTATATTTATATCATGTTAGATGTTATGATATGGCCATGAGGCCGAAGGAGGTATTTGTATTTTGCAAGTTAAAATATCACAACAAACATTGGGGGATTGGAGACCAACCACATTGGAATTCTAGATTAATTCAACAAGGTCACCATGGCAACATGTTTTGTGTGTGTGTGTTGTTTTATTTTGTTAGGGATTCCCATGGGGGGATTACCTTTGAATGTGACCAAGGGGCTTATGTATTTATTAATGTGTTTTATTTTTATTATTGTTTGCATGTGTTTATTTTAGTATGCATTTACCCCTTTTATTATTCTTTTAATTGTGGAGAATTAATGTGAGTAATCATAATGCTAAAATAAATAAATTAATAAAATTTGGGATATAAGAAAGTAATTATAGAGGTCGTTGGCTGTTGTATTAAATGTGGTAAGTGATGTGTAAGTATGTGTAAGAGTTGTGTAAGTCATATTTTGGAGTATGAAACACTCCACCTCCTTGGAAATTCGAATTTGTCTTTGGAGGCTTATTTTAGAGGCTTGTGAGACAAGTACAACTTGTTCCATACCTCTTAATTTTATTTACCAACCATACCTATGGTTTGAGGGTTGATTTTAGACCCTTTTAATGCATTTTTATAAGTCAAGTTGCATGTTTTAATTGCACTTTGTTCATGTTTTAAATTTTCAGTCCTTTGGGGTGTGGGCTTTTTGGAGTTTGTAACTTTATTGTCATATTATTCACCCACCTCTTTATTTTGCATTGGAGAATGAATTTGAATTTTGTTTTGAAGTTGAGGATGTGTGATGTGGCACCCTACATGGATCCACCTCATCCTCTTCTCTTCCCTCTTCTATAAAATTAGAACTCCTTACTTTGTTTTGGGTTGTTAAACTTTTGGGAATGATTCCTTGGGGAAAATTTTCTTGTTGATTGGAGCTCTTGCTTTGGAGGAGCTTTTGGGAAGACTGTTACATGGTTGTGCTTGGCTATTTGGATTGATTGCATTGGATAGAGCTTGTTGTTTTGGAACAGAGATAACTCCATCATGGACAGGTAAGAGATTGGATCTTGAAATACTCTTTTTCTTTTTAAATGTACATGTTATTGTGTGAATGTGTTAACATGTGTGTGGGTTGTTTGGGTAGACTGCCTAGGAATGGTGTAGGAGAAGGCTATGGGGAATCCATGTGGGGGGCATAAGGGAATGCCAGTGGCATGAGAATTTTTGTGGAGGGAGTTTGGGATTGTGATCCATCATGGAAAATAAATATCTTACATTTCTTACTTTGTGGGGGGCATAAGGAAATTTTGGGGGGGCATAAAGAGGGATTGTGGGAGGCATAAGGATATGTAAAATGATTTATTTTGCCTTTTTGCTATAGGTGGATACCCAATTCCCATTAGGAGGCATAAGAAGCTTTTCCCATAGTTCTTGTTCCTTTGGCTTGCATGGTGAAGCCTAAGTTTTGTGTGATGTCTTTCATGTGGTTACAAAACTACTGTTTTGTTTGGACTAAATTTTTAATTTGAAATGTGCATGTTGAAAGATTTCTTTGTGATGTGGAACCATGTTGTTGCCATGAGTTGAAATACATTTATTACTGTATTGTGGTGGGGCTCAGGGGCCAATGAAGAAGGATGGACTCTCCTTTCATTGGATGTCTTGGTTGGGTTGAGATCATTGCCTTTCCCCTGCCTTTGTTGTGATCCAAAAGGAGAAATTCATGTTGTTGTTCTGGAGCAGAGGAGAAAGACAGTTTGACAGTTCCATGTGAAATGAAATCTCATTGTAACCCTTCCCACTTTGAAGTGGATTAATTTGTAAATGTTTTGAAATCAAAATATGTTGTATGGATTATGAAACTTGTAAAGTAAAATGAAAAAGAGATAGACTATGTTTTACTTTGAAAGAATGTGAAATATAAATATATATATATATATATACTTTGTTCTGTTTATTTGAAAGGAAGAAATTGAAATATGTTATTTGCATTCAAGAAATTGAGAGATGTAAAGTTGTATTTGAAATCAATAAAGGATTGCAATACCTTTCTTCATTTGCATTGTTGCATTGAAATATGATCTTTAAATGTTATTGAAAATCTATGGTTGAAAGAAAGGAATACATATGAAGGAACTGTATTACCTTGTTCTTTTGAAAATAAGACAAAATTGGAAACCAGACTTTACATTTTAGCAATTAAATGGTTTGTTGAAACAACTAAATTTATTAGACTAGAATAGAAATGAATTTCCATAATCGGAAGATGAAAATGATAAATAGATCCTTTAATAAATTGGCCTCTATTTTGAATTTTAAACTGGCAATTAATTCATCTAAAATGAACAGTTTAAACCTGCAAGCAAGAAATAACAATGAAACATTAAAATGGAACATGTCAGGGTATAAATGAGTTCATTTTGACAAAAAACACTTAAGGAAATATTTTAAAACATTGCAAAATCGGGTCCAAACATTTCACAGTCTTTTTGCTGTCAGAAGTTATAAAATTCAAATTGGAAATCCATCAAGAAAAATTACCTCCCAAATGAATCCTAAATTCTTCTTAGAAAAATCCTCCATGTTTATTTGGCATGTTGAGTGAAGGAGAAGATCAAATTGAACAAAATTTATAAGTTAAAATTTACCCATTTGCTTTTAAAAATCCTACAAAACGTTTTCTTAAAATTGACCCCTTACACTTTATTCAAATCTATAATTAATGATACATGTGAAAAGAGGACGTCAAGAGCTTTCCAGAAAGTCCTCGTTTGCCCAAAACAGAGCTCTCTGTCAAAAGTTATGGCCCTCTGAAATTTTCCTTCCTTGGCGAAAAATTTTCAGAAAAATTTCTTGACAGTCCCACTGCCTGATTTTTTCCTTAAAACACTTACGAAATTTTCCCCGCCACCACGTCGGCCTGCAACCAATCAGGAGCTGTCACGTGGCACCTTGAGGTGACAGCAGAGAGGAAGAACCCTTGCAACTTTATCATTTCAAGAAAATAGTTTTTGGAAAAAAATTATAATCTTCCCCGCAGCCAATAGGGTGCTTCCACGTGGCTCGGTGGAGGTGCAGGATTATTTTGGAACTTAACCTTTTTACCCTCCCCCTTTGGAAAATTTTCTTAAATCTTTCTACCGACCCGCTAGCCTGCAGCCAATGAAAGGCTGACACGTGGCAGCCTTATGCGTCGGCGGAGGTGCGCGTAAAATTTAACCCCTTGCACTTTTTGAAACAAAAGTCTAAAATTTGTATGTTTCCCAGTAAGTCCAGTTTTCCCCATTCCAATCTGAGCTTGACGCGTGTTCTCTTCGGACCCATGGGAGCACGGGTGAAAAAGTGGTTTTCACCCCCGCGTAGGAAAAATTTTCAAAAGTCTCCCCGCGGTCCACCAACCCGTCTTTTTGGAAAAAATTTCACCCTTGGGCCCACAGGCCCGCTTTTGGGTAAAAATTATCACCCCAAAGCTCGTCGACCCATAACTTCAGTTTTATGAGGACTTCTTTATATCAATGGAAAGGTGAGAAAATTTTCTATCCAATGGGAATTATTTAGGGAAATTTTGAAGGCATTAAGTGTGATAAAAATCAAGTTAAATCTCTAAGCTTGTTAGAGAGTGGGTATGGTGATAATTTACCCTCTGAACCTAATTGAAACTTTTAATCCTAAATTTTGGACCTTATGACATCTCATAATTGTTAATAAAAGAAAAGTATATTCTAGTGGATTAGAATTGTTCTGGAACTTGTTAGCGACAGTTGTTGCCTTGTAACCTGATAGTAGACTCTTTTAATAAAAAAAAAATTATTCTATAATTTTCCTAACTAATCCTAGGTTGTTTCTTGGGTCTCAAGTGGGTTTTTTAGCAGGCGTTACAGGTCTGATTGCCAAATATGACCTCATTTTATCATTATAATGCTTACGATCTTTAAGCACACACACAAAACCTCAAATCAAACTAGAATTGCCTTTTTAATTTTGAATTAGCATTTTGGATGGAAAATGCCTCATTTGAAATTTGAAAGGCCTGACCACTAGCAAGGACAACTAGACAACACCTAATGACCTATATCACACAACTAACACACTTGACAAGCCCAAAAATGTCCTTATGACTTATTTATAGGATGCTCCTAGATCAACTAGAACATACATCATTACCTCCATTTGTTTAAATGAACATAATAAAGCATGGGCACAGTTTCTTGTAAAATTCTTAAGTGGAGCAACGTTGGCCACTAGCAGTAAAATATTGATTTTTTTGTTGATTTTAATATATTAATCTTTTCAAAAGAAAACGACTGGAAACAAACTAAATTAGTACATAATTCCTTAAATAGAAAGACACGTCTATTCCCTGTATAAGAAGCAAAATGACTTGTTCTTGACATTGGGAAAAAAACATTGTGCAAAAATATGTTTGAGTTTTGATGGAGTTCTCAATCTTCGCACAAGTAATTAAAATTTATTGTCTTTTCCACCATCGTATAAAATTAATGAAAGACTTACAAAAACTACAACCTTAAGTTCTTTAGCAAAAGAAACATAGACATTTTGAATTGGTTAACAATAAATCATTTTTTTAATTATGTTAATTAATTCTTCACATTTGCACTTGTTCTATTTCTCCTTTAAATAACATGTCTTGATTTTATATTTTCTATTTTTTATATGAACATCAAATGAGCATTTTTTAATTCATCCTCTTTAGATGAAATAAATATTATTAATGTTGTGAAAATAAAAAATGTTTAATTTTATCCATCATAGTGTTCAAAGGAAATAGCAGTGGACCCTTTAGCAACCATCAACACAATCCTCAAAATTCGCAGTCTAAAAAGATTTTTTGCTATTTAAAATTATTTAAACTTTACATGCTTGGTAAATAAAAAATGAATGAACTTCATTTCCTTACAAAAACGAGTTATTAAATACATATAATTCCAGAAAACATTTCGTATGTATATCAAATCACTTGTGTCTGTGTCCTGCGTAATTGCTAGTGGTATAAGTGCTAGTTATACCAATAAACTATAGAATAAGTAAGCGAAGCAAAACGTGCCACTAAAAAAACAGCTCACACCAAAAAATACTAGACCAGCCAAAACCAAAAGTAGTCAACAATAACCATAAAGCCACTGTCATTTTTAAAAATTATTTGG
Source organism: Taxus chinensis (assembly GCA_019776745.2). Lineage (NCBI taxonomy): Eukaryota > Viridiplantae > Streptophyta > Pinopsida > Cupressales > Taxaceae > Taxus > Taxus chinensis. The sequence continues at coordinate 105,930,954 of CM034156.1, forward strand.
TAAGCATAGGTATGTTTTTTCTTTTTTCAATTAATGTGTTGACGATTATTATGGAAATGATATACGGTTCGATTGATTCTATCGACCACATTTTCCAGGAAAAATAGAAACTAAAATATTTGTATAATTGTTTGATGGATATTAAGGTCGAATTTTTTATGTGCCAATTAAATGTATGTGTCAAATTTAATGCATTTTTGATGAGATACTGTATTATTATATTTCAACAATTGCTGGGAAATTGTTATAGGCTATGTCTAACCAATATTATTTAAGATGTTATGTTTACATATATTCATATATGTATATATATCTTAAATGTTAATACGTATATCTTAATTAATTGTAAATTTGTGATGAAAAAAGTTGAGTTATAGGTAATGTTACACTTATAACAAAAATATGTGTCAATTTAATGTATGTGTCAAATCTAATGCATTTTTTGTGAAACATTGTATTATTATATTTCAACACTTGCTCCAATTATCGTTGTAGGTTATGTCTAACCAATATTTATAAAGATGTCATGTTTACATATATTAATACATATATCTTAATTATTTGTAAATGTGATGAAAAAAAGGTGAGTTATAGGTAACGTTACCCTTATAACAAAAATAACGATATTAGTTTTTTAATAAATTTATTTCTCATTCCATAGTGAATTTACTCTTTGGTTAATTAAACCTTTAACATTACTAATTTTTTTATAAATTATATCATTTCAAGGTAACAATTGATTAGTTTATTAATGGAAAGGCCTAATGTCTATATGAGACCATCTTCTATCTCCCTCTTATATAAGGCCCACTCCTTCGTCTTCAATTCGAATGGTGTTGCCAATACTAGCAAAGGTGGTGACGATGGACATGGTTGGTATTATGGGCTCCATGCTCATATAATTACTTATATTACTCTAAGAATATGCATTCAATTAAAACACTAATCCTCTTAGATTGGTTGGCTTTGCTCACAATAATATAATATCATGTTTGTGTCGATAGTGACAACATTATACTGGAGGTGACCCTCTCACTAATATAATAATAAATTAGTTCCCAAATGTGTATTTACTCCAAGGATGAATATATGTTTTATATACATTTTAGAATTGCTTCGAAAATTCTATAAATTATAGAGATAACATTACACTATTTTTTGGTGAAAAAGCTAGGAAATAAAAGTTAAAAGAGAAAATATGAGGGAGAATATAATAGACCACAAAGGTAGAAGATAGTTTAACAACTTAGCAAATAAGTAATCTCGTACATAAAGTCAGTGGCTGTAGGTATGTAGTTGTAGTCAATTCCGTGAAATTTTGTGGTTGATATTCATATGGCAAAAAGTAAAGAGCAGGTAGGTACTAGGTAAGTAGAAATTTTGTGGTTGATATTCATATGGCATACCATATCGAAGACTTTCAGCAAGAAATTAAAATCTTGACTCAGAAGTCACCTTTTCTTCAACGAAAATTAGGCGAAAAAATGTCTGACAGAAGTCTCTGTTGAAAATCTGTAGTGTACGAATTGTCATATCAGACGATGACATGATAAATACTTGACCGTAGACAATTTTTTAAATGTCAAGCAGCTTAAACATGTTAATAATGTTTGTGCAGTAACATTGTTTGCAATTCCCATGATTCAAAAAATTTACACCAATTTATTTTAGTATTTTTTCAAAAATAAAAATTGTCATTTATTTTAATTTTTTAATTAAGTTAAAATTTCATGTATGAATATAAGATTTTAAATATGTATGTTAATAAAAGGGATAAGGTTGATGACGGCTGCTGCGTCTTTCAAAAGGTACAAATCCTTACAATACTTAAATATGGAGTGCTAAAAATGTGTGGAAAAAGAATCGGTTTTTGGAATCGGTTTTTGGTGATTTTGAGAGAGTTGATACCATAATCATACTAGCTTAGCTAAAAGGAAATACTAATTTAGTTTTTACAAATACTCATTTAGGGGAAAGGACCCCATCTCCGAGCACCATAAGTTGCCCCTGTTATACAGCCACGTAGATTGACAACTAGGACTCCAAATTAGCACGCTGGATTCATCAACGTTTTACGAATCTTAAAATGTATCTTTGACACCTGTTCACAATTTGTATGACACGTGGAAATAGAATTCCATGCATGCTATTAAATTCGACCCAATATAAATATCAGACCCATCACCACTACTATTTTATTCACCTGACAACACGTATTTTAGTGGGAAGCCACGCGTTTGATCTGGCAATAAATTTACGGTGCTTGGTATTAATGTGTGGAACAGGAGATTAATATCTCCACCGACTCACCTTAATTTTCCATCGCCCTCCCAATAACTGTGCAAGTATTCCCCATTAACTGCGCATTCAAGCCGAAGTTACTGTTCATGAAATCGTGATTTCTAAGCAACTAGAGCAGGGAAAATAACAGCGATGCGACCCAGCTGAGAAGGGCAAGCGGAGGAGGAAGATCAAGTGCTTCCGGTGGTGCTCATCCTCCCAAAGGAGCTGTTATTTTCTTCGCCTCCATTTTTACAGAGCCGTCTAAACTGGAGCAGGGAAATTGGTAATTAATTGCGAAAGCATATATTATTTTGGATCTTTCTGGGTCACAACTACACGATAAAGCCATACCATTGTTTTGCAGATTGCGCAGCATGCTGGATTTTTCTCGTTTGGGACAAATGACTCAACTCAGATGACATTTGGATACAGCAGAGATGATGCGAGCAAGTTCCTGCCATCTTATTTATCTCATGGGATTATTCAGAATGACCCCTTCGAGGTGAAATATTATTTGCCTTTTTATCATGTTTTTAACTATTGAACGTTCCAGTCCTTTTATTTCCATTATTTTCTACTAATATACTGTCAACAAAGGAATTTATCCCTAGAATATTGTATTCAAACCAACACTTAATGCAGACAGCTATATATGTAATTTGAAACGATTGAATTGAAATAATTATTCCTGTGGAATATCAGGTTCTTGATCAAAGAGGTGTAGGCCAGCTGATTAAGATTGCAACTGAGCGAGGCCGTAAAGCTAGACCTGATTTGAAGGTAAGAAATATTATATAATTAATTCCAAAATCATATGTTATATTGATTCCATAGTTACCAAGAGATGGTTACAGATACGAAGAGATGGTAATTTATTCCAAAAGCATATATTATATTGAGTCCATAGTTATCATTTGACGGAAACAGGGACCACCATTTTTAATGCATTGATGAATATTTGCATGGATTTACAGGTAGGAATATGTGGAGAGCATGGAGGGGAACCTTCGTCTGTGGCTTTCTTTGTAGAGGCTGGATTGGATTATGTTTCTTGTTCACCTTTCAGGTCTCTCCCTCACTCCTTGAAGAACGAACTTTATGTGTGCAGTCGTCCAAGATAATTACCACTTTATTTTCTGTGTTTTCAAAAACAGTGTCTCAGATAGTTGTTCATTTGCAGGGTTCCTATTGCAAGACAACATTTACTGATATGTCATGTCATGCATGTCCTCATGGGGAGGTAGCACCAATGAGAAAAATGAACTCTTCGGTGAAAGAGCCGAGTCTCTTCTGCTACTGCTGAAGCTGAGATTTCGTGGTCTTCCCCAGACAGCCAGTGATACGTGAATGAGAATGAAGACCACAATTTTATTGGACAGGTAAGGTCATCTGTGACCTTACTAAGGCAATGATCTGTTTATCTTAATCCAAAATCTTTTGTCTACAATTGTTTGTCTGTGAGATGATTGAGTTGTATTCCAGTTTTATATGGTATATTTTATTTGCATGCGTTAATTATGTTTGCAAATGCTAGCAAGGACCCATAAAATGGGAGACAGCATAAAAAATACATATATGGATAGTCCTGACTTCACACACAAGAAATAATATATTATTTTATATTCATTTCGATAGACTTACAAAAATTTACATTAAATCCGACTTCCAAAGGATTAAAGTCAGTCTAACATTTATCAAAATCATATATACATATTCGACAAAATCAGCCAAAACTTACTAAATGGGTAGATTTTTTCTATTTCTTTGTAATATTGGACAAAATTTATAAAGCCAAACTCAACCGCTGGACCAAAATCCTGGAAATGCTTGAGGCTGCTCTTCCTCGTGACTGTCTGATGTGCTAGCATTCATAGATTGGAGAACATGAGGTAGCATAGTAGCAGGCTTACCTGGAACATCTGTCAAAGTTCTTGAAAGTTGGCCAATTTGACCAAACATTGCTTGCTCTAATTTTCCTGAAAATGTCTCTTTGTTTGAAGGAGAAGATGGACAACTGGATTGGTTATTGATAATGGAAGAAAAAGTAGGCATGAATGTGTGTTATACATGTCCAACAAAATGTGATGCTGATCAGGAAGGGGATTAGAGGGACTACTCAAACATCTATTTTGTCGATCAAGCTTCTTCTGTGCTTGTTGCCATTCCTTCATCCTTTTATCATGTTCTTTTGATAGTCTGGCTTGTTCCCTTTTCAACTCCTTCTCATTTTTTCACTGCAACTTATCTTCTTATTTTTTCTGCCTTTTCAGTTCTCTTTCCATTTTAAGTTTCCCCTTCTTTTCTTTTTCTACCAACGTGTGGGATTTCCTTTCTTCTGCCTGCTCCCTTCTCTTTGCCTTCAAATCTTCAATTTCTCTTTTTCTTGCTTCTTGATCTTGAAGTAAATGCAAGCATTCATCAGAGGTAAGTATTTGGGATTTCCTACCAATTCTAATTGCTCCATCACTTAGCCGCAAAGGGTTGTTGTGAACCCTCTCAATTGGTAGCTTTAAGAATTTACTTACTGATTGGTTGTCATTTTGGGTGCAAACCACCTCTTCAGTGTCTTGTGTGGCTATGAAATCAGCAACTTCGAAGTTACCTTTATCCATATGTTGTGTGGATAAATTTGGGGCATCTAATTGGGATGTATCACGTGCCTCCCACTCCAAATTATCAGCATAATAGTGTACCACCTCACTTGGAAGAGGCGGGGGAGGGGATGGCATTGAAAGAGAAACTTCCTCATTGTTGAAATCAATTTGCATGTTGAGATTTATGGCCCCTTCTTTAACCCATTGAGGTGGGCTGAGCTGTGTTAGCAAAGTCAAGCTATCATCAACATCTGTGGCTTCTTGTGTTTGGCTCACATGAGTTGTTGAACTAACATGATCATCTTCTTCATTGATTGTATGTGGCTGATTTAAATCTTTAGGCATGCCAAAAAAATCTGCCTCAACATGCACTTCCTTTGTTTTTTGTGCATCCTCATTATCTGACACATTATTCCTAAGTTCTTCTAAACAACGTTCTACATCTCCATCTTCTATTCCTGCCATCCTCAATATGTTTTCAACAGCTGCCACCTCGTCTTCTTCAACATGAAAGGCTTCACTTGGCCTCATATCATTAGAAACAGCATTACGATCAAGTGGCCATATACCTGTCCTACGAAAACCTGCTTTGATGTTTTTAGGAGTAAGTGCAAGTTGGAAAGCTTGACTGCTAAGTATTGCCAATTATGTCCTCCTGATTTCAAGACCTGAGTTCTTTGCCATCCATTTGGACCTCATTGATTTGAAGTAGTTCTTGAATGGAGAGAAAACACTAACATCTAATGGCTGAAGTTTGTGACTGGTATGAGCTGGCAAAGTCAAAAGGTCAATTCCTAGATTTCTAGCTTCTTGGATTGTGCCAAAAGCTACATGGCTGCCATGACCATCAAATATTAGAAGATGCCTATTTGTTGGTGAAACTCCGCCAGGCACTGATCTTGCAAAATGATGCAGCCAATTCAAAAACAGCTCCTTTGTCATCCACGCATGTGGTTGCGCTGCCATGCATGCTCCAGGTTCACATCCAGCTATATAGTTTTTAAGTTGTCTCTTTGCCTTAAAAAGATAAAATCCAGGAATGCTTTGTCCTGCTGCATTAACACAACATAATACAGTAATCCATTCTCTACTTTTTGACATAATGTGTGGAACACTTCTACAACCTAATTTAGCAATCACACGCATGCCACAATTCCTTCCTGCTTGTACACTAGTTTCATCACAATTCCATATTTTATTGGGCCCATATTGATTTATTGTATACATTTTTTGCAAGTTATCATAGAAAGCAGCAACGATTCTTGGTCGTAACATGACTGCTCTATCTCTATCAAGGCCCTCCGCAGTTCTTATTGTCAAATCAGGATGGCGCCTACGGAACCCATACCACCATGATTTTCCTAGTAGACCATCATTGAATGGATTTGGTTTGCTTTGACATATATGAGCTACATAGGCCTTTAAGTGAATGACTTCAAGACCATGGCCAAGTTCAGCCATATCTTTGCACCATGTCACAATTTCCTGCTCTTCATTCTCTGTCAGAACTGTTGGAGGTCCCAGCCTCTTAGTGGTTCTTTTTCCATACAACCAATCAGTCACGTTTGTGGCAGGGATACCCCACTTAGATGCTGCTTTTCTTGTTGACATTCCATTCTCCTCCACGTCCCTCATGGCAGCCTTCATGTCTGCTTCTGTCCATTGTCCTCTTATGTATACTTTCTTTGTTATAGAAGACCCTCCAGTTACTTCAACATTTGGGTTCATACTAGTGTTCAATTCAGGTTCATCTGTAATTCTGATATTCTCATCCACAAATTGTTCTTTTCCTTTTGATGAATTGCTCCTTCGAGTGGAAGACATATTTTTCTGAAGTTGTAATTGAGCAGCGTTATCCATGCCTGAATCTTTTGATTTGGCTCTTGAAGGATTATTCTTTCTGTTGGAAGTTTTGGTTTTTTGAGCTTGTGTCCCAGCAATTTTATCTTCATCAAAAGACAGATTTGTAAACTTTGCCCTTCTTTGCAAGTTGCTTCTCAACCTTCTTACTGGTCCTTTGGATGTCTACTTTGCACGTGCCATTGTGAAATACAAGGAACTTTGACAAAAATAACCGCTGTAGAAAACTGGACCTGCCTGCATTGCAATGAAAACTACGAGTGAATGCACAGTTAATGGGGATTGAATGCACAGTTTATGGGGGTTGAAGGCACCATTACAGGGACGGTGATGGAAAACTATGGTGAGTCGCTAGAGATATTAATCCACCTATCACCGCTTTAATAGCAACCACTGTACATTTACTGTCACAACAAATGTGCGGCTTCCCACTAAAATACGTGTTGTCATACCATTTTAAAAACAACGGTGATGGGTCTGATATTTATATTGGGTCATTTCTAATAGTATGCATGTAATTCTATTTCCACGTGCCATACAAAATGTGAACAGGTTTGAATGATACATTTTAAGATTCATAAAACATTGACAAATCCAGCTTGCTGATTTGGAATCCTAGTTAGCAGTCTACGGGGCTGTGTAACATATGCAGGGGCCTTTGACCGAGACTATTTAGCAAATTTGGATGCACTATGTATATGGAGGTAAATTTAACACCATATGAATGTTTACATCTAATACTATATGTAGAATTTTAGAGGCTGCGAAAAAAGATGTGGCTAGTTCAGAAAATAAATAAATTTTTATTTTGAATATTGGAAAAGCAATATGGCTATTTCAGAAAATCAAAGAAATCGCTATTTCTGGATTTTATCTGTTTACGGCAAAGAGAAACACAAGTGAACATTAAATTAATTATGCACACGAGTGAGTTTTAATTTGTAGATATAGTATAAACAACATGAATTTGCAATAATGAAGTTGTTCATTCTTGCAAATTTAATGATGTTTGTAAACTATCTACATATTCAAACTTCCTAATGTTCATAACAAATTTAATGGTTAAATGTGAGATCTAAAAATGTTTGGAGAAAATAAGAGACAATTTTTAAAAATAGTGCTTAATACAAAAGGTGAACAACTATTGCACCTGGAAATTTCTGAAATTTTTTACTATTTTGTATTTGTGGAGCAAGAAAATCAGTCCTGGAAGTTCTCTGTTCTTCTGTAGCTGTGCAGTTGTATCTGTGCAACAAGAAATTTGATGCTGGAAAAATGTTCTTCTCTATCTCTGCAGTTGTATTTGTGCAGCAAGAAAATTGATGATGGTAGAGATGCTGACCTGTATCTGTGCAGTTGTATTTGTGCAGCAAGAAAAATGATGGTGGAAAAGAGTGAGTCTGTATCTGTGTAGCAAGAAAATTGAACATGAAAAAGGGCAGCAAGAAAGTAACATATGTATACGACTCATCTCAATTTATAGATTTCATTGCTTTGAATTTATCTTTTGGTAATCTGGCATTGTTTTCTATTGGCTAAGAGGGGTTGGCACGGATTGATTGAGAAATAATGAAATTTGAGCCATTGGATTTAAAACTCTTCTTGATCAATGGATAGATATTAAAGTGGATGTGAGAGATTTTGGTGGGAATTGGGAATTTGAGAGGGAAATGTATCATTTTTATTTTAAAAAATTCGAATTATAGTTGTTTTATTGAATGTTGATTTTTGAAATCTGCTAAAAATCTATAATAAATGGTGACTTTTTCTTGTAAATGGTGAGTCTTAATGATTTTTTTATGTTTGCAGGTACCCCTATTAATTGTAGAAAAGGCACTGGAGGTTGGATAAATATAGATGAACAATGTTTGCTCAAGGACATGTGTATTGATAAGGAATGGATGTATAATTGTGCAAAAAATAATAATATTTGTACATGTTGAAGCCCATCAGCAATGTAAATGGGGTCAGAATAGTAATGGAGATGATATTATTATATTCATGTGGGAGTTTTTAAACTTTAAATGTGACCCTCAAGTTGTAAGGAATGACATGTATTTATGTTTAAAAATTAGAACATTTGCACATCTTAAAATTGCCAAAGAAAAAGGAAATCATGTACAGTTTTATGTAATTTTTTGGTTGAGTATTTGGTGAACTGTGTATAGACAGTCATATTTATTTGTGCCAAAATAGTCTCGGTCAAAGGGCCCTGCTCGGAGATGGGGTCCTTTCCCCTAGTACTATTTAATGTAGTCTCATTTTTAAGAAGGATAATGTCTACCTAATGGGTATGTGAAGTGGAATTGTGGGTATGGGAATTGTAATTGGAGATTGTCAGTATGAGAATTGTAATTGGATTTCATCTAATAATTTTAAAAGGGTTTCTTATAATGTGATTATCTGTTAGTAAGGTTATTTTGTTGGAAATATGTTGTATATTTTTCATGAGTTATATTTTTTAAACTGTATAGCCCGACGTGACCATGGGGTCCCCTTTATAGGATTTCGGACCTGTAATGTTAATCATGGGTGGTTAGATTACTCGTCTTTACGGGAAACTATTATGGGTTGTATTATTGTCTCATGGTTTTGGTACCTATTGTTTTGTAATACTACCACAACAATTATCTATTGATGTGTTTACATATAATTAGACATGTAGTAGGATAGATAAAAAATAAGGGTACATTATTATATGGTAACATGGTTGAGTTAATATAATAAGGAGACAAGTTAATGCACCAAATTCTTTTCCACGGGATATATCTTTTGTATTTTGTTATTTTATGCTTGTCATTTCTGTATTTCTATTTATCTTAAAGATTGTGTGAAATATTTATTTTTTTCTCATATTTACTTATGAGATCAAATTCTCTTCATATTTTACCAATATTTATTACACACATTTAAGATACAACAATTGTATGGTTATAATTATTTGTCCACAAAAAAATTATGAGAATTAATGCTTAATTACTCCATACATAAATAGTATAATGTATTTATGAATAATAGATAGATGTGGTAAATAAATATAGGTATGATAATTGTGTAGTGATGGAGAATATACGTAGACATTACTGAACAAATGGGTTGAGTGATTATTTCCTATTATCATAAATGTGGAGAGATAAGTTAGCTAAAATATGCTTCAATTTTGTGAAAATGTTCAATAGTCCCTGTTATTGTAACCATAAGAAAAAGGTTTGAAGTGTATTTAGGGAATTGTATAGAAACGGGGGATGAGAAAGTGTCCATAAATACATTTAATAGGAATTTTTATTGTATCGTGCTAACGTTATGGTTCGTTTGTGTTCTAAATGCAATGCATCCATAATGCGAGCATGCTTTTTATTATGTAAAGTAGAAATTTTCAATAAGAAAGTAACATGAATGCATTATAACACTAGCCCATACTAATACGAGTGCATTTTTTTTCTTTTTCCTTATTACCACTCATATGTTGGCTTGAAAATCTAAGCCTAAGAGTTCAACCATCTATTCCAAGATTGAAATCTTTTTTTTGCAAAAATAAAATAAAATATCTTGAGTGTATGCCCCATTTTCTTACATGTTTTAATTTTTTTTTTCGAAAAATGTAACTACGATGTCAAGATCTATATTAGATTTATGTCGATGTGTTTATTTTTAAAATTTGAATAGTTGAAGGTTTTCATCCATAATTTTAATTAATATTATATTTATTTTCATCAACATACATGTATTTTTTTCTCATATATTTTTTGATCTACTTATCAAAATTTCAAAAATATATTAACTCGATCTACACTCCATTCTATAAAAATTTGAAACATAACAATTGATTTTTATTTATTTTCTCAAAATTAGTGGGAGTGTACACAAGATTGTTTCATTTTAAGGATGTTTCCTCATTGAAAATTAGTAAATAATCATATAATCACAATAAAATTAGAAAAAATTAGTAGGACCTAATACATGATCGTATCTAACTCTCTACTAAAGGGATTTAAAAAATAATTTACAAAAATAAAAAAATAGGTGGGCACACACTCGTCACTATGTTATATGTTTGCATAAAAATAGGACCACTTTTTGTGTGGACTATATTTGACCCTCTTATTCTCCACCATTTAAGATAAATAGTATTCTATAACATATATTTTGAGCACTACTATTCTCATTCTTCTCAAAGTGTGAAATTTTAAGTATAAAAATGTCAAATCCTTGTTGAAGTTCATATTTTTATGATTTCATGAAAAGGTATCCACTTTTGACCCACTTTATGTTCCCCATTTGCATGGAAATACCCTTTGATTCTTTCTCATTTTAAAAATATTTATGAATAAAATATCCTTCTTTGGAAGCCTAATTAATGTGGCAAAAACACCTTCCAAAACTGTACTCATAATGGGAAATTTTTTGACGGTCTAATGTTATGCCTCAATTATTATTAATTCCATGAAAATTAAAAAAATTGTAAGAAAACACATCAATTATAATGCAATTTAACAAAAAAAAACCCATGAAATCCAATTTCTTAACCATTATCATTGTAAATTTTTTACATGTTCTTCTATAAATAGTGTTAGTTCAATTATGCTTGGGGATATTTATCTATAACTAAAATGTATAATTCAGTACTTAGATAAGTCTCTAAACTGTATGAATGTATGTAAGTATTTTATTAATTATTAAATTCAAACTAAGGACCTTATTTGATGTAGGAGTATCTAGAATTACTTATTATACTACATCAACCAGAAACATATTAACTTAGTATTAAAATAAGCTCTAATGATATAAATGTGCATGTTTCGATTATTAATAATATGAGGTTTAATCACTCGGCAGAAGAATATGAGACTTTATCCCCATGCCTAAGGAATCAATTATTTCATGCACATTATTAGATATTGTAGTTTCATTGTCCTACATTACCAACATACGCTCATACCAATGGTGTGAATATTTGTTTGAAACCATAAATATACATGATCTACTAATAAAGGATTTACTTGGAGACTTGTACAAATTATTTTGTACTAATTATTTTGTACTAAGGCACTACATATTTCTAATATTCAAAAACATAGGTTGTTAGAGGGATATAATTAGAAATACTTCCAATTAATAAAAAGAGATTTAGGGATCTATTGTTGTAATGCATCCAATTTTTCAGATTGAGGTGTGTATGTTTAATATACATATTTCATTTAGGTTAATTAAAAAAATCTAAAAAAGATACCCCAATCGGAACTTTATCATTTCGTATAGATCCACGTTATATTCCTTGCAAATTTCGGTTCTTTTCACATTTGTGAGTGTGAATATAAAGCAATGTTAGACATATTTATGTGAATACGTTGGATAGAAGGTGAAGGTGATATTGCTGATTAACTGTAAATATAAACGAGAGGATGTACTAATACAAGAAATCCATAAAAAAAAAAGATAGTTTCCTACGTTGCAAAATCTATTAGTACTAATGAGAGATATATGAAACCCGAGTTAGAGGCTATGGAGATAGATAACCTTAAGGTTTTGCGCGGTAGCAGGAAATATGAAAACTACATAAGAATCATATAACAAATAATATGTAGCGGGATGATAAGAAGTTAAAGAACATGAAGAAACATTATTAAAATTTGTCACAAGAATAACTAGTAAATCAAAGTTTCACAACCAAGAAATTTACAGAAGTTTGTCTTAAAGTGCTTACTGACTAGATCAAGAAGTAGGAAAAATATTTTAAACATGGAAATAAGGAGGATCCAAGGATATTTTCATTCATCATTGAATATTGAAAGGCCACACATCGTTATTTTCGAAGCATGTGTAAATCAAAAGATTGGGGGATTTTTTATTAAAAATCAAGACACGGAATGAATTTGTCATGAAATATAAAGCTTAGTCATTGTCGTGAATTACTGTATGATTTTTTTAAAGTAGCTTATAAACTTGTGAGAAAGTGAAATGAGAGTAAATTATTACATGGAGAATTAAATATGATAACAATTTGGGTAGGCCATGTTGAAACTGATGTTGTAAAGATATTATGTAGTGCCCACATTTTGCACACACAATTACAACAGTAAAATACGAAGATAATTTTTTTTTTTACTACACTGCTCATTACGCACAACACAACAAGTGATCCAATTACCGAAATTCGACTCGCACGATAATCACATAAGTCATCGACTCATATAGACACATGAAAACAATATAGGCATGTCGATGCCACACTTTTCCCAATGAACGAATACTAGCAATGCTCCAACCACAGAAAAAAGACTCAAGGATAGGCAAACCCACAACACATCTTTTCTTTAATTGTATTTTAGTTACGATTAACATTCCAATAACATTATTGTGCAAGGATAAATTTCTCATTTGTCCACCGACAGATTCTTAAGTTCATACCACGGTTAAAATATCGTTCACCCCTTTTTAGTTGGTTTCTTATTCTTTACAAAAGTTTCCATAACTTGCATGCTCATTTTTCATAATTCAAAAGCATATAAAGTACTTAATTATCTTGTCCGTATGTTAGGAATCTTCTTCTCGAAAATATATTCAATGTCTACCTTTTTACTCCTACAACTCAAGTGGATGTGACTTGGTGTCCATATAACGATATTAGGATTTAACAGAGATTTAGAAACAAGATAGTTTTTTACCAAAACATTCCTTGATCACGGTAGTTATTTCCCTACCATCATTATTCTGATTCAATGACTTGTGGAATTCCATTTTGATTTATATATGTATTTTGTTTTCTCGAAAGTAGAACACACCAAGGCAATTCATATTCTTTGGAACAAAAGAATATATTTAATTGAGATATAAGGTCTTCAAGAGTGGCATTATTCTGAACCTCAACTCTCGTTTTTACTCTTATGTGCTTTATTTTCTATGTCACATTATGGTCTTGTTATTAGCATTGTCTTGTAAAAGGGGTTACGAAATGTTTATCTAACCTCTTGAAGACATATATGATTAAGATACTTAAAGCTACACATGAACCCCAAGTTAACATCCAAATCAACTGAGGTTTAGATCAATTCCTAACTTCACCTAAGGGTCTAGCCCTCTACTATATATGAGTTTTAAGCGAGAGGAAAAACTTATGTTGAACCACCTTCACGAAAGGACCAAAGTATTATGTTGATAGAAACCAAAGTAACACATTTAGCCGAATGGAGCTAAGGAGCTCATAAACAAAAGTTTAAGGCCTAGACAACTAAGTCACCTCCTCCATCTATGTCGTCTGGATCCAATAGGGATTTCATTTGATGAAGAATTTTAATTTTAAATATATCTTCGGCAGACAAGGTAGTCCGCTAGGATACGAAGGAGGAGTTAGCTCTACATACTCCAAGTGAAGTTTGACTGTGTCACTCTTATCTACCAGGTTTATGACCATGTTACTAACCATACTGACTAAGACGATAAATTCATTCTTGGGCTCTGTTTACTCAAACCAGGAGATTTCCATCCAGCGCAGGGTTTAAGTTCACTCTACAGTTTTCAATGTCTTCTATGGTAAGGAGTATCACATATGAAAACAAGTTATGCTCCGATATTGTACAAGGGTAGAGTGTTTCGATTAAATCTCTCTATTACATTTACAAAGTATGAATGCACAAGATGACTCATTAATCATTTATTGAACACTAAATATGCACTACAAGATATTGCTTCAAATTCATTTACCTTATATAAATATCAAACCTTTTTACCAGGTGTACTATAAATCAAATTGACCTATGATTAAATGCACATTTCGTAGATGTCCTTGAAACCAGCATCTCATACATAGCAACAAATTATCAAATATAACCTTCTGTAACATGAAACTATATTATACATTTATTCAGTTAACAATGAACTATATACATTACAATGATAATTAATGAATAGCACATCACCTTTTCGTCATCATTCTTTCATCCTGCAAAACCACGTGAGCATGATATCAGCGATAAATCGCTAGCATGGCATCCACCCTAATCTAACATAATTATCATTTTTCAGTTTTCCCATTTACATATAATAATAATTACAATTTGCAAGTGAAAGAAAAAGTTTAGAGGCATGTATTTCAAGCATATCATTTCACTTCATTTTGTAACCCAAGAGAGAGAAAGAGAAGGGAAGAGAGAGAAAACACCATTTTGACAAAAAGTTCTATTTCACACAACAAATCACACTAGAGAGTTCTAAATAGTTATTTACATGTGTCAAATATTTCCATGGTGGTTTGGCAACCCGACGAGGGTCCCACAGCTTTCTATGTTTAAGTTTTCTTACTAGATACAAAAACATTCAAAATGGGCTCGGAGGCTAAGAAACCGCTTCCAAAGGTTGACTCCTGATGAGAACACACATCATGATTAAATTTATACCTATCCACCTATATACCAGGAATTCATAGCAACTGATGGAATTTGGAAATAGCCAACGGTTTTCATTTGACAGCTAGTTTTCCGAGGCTACTGGTCGTAGCTGACCCAGTTTCAAATGAACAAATGTTAGCTAGAGGGCCCAGAAAACCACATCCATAACTAACATTCAATGGATGAGCACGCAACGAGACACTTCTTGCAAGTTCTCCTATATAAGGAGAATTCATTTGAGTCGACAGGACAGAGAACTAGACAACCATTTTCAAACGGCGATAAGTTTTCTAGAGCAACAAGTCGAAATTGGTCCAGTTTGACCTTGTCAAACTACGACTAGAGGCCTGCAAAATGGCTTTGTCAAACTATCCAAAAAAGTGTTTTTCCCTAAACTGAATGTTCCATGCAATTGTCTAGTATAAACACTAGAGGTTTGCGAAGACAGGAAATAATTTCTCTATCAAGGTTTCAAATGGTGGTTCAAAACGAAAGCCAACTTTCTAGATTTAACAACTTTCTACTAGTGTAAACCAGTGTAACAGGGCTTCTATAAGAGCGTCAAAAATGTCACATATGTTCGTTCGAGGTCAATCCAAGGGTCAAGGTGACTCCTCGCATACCAAGGTACACGAATAAAGTTTAACATCACGTTTTCAGAGTTACGAAGGGTACTTAATGAGTCCCTAAAAAATGCAAAAATTAACTTTTTAAAATAGGGAGATGATCAACGTTATCACTAGGAAGTCAATTTTTTCTGGTTGATAGAACAATGTTTTAGCGATCCAGTTGGGTAGGAAGTTTTCTACATCACTTCAGAATGAGGGTGAAAGTTCATGTTTTAATGCAAATGGGTTATTTTGACTTTGTGAGTTTCGACATGACATTTCATTGTTTTTTTTAACGAGTTGAAAAAAAACATTTAACGGTATTCAAATCCTAATATTTTAAAATTCTATTAAGTTGCAAACAAAAACTAAAATACGAGAGTTATGAAAGGTGAGGGAAGGTGAACCATGCTTGGAAACGATGAGCAAAACGGGTATAAAGGGCTCCAAGTGGTTTTCACTCTTGATCCGTTGAGACCACCATTATTGCCACATGATGCCAGATAGTCACGTGCAAACCCAAGCCATTCGTTGTGCACCCATGTCTCATCAAAAAACTATTTTGAGTTTTCAAGTAGTCATCCCAATCCATGAGACTGCATTTTCTATGTCGAACAGTTGGCAAGCCATCTGAATGCTTCCACATTTACATACATGTGTAGCAGGGAACTTATAACTATAACATCTGACCAAAAAACCATATTATATTCTCCCTTCAGAAACCTTAGATTGACTGCTAGAGGCTTAACCTTCTTTGACTGTATCCTTAGAAGACAAAGATTCCTTATTCAAGGAAGAAATATTATCATTTAAAGAAGATGCGGAGGAAGGATTCTCAATTCCATCAAACCTGGTGGATTATGGGCTAGAGCCACCCTTCTAAATAACGAAATCACGAGGGCAATGGTCTTCACTTGCGCTGGTTGTAGTAGAACTCACAACATTGAATGATGAATGCTCTATACCTGTGTCTGTTTGGTAATCAAATGAACTATGAGCCTCAACAATAACTGTTGATGAACCTACACATTTCTCACCTGCCATGTCTGGTGTTATACATGATCAGTTCAACTTTACCCTTCATGCAGTCAGTGCTAGAGGAGATTTGACAAGTGTAAAGACGTCCTCTCCAGCAAGGTAACTAGAAACATGAGGAAAAAACAAAAGAAAATGTCCTAGCCATCAAGGAATGCACACCAGAACTCTTCATGTGGCCAGCATCAGGGGAAATAATAGTAGGCTGAAATCATGAGCCAAGGAGAAAGGAGAACAACGATCCAAAGAAAAAAGGACAGTGCATTAGGAATTGCATTTCAGACTGAACAAAAATGAGACACCAATCCAAAATGTGCACATTCTCCCAGGGCTATCCTTCATCCAAAGCACCACGCAACTAGGGAAAGGTGTGTACCCAACCACCAAAAAGGAGATTTGCAGATCAGACAGATTTTTAGTTTCATTAATACACGCCTTGGGAAGATGAGAAATAGTGTCTAGCTCCCCTACCAGCTAGACCCCAACACATAATGCCATGGAGGAGACATGATGGGATGGCAGGTGTTCCACCTCCCAATCACATACAACCAAAGACCAGGTCTTTTCAATAATATATAAAAAAATTGAATAATTAAAATAGAATAAGGGTATTATGGCCAGCATGGGAAGAAATGGTGGGTTGGGTGGATACCTCCACAAATTTATAAATGAACATTTTATCACCAAAAGTTGTATTTACAGGCTTGCAATGACACCTCGACGGTTAAAGAGGAATGTTAAACACTAACACGAACACCACACACTAATCAAAGGCGCCACCAACAACAAGCTTCTCCTTTTACGCTACTCGAGGATCAATCGACTAGAAAGATAAAATGAAATAACATAAGGATAAATAATATTAATGTTGATAACGTTTGACGATAGAAAAATAATAAAACCAAATCATCGATCGACATACAAAATAATTATAATAATGCCGTTATTATTATTATTTTTACCGCACACAAATTTATTAACCATATTAATAGCGATCGCCTGTCAACAAAGAGTAAAATAATAATAAGCACAAATCGATAATTCAATATAATAATTATTATTATGTAGTGTTCCCTCTAGTTGGTCATGCCCCAACAACATCCAGTCATTCTTCAAACCACCTATCGAATTCGGGAAAGATATTTTTCCTTAACAAGGTAATCGAAAAGGCGAAGCCAACAAGGATCAGTAGGAGCACAATGACATTAAACGCTTAGCAACATAGTCATTGAAGAAGAAAAAGAACAACGGTGAACGGGGGATTACATATTATGGCATCTAAATAGATTGAGCACTAGAAATAAAGATGAATTTGGTAGGACTATGATATGGTTTTTGAAAAAGAATATCAATGTTTGATGAATAAATAAGAAAGGGTATATTGGAAGCAATGATGAGTGGAGGGAGGAAAATGAATATTCATGTGTGGTTATTAATCAAGATATTTAAGTATAAGAGGATATTTTTCATATGAATGTGAACCAAGCATATCAAAGTGCAACATAGACAACAAAATGAAATATCAATGAAAAGGATATTGTAGTTGACATAGAGGTCATGGATTCCATGACCTTTGTTTAAGATATAGTAAGATTGGACATGGATAATTAGAGTGTCCACATTTTGACAATGAACTAATTAAGAGAAATAATTTGAGTACACACATTGTATAAGCTAATAAGGAAAGTGTTGCATATAATTGTAATATTACGAAATTGTAACTCAAGTATATCTCAATGAAGAGGGTGGTATTGGAACTTGCAGAAGAGTAATATATATATAAATATATTTTTTATAACGTATTTCACTTTAGGAGGTATATGAAAAAAATTGATTGTAGATAGTGTCATTATAAAAAATATTAGTTCAAAAGAGTTTGTAGATAAATTCAGCCTAAAGAGGATTACACGCCTAAATATGTATGATATTTTTTGGTTTCTAGATGTACATCATATTATAGTAAGAAAATAATGTTTTTTTAGTAGTGGTAAAAGGTTTTTTGAGTAGGATCCTACCTAGGTACAACAAGAATGGGTCAACAACCAAATAAAGCATTGATTACAAAAGAGACAAGATGAAGCACACTGCCTTGTAGTACAACAACAACAACAACAACAAACACAACTATTGTTTGACTAAAAAAATATACAGTAGGGAAACATCCAAACAATAGAAAAAAAGGCAAATAAACTAGGTGGGAGATGTGGTTTCAAGTGGATAGATTTCTTCTTGTTATTACCACCCTTCTTGATCTTCCTCAATTGGAAGAATGACTTCAGTAGTCTCGAATGGATGGTATGCGCTTTTTTAACAAACCATCATCCACTCATCCCATGCATATGTGTCCCACATACATTTACTTAGTTTCTTTTTGAAGGTAAGAAAATAATAAATTATATGGGAATATTTTAGATATAAAAGCATGTAAATATGAATTCTGTGATGCCGCAAAAACATGACGAAGAGGACGCTCTAGGACTTGCTTCCACAAACATTTAACCCAAAACAATATGACTAAAAATTTTTATTTTTTTTGCATGAGATTCAAGTTTTAAGAGAACAAGTTTATAATTGCTATATATTTAAATCGGGTCACTTTGTTATTGTGTCAAGGACTGGATGCTGGAAATAGAATTCAGCTAGGTCGCTAAGAGCCTCCCTAAAGTTCTTCTCGGCACTAGCATTGTCGTCAAAGCTCGACGTCATGAGCCAGTTATTATCTAAGAAGTCATTTAATCTTGGCACTAAATAAACGTTAAGAGCATGAGTCGGTGAGTAATTATTCTCGTGTCATGATCGTAATTCTACAAATGAACATTAAGAGGGAGGGGGTGATTAGGTACTCAACTTTATCTATTCATTTTAATTTAGTATAAAAGGAATGAATTTAAATTTCAAAATTTAAAATGATATATATATATATATATATATATATATATAAAATCAAAAATTACATTTAAGTAACTCTATATGCTTAAACATAAATTTGAAATTTGAATTAAAGGGACAAGAGTCTTATTAGTGGGAAGGCATTCAAACTTAGGTTTGAAATCATGGTTGAGGTGGGTGGCTTTAATGGCCACCTGCCAAAGCATTAAACTCCCCCTCTCCTTGCGTGCAAGCTACACCAAACCGGCTGCATGTTTTCATTTATTTCACTTGGATTTGTAAATCTTAAGCCCCTCACGTTTTTGGTCTGCCTGCTGGTTTACCTACCCTAGCTACGTAGGTTTGGAGCAGGTGATAATAGATGAAGCTACAGCTAGCGGGGCAGGTGTGTTACCCCACTTCCATTGGGCGCTGCGAGGTGAGATCTTGGCGGGGATCCACGGCCTTAGCCTGTGACAGTAATCGGCCAGGCAGCAGTCATGGCCGCAGTGGAAACGAAAGCTCCTTTGAGTGCTTCCAACAAGCAGGTTATCCAACCCTGTTGTTACCTGTTCAATATTGAAAGCATCTTCAAAAATGGGATAGGTCGGGGGTCCATAGCAGCGGCCTGCAACAGAGAATGCGCCAGGTAGCAGGCAGGGCGCTGAGGAGAAGAAGCCATTTGAGCGCTTCCAACAAGCAGATTTCCCAGTCATGTTATTATCTCGCTCAGCATCGAACGCATCCCAATTTCGGGATCCGCCTTCAAGATATTTTTATCAAATCGATTAAGGAACAGTTAGAGTGTTAAGAGGTGACCTGAGGCAGTCTATTACAGTGTTTCTCTAAGGAGACCCTACCTGTGCTACAAGCAGCTTGTGGAAGAAAGACTCACAGAGGTGGATCTGTTTATATTAGAATATTTATGAAGCATAATTTGTTTTGCAATTATATGAGCATTTCCGCGTGATTTTTATTACAGTATGCTTGCAAATTAGTGTGAACGTTTCAGTGCAAATTTGGACAGTCTTATTACATGATGGTTTTATAGAGACGTATCATTATTTTAATTGTTTTATATGATATGAATGTATGATTTTATATGTAATCTAGCACAGTTTGTTTGGCAAATACATGATCATTCATAGACCTTGGGGGGGCGCATACATTACTTGTACATACGTATGTTCCATTTCATAAATAATTAATAAAATTGCTTGGCTGCGGTTCATATTAATATTCTTTGTTAATATAAAAGAAACATCAATAGTATATTGGTATTAATACAATTTACTAATAGTAATTCCATTAAGTTTAATATTACTTTAATATGAATTATATTTAAAATATTATTTTTCCTTATTATGCATTAAGGAGTATTGGGTAATAAACTTAATAAGTTTAAAGTCTTTGCATTAAAATTTCCTTCTACACAATTTAATAAACATTGCATGGGATTTCAAATAGGTTGATTTCATTTCCTTTAATAATTTGCAAATGGATTTTCAATAATTTCTTAAATGGGGAAGAACATAATAAAGCTAGAACTAAAATTACTTCATTGGCATATTGAAAGCTATCTAAAAACTTAAGTCTTTCCATCAACAATGCAAGAAGAGAAAATACACTAACATTCCACTTTTTCAATACATCTCTTTTAAGCAACAAAATGGAATTTAATGTATATATTTTTTTAAGGTAAATTTGCCAACATCCCTCAAGAGGGTTTCAACCATATTTCCATTAAGTTTTAGAGTAAGAATTACTAACATTTCAACAAGATCAACATCCTCATATGAGGTTCCAAGCCAAGTTAAAGGAGAATAAATAAATTGTCTTTCCTTCAACTTTCAAATCCATCCACATTACAACCTTACTA
This sequence comes from Taxus chinensis, assembly GCA_019776745.2. NCBI lineage: Eukaryota > Viridiplantae > Streptophyta > Pinopsida > Cupressales > Taxaceae > Taxus > Taxus chinensis. Next base: position 105,952,465 of record CM034156.1, read on the forward strand.
ATGAAGATCAATACAACTTTCCTTCAACATCTTGTTACAACATTTTCCACTTAATGTGGGAACAAATTTACAATAATGGAAGCTAAAATACAAAGCAATATTACATTCTTCCTCCACTCAAGGTGGGTAAACATACAAGGTGGTTTCACATTGTCATCAACAAGGCTCCAATGCTTCAAACATCAACAAGGTAGCTCCTCCAATAGTTTGCTTGATTCACAACAAAATAAGGGGAGAGGCAACGCTCTCCTCCCAACCAAGATACCCAATGGAGAAGAGAAGCCATCCTCTCCATTGGCCCCCGAGACCCAACCACATTACAATGGGAGAAAATCCAACTCATGGCAACTACTAGCTTCCACATAACTCAACATAAAATTTCACATTCATTCCATAATCCTTCAAAACAAAATTAACAACACAACAAGAGGGAAAGCAATCACAACAACAAGTCACAAGGCTTATCAAGAAAGCCATAAGAGTAACACCTATGGGGAGGCCACTTATGCCTCCCAATGGGAATGGGTGCCACCTAAAAGCCTCCAATGCAAAACACAATACCCCTAACAACTCTTATGCCTCCCTCAAGTACCCCTTATCCCTCCATCCACTCTTATGCCTCCCTCAACTCTTATGGCTCCCTCAAAGTAAAAATAAGAAGAAAATGCAAGCATTTCTCTTACTAGATGGGCACCCAACCCAAACTCCCTCCTCAAGAAAATGATCTCTTATGCCTCCCTCAAATAAAACTCTCCATAGTCTCCTCCCACTCCTAACTTAGGCATTCTACCCATTCCCAACAAGCATTTCAAACAACAACATTCAACACAACATAAAAATACATTCATATAACAAAAAAAAACATAATGCAAACAAAGGTGAAGCTCCTACCTTTCCATGGTAGAGCTTGCTCCAAGTATGAAGTCTCAATCCCTCCAAAGATCAAACAATCATCCACAAGCTCCAACAAAATTCCCACAAGTATCAACAAGCTCCAAAAATCCACAAACTCCTTCAAAATCCTCTCCTCTCCAAAATACAAAAGACTAAAAATGAAACTTCCAACCCCCAAAACAAAAAAGAGGATCCAATAAATAGAGAAAAGAAAGGGAGGGATGATGTGGCTCCAAGTAGGATGCCACCTCCTTTTCCCTCCACTCCACATCATTTGGTCAACTTCATATTCCAATGCACCATTAATAAGTAGTTGAAAAAAAAAGGCAAGCACCTTACACACTCCAACTAAGCCCACTCCCCCAAAGGACAAAATTAAATTTTGAAAGAAAGTGCAATTAATATTTTACCCTTTTATCCCCCCAAAACACCTAAAATACCCTAAATTTGGCCTTCCAACCCATAGGTAGGGTTGGCATGGGGTTTTAAGAGGTGTGGGACAAGTTTGACTTGTCCCACAAGCTTTGAAATTTGGCCTCTAAGGCCAAATTCGAGTTTCCCATTTGGGGTAGAGTGTGCTACACTCAAAACTCAAACACACATCAATCCACACAAAATCCCAAGTAAATCAAGCCTAATAAATGAACTCTCTTTTGGTCATATCCTTTAATTAGTTTAGGACAAATTCAAATTAACTTAATTAAGACACTACAACCCAAGGCTAATAAAGGGGGTAAACACCAATCCAAATAATATGAATTATAACACAAGTAAAATTCCACTTACTAAGAGAAGCACATACTAACATAATAGAAAAGGGAAAAATTAAAACAAAACAACACATGCCCCCTAGGTCACAATTTTCCCCTAACCAAATAATTCTAACACACACACAATTACTTGTTGCCATGGTGACCTTAGCTGGATTCTTCTCGAATTCCGATGTGGTTGGTCTCCACTCCCCCAATATTGTTGTGAATATAATATAACTGCAGAACAGAGAATACCTCCTTCGGCCTATTGGCCGCATTAAAACATTCATGCCAAATATACAATATAATCTAAAATAACGACACATGATTTACTATCATCTATGCAAGTACGATATCACTTACACTTTCTAGCATGTTTCTATTCCACATTTCATTTATGTCAAAACGATCATCACATTAGTCCAATTATCAAGTTCTACTCAATATGATTAAACATATCACATGTCATAATTAAAGATAAATAGCCATGTCAAAACTATACAAATATCATCATCAAATGTCCACCAGTAAACCATATGCATCATATAAAGATCAAATCAATAACAGTCCAACGTCTATGATATCTACTAGCATGCTAAATCAAGAAGCCATAATAATCCATAAGTGAAGTAATCAGTCTCGAAAACAACAAAACAAAATGGTGTCGAAGGGAAGTGGGCACTACAAATTCATTTGTGAAATAGTGATCATGTATGTTTATCATCTATCTTTAACAAGGAATTTGAAATTTGTTCCGAAGATGGAACATGATGGTAATGAAAATACATAAAATTTGATTTAAAATGAAATACAACAAACTTAGAGTTATTTGAAGTATACAGATAAAGGAGTAGAAACTAATCCTAAAGTATTTATTAGTTTTTGTAGACACATAAAGCTCCATGTTGACTCGGAGATAGTCACCTGGGAGCTATTTGAGGATCGTTTTAGCGGGTGTTACACTTGGTATCAAATCCATGGGTTCAAAGCTTGGACCCTTGGGCACACCTAGAAAACATGAAACATGAATATTTAACCTAGTGCAAAACTGAATTCTTTTAATCTAGAAAACCACAATGTCTGTTAATTGTATAGTTTAGAAAACATAGAAAACTAAAACAAGACCTAGAACAATGAACTAACTGTCACCTTGATCTGTGCAGGAGGCGTAGATCAGACGAGGGGTCTTTTCAAATAGACCCAGATATACTAGGTCTCCAAATCAGACTTTAGCGACCATCCTACCTCATATTTTACAGACACTTCAGGACATCAATGCTGTTATACGCGGAGAGAACTTGGGAGGACAATTTGCTAGACATGGTATGGAGTCGTCAGTAGAGGCCCGTGTATCCCCTCGATGCAACAAGGAGTATAGGGCAGAGAACTTCCATGCAAAGTCACCTAGGGCAGAGTCACCACAGAGAGGACATGGGGATAGGATCTTAAGACATAGGGACAAGTCTTAGAGTCCTAGAAAGAGGGAGGAGCATGCAGAGAGACCTAGGGGTCGTCAGACATTAGCTGTGGACCATATTAGGGAGACCCTGAAGCTATGAATATCTCACTATTCAGGTGATACAGGTGGTTTTCATGCAGAGGCTTAGTTGGTGAGCTTGAGTGGATGCTTCAAGCTCTGTCCTTGTACTAGCAACATGAAAGCTCATGTTTTGATCCATCTTCTAAGGGATGGAGTAGGAGTTTGGTGGAGGACCAAGGAGTAGAAGCTCCATGTTGACTTGGAGACAGTCACCTGGGAGCTATTTGAGGAACGTTTTAGTGAGTGTTATAAAATGAAATACAACACACTTAGAGTTATTTAAAGTATGTGAATAAAGGAGTAGAAACTAATCCTAAAGTATTTATTATTTTTTGTAGACACATAAACTTAGTAATTATGTACATAACAATATTGACTGGGCTCATCTATCTTATTCATACCTTGTGCACACAAATAGAACTTGAGTGCACTATTTCACACTCTCTGAATTCTTACATATAATTCCTACTCTCATGATCTAATGCTCCACATATACACATCATATATCTTTTGTAAACAATATATAATGTCTAGTTACAACATCCCACCTCCCTCAAAACTACTATCCAACTTGAATGGTTTTATCCTTGTTCACTCATTTTTTCCATAGTGAGCTAAAAATTATATTTTCTTTTGTTTATCTTAGCTCCTTTTAATACTAGGCCTTAGTACGTAATAACATATTATATAAATTTAGAATAAGAGTTGAAAACACTCATTTACTCTCATAACATTCTAAAGAGATCTTCTACTAAAAAATCATTCAATCTTACACAAATATACCCTAATTTTCAATAAATATAGATTAAACATTAGGAAAAAACCTCCATACGGTTATGAAGAACTCTTAACTAGATTAAGACTAGTAAACCAAGTGAAATCAAGAGAATATCAAGGAAAATTTAACAACTTTCATGTATTTAAAAAACAAAGTGAAATTCAAGGGGGAATTCCTTTAGTGAAAATAATTTTACAAGATCTCTTTTCTAACTCTATTTTTTTCACTTTATCCTAAAATTATGAAGATCAAAAACTAGTTATATTTAGCTCAGACAACTATTAGTGTTGACAAATAAAGGAAAAAAAAAGGGGTTTAAGCACTCTAGACGTGCATTAACTCCTTGATCAATAGTAGAAATACAAGGATTTTGAACCCCTTTTTTGGGAAATATAGTGCAATACTCGGTCAAAATAAAAATTAAGTTGACTACTAAGGGAATTCCAAGTTTACCACACACCACATTATGTTATATAATGTCTATTTTTGTATTGATACATGAAAAAAGGTTTTATTTTATCATTACATGATCATGTATGAGTGTTATGGAAGAAGAAAAAGTACACGAGGTGACTAATCATATAGTGGGAACTACAATATTGACAAGTGTAGATAAAGGCTAGAGATTGGCATGAAGTAATATGGAATCATTTCACTCTTGTCTTTAGTTTTGGGATAGTGTTCACAATGGTTTTTAGTGATTTATTTTGGAGATAAAAGCACATTCACCTTTTCAACAACCTATTCAACTTAGATATAACATAAAATCTAACTACTTTAATACTAAGAATTTTTTTAGTATATTTACAATTTCAACTAATTTAATGTATATTTTCATTATCATTTGGCATGTGACCTCATATCTAAAAGCTGGATCATTTATCTAATAACTTGAATGCACATTAGTTAATAATATTTCTATCATAAATAGGGTTTAATATTTTTTTTTGTGTCTTTATTTAGTAAACCTCCATCTCAATCTTACAAAACCTTTCTCGATCTCTAGAAATCTATTTTTATGAAATATCCCTAGTTGGGATCTTATCACAGAATTGACAACACACAAAAATTTGCAGCAAAATACTAAATCTGATTTTTGCAGATTTTATGCAGAAAAAGTACAGCTAGGGCAGCGAACAGAAAAATATGAATAACTCTCAAAATACCCGTCCAAAATACTTGAAATTTTAACTGGAACAAAATAATAATATGAAGAACACAAGGGAAATATTTTTGGAATTTTTCAGTCAATATAACGCTGCCAGAAAATTACAGCGTGCCTAAAATAGTCGGGAAACTTCGAAAATTAATATCTTTCCGAATACAAATGCAATAATGATGAAACTTTGGAAATAACATATATAAATATAGTAGATGATTTTCCAACCTTCAGATCTGAAAACGGCCAGCTGGAAACCCTAGAAATTAGGGCTGCAATTTCCCAAACAAGTTGCCCCCTTTGGAAAATGGTCAAAACCCTTGTGAAACCCTCTGTAGATGATGCCGAATCCTTCCTCTATGGCTGCCATAGGTCTAATCCGAAAACCAGCTGAAAATCTCCACAAAAACTCTCAAAAATCCTCAAACCCTCATTTTGAAAATTCTGAAAATATCTCTGTAAAACTAGCCCTAAAATCTGCTCCAAATGACAAGCTAGGGTAGATCTTTCACTACCGAAGAATGCCCTGCTAGCTAGGGATGGATCTCTCACCACCGAAGCTAGGGTTCCCGTGGGATCTTACTCCACAAGCTAAAAGTTTGCAAACAGCAGTTGCACCATGAAAAGAAATATAAGTGTATGCATGAATGCCTCTCCTTTCACCCCTCTTCTCCTTTTATAACCTTTTTCCATGTCAAAGAAACCCTAAAACCCCAAGGCGCACTTTCTCATAAAGAGGGCCCAATTAAAAATAACTTAAAGTTGCCTTTTCCCTTCCTAGGTGCCTTGGCCCAAAAATTGACCCCAATGAAGAAATATAACATTTAATGCCATACATATCCCCTCAAGTCACCAAAAAGGGACTTTAAGTGGCCCCAACGAAGAAACATAACATTAAATGCCAAAATTGTCCACTTAAGTGATCCCAACGACAAAATAGAACACAAAGGGCCCATTAAACCCTCCAAACGACCAAAATATAACAAAAACATAGTAGGAAATCAGACAACCATCCCCAATAACCTCCAAAGTTGTTAGTCCCTTGGGAATGACTAGGGCTAAGACCAAAATAGGGTCGTTAGGCCAACTGCTCGGAATTGGGGACATTACAATCCTCCCCTCCCGAAAAATGCTTGACCCCAAGCATTATCCTCCTGTGCTGTAGGAATTGAATACCACAAAGTAAGTGCCTCCATCTTACCCTGCAGTCAACCAAAGATCAGTGCGATCCTAAGTGACCAAACCACCACATATAATCATCATGCTCCCCATGCAGTGTAGATAACAATGTTGTCCCTGAAGTAGAATAATGCCCACATCGACTCTCTACTAGTACCCATACTGAAACTGTCAATCTGTCTAATCCCTGCCACTACAAAACTGTCATCATGTGATCACTCACTACATCTCCTGTCGACTCCATCCCTTGGCTAACTAGCACATGCTTGTCATCCTCATAAGCAGTAAGACATATAGGAGTGTTATCCCCTATCAACTCCAGAAATAAGGAACATGCATACTCTGATTTGTCACCATGACAAACTACACATCCTTGCATAAAGTTGAGGATATCCTCCCTCAACCCATGCCATCTGACCCTTTCCCATATGAAGTTGAAGGTCTCATCAAAGCTCAAGTGTCCAGAAATGGAAGAATAATGCACATGTCGCAGTATCTCCATCCTCAAACATGAATCCGACACGAGGTACAATCTGTCCTGATAGAAGATCATCTCATCCTCCAATCTGTAGTTGTCATCCTATATGTGACCATCCAGAATCTCACAAGTGTGACGGTTCTTGGAGTACTCAACAAGAAAATGAGATCTCCAGTCTACCGAAACCTCAGACAACCAACATAATGATAAACATGGATGATCTGAACCTGTAATCCCGATCTCTGCAACTGCCTTATGTGCAACACTATTGGTCACACCCACATCCATCGTACTCCACGTCGATCCGCAATAATAAAACCCCTCATTATGCCGGAAATTCCTCTCCATCCCCTCAACTGCAACCACCCTAGGTGCTCCTGGCGATAATCACCTCAAAATCAAATTCCTGCCTTCGGACTTAAATTTCAGCTCCATCGTCTGAAAGTTAGTCCGAAACTCCCCAAGAGAGTGAAGCCACTGCACTCCCAACACTATGTGGGTCACTCCCATACCAACAATGTGGAAATCATCGGTAACTGTGTAGTTACCCATAGTGATGCTCAATTGTGGGACTCTCCGTGTGCATCTCATATACTCCCCATTGGCTACAACAATGTTGAAGCCCTTAAATTCCTTCATCTGTAAACCATGTCTCTCCACCAATGATGCATCAATAAAGTTATGGGTAGCCCCACTATCAATGAGTACCATAACTTGCTGACCCTGCATAACTCCCATAATCCTGAATGCCTTGTACATCAGAGTACTAGACAATGTGGCTATAATCTCCCGAGGGAAAGTCTCCTCCTCCTGCTCCGCATCAGCACTATCCATCGCAACTCCATTCACATCATCCATCTCGTGAGTCTCCAACTCCTCACCTCTGTCATCCTCACTCTCATCGAAGACCTCGATGAAGTGGGCCTTCCCTCTACCTCTGCAATCATGTCCTGGAACCCAAGGTGTGCGGCAATCGAAACATAGTTTCTTTCGCCTCAACTCATCTCTGTCTTCTCGGGAAATGAATGGCTTCCTAGCCACCTCCTGCCTCAGTGGAGGCTCCCTCTGCTGATGTTCGTCTGATCCAGGTGGAGGTTCTCTTTGCTGAACGCGAGGTAGAACCCTCGACTTTGGAGTGGATAACTCCAAGTCTCGAGATCTCCTAATAGCCTCATGCAAAGAAGAAGGCTCAAATGCCTTCACAAACCCTGCTAAGGCGTCAGTTAACCCTGCCATGAAGAGTGAAGTCAACCTCATCTCTGAAACATCAGATACCATAACTAATAACCTCTGAAAATCTGTAATGTACTGATCTAGAGAACATGTCTGTCTCAAGTGAGTCAATTCCCTGAAGTACCTATCTGGGTCCCTCCTGTCAAACCTGCTCATCAACCTCTGTGTAAAATCTGCATAGGGAGTAATATGCATGTGCTCCTATGTGATCAATCCATGATTCCACCAGTCATGAGCATCTCCCTCGAGGTGTAGGATAGCAAACTTAAATGCATCCTCTTCACGCATGGGATTCAAGTCGAAGTAATTCTTCAACTTTTGAATCTAAGATTGGGCAGTACACTTCTTAGAGCCATCGAAGTGTGGAATAGAGATTTGTCCCAATCTCCTCTGAAACTCATGTACCTGTGGTTGGTAATCTCTCTTGGGCCTGCTACCAATCTTCATTTTGCAATACTCCTAAAATGGCATGTTGTCTCGGAAACCCTCACTTAGTGTCTAGTACTTCTCCCAGCAATATTCTTCATCCACAATGTCTGCGGGCTGTCATGTCTGCGAAACTTCCAGATCCTTCAAGAAGGAAGGCTCGTGGAGTCCCAAGGGCCTGGTAGATGCATGCGGGGACCCTTGTCCCGAATGTCCACTCTCACCTCTATTACCATGCTGGCCCATATTGCTGGCTTCTCCTTTCTCCGCATGAGTCTCAATCCTACCCTATGCTAACCTCTCAGTAAACTGGCTCAAATAGAGGTTGGTAGTCTCCTGCTGCTTCACCATGTTGGTGAACAGTCGTTTCATCAAATCTACTCCCAACTCTTCACTGTCTTTGTCTCCCATCTTTCAACCCTAACAGGCTGGAGGAACAACCGCTCTGATACCACTGAAATATCCCTAGTTGGGATCTTACCACAAAATTGACAACACACAGAAATTTGCAGCAAAATACTAAATCTGATTTTTGCAGATTTTATGCAGAAAAAGTACAGATAGGGCAGCGAACAGAAAAATATGAATAACTCTCAAAATACCCGTCCAAAATACTTGAAATTTTAACTGGAACAAGATAATAATATGAAGAACACAAGGGAAATATTTTTGGAATTTTTCAGTCAATATAACACTGCCAGAAAATTACAGCGTGCCTAAAATAGCCGGGAAACTTAGAAAATTAATATCTTTCCGAATACAAATGCAATAATGATGAAACTTTGGAAATAACATATATAAATATAGTAGATGATTTTCCAACCTTCAGATCTGAAAACGGCCAGCTGGAAACCCTAGAAATTAGGGCTGCAATTTCCCAAACAAGTCGCCCCCTTTGGAAAATGGTCAAAACCCTTGTGAAACCCTCTGTAGATGATGTTGAATCCTTCCTCTATGGCTGCCGTAGGTCTAATCCGAAAACCAGCTGAAAATCTCCACAAAAACTCTCAAAAATCCTCAAACCCTAATTTTGAAAATTCTGAAAATATCTTTGTAAAACTAGCCCTGAAATTTGCTCCAAATGACAAGCTAGGGTAGATCTTTCACTACCGAAGAATGCCCTGCTAGCTAGGGATGGATCTCTCACCACCGAAGCTAGGGTTCCCGTGGGATCTTACTCCACAAGCTAAAAGTTTGCAAATAGCAGTTACACCATGAAAAGAAATATAAGTGTATGCATGAATGCCTCTCCTTTCACCCCTCTTCTCCTTTTATAACCTTTTTCCATGTCAAAGAAACCCTAAAACCCCCAAGGCGCACTTTCTCATAAAGAGGGCCCAATTAAAAATAACTTAAAGTTGCCTTTTCCCTTCCTAGGCGCCTTGGCCCAAAAAGTGACCCCAATGAAGAAATATAACATTTAATGCCATACATATCCCCTCAAGTCGCCAAAAAGGGACTTTAAGTGGCCCCAACGAAGAAACATAACATTAAATGCCAAAAGTGTCCACTTAAGTGATCCCAACGACAAAATAGAACACAAAGGGCCCATTAAACCCTCCCAACGACCAAAATATAACAAAAACATAGTAGGAAATCAGACAACCATCCCCAATAACCTCCAAAGACGTTAGTCCCTTGGGAATGACCAGGGCTAAGACCAAAATAGGGTCGTTAGGCCAACTGCTCAGAATTGAGGACATTACATTTTAATTCATCTAGGGTTTAATTTTAATATTTAAATTTTAATTTCCATATATTAAATATGATTTTCCAACATATTCTTAGTTTTTCATCCATGATATTCGTCTTCTATAGTTTTCATCCTCTTATTTCTTTCTAGTGCTACAATGGGATTTATATCGAAAACCCTAAGCTCTATTAGGGATTTATTTTATCATGTGACTTATACATTGTAATCTATTGTATCTTTCTATAAGGCATGGACCAATTTTTTTATCATATGTTACCACACTAGTTACCCTCTATAGATGGTAGGGACCTATACAAACCATTTTATTATACACTTTTCATTTGATTTTTTTTATCAAGAGGGTTTTTTATGGAGGATCAACAAATAAATATATATCCAAACACATTACTACACCAAATTGGCATATATATGAGGTACGTTCAATTATCAACTATTGTTGCTAAGAAATGAGACAATACTCCTCAATGCAATATTTTATTAAGAAGACTTTATATCAATGATATGAAAACTATACCCTCTAGTGTTACAAAGACTTTTTAAATTTATCCATGATGGAAATGAGTACACTATCTAATCTGATAATGAGACCTATAAATATTCTTAAGTTCCCATGTTGATTTTCTCAAAAATCAAGTCAACAAGTGGTCTAAACCCATCTCAATGAATCTATTGTGGGAACTATGAATGAATGCTTCAAGGACAAGTTAATCCAGATAATTTCAACCAAGATTATGAATTTAGTGACTTTGATGATGTGAATGCATATGGATTTTTAAAATTTTCTAATCATAAGTTGCATCAATTCAAATAATTTAATTTATTATACATTATAGGAGATGAAGTCAAGAATACATAGTCATATACTCTACCCATGTCTCATGTAGAAGTTTCATTTCAAGTGTAACACCCATAATTTACACACACAATTATAACACTAAAAATATAGGAACAATTTTTTTTACTTACATTACAGTTTAGACGACACCACATGACAATGCAAGGTATCTCTTAGAATAACGCAAACACATGAGATGTTTGTGCAACCCTTATCCCATATAGATAACATGAATAGTACATGATGAACATTGTGGCCACCTTTTCCCAAACGACAAGACACAACCCAATAATTCAACTACATTATGATTCCCGTATAAGCACCATCCATGAAAAAAAATTCTTAGTTTACATATTTATTATATATATATTTCGATATTGACCTTATTTGTTTGTTAATCATTTATCAATTATTTAATAAATAGATTGCATTACCTTTACTTTATTTAACATTTCACTTGTTGTTCTCCCACCTAATTTTGCTTGCTTCCCTCATCACACAAGAATGATGTTTCATGGTTGTTGGTATGAACATATGTGCATACATGATCCTTTTAGTATTTGTTCCAAGGGTTCATTTTCTAAGTTGCATTTTCGATTGGATTTTCCTTTTATCTTAGTTGTAACAAGGGAGGTTCTCATGAAGAAAAGGAAGTTTATTGAATAAAGAGTAGATAGATTTTGCATCCTTTTTATATTAGCATTTAAGTTCTAAGGGTATTCTATTTTGTTTTATGTTATGACAACTAACCATGTATCCATCTACTTCACTAAAATGCTTGGTCATTAAGGCACTAACAGGTATGATTCATGGGTAATAAGTATTAGATACATGATATCAAGAGACATTCAATTATAAATCTTACCCACCTTACCAAGGTCACAACTAGAGTGATTGTACACTCTTATCTCTAGCAATCATCATGTAACTCTAGGTAAATCCGAAACTTCTTGATAAGCTTAAACTCTTGTTTGATAGGGGTTAAAGGGAATTCACACTTAGAATTCTCATGTGTGGGTAATTAGAACATAGGACCTGCTCAAATCATTTTCATTCCTCTTTAAAAAAGGGGTTTCACGTAACTTGATTTAATTACCCTTTTGAAGTTTGTTGTGCAACCCACTTATTAATAGGGATAATGGTATGCTCATGACACTACTAGCCTTGTGCTAGGGGTTTGTCTAAAGAACATGACTACATGATTTCACACTATACATGCAATGAAAAAATAGGACAAAAGAGAAATAAGAGGGAATATTTCTTCATTTAAAAGGTTAAGGTTCACATTAATGTCTACACGAAGTGGATGTCATTCTCACCATAATATTGTATAAACACGTTATAAGAACGGTATATATTTCACCTTTCTCTAAGCATACCATCTTATGGTTCCATTGTTAGGAATAATATAGTGTTCACATTATTGATTATGGTTGTAATTATTTATTAATCATTAGTCGTATATATTTGTTCCCTACTTTGTAGGAGGTTGTTATGCCTACCTCTGTGGCTACATATTAGCCATTGTATTAGCAAAAATAATACTGTGTGAAGAATATTATTGTCTTGTGAATGTGTTTGGCTCTCTGATCCTTTATATTTGGTATCAGAGCAACATTAATCCTCTGCTTCTATGGAGTGGTAAAACTGGTCAAGGGGCATCACTTATATTCAATAGCCACGTTGAATGAGATGCATAGATCTGATACAAGCGTTTGGCCTAAAAGTGATTCATTAACATTTTCCATAAGCTTTTGGTCACCACTTTTCTTATTTTCATATCAACATCATGAGCATTTACATTTTTGATAGTTACACAAGTCATATGTATTATATGCTTTCATTAAAATTCACTTCATCAAATTTGATTCAACCTACGTACGGAGACTGCAGCATAGGTGGTTTCAATTACTTTTTGTCATAAGAATAAAACCTTTGGATTAAATCTCCACATATATGTAGGTTGTATAATGATGAGTTATCTCATATTCATTGATTTGATCCTGCGTATCAGCATACAAAGTACTTATCCATTTTTTTCACCATTTTGAAGGTTCATACCAATGTAGATTTGTCAACAGAATTAAGCAGCTCCTTTGGCACATTCCATCCCTAAGCAGGGAGGATTTTTTGAATTATGTTTTATTTCCCTGTTAAGATGTGAACATCGAGGTATATTCACATGGAATTACATGTATATTGTTGGAACCACTGTCTAATCTTGCATTGTAGTGATAAATCCATGTCTCCACATTTTGGAATTCAAATCTATTGCATGAAATAATGCACATCATTGACCAATGAGATCTGACTATGTTTTTTAATTAGTGCATGTAGTGCAATCCAATATTTATATAAGTTGATTCTTCTTTTTATCATCTCAGCTTGATCGTGTACCACTACATTTCAATCAAAGTGCTTTTGCAATATATGAGCTAGCTAATTATGTAAACTGATCTTATTTATCTACTTCAAGTCACAATGCCAGATGGCCATAATTTCAACATTTGAAAATTATTGACATCAAATCCCAAGGCCTGGATGTACATTTCATGCAAATTTTTTATCAGTGTATCAATGCATTGCATAGCCATAATCTAGAACAAGCCATACATGTGAATTGAATCTTGAAAGAGATGTATGTAACTCCTCACGTATTGTAGTTGTATTTGTTATTAATAGTCTGATAAGTTGTTATTTTTTAGTTTGTAATCATTGTTAAATTTGTCAAAGGATAGAGTCTTAGGTAAGTATTATCTCCATAATAGAGTCAATTTAAGTTATTCAAAGTCTTTTTATTATTCATTTATAGCCATCCAAAATTTGTTGAAGAGTTATTGTCCAAGTTAATGTTTTATTATAAATAAGTCAAATAATTGTTTTTAGAGTCTGAAGAGTTATTTTTATAGATGATTTTAGGATTAGTAATATTATCTTGTTTAAAAGTTTTTTACTCAAAATAAAGCAAATAGTTAAGCTAGAAAAGTGTTAGTCATGTTTTCCATAGTTTTCCTACCAAAGTCAAAAGCTAAGATTTTTGTTAAGTGTCAAGTAGTGGTTGTATAGTCAAAACAATTCAAATGTCATTTATGAGTCCTTGTCAAAAAGTAGTCAAAATATTGTAAAATAAAAATAAAAATTGCCTTACGGATGCATTTTCAGTGTTACCCAACATCGTTGCAACCATTGATCCTCAAAAGCCAAATTGACTAAGCTAGCAACATGTTACTAGAGGACGGAGGACATTTGAGGTTGGAGGTCATTAAGCAACCTCTCGTCAGTCACCAACGACAAGGCCGCACATATGATTTGGTGGCATTTTTTCTGTTACGTGTTTCAATATGTTTCTACTTACAGTGATCTTGTTGTGTAGTGCTGAATAAATCCCTTTTCAAAAAATTTGGAGGAGTCATGTTTTTAGAAGACTCACTTTTGAGGAGCAAGAGAAGATTTTGAGTTAGACTCAAGGGATGGTTATCCAGCTAATGTGAAGCTTGCTGATCTTGGAGATCCAGAATTTGGTCACCCTGGGAGGAAGGGAAAGTCCCACAGGAACCCAAAGAGGAAGGGATAATCCCTGCATAATTCAGATCGACACTACACCTTTACAAGGGTAAAGAGATAATCTATAGAGTTTGTACCTAGTCTAAGTAGTGCTTTCAAGAGGTGGTTCAACTTCTTTGAATGTGGTTCTTCATCATGTTCACATTAAGGGGGTGAATATTAGATATTAATAATGTTCACACTAAGGGGGTGAATGTTAGGAATAATCCAGTGTTCACATTATTGAATATGGTTGTAATTATTTATTAACCATTAGTCATATATACTTGTTCCCTACTTTGTAGGAGGTTGTTGTTCCTACCTTCATGGCTATATATTAGCCATTATATTAGAAGAAATAATACTGTGTGAAGAATATTATTGTCTTGTGAATGTGTTTGGCTCTTTGATCCTTTATATACATTTTCACAAAGTAATCATAAATTAAAATGTGCATAAGTTTCAAAATTAACTCTTAGTATTACACCATAGAAGCCAAATGATAAAATAAATTGGGTATCGAGTTCACGTATGATTCTAACTCGTGCAGGAGACTTCCAAGGTTAGTTAGCGATGTTCACCCCTTACACTCCACACTTACATGTGTGCCTCACCAAGAGGATCTTACATTATGTTGGGGTTTGGTTATCCCTAGAGTACTACCTAAATAAAATCACATTCTCCTTAGTGCACACATGATTTTCAATCCTAGGAGGGGGACCTCATACCCTAGATAATGTTTGAACACATCATTCCTATTCTTCGGGTTCACGACAATACCACTAAGCATATAGGTTATGACGATAAAATCATATGCGGGCTCTTAAATTCTTAATCTAGAAGGTATCATCAAATGTAAAGATATATGCTCATTCTAAGGTTTTAGTTCTCTATGCTAAGAGAAATGACATGAGGGTTAGTTATGAATGAATTTTGTACTAGGGTTCATTATTTCATTAAGATCTCTTTATTACATTTTCAAGGTATGAAACACAACACACTAATTATTTAATCATCAATTACACAGAATAATTGCACTATAAGCTATTAATTTCAATTTCGTTTAACACATTTATCCAAATTTTGTAATATAAATTGTGGAATCAAAATAACACCCATATATAGATGAACATTTCCCTTAAATGCTAGCATCTTAAAAAATGTTACATAACTTCACTAATAAAAATTTTCAATACTTCGCAAAATGTTGAACTATCCTCTATAATTTTACTTAACATATATATCCAACCCTCTTTTTATGAAATGCCAATTAGAATCAAAAGTACACCTATAGTTAAATGTGTGTTTCCCTAATCAACCCTAAAACTAACATCTCTTTCATATTGTTAAATTTCAATAAATAAATTTACTATAACATAACAATACATAAAAAATTATTTCCATTAACATACATAGACTCTAACAATATACAATGAGTTACAACCATGTCGTTTTGCCATCCTACATGCATCCTGCAAAACCATGTGAGCATGAAATCAACGATAAATTATTGGCATGGCATCCACCTAAACCTAACATAATTAAATTTTTTATTTTTCCCATTTACATAATAATAATCCGCATTCTAAGGGAGAGGGTTAGAGACACATATACATTCTATTTCATTTCACTTCATTTCTTAACCAAGGAGATAGAGATGGGGAAGATAGAGAGCAATATTTCACCGAAATTTCAATTTCACACAACAAGTCACACGATAGAGTTTCAAATAGTTAGTTACAAGTGTCAAAAATTATCCACGGGGGTTTAGTGATGCGATGGGAGTCCTACAACTTTCTTTTTACATTTTCCTACTAGGTGCAAAATGTTCAATTGACGCTCAAAGGCTAAGGAACAACTTGCAAACATTGTCTTACTATGAGAAAACATACCATGGGTAAGTTTTATACATGTCCTCCTATACACCAAGAATTCATAGATTCTAACGAAATTTAGAAATGGCGAATAGTTTACAATTGGCGGCCAATTTTCTGAAACCATCGTTTGTAATTGACCTAGTTGTCAATGATCAAAAGTTAGCTCCAGGGCTCAGTAAAACATATCCAAAAGTGACATTTAATGGATGAACGAGGTAAAGATAAAATTTCCTGCAGATTCCCCTATATATGGAGAATTCACCAGAGTTGACGTGACTGAGAAATGACAAATGGTTTTCAAACGGAAATGGATTTTTGGGATCCACCGATCATAATTGGTCGAGTTTGACCTATTCAAACTACAACTGGAGGCCTAAAAAATTCCTTTGTCAAACTATCAAGAAGATTTTTTTTCCCCAAATTGAAGGTCTTTAGGAAATTGTTTAGTAAAAAGACTAGAGGTTTACGAAGGTGGATAAGCATTTCGTTGATCAGGGTTCAAACTGTAAGCCGATATGAAACCCAACTTTTAAATTTTAATAAATTCATAAAAGTACAACATGAGGGAATAGGGCTCCTAGAGGAGCATTGAAAATAGCACCGATGAGCAATCAAGGTCGATTTAAGTGTTGAAGTGACTCCTCACATAACAAGAAACATGGAATAAACTTAACATCTCTTTTCAGGATTTACGAAGGTTGTTTTAAAAGTCTCCAAAAATCATGATATACTAGTTTTAACAAGGGAACGATCAACATATTTACACAGAAGCTCAACCATAACCTGTCAATGCTCAACCTTAACCTATCAATAAAAGGCTACTATAGCATTCTAGTTGGGTTGGGATGTTTTTTTAAATCATCACAAAGTGAGGGTTTAAATTCATTTTCTACCAAGGAATATTAAATTATGTGAGTTACGATATAACCTTTTATTGTTTTAAAACAAGTTTATGTAATAATTTCAAATATACGAAAATCCTATAGTTTAAAATTTTATTTTGTTGCAAAAGAAAAACTAAAGAACGTAAATTATGAGAGATGGGAAGATATGAACCATGCCTAGGAGATATTTGCATCCCCAATGTATGAGGTAGTCCATGTGGATTCACTCGCACCACACTAGGCTTCATCCCTCTACCAGGTATTCCATCAAACAAATCACATGCACCCACAACTACCCATTTCAGATTTTCTTGAAAAATTTTATACCAGTTCAACAAAATGATTCAAGTATTCCCCCACTAGGATTGCTTCCTGTGAGACCAGGTCGGGTCGAGGTACTCCCCTCTTAACATATTCCATTCCACAGCCCTTTTCGAAGCACCCACATTTCTTTCAGGCATTTGGTCAAATATTTCATGTGATTTTCAATGATTCCAAATTGTATTCAATCAAGTGGATCCTAGTAGAATTGATGTATTTTGCTTTGGAAAATTCCTTTTAGGCCTTTAAACTAACCAATCATGTGCCACGTCCCTGCTCTCATACTTTTATTTTTAAGGGAGTCTATACACTATTTTACAATCCCCCTTACTCACGCAGCAGGGAGTTTTCTTTCCTTTTGACTACAGAAATATGGAACACCCATTAACCCTGTGACACCCAGTGCAAAGAGTGTTCAAGCAGTTACATATGCCTACTGCCATATTCACTGGAATGGTGAGATGCTTCCCCTCTCTTATGGCCACTCTAACAATGGATTTCATGGGCTAAACAAACATTGAGATTCCCCAACACTCTCATGCTACAAAAAAATGCTCACATGCACAACTATACTAATGTAATGCATACCCAAAGCTATGAAACGATTCAAGCTGTGCAATAAAGGGTGATTCAGTGTAATGCAGAAAGTGGGTATTTGACATAGTGATGTGAAAGTAGAAAAACCCAGCTCGAAATGAAACTCAACCCCTCCATCTGAATCAATATTGTTGAGATGTTAATGTTGAGCTAGTTAGAGATGAATGGAAAAAATACCAAGAATGGGCCAAGTCAATGCAACCAACAGAAATCTTTGAACCTCCAAGCACAAGCCACGATGAGTAAAAACCACCTAGCTCAAAATCAACAACAACCTAGAAGCACAAACCCATAACTACTAAGAAACTCGAGCCTATTATAAAATGGTGAAAAATATAAACAAGAACCCTTGTGTATAGGTAGAATGAGCTTGGAAATGAGAGACCAAGTTGATCCATGGTCAATCTAGAAGAAAATAGTTAAAATAAATGTAGACCCAACTTGCCCACTTGCCCAGATCCAATGCAAAAAAAAATGTTAATATCCAATTTTGGCGTAGGCTGGGAGTGCATAGGTAAAAGATAAGGTTGGAGACATGTTTTTTGCATATTGAAACAATGTGATTGTCTCTATAGGAAACTATTCCTCCTTGTATTCTGTCATCATTGCAGCCATCCATTTTCTACTAAATTTACAATGTTGCCATAGGTTCCAACATGATTAAAGTATGTGGATCTCAAAAAAAATTTACTTTGTATTATGCAAGGGAAATGACAAGTTGAATGGATGGAAGGTTTCCCCATGTGCCCTATCAACCCGCCTACAACACTCCATCGATCTCAACTAAATGCATTCATGCACTTATCTGATTATGCATATTTCTGTAATTTTATTTTATTGTTATTTTATAGTTGGCACTAGATCAAGATCTTGAGCTTGCATTTAATGTGCTTATATCTATCCTTGGTATTGGGGAACCCTTGGCCATTCAAATAAATTCTACATATATTCCTTTGACTTCTACTAGGGAGAGGGCCCTATAGTTGTGCACCCTAACTTTAGGTGAATGTAGAGATATGTAGGATTCTTGTCAATCCAAAAAATATCATTGTCTAAAGTATGATTGTGCCACATTAGGATTTTTCATTTCATGAGTTTATTTGGAGGGAAAATTATTTTTTCAATTGATTTAAAATGAATAAAATTAATACATAGCATTTGAAATAGGGACCAATGACCGAGCGCCCTATTTTTCAAATTTTAATTGGCTCTTAAAAAAAATGTAATTAAACAAAAAGTGAACAACTATTAGTACTTTTCGTAACAACCTATGGTGAAAAAAAGTGTACATATTTTGGTGCATGCAAAACTATAGGGTTCTTTCCCCTACTTTTACATTATCACTTATGAATACAATGACTCCATATACATCACTATTTTTAGGCATTTTAATATTATTATTATTATTGTTATTTGTATTTTTTATTTATGTAATCTTTTATTAATTTTTTACTAAATCCTAAAACTTTAGCTTGTGGTCATTTTTTTTACTGAAATAGTTAACAAATAATACCTTCTTTGATTTTTTAATTAAATTTTTATTAGCATTAAAAGATAACCAAAAATGTAACATAAGTTAGTTTTTATTTTTTCCATATTTTTTAAGATGATGTTTATCCTTTTATAAATATTACACTATCATGGTTATCTAGAAGTTGTGTGGAATATATTTATGTATGTATGCATGCATATGGATACATATATGTATATGTATATGTCTGTGTGCATACATTTATGTCTGTGTTTATAAATACATGTATTTGTGTATTATATATAGGTATGTATGTATATATTTGTATATGTTTATGCTTATCATGTGTGTGTGTGTGTGTGTGTGTGTGTGTGTGTGTGTGTGTGTGTGTGTGTGTGTGTGTGTGTGTGTGTGTGTGTGTGTGTGTGTGTGTGTGTGTGTGTGTATGTATGGGTGTGTATATGTATATGTATATCTACACATATTCATATGTGCATACATAAGTTTATGTTTATGTATATGTATTACTCTTAAAATATTATGTAATTCTTTCACTCAATTAGATTATATAGTGATGTTGTATGCTACTTTCCAAATGGTATGGACATTTCAAGAATTAAATTTAATTATATAAATTATTTTCAAATTATTCAACATAAGTCACGAAAAATGTCCTCTTTATGTGTGGGGAAAAATGTTAGTGACTCCATCATATCCATAATCCCTATTCTTAATTTTTAACTTAAGGTTGGTTGTGAATGGCAGTGAACCTTAAATGCAACTCAACGATCCCTAATCGCCCTTGTTTGAGCCCTCATGTGGGTAGTTCCGACAAAATAGGCTCCCAACAGGATGTTAATGAATTAGCTAGAAAGGCTCAAAGACCAAAACAAAACGCCCACCCTAACTAGCAAAATGGAGGCTCATGCTTGGGAATCCTAAGCAACGATTTTACAGGTAGACATAAAATTTTTAAGAACTTTAACTATTCTCCTTCGAATCCTAAGAATAGCAGCAGACATAACACTGGGAACATGCACAATGACGACCATGCTAGGGATGATCTCTGGCCCCCATTGCAGAAAATAGTGACTCACAAGGATCTATTTCCTAAAATCATAGGAAAACATGATTATGATTAATCATGGCACTTTTATGAAGGTCAAATTTGATATTAACACTACAAAAAATAAGCCAAGGAACCCAATATTGAATATTATATGAACTCAAGAGAGAGGTAGACTCTCCCCTTTTCTACAGCCAGTCCACCCCTAGCTTAGTTGAGGCTAAAGTTAATCGCTCATTTAGTGAGAACTTATAGAAAAATATTATTACTAAGACCATGAGGCCTACTGAGAACCATTCTAGTGTGACCTTTGGGGATGAATTCCTTGAAACAAATTCATTTCATCAAAGATCATGCCATGATATACATATTCACTTGTCTTTGGCCTAACCTCCCTCTCCTCCACGATTGGGTCTCCAAATATTGGATTCTGTTGCTAGAAGGAAGGTTAGATCTTTACCGATGTGCTAAGGGAATTTTAATTGTTGCTTTTACTTCCATAGTTGATAAGAACATCATTTCCAAACAACTTTGGGTCTATTAGAAAAGGTATCTTATAATAAAAACCCTTGTTTCCATCATTCAACCCTCTCATTGAATATTTCTCCTACAAACTAATCTGGATTAGGTTACCTCACCTACCCCTTCAATTTTAGGATCAAAGATGCCTATTATCCATTACAAATGATTTGGGAAACATCATTAATATTGATTCCCAAACCTTTGATTCACACATGCAACCTAAGCTAGAATCCTAGTTGAGATTGATACTTCAAAGGACCTTCCAGCCCACATTGAGCTTAAGTGCAAAATTGTACCTAGACTCAACCTTTTGACTATGAGGGCTTTCCTTTTAGATGCAAGTGGTGACTTTCTTTAAGACATTCTATTGTTGATTGCGAGATGATTAAACACAAGAATGAGAAGACTAATTGGTGGAGAAACGCTCTCCCAGAACATCTGAATTTTGAAGCTAAGGACATACTTGATTCTAATGCTGAGGAGGAGGTTAGGAAAGAATTATTCCCTCAAACCCCCTTGAGAGAGATCACGAATCATACAAACAAGCATATTTCTGGGAGTGACTCTCTGAGGACAAAAAATTCAAAAGAGCATGTAGCGATTAAGGAGAATATCCCTCCTAGTTCTCCTTGTACAAACAATGCTTTTCAGCTGATCACAAATCTCGAAGTTATTATTCCTTTCTAGAAAATTCCTTATGAGTGGATCACGGTTCGTAACAAGAAGAAAACTTCATGGTTTTGCTGCCCTCTAGGAGCTAACTAATTGGTGGTGCAACGCTATTTTTTTGCTGTGCTTTTTTTGTTAGCTTTTGGCTTCGGTTCTTTTCTTAGCATATTACTATTCTATTATTGGGTTCTGTTATAATATCCTGATGTAGATTATCTTTTGATTTGGGGTATTTGTATTATCTGGCTTGTGAGCGTCTTATACAAGGGTATAGTCCCTTTCAAACAATTATTTGCCAATAATTTAAAAAAAAAATAGTACAATAAATGTTTTCTTATACTAGACTCTTGAATATCATCTTTTATTTTAATTAAAAAAATATTTTAATCCTAATTTTCATCTACAAATTCCTATGAAATAAACAATTTTCATATAAATAATATTATATAATATTACATTAATATATTACAGATAATTTTATAATTATTTAATATTATTTGTTTTAAAATAATTCAATATTTAACATAGATTAGTTGAATTGTCATTTTATATATATTCTACACTCAAATAAGAAATAAGGATTATGGACCTTCTAATATATGCCGCTAACCATGACTCATGACTAATGTAAAAACACATTCATTTTTTCGGAAATTAAAAGACAACATGTTTAAGAACATATTATTTGATTAATCATTCTAAGAGATTTAGACATCTCCTATAAATTTAATTCCTTAAATGTTGGAAAAATATTATTTTTTAGTAAAAAATACACTTAATTTATTATTTTTATTGAAATGCAAGCATGTCTTCTAACTTTAGGTAATAGAAAGTTTAAATAAATCATATTAAAATTAGCAAATGAATAATTACTCTTTTACTTGAAATTAATATATCACAAATGAGGATGTTGAACTTCTAAATATACTTCATTTATCTTATGAAAACAAATATTAAAATATTTAATATATATATATATATATATATATAGCATTTGATTAATCTTTGTAACCGATCCAAGCATCGCCTCTAAACAAAATTACTTAAAACGTGAAAATATATATTATTTTAAAGAAAATTGTAATTATTCGTCAGTAGGCATTCTCCTTTGAAGATGCTCTTGCTGGAAAGTGTCAAATTCCGGCGGATCCAA
This sequence comes from Taxus chinensis, assembly GCA_019776745.2. NCBI lineage: Eukaryota > Viridiplantae > Streptophyta > Pinopsida > Cupressales > Taxaceae > Taxus > Taxus chinensis. The sequence continues at coordinate 105,975,556 of CM034156.1, forward strand.
TGTTTACAGGTTGCTGGATTTTAGATATTTGTTGTTTGCCGGATTTTAGATATTTATAGTTGCAATAGTATTCACAATTAATATATTTGGCGAAATAGTGTGAGTTGTCTTGCATATGTATTTGCTAAAGCAATGTTTTTTGTTGAACAGTGTCTGGAATTAATTTGGTGAAACAACATAAATGCCGAAGTAAATATCAAATATATTGTCACACTCAATTCTCTCCATAATAAATTTACAATCTAACCTCACCAGCGTTGATTACAACTCATGTGCAATTGCTAGTTTAACTATTTTTAAGTAAAATGCAGGTGTTTGTTTTTACCGAACTTTTCACCATAGAAAACGTAGACAAATCAAATTAAAGTTACCAGTTCAAATTTGATCTCGAGTCTCGAGTCTCGATACAATTTCGTTTTCCTCTAACTGCTCTTTGACCTGGCGATTTATATATTGAATATACCGAGCTTAGTATTGAGCAAAGGAGTTCCCTGGACGAAGTAATGAAGGCTGTGATAATGGCTCAGCCAAAGATTGTGTATATGCTCAAATCCCTGCTCCTCTACGCTGCTTTTACTTCTATGTTGTTGGTACTTGTTGAAGGTTGTCCTCCCCATGAATTGAAAGCTCTTTTGCATTTCAAGGCCAGCTCGAATGACTCTTCAGGAGAGCTCAACTCATGGGAGGGAGAGGAGTGTTGTACGTGGAGAGGTGTGGGCTGTGATAAAATGGAAATAGGGGGGCATGTTACTAAGCTGGACCTCGGAGGATTTGGGCTTTCAAACGTAAGTGATCGCTTTGATTCATCTTTGTTTCAATTGACATATCTCAAACATTTGGATTTAAGTGATAATTTATTTTGGTTCCTTCCATTGCCTTCTGGTTTGGGTTCTTTATTAAATTTGACATATCTAAGTGTAGCCGGAACGTGGTTTGGGGGAGTTGTTCCAGCTGGGCTTGGAAATTTGACTTCCTTGCGTCATTTGGATTTGTCAGCATGCACTGACGGATATTGTCTGAGCAGTCCCAGTTTGCAGTGGTTGTCTGGCCTGTCTTCCCTAGAATATCTTGAATTGAATGGAGTAAATTTATCCAGTTCACATGCCAATGATATAGGTTGGGCTACTATAATCGGTGGTCTTCCAAACCTTAAGCATCTGGGGCTGTCTGGATGTGATGTGCGAGGAACCAACATCCCTATTGCTTTGTTCAATGTTTCCTCCCTGGTTTTTCTGGACCTGAGTAAAAATGGGATTTGGGGATCAATACCGAGTTGGATGGGAAATATGAGCAGATTAACTTCACTTGACCTGAGCGGTAATTTTTTGAACGGCTCCATACTTCCTACTTTACCACAGCTAAGCTTGCTCGAGTACCTTGACCTATCTGAAAATAGCTTTGTAGGGACTATTCCCACAATTGGAAATCTCACTAGTCTTGAATATTTAGATATGTCGTGGAACACGTTGTCTGGTGAAATACCTCCTTTGGAACATACCATGGCTAGTATTTCCTATGTAAACCTGGAAAACAATCAAATCGAAGGTGTGATTCCCCCTATATTGGGCTCCCTCTTGAGTCTTAACCGCATAGATCTTGGCGCAAACAAGCTTAGAGGTCCGATTCCCCCTTCTATTGGTAATCTGGTTGCTCTTAAAACCTTATTGTTATTTGACAATCAATTGAGTGGAAGCCTTCCCTTGTCAATTGCGCAATTGTCTTCCCTAAGAGAACTTGATGTTAGTAGTAACCGATTGAATGGAAGTCTTCCTCCCTCACTTGCCCTACCAGCTTCTTTGACGACTTTAGACTTATCAGAAAACAAAATGTTCGGAGAATTTTCTGAAGGTCTTTTCTTTCAGAATACCAAGCTGGAAATTCTGATTCTGTCTAACAGTGGATTGCACATCAATATTAGCTCATCTTGGATTCCACCATTTCAATTGCAGCAGATATATTTGAGAGGATGCAATGTTACAGGCGAGATTCCCAAATGGATTTCGACTCAATATGTACTTAAGCATCTAGACTTATCAAACAACAATCTTCAGGGAGAAATTCCTTCTTGGGTGTGGAAATTTTCATCCGAGTTGGTGAGCCTAGATCTGTCCGACAATAATTTGGTAGGTCCTTTTTCTCCTGACTTGGTGGGAATATTGTTGTTGGATGTGTCTAGGAATCATTTGAGTGGACATTTAGAGCCTGATATAGATGAGGGCTTGTCAACTGTACAAATATTTTTACTTGCAGACAACAGATTTGAAGGGAAAATCCCAGCTTCAATAGGAAATATAAGCCTTCTATATGTCCTGGATATGTCAGGAAATCAGTTCTCAGGCAACGTCCCTTCAAGTATGGGTTCTTTACAGTATCTTGGTGTGCTGCGCTTGCAAAACAATAATTTAGATGGAAAGATTCCCGTGAGTCTAACCAACATATCAGGATTGTATATATTTAGTATTGGCAACAATCATTTCAGGGGTGAGATTCCTAAGGAGTTTGGAATGCTAACAGGTCTCGAGTCATTCCGCATGGAAAAGAACAAGCTGCAAGGACTTCTTCCTGCTACCCTAAGAAATTTGACAGACTTACGGGTGCTTGACATGGGAGAGAACAATTTGACAGGGGACATCCCAGATTGGATAGCTGATTTTTCACACCTGCAAATTCTTGTGATGAAATCCAACAATTTTGGTGGAAAACTTCCTCCCCAGTTCGGCCGAATGACCGAGCTTCAAATTTTAGACCTTTCATCAAATCATTTTTCTGGTGTAATCCCCGATGCATATTTCAATCTAAAAGCCATGGGACAGGTACAGGATGACAGCTTCAAGATTGGATTCAATAGTTCTGATTTAGCATATGGTGATTATTATGTGGATGGTTTAAGACTATCTAACAAGGGAGCAGATAGGTCTTATACCTATGTACTCTCTACCTTGACATCCATTGATTTGTCAGATAACAAATTGAGTGGCCATCTTCCGCCTGCAATAGGAGATATAAAAGGCTTGATGATTCTCAACCTCTCCATGAATACTTTGAGTGGGCCAATTCCTGCTAGCGTGGGAAATTTAGAACGGTTGGAATCGCTAGACCTTTCTGTCAACAACTTTTCAGCGAAAATTCCACCCCAGCTTGTTCTTCTCAATTATTTGTCGTTTCTAAATTTGTCTTCCAACAATCTGTCAGGAAGGATACCATGGGATGGTCACATGACGACATTTGATAACTCATCATATTTAGGAAATGCAAATCTGTGGGGATGTCCGCTGGAAAGGAATTGTTCTCGCCCTCATACACAATGGTCTCCTCCTCAAGTTCCCACAGTGGACGATGAGGATGAGACGGATGATGGGTTTCCCTGGTTTTGGTTGAGTTTTGGACTGTCAGTGGGAGTGGGATTTTCTACGGTGGTGATGATGCTCACATTCAAAGCGGGTTGGAAGATTAAACTCTTTCAGCGTATGGACAGAGTTATAGCTTATCTGTTTGCCAGGCTTTTCAATTGGTAAAAGCTAAAATTCAGTACTTTTATGTCTGGTCTCCTCTACATATAAATAAATGGAGGGAGCCTTTCAATATATTGTGCTACAGCTTCAGTTTTAGATTATACCATCACATGCATACTTCAGCTACTTTTCCCTGATGGGTTCTTCTAGTTGTATATACCTACTGTTTATAAATGTTTGTTGATGAGTACATGCGCATTGTATTATAAATTTATTATAAATGGTTTTCTTAAATAATGACATGTGTCTATTGAAAGTACTTGTTTTTTTAATTTTTAGTCTGGACTTTTTATTTATTATTTAATGTATTATTATGTATTTAGCAATGTTTTAATCGTACCTATGGAATGTTTTATGTATAAAAAATATATATTATTTTATGTATTATTCTCCGTGTAACAATGTTTAAATGGTATCCATCGAATGTTTTATGTATAAAAAAAACTATATATTATATTAAAGTTAAATTTATTGGTTAAATTACTCTCTAATGGTTAATTGGACTTTAAATGTATAATTTGCATGGTTAATTAATTATTTATATAAATTGTACCACCCATCGCCATCAATAATTATTTTTGTAGAATGTTTATTAATATAGTAATATATTAAATTCACTACATTTAGTAGAACGAAAATTAAAATTAAACACAATTATCAAAATGAATATTCTTGAATAATTGAAAAGTAATAAAGGAAAATAATTTCATTCCCTTGATCCTTTCTTCCTAGGCTCAAAAAACTATTAAAATAAATTAAAATTATAGGGAATTTGTAACGACCGAAAAATTTATGCACATACACGAACAACACAGTGAAATTTAGGATATATTATTTTTTTTGACTTGCTTTGACACATAACACGACACAACATGTCGTCACAAGGATACAACTAACACTAGTGAACAACTTGATACGGGGATGGCCACAAGGTCAGCACGGAGACGTTCACACCTATCAAGGACAATACATACATTTTTTTTTTCTTCTTTTTGACAAGACAACATGGAAGTCCAACCACATGACACACTTACATTTAGGGCATCCCATGAGAAAATTCTTGTTAAATTTTCTTGTTTACTAAAATGTCTCTTAATTCTTAACTTACGTTCTTATAAAATTTCATGTAGTGATTCACACAATTCTTTTCACAAGGGAGAACTTCTTTCTTTTCAACTATTGACTAAATAGCTTAAGGCCAAGCTTTCTAAACTAGGATCATCAATTTTATGTCCAAAGCTTTTTATTCATTTGATTTTAGAACATTTTCCATTTCTTACAAGGTTAATTAATCTTACTCAAGCCACTAACACATGTTCCACACCTCTATTGCACAGGTAAAGGCATAAGCTCCGATTGAGTGGAAAGTACCGCTTAGGGTTCATAACAATAACCTTCTTGTTTAAGGATCAAACTTTGACCTTGCTTAAGAAATATCACCATGAATCAAGGCAAGGGTTAACAGAACAGGACAACAGAATTTAGCTTCAGGGTCACATTGTTTACTATCAGTCTTTTATTGAGGTTAAGAGTTTATCAAGATTGGTTAAATGTTCAATCTAGACTTTACTTAATTAAGTTTGACAAAGGAGAACATTTCAAACGATAGAGAGATATTTAAGGTTTTATTAATCAATTTCCCTCCTACTTATTAAATCCTATCATCTTCTAAAATCTAACAATTGATTTCACCATGAGATCATTTAAGGTTTCACCATAAAAGGATAATATTTATTAGTTTGGCTCGGGAAAAAAAAAAGTAATCATATTTCATTACAAAAGATAGTTTCCTCTTGATTGTTCCAGGTCTCAAAGGTTATCAAGTAGATCACATCTACATTAATATATTCATATACATAAATTTTCGTTTAACTTTTATAAGGACTATCCAGCTCCACTTCATAGTGCTTACAAACTCATTACTACTATGCCTTAGAAGGATTTACAAGTCCACATTTTAACTCAAGAGTAAGGTTTAACAGTACTCGTTTGCGAAAACAAAACAAGGTTACATCAATTCATTCCAACATAATGCACAAACCAAAGGGACATACTATCTCTATTGAACCATGACTAGGGAGCAAGAGAGTAATAACATGGGACATGCCCCGCTACTATTCTAAGGATTAAAATACACTAGAATATCCCGTAACCAAGCGGTAATCAAATTTCATCTTTCACATGATAACCAAACAAACCAAAGTTTCAACAGTTACAACAACAATACTCTACAATACATTTACTAAGGCACTGACCCTTCTTCTAAAATGTCCAAAGGCCCTTTCCAAATTTTTTATAACATAATACTCATTCGTACAAAGGAACATCATAACCAAGATTGATGCAATAATCTACAAGTTCTTCCATCATCTAACCACATAAGCCATCTGCAACAATTAATAACCTGAGTCAGTTCGCGAGAACTGAGCAAGATAAGACTATACATAGCAACAATAAGCTACTAGCTAACAATACCATGAAAGGAAACATTCTATTTCAAGAAATGGATCAAAGTTCTAACCTCTAACAACCTTTTGAAACAAGATATAATTTTCAACATATCAACTAAGAAGAAATCCATAAGTTTTAGTTATGAAAAATACCTCGAAAACTACAAAAGTTTGACAACCAAATACGCAAGACTATGAAATTTAAATGATTAGACACAAGAGTTGAGAGTATTAGGATTTCAATCATGTAATCCCGTAGATTACGTGATTGAAATCTAAAGTGTAACCCATCAATCAACATTCTCAAGGTGAAGTCAAAAGATAAAAACCAGACACGATCTTAGTTGCCAAAAAAAATATAGTTTTGCAATCGTTCCGTAGGGCCATAGGCCTAATAGGCTAGGAACGAACAACGAGGGTAATAACAAAGTTCTATCATGTAATCAAAAAGGTTTAAAGGATGAAAATCTTATATTCAAACCCACAACCATTATATCTTAGGTAATAAGTGACTTCATAGCTAATAAGGATGAGTGGAAAGGACGATAAGAATGTCCGGAATAGGCATTGCCTAACAGCCTACCTACTGAACATAACCAGGGCCGGAATAGTGACAAGCCTCATTAATACCCAAGTTGAGTAGGCAATCTAGCATTCTAAACACATCCTTGCAATTTTCATAATACTTTAGATTTATAACCCTCCCGTTCTAGAGGAACATAGCCATGAATCTAGACTTGGTTGAAATTTTCCGACGTCAACTCACTTTCTAATATCATAAACGATGTATACAAAGGAAAAAGTCTCTCAACTCTCCTTAATTTACATCTCATCACTAAGTTTATGGTAACCTATGCAGTGATTAAACACATAATATACCATTGAAGATAGATATCCTCCAATAATGAACTTCTATAACGATGTAATTACAATTATTACGTTCGATACATATACAAACTATTCCATAGCTTATTTTCCCTTTTTAGACAACAAAATATATTCACGACCTTCCATCACAATCATTCTAAATTTGTAATGAAAGGTCACTCATCAAGAAGGAAGTACAAAACAAGTTTGACTAAATTAAGGAACTTCATGTTACCTTAAGCAGTTGATGAAAACCTTAACTTTCACGAACCGTGAAAGATATTACCTTACTCCATCAAGGCATTATGTCTATACATAATTAAATCGATCACACAAGGAATCATCAACATACCATATCTTAACACCATAAAGGTCATTAATTTTATCAAATTTTACTCATAGAAAGAGTAGAATCAAATGGGGTTCTATCAATAATTTATGCCCTTCTATCGACCCAGGACATATTTTCGGTCCAAAACTTCCTTCTTAACAAGCATATATATTGAACTTCTAATTTCCAAATGCCCTAATAATTTGCACAATACACGAAGTGCATAATCAAGCTTATCATAAAAATAATAATAATTTAACTGTATATTTTCCTCTAGGGAAATAACATAAAAGGAACCCAATACTAGTCAAAGCTGCAACGTTCCAGGGGTGATTACATACCCAGGTTCACAAAAGAAACAACGACATTTTTGCAGAAGGAAGTAACTTTAAAATTATATATATATATATATATATATATATATATATATATATATATATATATATATATATATATATATATATGATCAATCGAAGCATACACTGAGAATATATATATATTATATATATATATATATATATATATATATATGGGTTTGATCACTTCAACAAGAACAACCAACAGAGGCAAATCCAGAAGTAACAAACTGTTAACCATATACTGAACACAAATCCACAAAATCACAAATTTAAACCAATTTCTAGAAAGAAAAAGTTTCATTTCAAGAGGTTTATTAGATACTAGCATATTATGTATATGGTTAGTATATCTTGCCTGTTTTAACGCATCCACCAGTCGTGTACATCCAGCAGGGACTGCTACAACCACACGCCCTCCGCTTTATCCTCTGCTTCACTGGTCTTTTCTTGCAATATACCACGCCATGATTCCCTTTTGAAGGCACGACTAGAAGAATGCAATAGGTGGCTGTCCAAACACTAGATTGCTTCAATGCAGCTGCTTTGGGGGTGAGAGTCGAACTGCTTACCACTCAGTCCGAGAGCACTTGCGCTAGAAAGCTAAACACCAACCATGGTTTGAAGCTCAGACACAAGACATAATGATTACATCGCTCCTGGCTCTGAAAGGCATCTACCGTATTGATACATAAACCTTTTCCTTCATCAGATTTGGGGACAACATCAAACTCTCGGTGCAAACATTACAGCTGTAGCTTGTAAGGTGATGATAATTCCAACAGAGACCTTTATGCCTGCCAACTTAGTGACTCGTTGAAGAAGCTCATATAATAGCAAGGTAAATTGTGTTTCATGAATATTCTGATATGAAACAGATCGGCCTCTATGAGGTTCTCTTCCATGAGTTACATCGTACAACAAGTAAGATCTCAATAGAGAATCTTTGTAAATAAATTTCATCAGGTCTGCTGGTAACACCCTCACTGTCACAAATCGATTTTGATTGGTAGGAGAGTCCAAATTTCAGGATGCAGTGATACAAAACTGAAAACAGATCTGAAAAATTCTACAAAACTGTAGCATCCTGCTACCTTCATCTCCCAAGACATTTTCTCCAACATTGCATAGATTCCCTGTGCCTGTGGGTGTGATCGGTCACCAAATCTGGGTCAAGCTCATGGTTGAAACAATAAAATACCAGCACAAATCAATTGCGAGTTAAGAACTAAGACCAGGTCGAGCAACAGTTAGATTGGAACATAGAATAGGGAGGTCATGAGCCTTTGACATGGCAGCAATGCCAGAAGAATACAAAGCAATAAAAAAAAACCCTGGCGAGAGTGAAGAGCTATGAGCTCACGGCTGAGCCTTCCACAGCAAGAACAGAAAGAGGGGAACATAGTGGAATTTCACTCACAACGATGCACACCCAGCAGAGCATGATTCAAATCCATTCAAGCTGGACCCAACTCGCAAACCCTAGTTCGAACCAGAAAAAGCAGCCAAGCTGAGCGTCCATGGCCAACCACGATACCAGCAAAACCATGGAAATGCAAAGCACAAAACGCAGCCTCAAGATTTGATCGAGCTCCTTCCATGTTAAATTCACCACCTGGATGGAAGCGACTTTCCAAAATGGAAAGGCAAGACATCTCAACTAAAACTTTACCTCATTCTTCTACTACAGCTACAATATTTTGCAACAACTGATCTCGACTGTGGTCGCGTGCAACCAGAACATCAGGTTCAGCACCAACGGTTTCTTGGGCTCGCCCTGCGGTAGCTGTCGCACTTACTCTCTCTGGAGGCCACTGATTTTCTGAGATAAGTTTACCTCTCGACCCTGCAGCTGCTGCATACAGTCAAATACTTCCTCACGGCACTCCTAGGAGAAGTTTAGTTCTACGCTCCACGGATACTACCTGTACAACACAATTTTGAGACCCACACCCACCCTTGCAATGTCAGGGTGATAGACCTTCATTTCACCATTAATGAATCCACTATCCAGAACACGCTAATGCAATTCATCTGTTGCAGCATTTGAACACGCCAAAGCAAGCATTCGTGGTTTAGGACAGACACAACAGGTAGACCACGTGAACAGCAGATGCAAGTCAACATTTTAATCAATGAGCATGTGCGGCCACCAAAGTTCTTTGCATGAGCAGATCAAAGAGAAAACAAAAAGATTTGCAAATCAGAGAAAACAGTGGGTGCGGCCACCAGCAAGGATTTCCATCACGTCATACTTTAATGTCTCCATCCTCCACGCAGTTAGGAAATAATGCTGACCGAGACAAGGTAGGTTGGGGGCATTACATTCTCCTCCCCTTAAGAAAGCATCGTCCTCGATGCGACATAACACAACGGAAAAGAAATGGTTCGCAACCAAGGACAGGTATAGGAGAAAGTATACTCTATGGTTTAAAATTTTAGTTGATTAAAGCACAGCCAAAGGGTAGCCTTAGGAACATTTGGTAGAAATTTTAACTTTCAATGTTCTGTGAAGATTGGCAGTTCTTTCTTGTTCATCATTTCATTAGTCTCTTTCCATTATCATTTTTTTCTAGTTTAATTTGTTTTAAAATTTCATCATTGAAGAGTTTTGATTTATTCCTTATTGTGGGTGCCCGACATGAGCTGCTAACACAACACCCTATCAGGTTCACAAGACACTTACAGATTCACAAGCACACAAGTATATGCTTCATGATTGTATTACACCACAAAAATGTTACTCAAATACGGAATGAAGTAGGCACAGTCCACATAACCTAGTACTCGTCACACATCAATGACTGACACACAAAATACTCAAACAAAAGAGTACTACAATCCACCAGACATTCCCTCAATTTGCATCAATGAAAAACTCACATAACACCAAACCATGCTACAGGTACATAGTGTCCACAAGGGAATCAATGACATAACCACAACATCACAACACATATCCATCTGACATGAGTAACACATACATCAAAATACCACTACCGAAACATCACAATAACTCAACGTATATCCTGAAATATCAACCATACACACAAACTCTTATGCCTCCCTCAAACTCTTATGCCTCCCTCAAATCTCTTATGCCTCCCTCAAACTCTTATGCCTCCCTCAAGTCTCTTATGCCTCCCCCAATGGAGGCCGGTTGACCCTATGGTCCACGACACATAGAGTTCGAACACTCCTAACCCAAGTGACATAATAACGTGTGGTTCAACAACCCGCTAGTTATATGTACTCCTTGGGGCGTACCCCCATACAATGAAGCGGGTCCATAGGTCCAACCAATCCATGGTGCATCCTATGACCCTATTCCACACATCACAACAATAGAACCAACACAACAATCCAATCAAAGTGCCAAGTGGCAAAGTACAAACCTTGGGCAAGGTGGTAAAAATTCCAAATTTAAAAGAAGACCGAAAATCAAGCAAAATAAATGGCCAAATAGCCAAATTTAGTATCAAAATCCCCATGTTAGTGCCACAAACCAAGGAAATGCCCAAAATTGTAAAGCATTGCAATCAAGAAAAGTTGTTGGTCCTTACAAAATAAGGTAAAAAGCTCAATTTACGAATAAAATCAACTTATAATAATGTCACATTACGATAACTGTGTGGCCTTATCTAGCCACCAAAGGGGTACTCAACGAGTTGCTAGCACTCGGAACATCGAGCCTCAGCTCGTAAATACATATCCATAATACAACTGTCATCACCTCCATCTGAATCATCCCGCCACCACTTCGACAAGGCTAAACATAGTCATAGTTGCACTTAGGTTGTGTACATACAACCACATATGGAGAGAGGAAAGAATCACATGTAATCTACTAAACCGAGTTTCGGCTCAAGTTATTGACCCATGGTACATCATTCCTCACTCTCAACATACACTTCTACCAATTTCCCTCAGGATCGGTTAGCGTAAGATTCACAATATAACATACAACAACATTACTTAACATAACGGTGGCACACACATAACTACCATAACGTCTTACATATGGTACATATACAGGGTAGATCACGATCATACATTCACTGAGTGTAACACATCACTTTACCACATTCTGCACCCAAAGTGCAAGCACCATATGATAGGGTTCATACACTCACCGTATGAACCAAAATCACAACATGAAGCATTACATATTTGCACAGTCATACATACAATGAACATAGTACATCCAAACATAACATCTACTACTGCATAACAAGGTGGTACACACATTTCTTCAAAACATGGTAAAAACATCATGATACAACTCATTTCTTTTAACATCAAACTAGTCATACAACACATTGATACACCCACATATCACAATATGCCACAATGCTCCAACATTACGTCATCCACATTAGAATTCTTTTCACACATCACAATTAGTAATTCACACGTGAAATCTTCATAGAATCCACAAGAAGGAGAGAGAATACTCCCATCCGCAACACATCAACATGATGACAAATACGCACAAGGTGACATACACATCACGTGCGTTCACGATATCATAATTACGACAATAATCACATCACGTTTAAAGCACATTACTCTTCCAATATCTACCACCATCATGCAACATCATCATTATCAGTATCATCATGTAACATCACCACCACCATGTAACATCATCATATAACACCAATCCAGCCCATAGGTTCGAGAGCATGAACCTATGCTCTGATACCAAGTGTAACGACCGAAAAATTCAAGCACATACACGAACAACACAGTGAAATACAGGATTAATTTTTTTTTTGACTTGCTTTGACACATAACACGACACAACATGTCGTCACAAGGTTACAACCAACACTAGGAACCACTTGTTACGGAGAAGACCACAAGGTCAGCACGGAGACGTTCACACCTATCAAGGACAATACATACATTTTTTTTTTCTTCTTTTTGACAAGACAACATGGAAGTCCAACCACATGACACACTTACATTTAGGGCATCCCATGAGGAAATTCTTGTTAAATTTTCTTGTTTACTAAAATGTCTCTTAATTCTTAACTTACGTTCTTATAAAATTTCATGTAGTGATTCACACAATTCTTTTCACAAGGGAGAACTTCTTTCTTTTCAACTATTGACTAAATAGCTTAAGGCCAAGCTTTCTAAACTAGGATCATCAATTTTATGTCCAAAGCTTTTTATTCATTTGATTTTAGAACATTTTCCATTTCTTACAAGGTTAATTAATCTTACTCAAGCCACTAACACATGTTCCACAACTCTATTGCACAGGTGAAGGCATAAGCTCCGATTGAGTGGAAAGTACCGCTTAGGGTTCATAACAATAACCTTCTTGTTTAAGGATCAAATTTTGACCTTGCTTAAGAAATATCACCATGAATCAAGGCAAGGGTTAACAGAACAGGACAACAGAATTTAGCTTCAGGGTCACATTGTTTACTATCAGTCTTTTATTGAGGTTAAGAGTTTATCAAGATTGGTTAAATGTTCCATCTAGACTTTACTTAATTAAGTTTGACAAAGGAGAACATTTCAAATCGATAGAGAGATATTTAAGGGTTTATTAATCAATTTCCCTCCTACTTATTAAATCCTATCATCTTCTAAAATCTAACCATTGATTTCACCATGAGATCATTTAAGGTTTCACCATAAAAGGATAGTGTTTATTGGTTTGGCTCGGGAAAAAAAAATAAGTAATCATATTTCATTACAAAAGATAGTTTCCTCTTGATTGTTCCAGGTCTCAAAGGTTATCAAGTAGATCACATCTACATTAATATATTCATATATATAAATTTTCGTTTAACTTTTATAGGGTCTATCCAGTCCACTTTATAGTGCTTACAAACTCATTGCTACTATGCCTTAGAAGGATTTACAAGTCAACATTTTAACTCAAGAGCAAATTTTAACAGTACTCGTTTGCGAAACAAAACAAGGTTACATCAATTCATTCCAACATGATGCACAAACCAAAGGGAAATACTATCTCTATTAAACCATGACTAGGGAGCAAGAGAGTAATAACATGGGACATGCCCCCCTACTATTCTAAGGATTAAAATACACTAGAATATCCCATAACCAAGCGGTAATCAAATTTCATCTTTCACATGATAACCAAACAAACCAAAGTTTCGACAGTTACAACAACAATACTCTACAATACATTTACTAAGGCACTGACCCTTCTTCTAAAATGTCCAAAGGCCCTTTCCAAATTTTTATAACATAATACTCATTCATACAAAGGAACATCATAACCAAGATTGATGCAATAATCTACAAGTCTTTCCATCATCTAACCACGTAAGCCATCTGCAACAATTAATAACCTGAGTCAGTTCGCGAGAACTGAGCAAGATAAGACTATACATAGCAACAATAAGCTACTAGCTAACAATACCATGAAAGGAAACATTCTATTTCAAGAAATGGATCAAAGTTCTAACCTCTAACAACCTTTTGAAACAAGATATAATTTTCACCATACCAACTAAGAAGAAATCCATAAGTTTTAATTATGAAAAATACCTCGAAAACTACAAAAGTTTGACAGCCAAATACGCAAGACTATGAAATTTAAATGATTAGACACAAGAGTTGAGAGTATTAGGATTTCAATCATGTAATCCTGTAGATTACGTGATTTAAATCTAAACTGTAACCCATCAATCAACATTCTCAAGGTGAAGTCAAAAGATAAAAAAACCAGACACGATCTTAGTTGCCAAAAAAATATAGTTTTGCAATCGTTCCGTAGAAGGCCATAGGCCTAATAGGTTAGAACGAACAACGAGGGTAAAAAAAAAGTTCCATCATGTAATCAAAAAGGTTTAAAGGATGAAAATCTTATATTCAAACCCACAACCATTATATCTTAGGTAATAAGTGACTTCATAGCTAATAAGGATGAGTGGAAAGGACGATAAGAATGTCTGGAATAGGCATTGCCTAACAGCCTACCTACTGAACATAACCAGGGCCAGAATAGTGACAAGCCTCATTAATACCCAAGTTGAGTAGGCAATCTAGCATTCTAAACACATCCTTGCAATTTTCATAATACTTTAGATTTATAACCCTCCCGTTCTAGAGGAACATAGCCATGATTCTAGACTTGGTTCAAGTTTTTCGACGTCAACTCACTTTTTAATATCATAAACGATGTATACAAAGGAAAAGCGTCTCTCAACTCTCCTTAATTTACATCTCATCACTAAGTTTATGGTAACCTATGCAATGATTAAACACATAATATACCATTGAAAATAGATATCCTCCGATAATGAACTTCTATAACGATGTAATTACAATTATTACGTTCGATACATATACAAATTATTCCATAGCTTATTTTCCCATTTTTAAACAACAAATATATTCACGACCTTCCATCACAATCATTCTAAATTTGTAATGAAAGGTCACTCATCAAGAAGGAAGTACAAAACAAGTTTGACTAAATTAAGGAACTTCATGTTACCTTAAGCAGTTGATGAAAAACCTTAACTTTCACAAACGGTGAAAGATATTACCTTACTCCATCAAGGCATTATGTCTATACATAATTAAATGATCACACAAGGAATCATCAACATACCATATCTTAACACCATAAAGGTCATTAATTTTATCAAATTTTACTCATAGAAAGAGTAGAATCAAATGGGGTTCTATCAATAATTTATGCCCTTCTATCAACCCAGGACATATTTTTGGTCCAAAACTTCCTTCTTAACAAGCATATATATTGAACTTCTAATTTCCAAATTCCCTAATAATTTGCACAATACACGAAGTGCATAATCAAGCTTATCATAAAAAAATAATAATTTAACTGTATATTTTCCTCTAGGGCAATAACATAAAAGGAACCCAATACTAGTCAAAGCTGCAACGTTCCAGGGGCGATTACATACCCAGGTTCACAAAAGAAACAGTGACATTTTTGTAGAAGGAAGTAACTTAAGATTTTTTTATATATATATATATATATATATATATATATTCCATATATATATAAGCCGAAGCATACCCAGAAGACACTGGAGAACCATTATATATATATATATATATTTATATATATATATATATATATATATATATATATATATATATTTTATATATTTTTATATATATTTTTTTTTATTTTTTTAGGGGTTAGATCACTTCAACAACAACAACCAACAGAGGAAAATCCAGAAATAACAAACTATTACCCATATACTGAACACAAATCCATAAAATCACAAATTTAAACCAATTTCTAGAAAGAAAAAGTTTCATTTCAAGAGGTTTATTAGATACTAGCATATTATGTATATGGTTAGTCTATCTTGCCTGTTTTAACGCATCCACCAGTCGTGTACATCCAGCAGGGACTGCTACAGCCACACGCCCTCCGCTTTATCCTCTGCTTCACTGGTCTTTTTCTTGCAATATACCACACCAGGATTCCCTTTTGAAGGCACGACTAGAAGAATGCAATAGGTGGCTGTCCAAACACTAGATTGCTTCAATGCAGCTGCTTTGGGGGTGAGAGTTGAACTGCTTACCACTCAGTCCGAGAGTACTTGCGCTAGAAAGCTACACACCAACCATGGTTTGAAGCTCGAACACAAGATATAATGATTACATCGCTCCTGGCTCTGAAAGGCATCTACCGTATTGATACATAAACCTTTTCCTTCATCAGATTTGGGGACAACATCAAACTCTCGGTGCAAACATTACAGCTGTAGCTTGTAAGGTGATGATAATTCCAACAGAGACCTTTATGCCTCCCAACTTAGTGACTCGTTGAAGAAGCTCATATAATAGCAAAGAAAATTGTGTTTCATGAATATTCTGATATGAAATAGATCAGCCTCTATGAGGTTCTCTTCCATGAGTTACATCGTACAACAAGTAAGATCTCAATAGAGAATCTTTGTAAATAAATTTCATCAGGTCTGCTGGTAACACCCTCACTGTCACTTAATCGATTTTGATAAAAATATCTTGTAGGAGAGTCCAAATTTGAGGATGCAGTGATACAGAACAGAAAACTCTAGTTGGACAATTCCTGTTGGAGGCGCTCATGAAAAAATATGCCCTGCCTTGCTATTTACTGGTGCAGGAAGTTACTGAGGATCCCCAACAAGAACACACATTACAGGTCCCAAGACATTTTCTCCAACATTGCATAGATTCCCTGTGCTTGTGGGTGCGATCTGTCACCAAATCTGGGTCAAGCTCATGGCTGAAACAATAAACTACTAGCGCAAATCAATGGCGAGTTAAGAACTAAGACCAGGTCGAGCAACAGTTAGATTGGAACATAGAACAGGGAGGTCATGAGCCTTTGACACGGCGGCAATGCTAGAAGAATACAAAGCAATGAAAAAAAACCCTGGCGAGAGTGAAGAGCTATGAGCTGACGGCTGAGCCTTCCACAACAAGAACAGAAAGAGGGGAACATAGTGGAATTTCACTCACAACGATGCACACCTAGTAGAGCACGATTCAAAGCCATTCAAGTTGGACCCAACTCGCAAACCCCAGTTCAAACCAGACAAAGTGGCCAAGCTAAGCGTCCATGGCCAACCACAATACCAGCAAAACCATGGAAATGCAAAGCACAAAATGCAGCCTCAAGATTTGATCGAGCTTCTTCCATGTTAAATTCACCACCTGGATGGAAGAGACTTTTCCAAAATGAAAAGGCAAGATAGCTCAACTAAAACTTTACCTCGTTCTTCTACTACAGCTGTAAGATTTTGCAACAACTGATCTTGACTGTGGTCGCGTGCAACCAGAACATCAGGATCAACACCAACGGTTCCTTGGGATCGCCCCTGCAGCAGCTGTCGCACTTAACTCTCTCTGGAGGCCACTGATTTTTTGAGATAAGTTTACTTCTCTACCCTGTAGCTGCTGCATATAGCCAAATCACTTCCTCACGGCACTCTCCTAGGAGAATTTCAGTTCTACGCTCCACTGAAACTACCTGTACAACACGATTTTGAGAACCCACACCCACCCTCACAACATCAGGGCGATAGACCTTCATTTCACCATTAATGAATCCACTATCCAGAACACGCTATATGAAATTCATCAGTTTCAGTATTTGATGGACGTGCAAAACAAGCACTCGTGGTTTAGGACAGACACGACAGGTAGACCACGTGAACAGCAGGTGTAAGTCAACATTTTAATGAAAGAGCATGTGCGGCCACCAAAGTCTCTTTGCGTGAGTAGGTCAAAAAAGAAAACAAAAAGATTTGTAAATAAGGGAAAACAGTGGGTGCGGCCACTAGCAAGGATTTCCATCGCGTCATACTTTAATGTCTCCATCCTCCACGCAGTCAGGAAATAATGCTAACCGAGACAAGGTAGGTTGGGGGCATTACAGAATTAATCTTAACAGTGTTGTATTAATGGTATAGTTCTATCTATTTTGAAGGATAATATTGAAATTTCGTGGGCATGAAACATATATTTTAACCCATTAATGTCGAAAAAGCTCTCCTTAGTAGCAATATTTTCTAATAACATGTTCACAATCTGGAGGGCGTTCGTTATATCAAATCGACTTGAGTAAGCTTTTACCTAGGCAAAAGAGACGTATACTTGTGCATGTACTAATATGTGTACATTTGATTTCTCTAAATTCAGTTGAATGTAATAGTAATAGTTGTTCAATACGTAGTAATTGGTACTTTTATATACATATTGGAATATGAGAAAGAATTCCATCATATGCTAATGCCTAGGAAATACATAACCAAGGCCAACAATGTATATAAACACATTGATCACACAAAATGAAAAAAAAAATGCTAGATCACCGCAATGACAATAATTGACTATGGTGATCAACATATATCTTATCAACTCTTACAAAACAAATGATGATGCCTCATGTATTTTATTAAGACACATTAACTAAATATAAACCTCTTTCACTTGTTTATCTAGGTCGTCTTTGTCAAGCAACTCATATTTCATATATTGATATAAGAAATACACTGTAATATATTTTCATAACAAAGTTTGTGAATTCAAACGGCTTGAAAAGTAACATTACTATAAAACCATGAATAATATTTATTTTTCCAAATATGCGAAATGATTATCTACCTAAACATTTCAAGAATACCATTCATGGATGGTTTTATCCCCATAAGAGCATGTTTCTAGGAATACTCGAAGGAAAAAAATCTAGGTAATTTTATTGTTGCACTTCACGATAAATAACTCTCTTTGATTTTTATTTTCACAAAGTGTGTAATATATTATCTTTTTTTTTACAATATCGAGAAAAAATTTTGACCTTTGGGATAAATCTGACACCATTAGCAGTAGGTAGTTTATAAAGAAGTATTCAAGCCACTAAATATGTATTGTGCTCTTCTTTTGAATGGAAAATGTTTCTACATAAAATCAACCATCTACTAGTAATAAATTTACATTTCCACTTTTTGTTTTTTAATATTAGGCAAATATTTGATTTTGAAGGGATCAAAAAACCCTATACAAACGAAAAGATAAGCATCAAGGCTCATAAATGACAAAAAACACCGAAAGATAACATTTCCACTTTGTGTTCAATCACCATTGAATAGGAAATATATGTGGCAGATCACGAGTTTAAGAAATTATAATATGAAATTGGTTCAAACATGATTTATTACACCATATCCATTAATCAATATAGTTATAAGGAATTTTATTAAATATTTTAGTCAGTAGATTATCATTAACCATTGAAATCATGAAGATGGTGACTTGCTTGTTTTTCTCCCTTGGGTAGAAGGTATTTTTGAAGCGTCAAGAAAAATTTAACACTTACAGTGCTCCACTATTGTTACACTTTTCAAATGCTTTATGAAGATTTCTTTGTAATAAATCAATTCAAAATATAATTTTCCCTCCAAATGAAGACGTAAAACAAGATTATTGATATGACACAATCATATATTACAACAATTTTATTACAATGACTAGGAATCAACGTGCATATATTTTGAAAAGAGAGCAGAGAAGATTGAATTGATTATATGTACTTATGCCAAACCATGTATATATGCAACTCATAGAAAGACGTGAAGACCACACTATCAAGGGAGGTGGAAAATAAAGAGCCATTGATGAATGCAAAGACTGGAGAAAGCTCGTAGTTATGTTATTTATAATGTAGTAATGTTACACTAAAATTCACCCTTTTTACATTCTTTTTACAAATGTACCCACCCCCCCCCCAAAAAAAAAATCATCTTTTTAAGAGACTTGAAGAGTATATCAACTCCCTGAGAATTTGTTGGGCTTTGTTGAAGCTAGATTTGTTGGTTCAATACTTGTTCTCGAATATAATGATATTATAATTCAATGTGCTTTGTTCATTAATGGAAAACTATATTCTTCACAAGCTTCAACACACCCTTATTATCATACTGAAGGATAGGTGGTTTTTAATTAGTAATTTCCACATCATCCAAGATGTAACATAACCAAATCAATGTGTGTAGATATCCTCTATCCATGATGAAAAATATATCATCTTCTATCATCAATAAATCCAGAATACTTTGAATTGGTATATCCACGTAAGAATAAATGTGAGTTAATATGATGTTCCATATCATAATCAAATATACCTCAGACATATATCAAAACATGCTTTCTTGCTATCTAGTGACATTTCTTTTGCTCCTTTGTGAATCTGGAAAGATAGTTGATGGTAAATCACATGTTTGTTATGTTATAATTCAAGTAAATGAGACTCCCAATAAGCTTCCTATAGTGAGTAGCATCTACTTGAGGTGAATCCTGGAATCTAGAATGTTGCAAATATTTCTCCATTGGAGTGGATACAGGTTTACAATATGAAATTCCATAATTTTCTTGGAGTGTCTTGGAATATTTCATCTATGAGATAAAAATATGATTCTTCTTATGTCTTATTTCCAAGCCAAGACAATAACGAAGTAGCCCCAAATCTATCATGTTGAAGGATTTCTTTAGATCATTCTTTAGATCTTCCATAAGATTTTCTAATATCCCTGTAATAACAAGATCATCTACATACAAAATAAGAATGCCAATACATGTGTTCCTAGTTTGTTAATATACAAATTTGAACATAAGGATACTTGGGTGAATCTATGTTGCAATAGTTGATCATCTATTTTAATGTATCATGCCTTGGGTGTTTCTATAATTCCATAAAGATACTTAGTTAGAATAAATTTAGGATGTTTCTCTTGAAAAATCGTTATAGATAGCTCATGGATAATTATTATTAGCGATCGCCATTTAAGAAAGAAATTTTTACATCCAAATCCTAAAGTTTCCATCATTTTTATGTTGCGAGTGCACATTTAAATTTTATGGTCTTGATCTTCATATTAGGTACAAATTTCTCCTCGTAGTCAATTCCTTCTTCCCGGGCATATCCCATTACAACAATATGTGCTTTGTACTTATAGATAGATCCATATGCCTTGTATTTTTTATTACAATCCTTTTTTAGCCAATGGGTTTTGTTCTTATAGGAAGATCAACAAGCTCCCAAGTTTAATTTTTAATGACTTTGGAACAAACTCATACAAAGTATAGAACACAAAAATCTCTCTATTCAACATAATAGAATTTTCATATTTATAGGGAGAGGATTTCCTATTAATAAGGATTCTTCCAATAGTTGTACGAGTCATTAAAAAAACTCAACTATATACAACATAACCCCCTTATTTATTTCTCACCTAAATTGGTATATGCATGGGTTGGTTAAATTTATACATTAAAACATAATATATTATCCCATAGAAAATATATGTGAGCACTAATATATATTCCTAACATCCCCCCCCTAGTACGAACGTAACGACCCAAAAATTCACACACGCTAACACAGTAAAATACAGGATAATTTTTTTTTTTACTTTCTTGACACATAACACGACACAACATGTCACCACCAAGGTTACAACTAACTTTGAGAACAACTCGATACAAGAGTGACCACAAAGGTAGCACAGAAATGTTCACACCCACCAAGGATACTTCACTCTTCTTTTACACAGGACAACATAGAAGTCCAACCATAGAACACACTTACAGTTAGGGCAACCCACAGTGAGATATTCTTTAGGGTTATTTATCTTAATAAGACATCTTGAAATTCTTAACTTACGTTTTCAAGGAGACTCAGGATATGATTCGTACAATTCATCTTACCAAGCTAAGTTTATTCCTTTTACACTGGGTAATTAGCTTTAAATCTTCCCTATTATGACATTTATTTGTTTAATTCAATTATTTAATAAAGGAGGTAATTTAATTCCACAAGGCCATTTATCCACACTTAGGCTACTAAGACTCGCTCATACTCTTATTACAATATGGATTCGCTAAATCAACATACTTAAGACAAAAATTACCAAGCACCTTGAAAAAAAGGTTAGAGGAAGAAGGTCAAGTTGAATTCATCTTTAAGACCTCATTAGTTATTAACCAGGTTTTTTATTGAAGCTTGAGAATTTATCCAAAATTATTAAAGATTTTACTTAGGCTTTACTGGATGATTTTAACAAAAGAAAACAATTTACCTTTCAAATGGTTGAGAGATAGATTGCATGGTTTCTAAATTGTTTCCTCCTACTTTTTAAATCTTATTGTCTTCTAACAACTAACAATTTATTTCACCTTAGGATCATTTTAAGAATTCACCATAAAAAGGATAATGTTCACTAGTGTAGCTAGGGATATCAAGTTATATAAATTTTACTTAACAAAGGATGGTTTCATCTTTGATCACTTATGGAATTACTTGCTCTCAAGTTGGTCACCTCTACATTAATTTATTTGCATATAAATTTTAGTTTTACTTCTATAAGTATTAAACAACCCATTTTATTTTACTTATGACACATTATTACTAAGTCTTAGACAGATTTAACTCAACATTTATTCACAAGCGTAAATTTTAACAATACTCATTTACGAAAACAAAACAAGGTTGCATCAGTTCTTTCCAGCACGATACACAAGCCAAAGAGACATACCCACTCTAAGGAACCATGAATAGGGAACAAGAGAGTAAAAACATTGACCAAGAAATGATAAACTATTCTTAGAATTCTGATAATCCATTAAGATCACTTAACAAAGTAGTAATCCAATTTTCATATATTTTCAATGATAGTCAAACGATCTAAGGTTTCCAAAGTTAAGATGACAAAGTCCATGATACATTATACTAAGACACAGACCCTCTTCTAAAGTTTCCACTGGACCTTATCAATAGTTGAACAACATAAAAAGGATTCATGTAAAATAACTTCTCAACTGAGGTTGATGCAAAAATCTACAGTCTATCCCTCATCTACTCGCATAGGCCATCTGCAACAAATTTTCCACAAGAGTCAGTTCGCGAGAACTGAGCAAGATAAGGCTACACAAGCCACAATAACTATAATCTAACAATACCATGAAAGGAAACACTCTATTACATGAATTGGGTAACTGCTCTAAACACTTACAACACCTCAAGTTATAATAAAGTCTCTACCATGCCAATCAAAGATGAAATACCTTGTACTTCAGTTATGAACAAAAGCAACAAAAGTATAACAATCCTACAAGAATGGCCCTTGGCCCTATAAGAAGAAATAAACAATCTAGCAGAAACAAAATTCCCATCAAATAAATAGATTATTAATTACAAGATTGAAAATTGATATACAAACCAACCATCTAAATTTATCAGAAGGTACCAAATGCATAGGCTAAAATATTAGATTTCTAAAAAGGCAAGAGTTGGTCTGCCCAACAAAGAGGAAACAAGGGGTTTAAAGATTAACATTAAAAGCCAAGTATATTAGATTTTTTTTAAAAATCCTGTAATCACATAGAGTATACAACTGAAATTAATTACACAGACACCACACACCATAAGTTTCGAAATGAAGGAGAAGAATACAAGACTTGACCATTAGCTTCCAGAGATTCCCCAATCATTCAAGAAGGTTCAATGCCCTTATAGGCTAGTAACAACACATGGGATAAGAAGGGAGTTCTGTCAGACAAAAGTATACAAAATGTCATCTAAATTTTATATAAGGATTTACAAACCTCCACAGTAACTCTAAAGTTCGGTTAATTTAAAAGAAATTACCTCTTTTCCAAAACAACAATACTTTAAGGCAACCCTTGGTAACATAATCAACTGTTCAAACATAGGTACAACATAAACTACTAAGTTTCGTTATCAAAACAACTCCTTCCGCTATAAGTCCATAATACTATCAATTGCAAGAAAGTTTTCCCCAAGGTTAACAATGTTCAAGACAATTTTCATCACAAAACATTAAGGTACATATGTGCATAGAAACTTTCCAATCTTAATTAACAACACAATCATTATGAAAGGGAGGAAAACACAAGTTAGAATTATAGATTATTTCACCAACAATCTTCCAAGAGGGAATTAGACCAAAACAATTCTAGTAATAGCGGGGTACTGGATTTGCACAATTAAAACCTCGAACTTAGCTAACCCGAAAAAACTAGTTACGATTCAAGTTGTTGGGGACGGTCAATGTAATTTGTGAGGATGGCTTTAAAAATCCTAGGAACAAGAGGGAAGATAACACAAGAGTCTAAACACGCGAGGTCTGAAACACATTGCACACAAACTTTCTCATTCTAAAATTTTTAATACCAGATCTCCAACCCGGATAGCCCAAGTGTTGATCACTCCAATTCTACAACCTTTCTTTCCCAATGTCAAGAATTTTACCAAAGGGGTTTGAGAGAGATATTTAACAACATTCGACAAAATACAAAGAAAACAAACTCAAGTGATAGGAAAGAGCTTCATATTTATCGCAAACTTACTTTAACGACAACGAAAATACTAGTTGGATCAACATAATAATCTTGAAACTCAATCGTAGAGAAGAAGATATATATATATATATATATATATATATATATATATATATATATATATATATATATACAAAAAGATGAAGGTCTATCACTCGAGCAAGAGAAACATAACACCTAGAGGAGAGAACACACACTTGCTTTCCACTAACATACTAAGAATGATAAAAGCTAAAACAAGAACAAAACAAGCAGACAGGAGAGATCTCCCAACAAGGCGTCTAAATGAAAACTAATTCAAGAAAAAGGTGGTTCAATTTCATGATAATTTTAAATTTAGCAACAAGAGCAAAGTGTAGAAATATCTTGCCTTCTCCTCCAGCTTCGACGAGGCACAAACACCTCAAAGCTAGCAGCAGCAAACTTCTAGATGAATCTTCATCCTTAGCAAGGAAGGCACCAACACTCCACGCATCTCGTGTTCACACAGGTAGGGAGGTACCAGAAAAAAAGAAATCACGAGCTTCATCAGGAAGAAAAGAAAATGGTCTCAAATAATGTTGAGACTGCAATAACTACACAAAATGGGTTTAATGGACATCCCAGGAACTCCAGAAGGAATCGTAGGTGGCTCAAGGGGCCACGTCCCACAAATGTTATCAACTGAAACCACCATGTCAAACCATGAAAAATCCTCCAGTTTCTTTTCTCCATAAATTTTCTGACCCATGGGATGATAAAAAAAAGCAAGGCCAAGATTTCAGGAGCGATGAATGTAAAAAACAACCTCCACAAAGTTAAAGAGCAGATTCCTTTCCTTGGCCATCCATTTGAAATCATGATTTTCCTCTGTTTCAGAAACCGACTGTACAACAAAAAGTAGGGTTCATACTACGGCCACAATAGTCTATAATAAATTTTGTATTCCTAGCAAACATCCTCCCAGCCTGAAATACAGTTCACTTTACCACAAGAAAATAATAGGCACCACAACGGCTCAGTTACTATTGCAACAACAGGATTCAGAACAAAAGCAAACAACGTTGAAACGAGACAAGGGAGAAGCATCCAAGCAGGAGAAGGAACAAAAGAAATAACATCATCCATCTGAGAAAAGATACACACCATTTTATCAACAGGAAACGCAGGCATCACAGGAGTTGTGGATGAAAACGTGGAGGGAGAAAAACACAACACATAACAGAAATCTGTAACAAGGACTGTCCAGGTCTCCATTCCCAGCAAACACATAGCCAACACTAGGAGAGGGACATTTGCAAGTTGTAACCATGAGCCAGGGAGGGAAAATAATAATAAAATAGTGATCCAAAATTAGAGTTGCCAGCGCACAAACAAAAGGAGTACCACTACTAAGCATACGGCCAGCATTAAAGAAAAAAAACGACCCATATAATCCAAAAGTAGAGTGGACGCATTGGAAAAAAAAAGGCATTTCAGTGCACCAAATAAAACACTAATAAAACAAAGAAAACGGGCCCATAGACCCACGCCAAGCAAGATTCAACTCTCTTCAAAACAAGGCACAAGACTGTAATTTCTCATTCATCATCACAAGCTGCTTCCCACTAGGTGCTCCATCTCTGCAAGGGGTTTTTAGCCCAACAAAGCTCACAAACAGTGACCAGGGAAAGAGTGGATCACAAAACTTCACAGAAAAAAGGTATGTGGCTAGCAAAGGAATGGATATTTCTTTCCCCAAATGCATCCCAAAAGGAAAAACGTGCCAGGAAGACCCCAACCAATACGCATTGAAAAAAAAAATAAAGGAGGTCAGACATTTCAACCACTGCCAGCTAATACATAAATTTTGTAAAGTGGGGCAAGAAAGGAAGTGGCGTCCAGCAGAGGTAAGAGGCAATAGGAGAAGGCCACGCAACACAATGATCAGGACACTGCCAAGTTGGTGAGGGGCAGTAGGTGTAAGGAGCATTAAGTTTGTTTTTTAATTCATGGCTTCCATAAAAGCATGCGCCACCACAAAACTTCGTTTGCTTCTACGCAAAACAATATATATATATATATATAGATATATCTATATATATATATATATATATATATATATATATATATATTTAAGCCTTTGCATATTATTTTGTTTTATTTTAAAAGAATTCTATTTGAACTTTTATCAAACGCTACTACGAAGACAAAAAAAACAAAACAAATCGACCCACGATGATCAGAAGAAAATAAGACGGTCCCCACAAGGCATTACAAAATTCTGTTAGACAAAGGTAAATGCACTAGCGACAAAAAAAAGGTGGTATAACGGAAGGGAAGGAGTCTGCATTGAACGAGGCATTACAACAAACATGCGAGAAAAAAAATCACACTTCTTTCACAGCTTTTTGCCCATGTATGCTCATGATCTGAATGGTTTTTTAGGACATCTGACAACCTCAACAAGGATGTTTCTACAGGACATCCAATAACCTCAACAAGGATGGTTTTACAAGAAAACCAACAACCTGAACAAGGATGGTTTTACAGGAAAATGAACAACCAAAACAAAGGATGGTTTTTATAATACAACCAATAACCCAAATATCATGATGCTTCTTTTCCTTTATGCTTTTGTCTATCCACTATGTGTTTCCTTTAGGAAATTATGTAGTAAACACTGCTCACTGAATACAAATCCAAAAAATGAAGAAAAAGAAATGGAACATTGAGACCATGTTCCCCCCTTAATGTGAACTTTCCACTTATTCACATAAATTAGGAACTCTCAAATCATACTACACAGAATAGAATCTCGTACTCTGAAAAAGAAGCACACTAAAAATCAAATACTACAAGAAAACTCACAAACACACTTTCACATCTTGATGCGGCCCTGTCGTTGGTGACTCACAAGAGGTCGTTGATTGACCTCCAACCTCCTATAACTCTGTCCTCTAGTATCATACTATGAGCTTAGCCGGATTTTATCATGGAGCTCAATTACAATGCCCCTCCTTGATTTGGACTCGAACGTCAAATAACACTAATAATGTGTTCGACAAAAAGTGGAGATTTTTTTTTTTTCAAACTTTAGACAACAAGGATTACAACACAACTCTTTTGACCTTTATTTTTCAAATTTTATTTTTATTTTCAAATATTGCCAATCGACGACAATATAATAATTTTAAACACTTTTACAATTTTAAAAATAACTCTACAAGCAACTTTTACTCTTGACTAGTTGACAATGAACTTATTTTTACTTAGACAAATAAAATATAATTATGGTTTATGAAATTCACTTTGGTTGATTCACTAGACACATGAGAAACTAGATTATTTCACTAGTTAATGACCGCAATATAAAATACCCCACACTATTAAATATTTTATTAACAAAGAACATGGACAAATACTTTAGACTATATAATTAAAACTATTCTAATAAGAACTCAACTCACATTATGACTTGAAGATTTGAAGCCTCGGAACATGCGCGAAAGAGACTTAAATGGACGACAAAACAAATGACCAGAATTAATTTTACTGATTGGTATTGAGCACATATTCTCATGACATCAATGATCTTTAAAGGCACCAGAAGAAACCATGTGGATGTATAACCATACAGCTGAGCACCGTAGATTACGTGAAGAGTAGAAGGTATGATGCCAAGGTTAATGCTCATGCATAACTGTCATGCCGTGGAGTAAAATTTGAATAATAGAGGTGATGAATGAAAGAAAATTAATTGTCTCAAAGAATTTATATCTAGATCTAAAGGCTTTAACAAATGCACACATCTAGAAATTTGTTCAAAAATCTCCTTTACACGAGCCACCACACGTATTACCTCTGATTTTGCATCAGCCATAATTTTCCTACCATCAGCTACTAACCCAACAACACTCATGCCAGGATGATGATGGCAATCAGGACTTATATGATCAATCCCATCCTTACACTTTATGCCAATCAGAGCTCCGCTGGTATCAATGGACTTTATTTTATGCTCTCTATGAATGACTCGACCGTCTAGAGAGAAATTTGTAACTAAAAAATCATTCCTGGTTCCAGTGCTTCCCATTTCTTCTTCATAATAATGGCGTAGAGAATGAACTTGCCTGACGTCAAATGCATTCCTACGACTTTGGCCACTGTCATTTGCCATGTGTTGTCTCCCAAAATCAACCAATCACAAAGATTCATGCACATAATGATGTTTTACTCTCTTGTACATCACCAATTCCTTCAACAGCTAAATAATTATAGAGCATAGTTTATACGTTATAATAGGCTATCTGGGGGTTAGAAATACTAGCTTGAAAATATTATGAAGCGCACATACTAGAAGAATCCTCCGCAAGGATATTGCAGAATATAAAACTACCTTAATTCATACAAATTCCCCACAAAATATTTTGACCATAAATCAGGGCAATGTATAGACACGAGGCTTCTCCTGAGAATTTTACTAGAAACCCATTTCTTCGATACCAAATAATGAATTTGGATAAAATTCATGCAAAGTATATAACACAACAATCTCTATATTCAACATAATAGAAGTTAGATATTTATAGGGAGATGATTTCCCATTAATAAGGAGTCTCCCAATAGTTTTAAGAGTCGTTAAAAAAACTCAACCATATACCAAACCCCCTTATTTATTTCTCACCTAAATTGCTATATACGTGAGTTGGTTCAACCACCCAATCCTCACATATAATGAAAAATATATTTATACATTAACACACAATATATTAACCCATACAAAATATATGTGAGCACTAATATATATATTCCTAACAATTTTGAATCTTGGAGTCATATTCTGCATCCATACATTTATTCAACTCTAATTGACTGAGTTCCTATCAAACTCTATAAGGTTTGGTAATGTCAACCACTAAACTCGTGAGTGAGATTTTCCTAATTTTTTGTTTATCTTCTCTTTCGAACACTAGATGGAGTATTGGGAATAGTATTCATGTGGGATTCCTTGATGGTTCTTTGGACCCAGTTTGGACACTATTATTGATGTGAAAATTAAGTTTCCAAAGGACCAAGATAAACGAATAATTAAATAAGCAACTCATTTTCCTTATGTGAAGATTCTTATTTTTGTAATCTGACTCCGAGAGGAATATGTGACATGAGGTTGGTATTGACTCTTCTTTGTGTGGGAATGAGTCAAATGATGAATCATCACAAACCACATCTTGAATCTTATATTTATTGTCTTAGGATCCATGAGATGATATGCCTTTGTGATAGGAATGTACCCCCAAATATACACTAGAGTGTCTTCAGATCGATCTTCTTCCCCTTTTATTCTGGGACATCTATGTACGTTATACAACCAAAAATTCTAAGATGGGAGATCAACAACTTGTGATTACTTGATAAATCTTTCGATGTTTTTTCATGTGATATCTTTTTAGGTTCTCTATTCAGAAGGTACACAACTATTTGGACTATTTCTACCTAATCTATTCTCCAACTTGGTAGTGGAAATCATGTAATGGTCCATTTCCATGACAACCTGATTGTGATGTTATGTAAAGACATTTTGTTGGGCCATGTAGGGGCAATCAAGTATTGTGTGATTCCACGCTCTTTCAAGAACGCAAAAATTATCTTTGATGTAAATTCCCCCCTCGATCTGAGTGGAGGGAAGGAAGGTGTTGATGATTCTGCTAAACAACTGGCATAGAAGGCCTAAAAATGACTATGTTATTGGCAAAAAATCAAATGGTTCATGAATTACATAGCAATAATTTGGAATAAATCATCCGTGTTATAATATTTATACAAAAACATAATCTCTATTACCCTTCCTTTAATGGTCAAAATATCATTTCAACGCATGAATTACTTTCCACCCAATATTTTGGTCCTTTTTGTTTTTAATATTACCATAAAATCTTAGAGTTTGATATACTTCATTTGTGTCCCTTACTATCCACTCTGATTTATACATTTTTTTTAAAAAAAAATCATGAAAATGCAAAAATAGATCCTTTTGTTGCTATAATATATTTGGTGTTAAGTACACTAACATTCTATTTTAAGAAGGAATCTCATTGAACATGAACATTACATGATACTCTTTGATCATTTTATTAGTAAAATATCTCTTTTGAACAATAGATGAAATCCCCATTTCAGTTATACAACCAACTATTAAAGGGACTCAATTATTAGTGAGTATTTGTGCATCACCTATTGTATTGTAATTACCTAAGTCTAAAATTACAAAGAGGGATGTGCAAGAATTATTTATAAGTTTCAGACCTAGCACGTATTGGATTTTCCACATTTTTTATTTTGTTATGTTTAATTGAAAATTGAATTCACATGAAAAATGTGGGTGAGATGAGAGGATAATGTGGAGAACAAATAAAATATATTATTTGGGTATAAATAATTAAAGCCATGGAATATCTTATTTAATTTGTATTTCCAAATTTCCATTATTTTCTTCATATTGTCTAAAAATTTGACCACCATCCAATTGAAAACCTTGAGGTTATTATAAACATAACCATCTCCTTCACATAACCATCTATCTAGTCAATCTAATTGCTTCTTGTAGCACAATAATTGACATTGTTGTTCTTCATATTTTATATAATATTAGGCAATAGTATTTATATACTCCTTTTTTATATAATTTGTAAAAGGAGGGTTTGGTGAGGGTCCCTACCCTGTTACAATAGTGGATCTATCATCCAGCTAAAGATATAGGCAATTTAAGGAACAAAACAAGAATGAAGATCATAAACAACTGGAGTTACCAATCGAGGAGTAGCCTAAAACTAGAAAGAAACCAATATAGAACCTGGACTTGGTCATAAATAAACCTCAACTAAACAAGACTTTTATGATTTCATATTAGGGCCATGGATACTAGTCACTACAAGGTGACGAAGAACATCTGGACTATGGGGAAAGTTTGATTTCAATCCTAAAAGCATGATTAGTGAAGGTAAATAATTTTTTCAAGAGCAATAAATAAAAATTAAATGTGGAAATTAATTGAGAGGGAAATGTTACAATGCTATTATAGATATTGGTGATATAGAAAATTTTATTAGATAAAATTGAGCATTGAAAAAAAAAATGAGCATTGAAAAAAGGGTCAAAGTAAAAAGGATAAATTGAAGGTCAACAAAATCATTTCTTTCCTTGGCATATACGATACGTTGATTTATTTTGTTAATCATTAAGCATACACTCATGTATTTTAGGATATTTTCTACCACCCTAAAAGAACCCAATTTCTTAACTAAACTCAAACCAATGAAAAGAAAACATTTGGGTAGATCCGTGTTCTAATAGGCTAAATATGCATTTTGGCATTTTTTAAGGCATTTGTGAGAAGAGATGGCAATAAGATAGGATTGCTGTTTGAATTCAATAAGACACATATCCTAATTGATAGAAGCCATTTTGATAGAAGCCATTTTGATAAGCCTCTTTTCACCTAATTAACCATCAAATTTATAATTTAGGTTAAATTATTTGGTTAATCGATAACCAAGGTTGGTAGCCAATAAAGCCACAAGCCAAAAAATTCGATGGAGGGATGATGAATAAGTTTATAGGATGTTCTTGTTGGAGACTATTAATTGGATTTATACCGACTAACATATAAAAAAGAATTACACATTTTTTCGTGTTTCTCA
Organism: Taxus chinensis; assembly: GCA_019776745.2. Lineage (NCBI taxonomy): Eukaryota > Viridiplantae > Streptophyta > Pinopsida > Cupressales > Taxaceae > Taxus > Taxus chinensis. The sequence continues at coordinate 106,007,611 of CM034156.1, forward strand.
CCCTAAAATGCTTGTAGCATTTTCTTATTGAATTTCTTATATCCATGGACAATAAACTATACACTTTGATGGTTTTAATGCTAAATAACTTTTCTGGGAAATAAAATAAACAATTACACTAAAAAGAACAAAAAATCGTATGGATTTTCAATCTAAAATTTTTATTGATAGATAAAATCTACCTTTCGATCATATGAAGCCTCAGTCTCAATTTTTTTAGTAATCACAGAGTACAACTATGTTGTTGTTTCATCGAACTCTATCCATGACTTCATGTAATTTATAGTTACCTTAACCAAGTCAGGGTAAATTTTAAGAGCCCCTAAAAAACCTCATAGATATTACTATGCGAATATGTGAAAATGAGTTTTTAAATGATTGTAAATCTAAAAGAAACAAGTTTTGAATAGTTTGAAAAAATAATTTGATAATTGCGTTGGATGGTAGAAATTGACATCAATAGTATATAATGTTAGTTAACAATATATGTTGCCAACAAACAATATATGTAATTTTAAATTATTATTTTTTTGAATATAGCAGTTAAAATTACCGGCTCAATCGAGAAATTTATCCTTGTAAATAACGGCTCAAGCAAAAATATTTAAAATAATGATGTTTACAAAAAAATCTGATTTCGTATGGGGAATAATAACAAAACTCCATAGTTGATGATAAAATTTGGCAACAACAATTTGAGTTTAGCACATCAAAATAGGAAAAAGCTAGAGACAAATAAAATATAGAAAATAATTAAGTAATTTCTATTGAATAGGAAGGGCATTTTATACAATTGCTTGCTCCTATAATCATGGAGACAAGTCTTATATTTTTATCCCCAAATCTCTCCTCTATTCCCTAGTCTTACTCCCACATCCCTATCTAAGAGTTGTGCATGACAACTATTTGTGCGCACTTATGATTTATTTAAATATTAAATAATACAATTACTCGAACCATATGTTCACACTATGAACACTTATTTCCTAACATTTACCCCCTTAGTGTGAACATGGGTAAGTTCTGTCTAGTACCTGCTCATGTTCTATAATCCGATGGTTTTTAAAGAGTGCCATCAACTCCAACAGTTTTTTTAGTGAAAAATTTAACCACTCTGTATGTGATTTCCTAAGAGATTCGCAAACTCTCAAATTGGTTTTCTAGTGGACCATGAACCATTTTCACAGCAGTATACACATTTCCCCATCCAAATTTCACAAAAGAGAACAAAATATAGGAAATGCATTCCTAACTATGAACAAGAATGATCCATCTTTTGTTTATTTACTACCACACATGCTAAAATTAAACACACTGAAATTAACTGAAAAAACATGGCCACCAAAGCAATATTGCGGCCTCATAGATGGTGCTTGACGAGACGTCACTAAAAAGCCTCCTTCCTCCGTTTCCTCCAACCTCCATTATTTGTTGCTTTAGTTACATAGAAAATTTTATCATGAAGCTCAAAAATACCCCCCATAAAGGGAACGTCTTGTACAAGCGAAAATGCGTCCAATTAAAAAATTACATAAATGTATTATACACCACTTTTTTTGTTTCAGATCCTTGTTTTTATTTCCACGTTTCTCTTAAACTAGAAACTGGGTTTTTGTAAAATTTTAAAAGAATTTTTCCAGATATTAACTAAACAAAAACAATAAATTTTGTAATATTTTGAATCTGGGGTTTTTAGATGCAATCAATCTATCAAACGTTTGTTTTAAAAAAAAATTCACTCAACTTACACAGAATTTTATGCATATATACAAGACGAATCCAAAGCTGATGTAAAATGAAATATTATGCATCTTGTTCTTATCTTTCCAGAAAAAAAAATGAGACATCAATCAGATGTCATATGAGTAAACTGTGTTCTTTTTATTGTGATGTGTCTACTGGAAATTTTCTTAAAGGATTCCTTCAACCAACAACTTCTTCTTCTTCTACACTTGCAGAAGGAAACCTGCTCTGATACCAGATAATAACAAAACTACAGATTTGATGATAAAATTTAGCAACAACAATTTGAGTTTAGCACATGAAAATAGGAAAAATCCATAGACAAATAAAATATAGAATATAATTTAGTAATTTCTGTTGAATAGGAAGGACATTTTATACAATTTTTTGCTCCTATAATCATGGAAATAAGTCTTATCTTTTTATTGCCAAATCTCTCCTCTATTCCTAAGTCTTACTCCCGCACCCCTATTTATGAGTTGTTCATGACAACTATTTGTGTACACTTATGATTTATTTAAATATTAAATAATACAATTATTTGAACCATATGTTCACACTATGAACACTTATTTCCTAACAGGGAAAAATAATGTTCTTTAAAATCATTTTAGAAGTTAAAACGACTGTCTTAATGAGAAATGTCCTCAAAAAAATTGACTTAAGAAAAAAATTCCCATACCTTTTTTTTTCTTACATCACTAAAATAAAATTATTAATCGGAAACTTTTTTTCATGCTACCAATTGGTAGCATTTTTTTCATGCTACTGGCCAGTAGCATTTTTTACACAACTAGTTAGTAGAATTTTTATGGTACTGACCGGTAACATAGTTTGTGCCACCAACTAATAGCATACATTTATGCTACTAGATTGTAGGAAATTGTATGCTACCATCTAGTAGCATACGATATGCTACTGGTCGATAGCATAAACCACTACTATACATTTATGCTACTGTACAATAGTATACATGTACGTTATGGGTCAGTATCATATAGTATACTACCATCCAGTCGCATATATTTATGCTATCGACCAGTTGCATACTATATGGTACTGGAAGATAACATACTATTTGCTACCGACCAGTAGCATACATTTATCTTACTAGCATGACGACCATTTCTAACATTTTACATTATATACAACATCAAAAGAATAAAATATTAACTGTCACATTACCTTTAATGTTGGAGAGTTGTGATATGCAATCGATCACAATCATGAATGCCAATAGGACCATGAGCAGGTGTAAAGGAATTGTGAAGAAAATTTTATAATTAGTACTGGATATATGAAATTGTAAATTTGTAATGATTATATATATGAAGGTGAATTTTTACAATTTTTCAGTTTCACACTAATGGTGATTTCTATTTTAATAGTTGGCTATTGGTGTAAATGTTGGGAAAACCGACCCCTAAAATTAACTTGTACCTAGGAAATGTAGGCGACTCGGTCCTAGTTCCTACCCTAAAAATTCATCAAATACAAATTTTAAAAAATGGAATATTCATGAATTAAGGAATATTCACCACTAAAATCTATCCTAATTCAAGTATATAGTTTCATGAGATTGATGATGGCAAAAGTGGGGGTGTTATAAATAAGGGAGAGATACTAGTACTTATTACCTCTGATGTGCTCATAAGTATCCCACATATGTTGTTTGCAACACTACACCAACATCACTCCATGTTCACTTATCTCTAACATAATCAAATTGTATTGTTTGGGAACATTTTATTTCATATACTACAAATTTTGAAAATAAAACTTTAATATGGAATGTTGTTTTCTAATGATGATAGATGATGATGTTGATTAGCCTCTCAATGTCACTTTTATTTTACTACTCCCACTCATACATTAGATGTCCACTCTAGTGTTTGAATTCTCATATCAATTTTGTGAGGGATATGCTAACATAACATATACCTCTACCAAATTTACTACCTAGAACACTGTAACCAAACATATAAATTTTAGACAAATATATAGGACCTTGATTGTAGTGCCTCGTTGCAATGCACTTTTCTGAGCTGGCGGATGGGTGACATATCATGTCACTTCTTAAATGATCTATAATCTCCTGGGTGGCGTGTGACAGTGGGAGTCGGTGGAGTCCCATTTTTCTCCACCATGATCTTATTTTGATTTTGTTATTAAATGCATATGGGTGGGTGTTGGACGTGTCTTTTCTGGGGCTGCAGGCGTTGGAAGGAGGGAAAACATGTCCTTGGGTGCTGCGAGGTGTGTCTTGTTTGGGAATCCACAGCAACAGCCTGCCGCAGTGATTAGCCAGGCAACAGGCATGTTGCAGTATAGTAGAAGCCTTTTTTGAGCGCTTCCAGCAAGCAGGTTGTCTAACTCTGTTGTTGTCTGTTCAGTATTGAACGCATCCTCAAATTCAGGATTCTCCTTCAAGATATTTCTGTCTAAATCGACTATGTGACAGTGAGAGTGTTACCAGCAAACCTGATGAAATTTATTTACAAGATTCTCTACTGAGACCTTACTGTTTTACGATGTAGCTCATGGAAGAGGGTCTCTTGGAGGCGGATCTATTTCAGATCAGAATATTCATGAAGCACGTTTGCTTTGCCGTAATAATGGTGCATGCTTTTTGTGTTGGTGACAGATCACACCCACAGGCACAGGAGATCTATGCAATGTTGGAGAAAATGTCTTGGGAGATGAAGGTAGCAGGATTCTATTAATTGGAAGAATAGGATACACTGGTCGCCATGTAGCAAAGGCCAGCAGTGATCTTGGCCATCCCACTTATCTTCTTGTAAAACAGTCCACAGCTTCAAATCCTCAGAAGGCCGAACTTCTTGAATACTTCAAGGCCTCTGTCAGATTACATCTCCATACTGAGCTTCATCTGAGATATTTTCAGGAAGATGGCGGAGGAATTCACGAAAGTGGTGCAGTTGCGTCCAGGCACAAGTGGGCTTACGATGGTGGTAAAAGTGGTGGATGCAAAGGCGGTTTTGCAGAAGGGGCCTCAGGGCCGTCAAATGCGACTTGCCGAATGCCTTGTGGGAGATGACACCGCCATTATTGTATTCATTGCCAGAGGTGATCAAACTTCATCTTTTCCTGAGACTTCACGCATACCATCCTTTCCGAACGAGCAACTTCTGGTGGACTTTCTGGAGGTGACGGGTGCTGCACCAGATTTGGTTACATGGAATGTTGTTATTTCAAGAGAACATGTATTGGTCGACTGCTCCTCAAGGAAATTCCTCAGAGATTCGTAATCATGGTGGCGCATTTGAGATTTCAAACACACCAGACAATCCTTCAGCTCAGAGAATGCAGAATGCTGGACAGCCAACAGATTCATCAAAGTGGGATGGTTCGAGAGTTTTAGAGGTGGAACGTCCTGCAACAGATGATGAAAATCAAAATGATAGACTCATATATATCAATGACCCCAAATCGACAAATGACAAATATGAATTTTCTGGAAACGAGATTCGGACAAGCAAATACACCATCATTAATTTTTTTGCCTAAGAATTTGTTTGTTCAGTTTCATCGACTTGCTTACATTTATTTCCTGGTGATTGCTGCCTTGAATCAGCTGCCTCAGCTGGCAGTCTTTGGGAGAACTGTATCACTTTTCCCTTTGCTATTCGTTTTGTGTGTGACAGCTATCAAAGACGGGTATGAGGATTGGCGTCGACATCATTCTGATAAGAAAGAGAATAATAGGGAGGTACAAGTGCTGCAGGGTGTCAAATTCAGCTCAAAGAAATGGAAGAATGTAATGGTAGGTGAAGTACTGAAGATACCTGCAAATGAAACTATCCTGTGTGATATTGTTTTGTTGGAAACCAGTTATCCAAGTGGAATTGCGTATGTACAGACAATTAACCTTGATGGAGAATCAAATCTGAAAACAAGATATGCCAGACCAGAAACTGCGGCTAAGAGGCCTGAAAGGGAACCTCCTTCAGGCCTTATTCGTTGTGAACAACCAAACAGAAACATATATGGTTTCATTGCAAACATGGAAATTGATGGCAGAAGAATTCCACTTGGGCCATCAAACATTGTGCTTCGAGGTTGCCAGCTAAAAAATACTGCATGGGTAGTTGGGGTGGTTGCTTATGCAGGTCAAGAGACCAAAGCAATGCTAAATAGTTCAGGTGCACCTTCAAAACGAAGCAGATTGGAAGGGCACATGAACAGAGAGATGTTATGGTTATCTGTATTTCTATTTTTAATGTGTGCAGCTGTGACATTTGGAATGTCTTTGTGGCTCGTGAAGCATGAGGGGGAACTTGACACTTCCCCGTATTACAGGCAAGCGTGTCTTTACGTAGAACACTGATGCTTGGGGTTATGGTGATAGTACGACATCTCTATATCAGTCCCACCCATGGGTGTTGGCTGTTTTTCCAAATGGGGAAGCTTATGGGATTCTAGCTGACACTACGAGGTGGTGTGAGGTGGATTTGCGAAAGGACTCAACTGTTAATTTTTCTGCCCCATCAGTCTATCCAGTTATCACTTTTGGCCCATTGACATCGCCAGCAGCAGTACTCACATCCTTGTCTCATGCTATTGTTTTTATGCTGGCCCGTGTGGAGTCTGTACGACCTGTTGAAGCTGGAGAAATAGGCAAGATATTTCTACACTTTTCTACTGTTATTTTATTTAAAATTATCGTGAAATCGAACCACTTTTCCTTGCATTGATTTGTCAGTTGGATGTCATGATGGGAGATTTCCCTTTCTGCTTGTTTCTTCTTGTTTTAGCTTTTATCGTTGACAGTATGTGGGTCGAAAGGATGCGTGTGCCCTCTCCTCTGAATGTTATATTACTCGAATGATAGAACTTCGTCTGTTTGTTTATGTATTAATTCTTCTCTGCGATTGAGTTGCAAGTTATTATGTTGATCAAGCTAGTATTTTCGATATCATGGAAGTAAGTTTACAATAACTATGAAACCCCCTTCCTAGCACCCAAGTTGTCCTTGACATTTTTTGTTAGCTCCTTCGCAAGTCCCTTGATAACCTTTTGGCATCGAGAAAGAAAGGTTGTAGGATTGTGTGAGCAATGCGTGGGCTAGCCAGCTTAGAGTTGTGGTATTAAAACTGGTAGAATAAAAGGGTTTGCGTGCAATGTGTTTTTCCGTCTCGCGTGTTTAGACTCTTATACTATCTTTCATCTTGTTTCTAGGCTTTTAAGGCCATCCTCAGGAAGTGCCTTGACCACCCCTATCAACTTGAACCATAACTAGCTTTTCGGATCAACTAAGCTGGAGGTTTCTTTGTGCGAAACCTGTACCTCGTTGACACTAGAATAGTTGGTCTAATCCCCTCTCAGAATCATTGCTGATGGCGCTCTTCTATTTTTCCTAACTTGCATTAATTGCTCCCTTATAATGTTAACGCTAGTAATTAATATTGGTCAGTTTTTATGCACGTAATTACCGTAATAGTTTGTGATGGAAATTTCCTTAAATGTGATTAACCTTCGGGAAAAACTCAGCTTTCATTTGATAGTCTTATGGATTCATAGCGGAAGGTTTTGTTTTGATAATGTCACTTTGAAGTTATGTTTGTATCTTTGTGCGACGGTTGACTGTGTTACCCAGGGTTGCCGTAAAATATGGTTGTTTTGGGATGTGGGCAATTTATTTTAAATTAACCAAACATTAGTACTGTAGTGGAGGTTTGCAAACCTTTAGTGTTATAAAAATCTGTTGATGACATTATTGTATACTCCTGTTGGACGGAACCCCCTTCTTCTCTCGCGTGTTTGCTACTAGCCTGTAAGACTTTGACCCTTCCTGGATGATTGGTAAATCTCCTTGTAGTTAATGGTCAAAACTAGTATACTTTGCCTTCGCTTCGAAACTTATGTTGTGTGTATACTCTAATTGATTTCCGGTTTGAAACTCATTTATACATGGCTTTTGTGTTAATTTCTGAAACCCGTGTTTTCCCCCCTTCTTGGGCCGATCAACTCTTGTTCTTTTGGAAAAATATTATTTTAGCCTATGCGTTTGGTACCTTTGATAAATTTCTAGATGACTGGTATATGTATCAAATCTCAATCTTGTAATTATTGTTTAATCACTTACTTGATGGGGATTCTGTCTTTGCTAGATTGTTTGTTTTCTCCTTATAGGGCCAAGGGCCATTCTCATATGATTGTTACTTTCATTGCATTTGCTCCTAACTGAAGTACAAGGTCTTCTCCTTCATTGATCGACATGTTATAGACTTTATTATAACTTGATGTGCTCATAGTGTTTAGAGGTTTGACCCAAATTCTTGTAATAAGGTGCTTCTTTTCATGATATTGTTAGATAATAGTTATGGTGGTTTTGTGTAGCCTTATCTTGCTCAGTTCTCGTGAACTGACTCTTGTAGAAAATTTGCTGCAGATGGATTTTGCGTATAGATGAGGGATATATTTGTAGACTTTTGTCATCAACCTCAGTTGAGAAGATCCTTTGCTCGAAACCTTTTTATGTTGTTCAACTTTTGTTAACGTCCAGTGGAAAGTTTAGAAGAGGATTAATGTCTTAGTATAATGTATTGTGGACTTGTCATCTGAACTTTGGAAACCTTGCATTGTGTGCCCATCATTGAAATTATAAGAAAATTTGGTTATTGTGGTTGAGTGACTTGTGGAGTATCAGTATTTTAAGAAATGATGTAATCTTGTTTTGTTCTCGTTAATGAGTGTTGCTTCAACTTTGCCTTGAGAATAAATTCTGAGTTAAACCTTGCCATGACTTAGTAATAAAGTGTCATAAGTAAACTAACATGGGATTGTTTAATACTTCAGGAAGTTAAATTATAAGTTGTATTCAAATAAAGTAACGTAGGGGTCACCAACTTGAGAGCAAGAAATTCTTTGAGTAATCAAGGGCAGGACTATCATTGCAAGTAACATTATATAACTTGATACCCCTAGCTACACTAATGAACACTATCCCTTTCATGGTGGAATTCTTAAACGAACTTAAAGGAAATCTATGGTTAGTTCTGGAAGATAATAAGATTTAATAAACAGGAGAAAACAATTTTGAAACCACACAATCTATCTCTCAGCCATTTGGAAAGTAAATTCTTTTACTCCTTGTTAATACTTTTAGCGAAGCCTAAATAAAGTTGTTATTAGTTCTGGTTAAGAGCCCTAGCTTCAATTTTAATACTGGCAATAACTAATGAGGTCCTAAAAATGTTTCATCTCGACCTTCTCCCTCTAACCCTTTTTCCAGGGCACCTTGTATCTCTTCTCTTAAATGTGTTGAACTTAAAACCATGTTGTCTTGTGGGCAAGAACGAATCTTAGTAGCGTTAGTGGTGAGCAGATGGCCTTGTGGAATTTAAATACTCCTTTTTCTTGATAAATGAATTAAGCAAATAAAGGTCATAATAGAGAAGATTTAAAGATAATTACTCTGTGTCAAAAGAATAAACTTAACTTGGTAAGATGAATTGTATGAATCATATCTTGAGCCTCCTTGAAAACATAAGCTAAGAATTGCAAGATATCCTTTAAAAATAAATAACCCTCAAGAATATCTCATTGTGGATGGCCCTAACTGTAAGTGTGTTCTGTGACTGGACTTCTATGTTGTCATGTCAGAAAGAAAAGTAAATTGTCCTTGATATGTGTGAACGTTTCCGTGCTGCCTTTATGGCCATCCTTGTATCAAGTTGTTCACAGTGTTAGTTGTATACTTGGTGACGACATGTTGCGTCATGTTGTGTCAAGCAAGTCAAAAAAAAAAAGTTATCCTGTATTTCACTGTGTTGTTCGTGTGTGATTATTTGGGTCGTTACACTTTGGTATCAGAGCATAGGTTCATGCTCTCGAACCTATGGGCCGGATTGGTGTTATATGATGATGTTACATGGTGGTGGTGGTGTTACATGATGATACTGCATGATGATGATGATGTTGCATGATGGTGGTAGATATTGGAAGAGTAATGTGCTTTAAACGTGATGTGATTAATGTCGTAATTGTGATATTGTGAACGCACATGATGTGTATGTCACCTTGTGCGTGTTTGTGATCATGTTGATGTGTTGGGGATGGGAGTATTCTCTCTCCTTCTTGTGGATTCTATGAAGAGTTCACGTGTGAATTGTTGTTTGTGATGTGTGAAAAGAATTATAATGTGGATGACGTAGTGTTGGAATATTGTGACATATTGTGATATGTAAGTGTATCAATGTGTTGTATGACTAGATTGATGTTAAAAGAAATGAGTTGTATCATGATGTTTTTACCATGTTTTGAAGAAATGTGTGTACCACCTTGTTATGTAGCAATGGATGTTATGTTGAGATGTACTATGTTCATCGTATGTATGACTGTGCAAATATGTAATGCTTCATGTTGTGATTTTGGGTCATACGGTGAGTGTATGAACCCTATCGTATGGTGATTGCACTTTGGGTGCAGAAAGTGGTAAAGTGATGTGTTACACCCAGTGAATGTATGATTGTGATCTACCTTGTATATGTACCATATGTTAGACGTTATGGTAGTTATGTGTGTGCCACTGTTATGTTAGTGATGTAGTTACATGTTATGTTGTGAACCTTACGCTAACCGACCCTGAGGGAAATCGGTAGAAGTGTATGTTGAGAGTGAGGAATGGTGTACCATGGGTCAATAACTCGAGTCAAAACTTGGTTTAGTAGATAACATGTGATTCTTTCCTCTCTCCCTATGTGGTTGTATGTATGCAACCTAAGTGCAAACTATGACTATGTTTAGCCTTGTCGAAGTGGTGGCGGGATGATTCAGATGGAGGTGATGACAGTTGTATTATTGATATGTATTTTACGAGCTGAGGCTCGATGTTCCGAGTGCTAGCAACTCGTTGAGTACCCCTTGGTGGCTAGATAAGGCCACACAGTTATCGTAATGTGACATTATTATAAGTTGATTTTATTCGTAAATTGAGCTTTTTACTTTATTTTGTAAGGACCAACAACTTTTCTTGATTGCAATGCTTTACAATTTTGGGCATTTCCTTGGTTTGTGGCACTAACATGGGGATTTTGATACTAACTATGGCTATTTGGCCATTTATTTTGCTTGATTTTGGGTCTTCTTTTAAATTTGGAATTGTTACCGCCTTGCCCAAGGTTTGTACTTTGCCACTTGGCACTTTGATTGGATTGTTGTGCTGGTTCTATGTCATGATGTGTGGAATAGGGTCATGGGATGCACCATGGATTGGTTGGACCTATGGACCCGCTTTGTTGTATAGGGGTACGCCCCAAGGAGTACATATAACTAGCGGGTTGTTGAACCACGCGTTATTATGTCACTTGGGTTAGGAGTGTTCGAACTCTATGTGTCTTGGACCATAGGGTTAACCGGCCTCCTTGAGGGAGGCATAAGAGATTTTAGGGAGGCATAAGAGACTTGAGGGAGGCATAAGAGTTGAGGGAGGCATAAGTTTGAGGGAGGCATAAGAGACTTGAGGGAGGCATAAGAGACTTGAGGGAGGCATAAGAGTTTCAGGGAGGCTTATGATATTTGTCTGTATGGTTGATGTTTCAGGATATATGTTGAGTTATTGTGTTGTTTGGTAGTGGTCTTTTGATGTATGTGTTACTCATGTCAGATGGATATGTGTTGTGATGTTGTGGTTATGTCATTGATTCCCTTGTGGACACTATGTACCTGTAGTATTTGTTTGGTGTTATGTGAATTTTTCATTGATGCAAATTGAGGAAATGTCTGGTGGATTGTAGTACTCTTTTGGTTGAGTATTTTGTATGTCAGTCATTGATGTGTGACAAGTACTATGTTATGTGGACTGTGCCTATTCTATTCCGTAGTTGTGTAACCCTTTAGTGGTGTAATACAATCATGAAGAATATACTTGTGTGCTTGTGAATCTGTAGGGTCTTGTGAACCTGATAGGGTGTTGTGTTAGCAGTTCATGTTGGGCACCCACAATAAGGAATAAATCAAAACTCTTCAATGATGATATTTTAAAAGAAACTAAAACTAGAAATAATGATAATGGAAAGAGACTAATGAAATGATGAACAAGAAAGAACTGCAAATCTTCACAGAACATTGAAACTTAAAATTTCTCCCAGATGTTCCTAAGGCTACCCTGTGGCCGTGCTTTAATCAACTGAAATTTTAAACCATAGGGTGTCCTTTCTCCTTTACCTGTCCTTGGTTACGTGCCATTTCTTTTCCTCTGTGTTATGTCGCATCGAGGACGATGCTTTTCTTAAGGGGAGGAGAATGTAGTGCCTCGTTGCAATGCACTTTTCTGAGCTGGCGGATGGGTGACATATCATGTCACTTCTTAAATGATCTGCAACCTCCTGGGTGGCGTGTGACAGTGGGAGTCGGTGGAGTCCCGTTTTTCTCCACCATGATCTTATTTTGATTTTGTTATTAAATGCATATGGGTGGGTGTTGGACGCGTCTTTTCTGGGGCTGCAGGCGTTGGAAGGAGGGAAAATGTGTCCTTGGGTGCTGCGAGGTGTGTCTTGTTTGGGAATCCACAACAACAGCCTGCCGCAGTGATTAGCCAGGCAACAGGCATGTTGCAGTATAGTAGAAGCCTTTTTTGAGCACTTCCAGCAAGCAGGTTGTCTAACTCTGTTGTTGTCTGTTCAGTATTGAACGCATCCTCAAATTCAGGATTCTCCTTCAAGATATTTCTGTCTAAATCGACTATGTGACAGTGAGAGTGTTACCAGCAAACCTGATGAAATTTATTTACAAGATTCTCTACTGAGACCTTACTGTTTTACGATGTAGCTCATGGAAGAGGGTCTCTTGGAGGTGGATCTGTTTCAGATCAGAATATTCATGAAGCACGTTTGCTTTGCCGTAATAATGGTGCATGCTTTTTGTGTTGGTGACAGATCACACCCATAGGCACAGGAGATCTATGCAATGTTGGAGAAAATGTCTTGGGAGATGAAGGTAGTGGGATTCTGTTAATTGGAAGAATAGGATACACTGTTGCCATGTAACAAAGGCCAATAGTGATCTTGGCCATCCCACTTATCTTCTTGTAAAACAGTCCACAGCTTCAAATCCTCAGAAGGCCGAACTTCTTGAATACTTCAAGGCCTCTGTCGGATTACATCTCCATACTGAGCTTCATCTGAGATATTTTCAGGAAGATGGTGGAGGAATTCACGAAAGTGGTGCAGTTGCATCCAGGCACAAGTGGGCTTACGATGGTGGTAAAAGTGGTGGATGCAAAGGCAGTTTCACAGAAGGCACTCAGGGCCATCAAATGTGACTTGCCAAATGCCTTGTGGGAGATGAAACTCCATTATTGTATTCATTGCCAGAGGTGATCAAACTTCATCTTTTCCTGAGACTTCACGCATACCATCCTTTCCGAAGGTTTAAGCAACTTCTGGTGGACTTTCTGGAAATGACGGGTGCTGCACCAGATTTGGTTACATGGAATGCTGTTATTGGAGGAGAACATGTATCGGTCGACTGCTCCTCAAGGAAATTCCTCAGAGATTCGTAATCATGGTGGCGCATTTGAGATTTCAAACACACCAGACAATCCTTCAGCTCAGAGAATGCAGAATGCCGGACAGCCAACAGATTCATCAAAGTGGGATGGTTCGAGAGTTTTAGAGGCGGAACGTCCTGCAACAGATGATGAAAATCAAAATGATAGACTCATATATATCAATGACCCCAAATCGACAAATGAAAAATATGAATTTGCTGGAAACGAGATTCGGACAAGAAAATACACCATCATTACTTTTTTTTTGCCTAAGAATTTGTTTGTTCAGTTTCATCGACTTGCTTACATTTATTTCCTGGTGATTGCTGCCTTGAATCAGCTGCCTCAGCTGGCAGTCTTTGGGAGAACTGTATCACTTTTCCCTTTGCTATTCATTTTGTGTGTGACAGCTATCAAAGACGGGTATGAGGATTGGCGTCGACATCATTCTGATAAGAAAGAGAATAATAGGGAGGTACAAGTGCTGCAGGGTGTCAAATTCAGCTCAAAGAAATGGAAGAATGTAATGGTAGGTGAAGTACTGAAGATACCTACAAATGAAACTATCCTGTGTGATATTGTTTTGTTGGAAACCAGTTATCCAAGTGGAATTGCGTATGTACAGACAATTAACCTTGATGGAGAATCAAATCTGAAAACAAGATATGCCAGACCAGAAACTGCGGCTAAGAGGCCTGAAAGGGAACCTCCTTCAGGCCTTATTCGTTGTGAACAACCAAACAGAAACATATATGGTTTCATTGCAAACATGGAAATTGATGGCAGAAGAATTCCACTTGGGCCATCAAACATTGTGCTTCGAGGTTGCCAGCTAAAAAATACTGCATGGGTAGTTGGGGTGGTTGCTTATGCAGGTCAAGAGACCAAAGCAATGCTAAATAGTTCAGGTGCACCTTCAAAACGAAGCAGATTGGAAGGGCACATGAACAGAGAGATGTTATGGTTATCTGTATTTCTATTTTTAATGTGTGCAGCTATGACATTTGGAATGTCTGGCTCGTGAAGCATGAGGGGGAACTTGACACTTCCCCGTATTACAGGCAAGTGTGTCTTTATGTAGAACACTGATGCTTGGGGTTATGGTGATAGTACGACATCTCTATATCAGTCCCACCCATGGGTGTTGGCTGTTTTTCCAAATGGGGAAGCTTATGGGATTCTAGCTGACACTACGAGGTGGTGTGAGGTGGATTTGCGAAAGGACTCAACTGTTAATTTTTCTGCCCCATCAGTCTATCCAGTTATCACTTTTGGCCCATTGACATCGCCAGAAGCAGTACTCACATCCTTGTCTCATGCTATTGTTTTTATGCTGGCCCGTGTGGAGTCTGTACGACCTGTTGAAGCTGGAGAAACAGGCAAGATATTTCTACACTTTTCTACTGTTATTTTATTTAAAATTATCGTGAAATCGAACCACTTTTCCTTGCATTGATTTGTCAGTTGGATGTCATGATGGGAGATTTCCCTTTCTGCTTGTTTCTTCTTGTTTTAGCTTTTATCGTTGACAGTATGTGGGTCGAAAGGATGCGTGTGCCCTCTCCTCTGAATGTTATATTACTCGAATGATAGAACTTCATCTGTTTGTTTATGTATTAATTCTTCTCTGCGATTGAGTTGCAAGTTATTATGTTGATCAAGCTAGTATTTTCGATATCATGGAAGTAAGTTTACAATAACTATGAAACCCCCTTCCTAGCACCCAAGTTGTCCTTGACGTTTTTTGTTAGCTCCTTCGCAAGTCCCTTTGATAACCTTTTGGCATCGAGAAAGAAAGGTTGTAGGATTGTGTGAGCAATGCGTGGGCTAGCCAGCTTTAGAGTTTTGGTATTAAAACTGGTAGAATGAAAAGGGTTTGTGTGCAATGTGTTTTTCCGTCTCACGTGTTTAGACTCTTATACTATCTTTCATCTTGTTTCTAGGCTTTTAAGGCCATCCTCAGGAAGTGCCTTGACCATCCCTATCAACTTGAACCATAACTAGCTTTTCGGATCAACTAAGCTGGAGGTTTCATTGTGCGAATCCTGTACCTCGTTGACACTAGAATAGTTGGTCTAATCCCCTCTCAGAATCATTGTTGATGGCGCTCTTCTATTTTTCCTAACTTGCATTAATTTCTCCCTTGTAATGTTAACGCTATTAATTAATATTGGTCGGTTTTTATGCACGTAATTACCGTAATAGTTTGTGATGGAAATTTCCTTAAATGTGATTAACCTTCGGGAAAAACTCAACTTTCATTTGATAGTCTTATGGATTCATAGCGGAAGGTTTTGTTTTGATAATGTCACTTTGAAGTTATGTTTGTATCTTTGTGCGACGGTTGACTGTGTTACCCAGGGTTGCCGTAAAATATGGTTGTTTTGGGATGTGGGCAATTTATTTTAAATTAACCAAACATTAGTACTGTAGTGGAGGTTTGCAAACCTTTAGTGTTATAAAAATCTGTTGATGACATTATTGTATACTCCTGTTGGACGGAACCCCCTTCTTCTCTCGCGTGTTTGCTACTAGCCTGTAAGACTTTGACCCTTCCTGGATGATTGGTAAATCTCCTTGTAGTTAATGGTCAAAACTAGTATACTTTGCCTTCACTTCGAAACTTATGTTGTGTGTATACTCTAATTGATTTCCGGTTTGAAACTCATTTATACATGGCTTTTGTGTTAATTTCTGAAACCCGTGTTTTCCCCCCTTCTTGGGCCGATCAACTCTTGTTCTTTTGGAAAAATATTATTTTAGCCTATGCGTTTGGTACCTTTGATAAATTTCTAGATGACTGGTATATGTATCAAATCTCAATCTTGTAATTATTGTTTAATCACTTACTTGATGGGGATTCTGTCTTTGCTAGATTGTTTGTTTTCTCCTTATAGGGCCAAGGGCCATTCTCATATGATTGTTACTTTCGTTGCATTTGCTCCTAACTGAAGTACAAGGTCTTCTCCTTCATTGATCGACATGTTATAGACTTTATTATAACTTGATGTGCTCATAGTGTTTAGAGGTTTGACCCAAATTCTTGTAATAAGGTGCTTCTTTTCATGATATTGTTAGATAATAGTTATGGTGGTTTTGTGTAGCCTTATCTTGCTCAGTTCTCGTGAACTGACTCTTGTAGAAAATTTGCTGCAGATGGATTTTGCGTATAGATGAGGGATATATTTGTAGACTTTTGTCATCAACCTCAGTTGAGAAGATCCTTTGCTCGAAACCTTTTTATGTTGTTCAACTTTTGTTAACGTCCAGTGGAAAGTTTAGAAGAGGATTAATGTCTTAGTATAATGTATTGTGGACTTGTCATCTGAACTTTGGAAACCTTGCATTGTGTGCCCATCATTGAAATTATAAGAAAATTTGGTTATTGTGGTTGAGTGACTTGTGGAGTATCAGTATTTTAAGAAATGATGTAATCTTGTTTTGTTCTCGTTAATGAGTGTTGCTTCAACTTTGCCTTGAGAATAAATTCTGAGTTAAACCTTGCCATGACTTAGTAATAAAGTGTCATAAGTAAACTAACATGGGATTGTTTAATACTTCAGGAAGTTAAATTATAAGTTGTATTCAAATAAAGTAACGTAGGGGTCACCAACTTGAGAGCAAGAAATTCTTTGAGTAATCAAGGGCAGGACTATCATTGCAAGTAACATTATATAACTTGATACCCCTAGCTACACTAATGAACACTATCCCTTTCATGGTGGAATTCTTAAACGAACTTAAAGGAAATCTATGGTTAGTTCTGGAAGATAATAAGATTTAATAAACAGGAGAAAACAATTTTGAAACCACACAATCTATCTCTCAGCCATTTGGAAAGTAAATTCTTTTACTCCTTGTTAATACTTTTAGCGAAGCCTAAGTAAAGTTGTTGATTAATTCTGGTTAAGAGCCCTAGCTTCAATTAAATACTGGTAATAACTAATGAGGTCCTAAAAATGTTTCATCTCGACCTTCTCCCTCTAACCCTTTTTCCAAGGCACCTTGTATCTCTTCTCTTAAATGTGTTGAACTTAAAACCATGCTGTCTTGTGGGCAAGAACGAATCTTAGTAGCGTTAGTGGTGAGCAGATGGCCTTGTGGAATTTAAATACTCCTTTTTCTTGATAAACGAATTAAGCAAATAAAGGTCATAATAGAGAAGATTTAAAGATAATTACTCTGTGTCAAAAGAATAAACTTAACTTGGTAAGATGAATTGTATGAATCATATCTTGAGCCTCCTTGAAAACATAAGCTAAGAATTGCAAGATATCCTTTAAAAATAAATAACCCTCAAGAATATCTCATTGTGGATGGCCCTAACTGTAAGTGTGTTCTGTGACTGGACTTCTATGTTGTCATGTCAGAAAGAAAAGTAAATTGTCCTTGATATGTGTGAACGTTTCCGTGCTGCCTTTATGGCCATCCTTGTATCAAGTTGTTCACAGTGTTAGTTGTATACTTGGTGACGACATGTTGCGTCATGTTGTGTCAAGCAAGTCAAAAAAAAAAAAAGTTATCCTGTATTTCACTGTGTTGTTTGTATGTGATTATTTGGGTCGTTTGGCGAGGCCTAGAAACCTTGCCTCATATAGAGACACGTGTCAAAGCTAAAATATAATGAGTATTAAGAACCACAAAAGTTGAGAAGACAGTGCGAACTACGATTATAACAATAGGAATCTTACATCGAAAATTGTTGTTGTCTAGGTAAGCATAAATAATGTCCTAAGATAATGGTCTATAAATATGGTGCAAAACCACCTTGTCGACCATGTCTTATGGTTATCAAATTTAACTAATACATTGAATCAACATAGGATTCCAAGCCAAGTCCAAATGTCCTTATCTCTAAAGTGTTTTTATACATGTGTAAGTGAATTCCCTTTATATAGATGTGAGCTCTAACTATAGACAAATCATAAGGGCTAACATCGTAAACAACAATTATTGACATTGGTAGTATTGATTGACCACTCATTCCAGTCCGAGATGTCTCCGAAAAACATTATCTTGATGATATTCACACCACACCCCATTTCTCCTTGAAATGATTGACAAAAATAGCACTTGGTTCATATGTCCCTACTTGTAAAAAAAAAATACTTTTGCATTGGTGACCCCAATATTTTCCCCACCCCTAGACTTCTCCTTCCTCAAGCCCATTCTCCATTGCCCATCTTCCTATTCTAATCTTTAGCTGTCTCAAATTTAATTTGTTCTACGCATCCCTTTTAGTGCCTCCATTACACCATTTGTGTGTGATTGCTAGTTTATTTCACTCATTAGATGTACAAACAATATTAGTCTACAAACAATGTTAACATGTTGATACTATCTAACATTTTAATTTTACAAGTCAAATCAAGTCGCCTACCGTCAATTTGTTATCAATTGTCCGAAATGACAACACCTTGGAAGTTTGACTGCAATTCGTACATTACCATCTTTCAACAAAGACCTCTGTCAAAGACATTTTTTTTCCTCATTCTCATTGAAATAAAGGCAACCTCTGACTCAATGACGACGCATCTTTTCAGGAAAACGGACTATGTGCAGTTGTACCTAGACATTTTCTTTTGGCGTTCACGAAATTGGTTTACAACGTGTTTGACAAGTTCTACTGTCGTGATGTCCTTAATGACTTTGCAGCTCATATGATCCATGGGAAAGGGGCAGAATACAACACATTTTGTTTTCGCATTCACGGAATTGACACGAACTCGGTACATACTTGTTGCCACTAACTCTGATTAAGATTGAAATAAAAGGCAATTTCTCCGTCAATGGTTAAAGGTAGTTCATTGTTCTACTTTTGTCAGCTCGTGATCGCCGTGCAGACATAGTATACGATATCTACCACAGAATTTTTACCTAAACTCGTTTTCTTTTGGAATTTACACGGTTTAGGACTGGTCCTCGTGTCCTAAATGACTTTACAGCTCATATTGTCCATGGGAACATGGCAGCTCATATCACACGTTTTCTTTTCGCGTTCCCAAAACTGACTAGTACTACGTAACTGTAGCCACTAATTTCTATACAATATTTATTTGCTATTGCTTTAATGTATTTTGTACGTTTGTGGTTCATATTTGGAACCAGCAGCTACCCTCCACTCGCTGAGCCTATCTCTCACGCACGTTGACTGAGGTGATATTGAGTGGACGGATGCCCTCTACCATATTTGGATTTTCCTGTTGATGCAAAATACAACACTTCCCCAACAGTTGAATGGCACCAATGGGGCATTAGTGTACTTGCAATACATTGATTGTTTCTTAGTTAAATGGGACATGCATACCCCTGAGAACGTGCGTCCAGAGATAGGTAGAACTTCCCTCCACTAAACTATGCACCTACACCAGTTCAATGCCATAGGTCAATGCATGAAATGGGAAAATCACTAACCGTCACACCATTTTGAATTGGATGGTCACGATGCATTGACCTATGTTGACTGAGGTGCATATTGAGTGGAGGGTAGCCCTCTCCCATATTTGGATCTTCTTACTATTGATGCAAAATTACAACACCCCCCGAATGGCCCGAGTTTAAATGGGGCATCTGGTGAACCCTACATAACATGGGACCATCTCTCAAGTTGTGGGACTTGCACACTTGAGATGGTCCTTCAGAGGAGAAGGTCTAGGCTTCCTGGAGTCACCTAATTTAGTTTTCCCCCATGCTAAAATACCTCCTAATGCAGAGAAAGATGCCTAACAACACCTATCTTAGCAATGGGCCAAGGATCACAAGGAGACAGAAAGTGCTTGAAATCACAGAAATCTAATTACACTAATGAGGTGATAACACCAAGAAAAGGGGCAAGATACTGTAATGAGGGAGGAAGAAGAGAAAAAATAGAGCTGCGAGAGGGCAAAATAGCAGTGACATAGACCCAAACTCCATCTTCCATCTGCACTCCATGAAACACAACATCTTACACCTACAAATGTGAAATACATGCACATAAAACAAATCTGAAATGGAGAGGCACAGAGAAACAAAAAAACATGAGAAAGGGTTGAAAAACACCACAAAAACATGATTTTATTGCTTCAAACTATGCACAGACCATTACATTAATGCTCAAAGGCATAAATACGCTTGCCAGGCGCTAGAGAAGGCTTACAACTCAAATGGAGTTGAGGAAATTTTTTGCAAGAGTTTCCCTACCTCTTAGAATGTCTCCCCTAAAAATGAGGTGGATTTTACAATATATAAGCAATGTCTTACCAACCCTCTTTAAATCCAATGAAGGTGGTGTCAAGATAAAATTTTGAATCCAATGAAGGTGGTGTCAAGATAATTTTTTGAATTTATCACCTCGAAAAGGCTCCCTCCTTCTCGGGATATCGATTGTGCCCCAGAAGAATGAACTGCCTTGGAAAGTGTATGATGCTTCAAGATGTCTCGTATTTTCCACCATGTAGGGCATGAAAATGGGCTTCCATAGGCACTTTGTTGGACTTATGATTCCTGACATGGCTATCATAAACTTCTGTTGAATCTCAGGTTCTCTTTCATGCTGCAAACTCCTTATGGCCCAAAAAACTTACTTCTGATGGATGGCCACAAGACCTCCGAAACTTCCCTGAATCACTTGTAATGCTTCCCAAACTTGAAAAATCAGATATATCATTCAGTTTTTGTCCAAGAATCGTTGTCCAGTGCTCAAACCCATCCTCCTGAGTTGTCTATTTTACAAGGGGGTAAAAATAGATAACAATTGACGACCTCTCGGGGACATCTGCTTTCTAGATGTGCAACGGTGGCTTTGAATTGTCCATTGGGCATGGAGTTAGTATTGATACACCTACAAACTGATCCTAAAATGGAATTCTTCCACTGAGCCATTAAAACATTGATGCTTGAACTTGGAACTTTCTATCACTGCTTGGATTTTTCATCTCATTTACAAAATTATCTTAATCAAATTTTTGTGAGAGTAGAAAATTGTCTTGAACTTGTAATTCTCTTTCTTCTGCAAACCTGATCTCTAGGACAAAGGTTTGAAGCCCCACTGAAAATGTCCTTGATTTAATTTCTATTCAAGTATGAAATAAAACCAAACGATTATTCCTTGACAAGTATAAACATTGCAAAAGTCATGGGAACACAAGTTGATTCGAAGAGGCTGGGACTATTGTTGAAACTTTATTTTTCCTCTAAAAACATGGCCCCTCTAGAGAATGGATCGTACAAGAGAAAAAACATGCCACAACACATGCTATGTACAAAAATGTAAAACATACATACCCTAAGTGGAGCATGCAGAGTGTACACAAGCACTTTTAGAGCAGAAAGTAAACCTACCTACTTTACACTAGTCAGAAGAAAAGTGAACTCAAACAAATCCTGTAACTGGCAGGGAGAAGTAGCTTCCATTTCTCAAAAGAAGCAGCCATGTATATGATTTGGTGTTGAACATGGCTGTTATTATGAATGAAAAACCAATAAGAGTCTGATCCTCCACCCAAATTACCAAAGTATTAACATCAATCAAGAATACCTCCTCAAGTTGATTGATATTGGACTCTTGGAGGTGTTGATGGTGACCCTTGGTGCTTTGATACTCATCCTCATGCGTTGAAGTGGGCATGACCGGTTTTGGCTTCTCCCTTGGCTCCAATGAAGCCAAGTACCTGATTGGGCACGGTCTTCCAATGGATGTGCCAATTGTTGTGAAGTTCAACTCCAAAAATGGAATCTTTCTACAGACCTTCCTAGGAGAAGTGGTTGTCTGTGCACTGATTTTTTGTTTTTTCTCACCCATAGACAACTGTCATTCTACCTTGATGAATGATATGCAATATGTGTCATCTTTTTTCCCTTCCTCCTCCTCTGAATAACATGGGAGATTAAGATCTTCCAACCTTGGTTCAATAGGACCGTTGTGAAATGCAGGCTGCTATAATTTAATGCTCTCCCCCATGGCAGTGGGCTATTGATGTTGGAGAATGAATGACGAGGCAGTGAAGCTAGTGATCTTCGTAGGCTTATCTTCGTCGAAATAGTCCTCCAAATCAGATAGATAATCTACCTCCTTGTTGTCCTGCTGCATGTGCTCGTCCTCCTCCATAGTGTTCTCCTGATCTGTAACTTGCTCACCATAGTTCCCCTCATCCTCGAACATGAAGTTTGAAAGCTCAAACTCTTCTTCGGCATTAGAGCTCGAAGGGGATGAAGTGGGAGGAAGAACTGAAGGTTCTTCTGTGGCCTTCTTAGTGTTCGAAGCCTCTAAAACTTTATGGTTCTCCTCCACAACTAGAATGCACTCCTCTTTTGGATTTGGAGTAACTCCTTCTTCCCTTTCTTGTGTTGTAGTTGAAGCTTACACCACTTGTGGATTGACCTCAGCCCCCTCCATGGGTTTCTCAATGAAGGGGATTTTATCAATCCCAAATCTAAGAGCCAAGCTCACAAGCTTCTAATCATTTCTTCTTTTCTTAGATCTTCTTTTTGTTGCTCCCCTTGGCTAGAGTTTTGAGTCTCTTCCCAACATGGACTCAGGAAAGTAGGAGTGGTGGGTGGGGTCTCCACTAGTTGTTGGTTTATTTGTTGTGAAGGGGAAGGTATTTAATTTGAATCTTGTGCAGGGGAATTGGGTTTGGAAGGGAGAAGGGCAGAGAAATTAAGATGGGATGGGAGACTCAAATATGGAGAAATGGATTCCACAATAGAAGCAGTGGATGGGAAGCTTGGAAAATAAAGCTCAAGTTCAGATGGTACTGATTGGGGAATAGAGAGAAAATTACTAGAGGATGGTGTAGGATTTACCCATTGACAAGGTTTCCTAACACCAAGTTTATAAGCCTCTATCTCCTCGGTCCATTGTGTAAGGCAACATTTCAACCATGAAGTCAAGATTCTCTTACGAGATGTAGTGTCTTGGAAAAGGGCCTTCCCATGGACAAGATTCAGTGCAACTGATTTTGAATGCCCTTATTTGTGTTGTATCCCTTGACTGAACCATGCCAACCTCCATCCTTTGAATCTTCTCCAACAAACCAGTGTTCTCCATTTGACTGTTGTCATTGTATACATACCCTTTTTCCTTATAAGCTCCATAGCACAATTGATTTTTACATTGGTCATATGGGTAGGCATAATGGTTATGAATTTTTTCATAATGCTGATCTAGAGGAGTTGAGAAATACATTGGAGTTGGAATGCACTGATGTTTCTACAAGTGTGAATTCTAATATGGGAATGAAACCATGACTGCACAGCTTCATGAATTGTAGGAGATGAAAGATGTGGAAAGAATAATGGGTAGAAATGGATGGAAGGAAAGTCTGCAACTCAGAGAATGGGTTGTTTCACCATATATGCTTTGAATATGCCTCCAAAGGCTGAATCTCACCAAGATCACATCAACCTAATGAAATGAAGTGGTAAGGTGCTTTAAACCTATCCCATCGAACGCGCAAAAATAGTTGATGCAAAATTACAGCACTCCCTGAATGGTCTGAGTTTGAATGGGGCATCCAGTGTAACTTGTATAACATGGGACCATCTCTTAAGCTGTGGGACTTGCAACTTGAGATGGTCCTCTGGAGAAGGCTGGCTTCCTCTGCCTAATCCTAATGTTAAACTATTCCTAATGCAGACAAGACACCTAACTACACCTATCTTAACAATGCCAAGGAGACAAGGAGAGAGACGCTACGTGAAATGGGAAATCCTACACTAACAAGGTGGTAGAACCAAGAAAAGGGGTGAGATACTCTAATGAGGGAGGAAGAAGAGAAAAAAATAGAGCTGAGAGAGGTTAGAAAAGCAGTGACACAGACCCAAACTCCATTTTCCATTTGCGCTACATGAAACACAACATTTTACACCTTCAAATGTGAAATACATGCACAGAAAACAAATCTGAAATGGAGAGGCACATAGAAACAACAAAACATGAGAAAGGGTTGAAAAAAACCACAAAAATATGATTTTATTGCTTCAAAGTATGCATAGACCATTAAATTAATGCTCAGAGGCATAAATACGCTGGCCAGGAGCAAGAAAAGGCTTACAGCTCAAATGGAGTCAAGGGAAAATTTTGTAAGAGTTTCCCCAATTCCCAGAATGTCTCCCCTAAAAATGAAACAAATTTTACAATATATAAGAAATGTATTTCCAACCCTTATTAAAGAAGTATGGGCACCCATAAAAATTCGCTTCCCGAGGGTACTTCTGTTAGATGAAGACATGGGCGTCATACTGCATTAAAATCCAATTGTTGAGTTGTTAAGACTCGTGAGCCGCCCAACCATGTGACCCGTCCAACCTGGTCATACCATCCAATCTGGTCATCATGTCCTACTTGGGTGTCGTGCAAATGAGAGGGGTATGACACGCATCAAAAAATGTCTATACATATCAAAAAAATGTTACCTGACCAACCCCTTGGCGTCCAACCCCCAGCCGACCAACTCCCAGGCATCCAACCCCATGACCCATCCAACCTGGTCCGTACCATCTAACTTGGGCATCGTACAAGTGTGATGGGTCTGACGGGTGTCAAAATCTGATCCTATGCCTAAAAAAATGTGACCCAACCAACCCCTGGGCATCCAACCCCCAGCCGTCCAACTGTGACATGTCCAACCCCCATGACCCGTCTAACCCTGTCGTACAGTCTAACCTAGGTGTCGTGCAAGTGTAAGGGTGTGACAAGCATCTAAAACCATTCAGACATGTCAAAAAATATGATCCAACCAACCCCTGGGCGTCTAAGCCCCCAGCCATCCAACCTTAACCCTTCCAACCCTGACCGGTCCAACCTTGACCGGTCCAACCCTAACCCATCCAACCTCCAATGACCAACATTCAGAAGCTATAACGTGAGCTCCTGGATGAGTTGTTGGGTGAAATTTTATATGATTTCAAATGGAAACAACCCATTGAATCCAAATAATGTGGTTTCAAGATCAAATTTTTAAATTATCACCTTGAAAAGGCTCCCTTCTTCTTGGGATGCTGGTTTTGCGCCAGAATAATGAACTGCCTTGGGAAGTGTGTGACGCTTCAAGATATCTCGTATTTTCAACCATGTAGGCCATGAAAACTGGCTTCCATAGGAAATTTTTTGGAATTATAATTCTTGATATGGCTATCGTAAACTTCTATTGAATCTCATATTCTCCTTCACGTTGTAAACTTCTTATGGCCCAAAAAACCTGCTTTTGATGGATGGCCCCAAGACCTCTGAAACTTCCCTGAATCACTTGTAATGCTTCCCAAACTTCAAAAATCAGATGTATCATTCAAGTTTTCTCCATGAATCATTGTCAAGTTCTCAAACCCATCCTCCTGATTTGTCTATTTTACCAGGGGTAAAAATAGATAACAATTGACGACCTCTCGGGGACATCTGCCTACTAAATGTGCAACTAGTGGCCTTGAATTGTCCATTGGGCATGGAGTCAGTCTTGATACACCTACAAACTGAACCTAAAATTAAATTCTTCCACTGATCCATTAAAACATTGATGCTTGAACCTTGAACTTTCTACCATTGCTCGGATTTTTCCTCTCATTTACGAAATTATTTGAATCAATGTTTTGTGAGAGTAGAAAATTGCCTTGAACTTGGAATTATCTTTATTCTACAAACCTAATCTCTAGGGAAAAGGTTTAAAGCTACCCTGAAATTGTTCTTGATCTAATTTATTTTCAAGTATGAAATAAAACCAATTGACGATTCCTTGACAGCTATAAACATTGCAAAAGGAATGGGAACATAAGTTGATTCGGAGAGGTTGGGACTGTTGTTGAAAGCTGATTTTTCCTGTAAAAACATGGCCCCTCTAGAGAATGAATTGTACAAGATAAAAAAGACACTGCAACACACGCTATGTACAAAACTAAAAAAAATACATACCCCAAGTGGAGCATATACAGTGTGCATAAGTATTTCTTCAGCTGAAATAAAACCTACCTACTCTACGCTAGCTAGAAGAAAAGGGACCTCAAACAAATCCTGCAGCTAGCAGGGAGAAGTAGCATTTTCTTTCTCAAAATAAGAAGCCATGTATATGATTTGGTGCTGAACAGGGCTGTTATTATGAGTGAAAAACCGATAAGAGGCCAATCCTCCATCCAAATTACCAAAGTATCAACATCAATTGAAAATACCTCCTCAAGCTGATTGACATTGGACTCCTATGGAGGTGTTTATGGTGACCCTTAGTACTTTGATACTCATCTTCATGCCCTAAAGTGGGCATGACCAGTTTTGGCTTCTCCCTTGGCTCCAATGAAGCCAAATACCTGATTGGGCACGGTCTGATCCGATGGATGCGCCCATTTCTTTGAAGTTCAACTCCAAAAATGGAGTCTTCCTACGGACCTTCCTGGAAGAAGTGGTTGTGCGTGGGCTGATTTTCTATTTGTTTCTCACCCATAAACAAATTTCATTATGCCTTGATGACTTATATGCAATATGTGTTATTTTTGTTCCCTTCATCCTCTTGTGAATAACATGGGAGATTCAGATCTTCCAACCTTGGTTCCATAGGACTATTGTGAAATGCAGGATGCTATAACTTAATCCTCTCCCCCATGGCAGTGGGCTCTTAATGTTGGAGATTAAATGATGAGGCAGTGAAGCTAGTAATCTCTGTAGGCTCATCTATGTCGAAGTAGTCTTCCAAACTAGATAGATAATCTGTCTTCTTATGGTCTTACAACATGTGCTCGTCCTCCTACATAGTGTCCTCCTGATCTGTAACTTGCTCACCATGGTTCCCCTCATCCTCGAACATGAAGTTTCAAAGCTCAAACTCTTCTTCGGCATTAGAGCTCGAAGACGATGAAGTGGGAGGAAGAAATGAAGGTTCTTCTTTAGCCTTCTTGTTGTTCGAAGCCTCTGAAACTATATGGTTCTCCTCCACAACTAGAATACACTCCTCTTTTAGATTTGGAGTAGCACCTTTTTCCCTTGCTTGTGTTGCAGTTGAAGCTTCCACCACTTGTAGCTTAACCCCAGCCTCCTCAATGGGTTTCTACATCAAGGGGATTTTATCAATCCCGAATCTAAAAGCCAAGATCACCAAGATTCTATTCATTTCTTCTTCTCTTGGATATTCTCCTTATTGCTCCCCTCGACTAAAGTTTTGAGTCTCTTCTTGACATGGAATCAGGAAAGTAGGAGGAGTGGTGCGTGGGGTCTCCACTAGTTGTTGGTTTATTTGTGGTGAAGGGGAAGGTATTACTTTTGGTTCTTGTGGAGGGGAATTGGGTTTGGAAGGAAGAATGGCAGGGAAATTAAGATAAGATGGGAGTACTAGAAGATGGAGAAATGGATTCCACATAAAGAAGCAGCTGGATGGGAAGCTTGGAAAATTAAGCTCACATTGAGATGGTGCTTCTTGGGGAATGGAGAGAAAATTAATAGATGATGGTGTAGGATTTACCCATTGACAAGGTTTCCTGACTCCAAGTTCATAGGCCTCTATCTCCTTGGTCCATTGTGCAAGTTGAGGCAGCATTTCAACCATGAAGTCAAGATTCTCCTACGGGCTATAGTGGCTTGGAAAATGGCCTTCCCATGGACAAGATGCCCTGTAACCTATTTTGAATTCCCTTATTTGTGTTGTATCCCTTGAATGAACCATGCCAACCTCCATCCTTTGAATCTTCTCCACCAGACCAGCATTCTCCATTTGACTATTGTCATTGTATGCATACCCTTTTTCCCTATAAGCTCCATAACACAACTGATTTTCACATTGGTCATATGGGTAGGCATAATGGTTATGAATTTTTTCATAATGCTGATCTAGAGGAGTTGAGAAATACATTGGAGTTGGACTGCATTGATTTTTCTACAAGTGTGAATTCCAAGATTGGAATGAAGCCATGACTTCATAGCTTCATGAATTGTAGGAGATGAAAGATGTGGAAAGAATAATGGGTAGAAATGGATGGAAGGAAAGTCTGCAACTCAGAGAATGGGTTATTGACCAGATGGATTTGCCAGATGTGCTTTGAATGTGCCTCAAAAGGATGAATCTCACATAGAGCTCATCAACCTAATGAAATGAAGTGGCAAGGTGCTTCAAACCTCTCCCATCGGGCATGCCAAAACTTTTAATGCAAAATTACAACACCCCCCAAATGGCCCTAGTTTGAGTGGGGCATCTGGTGTAACCTTCATAACATGGGACCATATCTCAAGTTGTGATACTTACGAACTTGAGATGGTCCTCAAGAGAAGGCCGACTTCCTCTACCTAATCCTAATGCTAAACTACTCCTAATGCAGAAAAGACACCTAACTACACCTATCTTAACAATTCCAAGGAGACAAGGAGAAAGAAAGTGCGTGAAATGGAAAATCCTACACTAATCAGGTGATAACACCAAGAAAAGGGGCAAGATACTCTAATGAGGGAGGAAGAAGAGAAAAAATAGTGTTGGGAGAGGTCAAAACAATAGTGACATGGATCCAAGCTCCATCTTCCATCTGTAATCCATGAAACATAACATCTTACACCTGTAAATGTGAAATACATGCACATAAAACAAATCACCAAATGGAGAGGCACATACAGATCAATAAACATGAGAACGGGTTGAGAAACACCACAAAATGGTATTTTATTGCTTCAAAGTATGCATAGACCATTACATTAATTCTCAGAGGCATAAATATGCTTGTCCAGGTGTAGGATAAGGCTTACATACTCAAATGGAGTCAAGGGAAAATTTTGTAATAGTTTCCCTCAGCTCTCAGAATGTCTCCACTAAAAATGAGGCAGTTTGATTGCATTATATAAGCAATACTTTTCACCCACTATCATTTAAATAGGTATGGAAAACCATAAAATTTCATCTTTCTGAGGGTACTTTTGTCAGGAAAAAGACATGGGCTCCACACTGTATTAAATATCAAATTGTTGAGTTGTTGTCATTCGTAAGTCACCTACTTTTGCCTATTTGGGACTCATCCAAGCTAGACCTAACCATGTAACTTATCTAAGCATGTCGTACAACCACTCAGAGCAGGTGTAACCTGCATAAAACATTGTTCTACGACATACATTTCTTGAACTGTTGACCCGTTCAACCCTGGGGGGTTGGAAATCCAACCAACCATGCTGGGCCGTTAATTTCTATGGTCGTCCGACCAACCCTAATGACCCATCCAACCTGCTGACCCGACCAACCTCGTCATAACGCCCAACATGGGTGGCCCAAAAAACATGTGTGTCATACAAGTATGAGAGGGGTCCAACGAGTGAATCATAAAACTGATCCATACGCTTCAAAAAGTGTGACCCGACCAACCCTTGTCGTATTGTCCAACCTGGGTGATCCTGTCCAACATCACCACGACCCATCCAACCTGGGCGATGCCGACCAACCTATGTTGTTGTTGAAGTGTGAGAGTTGGGAGCTAAGGGAATCATAAAACTATTTATGGGACGTCAAAAAATATGATTTGACCCAACCAACCTACTTGACCAACCACTTGGCTATCCAACCTTGACCCGTCTAACCCTGATTTTTCCAACCTTTACCCATCCATCCCTAACCCAGTCCGACCTACCAACCGGGAGGCCAACTTTCAAAGGTAATAACTTGAGCTCCTAGATGAGTTTGTCAGGTGAAATTTTATATGATTTCATATTGAAACAATCCATTGAATCCAATGGTAGGTGGTATCACAAGATCTAATTTTTACTTTATCATTTCAAAATGGCTCCCTTATTTCTCAGGATTTTTGGTTGTGTGCTAAAAGAATGAACTCCCTTGGAAACTGTATCAATGCTTCAAGATGTCTCGTATTTTCCACCATATAGGGCATGGAAAATTAATTCCATATGATATTTATTTGGACTTATAATTCCTCAAACGAATGTCATAAATCTCTCATTTAATCTCAGGTCCTCTTTCACACTACACACCCCTTATAGGCCCTAAAGAGCTTACTTCTAATTGATGGCCCCAAGACCTCTGAAACTTCCCTGAATTACTTGTAATGACTTCAAAAAATTGAAACATATTAGTTGTATAATTCTAGATTTCTCCATGAGTTATTGTCTAGTTACTCAAACCCATCTTCCCAAGTTGTCTATTTTACCATTGGAATGATAAAAATAGATAATAATTGGCATGACCTCTTAGGGAAATTTACCTACAAGATGTGCAGACTAGTGGTCCTGAAGCGTTCATTGTGCATGGAGTTGGTATTGGTACACCTACAAAGTGATCCTAAAATTTTAATTATTCCCCTGAGCCATTAAAAAATTGATTGCTTGAACCTAGAACTTTCTACCTCTACTCGGATTTTATAATCTTGATCTACGGAAGTACTCTGGGACCCTCAATGTTTTAGCCGACCATGTAGAGACATTGTCCTGAACCAAAATGTTGAAGATATAAATTCCCCTGCAATCGATCATCCTGATAGCAAATAGAGGCATGAAGCCCGCGTCAACTATTTACTAGATCTGGATTTCTTATCAAGTATGAGATGAAAACCATTGGAAACTGATTCCTTGACAATCTAATTTACATTTCAAAATTGCATTTGGAATTACAAGCTGAAGTCTGAGAGGCTATTTCTTGTCACTGTTGAAACCTAATTTTACTTATGAACACATGGTCCACCCCACCAAAATTATGTATTGTGTAAGAGAAACAAACATGCCACTAACACATGTTATGTACATAAACTGACAAAGATCATACATGCCCCAAGTGGAACATGCGGAATGTGCATACGCACTTCTTCAGCATGAAAGCAATACCTACCTACTCTATTCTAACTAGAGGGAAAGGGAAATCAAATAAATCCTATGCAACTGATAGGGAGAAGTAACTTCCCTTTATCAAAATATCCAGCCATGTATATGATTAGGAGCTAAAAATGATTTTTATTATGAGTGAATAAACTGAAAAAATGCCAATCCTCCACGCAAAATCACCAAAGTATCAACATCAATCGAAAATAGTTCCTCAATATGATTGACATTCGACTCTTGGAGGTGTCAATAGTGACCCTTATTGCTATTGATACTCATCATCATGCGTTCCCTGAAATGGGACATGACCCTATTTTGGCCTTCTCCCTTGGATTGAATGAATCCATGTACATTGATTGGGCACTGGTCCGATCTAGATGGATGTGCCCATTGCTATGAAATATCAACTCCAAAAATGGAGTCTTCCTATAGACCTTCCTGTAAGAAGTGGTTTCCCGTGGGCTCATTTTTTGTTTGTTTCTCACTCAGAGACAATTGGCATTCTACCTTGATGACTGATATGCCCTATGTGTCATCTTTGTTCCATTCCTCCTCCTATAAATAACATGTGAGATTAAGATCTTCCATCCTTGGGTCTAGATAGGACAGTCATGTCGAAATGCAGGTTGTTGTCCTTGAATGCTCTCCTCCGTGGTAGTGGGACTCTTGATGGCTGGAAGAATGGATGATGGAGGCAGACAAATTTTGTAATCTATATGCAGGCTAATCTCAGTCAAAACAATCCTCCATGTCAGACAGATAATTTTTCATCCTTGGTGTCTTGCTACGTATGTTCGAACTCCTCTGTGGTTTCCTCCTAATCTATAACTTGTCTCACCATGGTTCCCCTCATCTTCAAACATAAATTTTGAAAGCTCAAACTCTTCTTCAACATTAGATCTCAAATGGGATGAAGTGGGAAGAAGAACTAAAGGTTCTTCTGAATGACCTTATTTAGTCCTCGAAATCATCTCAAACCTTTATGGTTCTCCTCCGTAACTAGAATGCACTCCTCTTTTGGATTTGCAGTACCTACTTCTTCCCTTTCTTGTGTTGTAGCAGATGGTTGATGAACGATATCTAAAAATATATTACCCTCATGGGTACTACACCTTGCACACACTAGTTTTTGATCATATCATTCTCTCTCTTTCTCTTCTCCTCCTTCAACAGAAGCTTTCACCACTTATGGGTTGACCTGAGCCTCCTGTGTGGGTTTCTCCATCAAGGGGGTTTTATCAATACTCAAATCTAAGAGCCAAACTCACCAAGGTTCTAATCATTTATTATTTTCTTAGATCTTCTTCTTGTTACTCCTATTGACTTGATTTTTTAGTCTCTTCCCGACATGGAATAGGGAAAGTAGGCAAGTGTGGTGGGTCAGGTTTCCACTAGTTGTTTCTTTATTGGTAGTGGAGGGGAAGGTATTGCTTTTTGATCTTGTGGAGGGGACTTGGACTTGGAAACAAAAAGGGTAGAGAAGATGCTGAGATGGGATGGGAGACTAGAAGTTGGATAAATGGATTCCATAATAGAAGCAGTGGATGGGAAGTTTGGAAAATGAAGCTCACGTTGAGATGGTGATTTTTGGGGAATGGAGAGAAAATTACTAGATGATGGTGTAGGATTTACCCATTGACAAGGTTTCCTGAGACGAATTTCGTAGGCCTCTATTTCCTCGATCTAATGTGCAAGTTGAGGTAGCATTTCAACCATGAAGTCATACTCCTCCGGCAGGCTGTAGTGTCTTGGAAAACGGCCTTCCGATGGGCAAGATGGCCTATAACCAATTTTAAATGCCCTTATTTGTTTTGTAGCCCTTGAATGAACCATGCCAACCTCCATCCTTTGGATCTTCTCCAACAAACCAGCGTTCTCCATTTGACTGTTGTCATTGTATGCATACCCTTTTTCCATATAAGCTCCACAACACAACTAATTTTCACATTGGTCATATGGGTAAGCAAAATGGTTATGAATTTTTTCATAATGTTGATCTAGAGGAGTTGAGAAATACATTGGAGTTGGACTACATTGATTTTGCTACAAGTGTGAATTCTAAGATCGGAATGAAGCCATGACTTCATATCTTCATGAATTGTAGGATATGAAAGATGTGGAAATAACAATGGGTAGAAATGGATGGAAGGAAAGTCTGCAACTCAGAGAATGGGTTATTGACTAGATGGATTCGCCAGATGTGCTTTGAATGCGCCTCCAAAGGCTGAATCTCACAAAGATCACATCAACCTAATGAGATGAAGTGGTAAGGTGCTTCATACCTAGCCCATCGGGCATGCCAAAACTGTTGATGCAAAATTACAACACCCCCCAAATTTCTTAAGTTTGAATGGGGCATCTGGTGTAACCTTCATAACATGGGACCATCTCTCAAGCTATGAGACTTGCAAACTTGAGATGGTCCTCAAGAAAAGGCCGACTTCCTCTGCCTAATCCTAATACTAAACTACTCCTAATGTAGAAAAGACACCTAACTACACCTATCTTAATAATGCTAAGGAGACAAGGAGAGAGAAAGTACGTGAAATGGGAAATCCTACACTAATGAGGTGATAGCACCAAGAAAAGGGGTGAGATACTCTAATGAGGGAGGAAGAAGAGAAAAAATAGTGTTGGGAGAGGTCAAAACAATAGTGACACTCATCCAAACTCCATCTTCCATCTACAATCCATGAAACATAACATCTTACACCTCCAAATGTGAAATACATGCACAGAAAACAAATCGGAAATGTAGAGGCACAAAGAAACAACAAAACATGAGAAAGGGTTGAAAACACAACAAAAACATTATTTTATTGCTTCAAAGTATGCACAGACCATTACATTAATGCTCAGAGGCATAAATGCGCTTGTCAGGTTCAGGATAATGCTTATAACTCGAATGGAGTAAAGGGAAAATGCTGCAAGAAATTCACTAGCTCCCAGAATATCTCCTCTAAAAATGAGGTAGATTTTACAATATATAAGCAATATATTACCAACCCTCATTAAAGAAGTATGGGCGCCCATAAAAATTTTCTTCTTGGGGGTACTTTTGTCAGATGAAGACATGGGCCCCATACTGTATTAAAATCCAATTATTGAGTTATTGGGACTTGTGAGCCGCCTAACCATGTGACTCATCCAAACTAGACGTACCATCCAACCTGGGTTTTGTGCAAATGAGAGGGTTGCGAAACACATCAAAAATTGTCTGTACACATCAAAAAATATGTTACCCAACCAACCCCTAGGCATCTAAGCCCCAGCCAACCAACTCCCAGGTGTCCAACCCCATGACACATCTAACCTAGCTGTATCGTCTAACCTTGGCATCGTATAAGTGTGACAGGTGTGAAAAAATGATCCTACTCATAAAAAAATGTGACCCAACCAACCCTTGGGCATCCAACCACCATCAATCCAACACCCACGACCCATCTAACCTGGTCGTACCGTCTAACCTAGTTGTCGTTGAAGTGTGACGGTTGCGACATCTGTCAAAAAGCATTCAGATGCGTCAAAAAATATGATTCGACCAACCCCTAGGCGTCCAACCCCCCAGCAATCCAACCTTGATCCGTCTAACCCAGATCTGTACAACCCTGACCCGTCCATCCCTAATCCGTCTAACCTCCAGCCGACCAACTTTTGGAGGCGATAACTTGAGCTCCTAGATGAGTTTTCGGGTGAAATTTTATGTGATTTCGCATGGAAAAAACCCATTGAATCGAATGGAGGTGGTTTCAAGATAAAAGTTTTAATTTATCACCTTGAAAAGGATCCATCCTTTTTGGGATGTCGGTTGTGCGCTAGAAGAATGAAATTCCTTGGGAAGTGTATGATTCTTCAAGATGTCTCATATTTTCCACCATGTAGGGCATGAAAAATGGATTCCATAGGAAATTTTTTGGAATTATAATTCATGACATGAATATCATAAAATTCTGTTTAATCTCAGGTTCTCTTTCATGCTGTAAACTCCTTATACCCCAAAAAACCTACTTCTTATGGATGGCCCCAAGACCTCTGAAACTTCCCTGAATCACTTGTAATGCTTCCAAAACTTGAAATATAAAATGTATCATTCCATTTTTATACATGAATCATTTTCCAGTGCTTAAACCCATCCTCCTGAGTTGTCTTTTTTACCATGGGGCAAAAATAGATAACAATTCATGACCTCTTGGGGACATCTGCTTGCTAGACGTGTAACCAGTGGTCGTGAATTATCCATTGGGAATGGAGTCAATATTGGTACACCTACAAATTGATCCTAAAAATGAATTCTTCCACTGAGCCATTAAAACATTGATGCTTAAACCTGGAACTTTCTACCACTGCTTGGATTTTCTCTCTTATTTATGAAATTATCTGAATCAAAGTTTTGCGAGAGTAGAAAATTGTCTTGAAACTGGAATTCTCTTTCTTCTACAATCCTCATCCATAGGAAAAAGGTTTGAAGCCCGCGTGAAACTATCCTTGATCTGATTTCTTATCAAGTATGAAATAAAACCAATTGATGATTCCTTGACAAGTATAAACATTGCAAAAGTCATGGGAACACAAGCTTATTCGGAGAGGTTGGGACTGTTGTCAAAACCTAATTTTTCTTGTGAAAACATGGTCCCTCCAAAAAATGGATCATACAAGAGAAAAAACACGCCACAACACATGCAATGTACAAAACTGAAAAACATACATACCTGAAGTGGAGCATGTAGAGTGTGCATAAGCACTTATTCAGCAGAAAGCAAACCTACCTACTCTACGCTAGGTAGAAGAAAAGGGAACTCAAAAAAATCCTGTAACTGACAGGGAGAAGTAGCTTCCCTTTCCCAAATTAAGCATCCATATATATGATTCGGTGTTGAACATGGCTGTTATTATGAGTGAAAAAAATGATAAGAGGTCGATCCTTCACGCAAATTACCAAAGTATCAACATCAATCAAAAATACCTCCTCAAGCTGGTTGACATTAGACTCCTAGAGGTGTTGATGGTGACCCTTGGTGCATTGATACTCATCCTCATGCGTTGAAGTGGGCATGGCCATTTTTGGATTTTCCCTTGGCTCCAATGAAGCCAAGTACATGATTGGGAACTATTTGATCTGATGAATGCGCCCATTGCTATGAAGTTCAACTCTAAAAATGAAGTCTTCCTACAGACCTTCCTAGAAGAAGTGGTTATCTGTGGGCTCATTTTTTGTTTTTTTCTCACCCAGAGACAACTGACATTCTACCTTGATGACTGATATGCACTTTGTGTCATCTTTGTTCCCTTCCTCTTCCTATGAATAACATTTGAGATTAATATCTTCCAACCTTGGTTCCATAGGACCGTTGTGAAATGCAAGATGCTATAATTTAATGCTCTCCCCCATGGTAGTGAGATCTTGATATTGGAGAATGAATGATGAGGCAACAAAGCTAGTAATCTCTACAAGCTCATCTCTGTTGAAGTAATCCTCCAATTAAGTCAAATAATCTACCATCTCATTTTCCTCTTGCATGTGCTCTTCCTCATCCATAATGTCCTCCTGATTTGTAACTTGCTCATCATGGTTCCCCTCATCCTCCAACATGAAGTTTGAAATCTCAAACTCTTCTTTGGAAATAGATCTCAAAGGGGATGAAGTGTGATGAATAACTTAAGGTTATTCTATGGCCTTCTTATTGTTTGAAGCCTCTAAACGTATATGGTTCTCCTCAATAACTAGAATGCACTCCTCTTTTGGATTTGGAGTAGATCCTTCTTCCCTTGCTTGTGTTGTAGTTGAATATTCCACCACTTGTGGCCTGACCTTAGCCTCCCCCATGGGTTTCTCCATCAAGGGGATGTTATCAATCTCAAATATAAGAGCCAAGCTCACCAAAATTCTAATCATTTCTTCTTTTCTTGGATCTTCTTCTTGATTCCCCCCTTTGGTAGATTATTGAGTCTCTTCCCGACATGAACTCAAGAAAGTAGGAGGAGTTTTGGGTGGGGTCTCCACTAGTTGTTGGTTTATTTGTGGTGAAGGGGAAAGTATTGCTTTCAACTCTTGTGGAGGGGAATTGGGTTTTAAAGGGAGAAGGGAAGAGAAATTAAGATGGGATGGGAGACTAGAAGATGGAGAAATGGATTTCACAATAGAAGTAGGGGATGGGAAGCTTGGAAAATGAAGCTCATGTTGAGATGGTGATTTTTGGGGAATGGAGAGAAAATACTAGATGATGGTGTAGGATTTACCCATTGATAAGGTTCCTTGAGACCAATTTCGTAGGCCTCTATCTCCTTAGTAAAGTCTTTAAGCTGAGGCAACATTTAAACCATTAAGTCATGCTTCTCCTGCAGGTTGTAGTGTCTTGGAAAATGGCCTTCCGATGGACAAGATGCCCTTTAACCGATTTTGAATGCCCTTATTTGTGTTGTATCCCTTGAATGAACCATGCCAACCTCCATCCTTTGAATCTTCTCCAACAGACTAGCGTTCTCCGTTTGACTATTTTCATTGTATGCATACCCTTTTTCCCTATAAGCTCCATAACACAACTGATTTTTGCATTGGTCATATGCGTAGGCATAATGGTTATGAATTTTTTCATAATGCTAATATAGAGGAGTTGAGAAATACATTGGAGTTGGAATGCATTAATTTTTCTACAAGTGTGAATTCCAAGATCAGAATGAAGCCATGACTTCATATCTTCATGAATTGTAGGATATGAAAGATGTGGAAAGAACAATGGGTGGAATTGGATGGAAGGAAAGTCTGCAACTTAAAGAATGGGTTATTGACTAGATGGATTCACCAAATGTGCTTTGAATGTGCATCCAAAGGCTGAATCACACCAAGAGCACATCAACCTAATGAAATGAAGTGGTAAGGTGCTTCAAAACTATCCCATCGGGCATGCCAAAACTGTTGATGCAAAATTACAGCACCCCCCAAATGGCATGAGTTTGAATGGGGCATCTGGTGTAACCTTCATAACATGGGACCATCTCTCAAGCTGTGAGACTTGTGAACTTGAGATGGTCCTCAAGAGAAGGCCGACTTCCTTTGCCTAATCCTAATGCTAAACTAATCCTAATGCAGAAAAGAAACCTAACTACACCTATCTTAACAATGCCAAGGAGACAAGGAGAGAGAAAGTGTGTGAAATGGGAAATCCTACACTAATGAGGTGATAACACCAAGAAAAAGGGTGAGATACTCTAATGAGGGAGGAAGAAGAGAAAAAATAGTGTTGGGAGAGGTCAAAAAAATAGTGACACTCATCCAAACTCCATCTTCCATCTACAATCCATGAAACATAACATCTTACACCTACAAATGTGAAATACATGCACAGAAAACAAATCTAAAATGTAGAGGCACAAAGAAACAACAAAACATGAGAAAGGGTTGAAAAACACAACAAAAACATGATTTTATTGCTTCAAAGTATGCACAGACCATTAAATTAATGCTCAGAGGCATAAATATGCTTGTCAGGTGCAGGAGAAGGCTTACAACTCAAATGGAGTCAAGGGAAAATGTTGCAAGAGTTTCACTAGCTCCTAGAATATCTCCCCGAATATCTCCCCTAAAAATGAGGTGGATTTTAGAATATATAAGCAATATATTACCAACCTTAATTAAAGAAGTATGGGAACCCATAAAAATTTTCTTTCTAAGGGTACTTTTGTCAGATGAAGACATGGGCCCCATACTATATTAAAATCTAATTGTTGAGTTGTTGGGACTCGTGAGCTGCCCAACCATGTGACCCATCCAAACTATATGTACCATCCAACCTTGGTTTCCTGCAAATGAGAGGGGTGCAACACGCATCAAAAATTGTTTGTACACATCTAAAAAAAATGTTACCCAACCAACCCCTAGGCATCCAACCGCCAGCCAACCAACTCCCAGGCGTCCAACCCCATGACTCGTCTAACCTAGCTATAATGTCTAACCTGGGAATCATACAAGTGTGACAGGTGCGACAGGTGTCAAAAAATGATCCTACACGTCAAAAAATTTAACCTGACCAACCCTTGGGTGTCCAACCCCCATACGTCCAATCCCCACAACCCATCCAACCTAGCCGTAACGTCTAACCTAGGTGTCGTTGAAGTGTGATGGTTGAGAAAGTTTTCAAAAACCATTTAGAAGCATCAAAAATTATGATTCTACCAACCCCTGGGCATCCAACCCCCCAGCCGTCCAGCCTTGACCCATCTAACCCTGATCCATCCAACCCTGACACATCCATCCCTAACCTGTCCAACCTCCAGCTGACCAACTTTCAGAGGCAACAACTTGAGCTCCTAGATGAGTTTTCGGGTGAAATTTTATATGATTTTGCATGGAAAATACCCATTGAATCCAATGGAGGTGGTTTCAAGATAAAAGTTTTAATTTATCACCTCAAAAAGGATCCCTCCTTCTCGGGATGCCAGTTGTGTGCCAGAAGAATGAACTGCCTTGGGAAGTGTATGATGCTTCAAGATGTCTCGTATTTTCCACCATGAGGGCATGAAAAATGGATTCCATAGGAAATTTTATGGAAGCATAATTCATGACA
This sequence comes from Taxus chinensis, assembly GCA_019776745.2. Taxonomy (NCBI): domain Eukaryota; kingdom Viridiplantae; phylum Streptophyta; class Pinopsida; order Cupressales; family Taxaceae; genus Taxus; species Taxus chinensis. The sequence continues at coordinate 106,047,182 of CM034156.1, forward strand.
TGACTATCATAAACATTTGTTTAATCTTAGGTTCTCTTTCATGCCGCAAGCTCCTTATACCCCAAAAAACCTTTTTATGATGGATGGCCCCAAGACATCCGAAACTTCCTTAAATCACTTGTAATGCTTCCAAAACTTGAAATATAAAATGTATCATTCTATTTTTATCCATAAATTGTTTTCCAGTGCTTAAACCCATCCTCTTGAGTTGTCTTTTTTACCATGGCGTAAAAATAGATAACAAATCACGACCTCTCGAGGACATCTGCTTGCTGGATGTGCAACCAGTGGTCTTGAATTGTCCATTGGGAATGGAGTTAGTATTGATACACCTACAAATTGATTCTAAAAATGAATTCTTCCGCTAAGACATTAAAACATTGATGCTTAAACCTAGAACTTTCTACCACTACTCGGATTTTCCCTCTTATTTACGAAATTATCTGAATCAAAGTTTTGCGAGAGTAGAAAATTGTCTTGAACCTAGAATTCTCTTTCTTCTACAATCCTCATATATAGGAAAAAGGTTTAAAGCCCCCATGAAACTGTCCTTGATCTGATTTCTTATCAAGTATGAAATATAACCAATTGATGATTCCTTCACAAGTATAAACATTGCAAAATTCATGGGAACACAAGCTGATTCGGAGAGGCTGGGGCTGTTGTTGAAACCTAATTTTTCTTGTGAAAACATGGTCCCTCAAGAGAATGGATCGTACAAGAGAAAAAACATGCCACAACACATGTTATGTACAAAACTGAAAAACATACATACCTCAAGTGGAGCATGCTGAGTGTGCATAAGCACTTATTCAGCAGAAAGAAAACCTACCTACTCTACTCTAGCTAAAAGAAAAGGGAACTCAAACAAATCCTACAATTAGCAGGGAGAAGTAGCTTCCCTTTCTCAAAATAAGCATCCATGTATATGATTTGGCGCTAAACATGGCTGTTATTATGAGTGAAAAAAATGATAACAGGTCGGTCCTTCACGCAAATTACCAAAGTATCAACATCAATAAAAAATACCTTCTCAAGTTGATTGACATTAGACTCCTCGAGGTGGTGATGGTGACCCTTGGTGCATTGATACTCATCCTCATGCGTTGAAGTGGGCATGACCATTTTCGGATTTTCCCTTGGCTATAATGAAGCCAAGTACATGATTGGGAACTATCTGATCCAATGAATGTGCCTATTGCTATGAATTTCAACTCCAAAAATGAAGTCTTCCTACAGACCTTCCTAGAAGAAGTGGTTATCCGTGGGCTCATTTTTTGATTTTTTCTCACCCAGAGACAACTGGCATTCTATCTTGATGACTGATATGCACTATGTGTCTTCTTTGTTCCCTTCCCCCTCCTATGAGTAACATGTGAGATTAAGTTCTTCTAACCTTGGTTCCATATGACCATTGTGAAATGCAGGCTGCAATATTTTAATGCTCTCCCCCATGGTAGTGGGATCTTGATATTGGAGAATGGATGATGAGGCAACAAAGCTAGTAATCTCTGCAGGCTCATCTGCGTCGAATTAATCCTTCAAATAAGTCAAATAATATACCATCTTGTTGTCCTCCTACATCTGTTGCGTCCTCCTGATCTGTAACATGCTCATCATGGTTTCCCTAATCCTCTAACATGAAGTTTGAAATCTCAAACTCTTCTTTGGAAATAGAGCTCGAAGGGATGAAGTGCGACAAAGAACTTAAGGCTCTTCTGTGGCATTCTTAGTGTTCAAATCCTCTAAACCTATATGGTTCTCCTCCATAACAAGAATGCACTCCTCTTTTAGATTTGGAGTAGCTCCTTCTTCCCTCGCTTGTGTTGTAGTTGAATATTCCACCACTTTTTGTTTGACCTCAGCCTCCCTCATGGGTTTCTCCATCAAGGGGATTTTATCAATCTCGAATCTAAGAGCCAAGCTCACCAAACTTCTAATCATTTATTCATTTCTTTTCTCTTCTTCTTATTTCTCCCCTTGGCTAGATTATTGAGTCTCTTCCTGACATGGACTCGGGAAAGTAGGAGTGGTGGGTGGGGTCTCCACTAGTTGTTGGTTTATTTGTGGTAAAGGGGAAGGTATTGTTTTCGGCTCTTGTGGAGCTGAATTGGGTTTGGAAGAGAGAAGGACAGAGAAATTAAGATGGGATGGGAGACTAGAAGATGGAGAAATGGATTCCACAATAGAAGCAACGGATGGAAAGCTTGGAAAATGAAGCTCATGTTAAGATGGTGATTTTTGGGGAATGGAGAGAAACTTACTAGATGATGGTGTAGGATTTACCCATTAACAAGGTTTCCTGAGACCAATTTCATAGGCCTCTATCTCCACGGTCCAGTGTGCAAGTTGAGGCAACATTTCAACCATGAATTCATGCTTCTCCTACAGGCTGTAGTGTCTTGGAAAATGGCCTTCCCATGGAAAAGATTCCCTGTAACTGATTTTGAATGCCCTTATTTCTGTTGTATCCCTTGACTGAACCATTCCAACCTCCATCCTTTGAATCTTCTTCAGCAGACCAATGTTCTTCATTTAACTGTTTTCATTGTATGCATACCCTTTTTCCCTATAAGCTCCATAACACAACTGATTTTCACATTGGTCATATGGGTAGGCATAATGGTTATGAATTTTTTCATAATGTTGATCTAGAGAAGTTGAGAAATACATTGGAGTTAGAATACATTGATGTTGTTACATGTTGTTACAAGTGTAAATTCCAATATGGGAATGAAGCCATGACTTCATAGCTTCATGAATGGTAAGAGATGAAAGATGTGGAAATAAAAATGGGTGGAAATGGAAGGAAGGAAAGTATGCAACTCAGAGAATGGGTTATTGATCAGATGGATTCACTAGATGTGATTTGAATGTGCCTCCAAAGGCTGAATCTCACCAGGATCACATCAACCTAATGAAATGAAGTGGTAAGGTGCTTCAAACCTATCCCATTAGGCATGCCAAAACTGTTGATGTAAAATTACAACACCCCCCAAATGGTCCTAGTTTGAATGGGGCATCCTGTGTAACCTTCATAACATGGGACCATATCTCAAGTTGTGAGACTTGCGAACTTGAGATGGTCCTCAAGAGAAGGCTGACTTCCTCTGCCTAATCCTAATGCTAAAATACTCCTAATGCAGAAAATACACCTAGCTACACCTATCTTAACAATGCCAAGGAGACAAGGAGAGAGAAAGAAAAGGGGCGAGATACTCTAATGAGGGAGGAAGAAAAGGAAAAATAGTGTTAGGAGAGGTCAAAAAAACAGTGACACGAATCCAAACTCCATATTCCATCTACAATCCATGTTTCATAACATCTTACACCTGCAAATGTGAAATACATGCACAAAAAACAAATCTGAAATGGAGAGGCACAAAGAAACAACAAAACATGAGAAACGGTTGAAAAACACAACAAAAACATGATTTTATCACTTTAAAGTATCCACAGACCATTACATTAATGCTTAGAGGCATAAATACGCTTTCCAGGTGCAGGAGAAGGCTTATAACTCAAATGGAGTCAAGGGAAAATGTTGCAAGAGTTTTCCCAACTCCCAAAATATCTCCCCTAAAAATGAGGCAGATTTTACAATATATAAGCAATATATTACCAATCCTCATTAATTAAGTATGGGAACCCATAAAAATTCTCTTCCTGAGGGTACTTTTGTCAGATGAAGACATGGGCCCCATACTGTATTAAAATCCAATTGTTGAGTTCTTGGGACTCGTGAGCTGCCCAACCATGTGACCCATCCAAACTAGACGTACCGTGTAACTTGGGTTTCATGCAAATGAGAGGGGTGCAACATGCATAAAAAATTGTCTGTACGCATCAAAAAAAATATTACCTGACCATCCCCTAGGAATCCAACCACTAGTCGACCAACTCCCAAGTGTCCTACCCCATGACCCATTCAACCTGGTTGTACTATTTAACCCGGGCGTCATGTAAGTGTAACGGGTGGGGACGGGCATCAAAAACTTATCCTACATGTAAAAAAATCTGATCCGATCTACCTCTGGGCTTCTAACCTCCATCCGTCTGACCCCCATGACCCGTCTAACATGGTCGTACTGTCTAACCTAGGTGTCGTACAAGTGTGACGGGTGCAATGGGAATCGAAAACCATTCGGACGCATAAAAAAATATGATGCGACCAACCTCTAGGCATCCAACCCCCCAACCATCCAACCTTGACTCGTCAAACCCTGAACCATCCAACCCTGACCTGTCAACCCCTGAGCCATGCAACCTCTAGCCAACCAACTTCCGGAGGTGATAACTTGAGCTCTTAGATGTCTCGTATTTTTCACCATGTAGGGCATGAAAAATGGCTTCCATAAGCACTTTTTTGGACTTATAATTCCTGACATGGATATCATAAACTTCTTTTGAATCTCATGTTCTCTTTCACACTGCAAACTCTTTATGGCCCAAAAAACATACTTCTAATGAATGGACCCAAGACCTCTGAAACTTCCCTAAATCACTTGTAATTCTTCCCAAATTTGAAAAATTAGATGTATCATTCCAATTTTCTCCATGAATCATTGTCTAGTGCTCAAACCCATCCTCCCGAGTTGTCTATTTTACCAGGGGGTAAAAAATAGATAACAATTGGCGACCTCTCAGGGACATCTGCCTGCTAGATGTGTGACCAGTGGCCTTGAATTGTCCATTGGGCATGGATTCAATATTGGTACACCTGCAAACTAATCCTAAAATCTGAATTCTACTACTGAGCCATTGAAACATTGATTCTTGAACCTGGAACTTCCTACCACTTCTCGAGATTTTCCATCTCATTTACGAAATTATCTTAATCAAATTTTTGTGAGAGTAGAAAATTGTCCTTGAACCTAGAATTCTCTTTCTTCTGTAAACCTGATCTATAGGACAAAGGTTTGAATCCCCCCTAAAACTATCCTTCATCTGATTTCTTGTCAAGTATGAAATAAGACCAATCGATGATTCCTTGACAAGTATAAACATTGTAAAAGTCATGGGAACACAAAGCTAATTTGGAGAGGCAGGAACTGTTGTTGAAACCTGATTTTTCCCATAAAAACATGCCCCCTCCAAAGAATGGATCATGCAAGAGCAACACACATGCCACAAACACATGCTATGTATAAAACCATGAAAATCATACATACCCCAAGTGGAGCATGCAAAGTGTGCACAAGACCACTTCTTCTGTAGAAAGTAAACCTACCTACTCTACGCTATTCAAAAGGAAAAGGGAAATCAAACAAATCCTGCAATTGGTAGGGAGAAGTACCTTCCCTTTCTCAAAATAAGCAGCCATGTATATGATTTGGTGCTAAACATGTATGTTATTATATTTGAATAACAAATAAGAGGCTGATCCTCCACCCAAATTACCAAAGTATCAACATCAATAAAAAATAACTCCTCAAGCTGATTGACATTGGACTCCTGGTGGTGTTGATGGTGACCCTTGGTGATTTGATACTCATCGTCATGCCTTGAAGTGGGAATTAATGTATTTGGCTTCTCCCTTGGATCTAATGAAGCCAAGTACCTGATTGGGCATGTTCTGATCCGATGGATGCACCCATTACTCTGAAGTTCAACTCCAAAAATGGAGTCTTCCTACGGACCTTCCTGGAAGAAGTGATTGTTTATGGGCTCATTTGCTATTTGCTTCTCACCCATAAACAACTATCATTCTACCTTGATGATTGATATGCAATTTTCATTATCTTTGTTCCCTTCCTCCTCTTGTGAATAACATGAGAGATTCAGATCTTCCAACCTTGGTTCTATAGGACCATTGTGAAATGTAGGATGTTGTAACTTAATTCTCTCCCCCATGGTAGTGGGCTCTTGATGTTGGATAATGAATGATGAGGCAACGAAGCTAGTAATCTCCGTAGGCTCATCTCTGTTGAAGTAGTCCTCCAAATTCAATAGATAAAATACCTCCTTGTTGTCCTGATGCATGTGCTTGTCCTCCTCCATAGTGTCCTCCTGATCTGCAACTTGCTCACTATGGTTCCCCTCATCCTTAAACATGAAGTTTGAAAGCTAAAACTCTTCTTCGACATTAGAGCTCAAAGGGGATGAAGTGAGAGGAATGACTGAAGGTTATTCTTTGGCCTTCTTTGAGTTCAAAGTCTCTAAAACTGTATGGTTCTCCTCCACAACTAGAATGCACTCCTCTTTTGGATTTGGAGTAGCTCATTCTTCCCTCGCTTGTGTTGGAGTTGAAGCTTCCACCACTTGTGGCTTGACCTTAGCCTCCTCCATGGGATTCTCCATCAAGGGGATTTTATAAATCCTAGATCTAAGAGCCAAGTTCACCAAGATTCTAATCATTTCTTCTTTTCTTGGCTCTTCCTCTTGTTGTTACCCTTGGCTAGAGTTTTGAGTCTCTTCTCGACATGGACTCAGAAAAGTAGGAGTGGTAGCTGGGTTTTCCACTAGTTGTTGGTTTATTTGTGGTGAAGGGGAAGGTATTGCTTTTGGCTCTTATGGAGGGGAATTGGGTTTGGAAGGGAGAAGGGAAAAGAACGTAAGATGGGATGGGAGAATAGAAGATGGAGAAATGGATTCCACAATAGAAGCAATGGATGGGAAGCTTGGAAAATGAAGCTCAAGTTGAGATGGTGTTGCTTGGGGAATGGAGAGAAAATTACTAGATGATGGTATAGGATCTACCCATTGACAAGGTTTCTTGACAACAAGTTCATAGGCCTCTATCTCCTCAGTCCACTGTGCAAGTTGAGGCATAATTTCAACCATGAAGTCAAGCTTCTCATGCGGGCTATAGTGTCTTGGAAAATGGCCTTCCCATAAACAACATTCCCTATAACCAATTTTGAATGCCCTTATTTGTGTTCTAGCCCTTGACTAAACCATGCCAACCTCCATCCTTTGAATCTTATCCAGTAGACCAACATTCTCCATTTGAATATTGTCATTGTATGCATACCCTTTTTCCCTAGAAGCTCCATAACACAACTACTTTTTGCATTGGTCATATGGGTAGGCATAATGGTTATGAAGTTTTTCATAATGTTGATCTAGAGGAGTTGAGAAATACATTGGATTTATACTACACTGATGCTGCTATAAGTATGAATTCCAAGATGGGAATGAAGCCATGACTGCACAGCTTCATGAATGATAGGAGATGAAAGATGTGGAAAGAGCAATGGGTGGAAATGGATGGAAGGAAAGTATGCAACTCAGAGAATGGGTTGTTAACCAGATAGATTCACCAGATGTGCTTTGAATGTGCCTCCAAAGGCTAAATCTCACCAAGAGGACATCAACCTTATGAAATGAAGTGGTAAGGTGTTTCAAACCTATCCCATCGGGTGTGCCAAAATTGTTGAATTAAAATTATAGCATCCCCCGAATGACCTGAGTTTATATGGGGCATCTGGTGTAACCTGCATAACATGGGACCATCTCTCAAGCTAAGGGACTTGTGAACTTGAGATGGTCCTATGGAGAAGGTTGGATTCCTCTATCTAATCCTAATGCTAAACTACTCCTAATGTAGAAAATATGCCTAACTACACCTATCTTAACAATGCCAAGGAGACAAGGAGAGAGAAACTACGTGAAATGGAAAATCCTACACTAATGAGGTGACAACACCAATAAAATGGGCGAGATACTCTAATGAGGGAGGAAGAAGAGAAAAAATAGAGTTGGGAGAGGTTAGAATAGTAGTGAAACAAACCCAAAATCCATCTTCTATCTGCATTGCATGAAACAAAACATCTTACATCTGTAAATTTGAAATACATGCACATAAAACAAATCTGAAATGAAGAGGCTCAAAGAAACAACAAAACATGATAAAGGGTTGAAAAACACCAAAAAAACACAATTTAATTGCTTCAAACTATGCACAGACCATTATATTAATGCTCAGAGGCATAAATACGCTTGCCAGGCACATGAGAAGGCTTACAACTCAAATGGAGTCAAGGGAAAATTTTGCAAGAGTTTCCCGAGCTCCCAGAATGTCTCCCCTAAAAATGATGTGGATTTTACAATATATAAGGAATGTATTACCAACCCTCATTAAAGAAGTATGGGCACCCATACAAATTCTCTTCCCGAGGGTTCTTTTGTTAGATGAAGACATGGGCGCCATACTACATTAAAATATAATTGTTGAGTTATTAGGAGTCGTGAGCCACCCAACCATGTGACCCATCCAACATGGCCATACTGTCCAACCTGGGTGTCGTGCAAATGAGAGGGGTGTAACACACATCACAAAATGTCTGTACGCATAAAAAAATGTGACCCGACTAATCCCTATGTGTTCAACCCCCAGCCGACCAACTCTTAGGCGTCCAACCCCATGACCTATCCAACCTGGTCATATCATCTAACCTAGGCATCGTGAAAGTGTGACAGGTGTGAAGGGCATTAAATTTTTTTCCTACGTGTCAAAAAATGTGACCTGATCAACCCCCAGGCGTCCAACCTTGACCCGTCAAACCCCCATGACACATCCAACTTGGTCGTACCGTCTAACCTAGGTGTCATACAAGTGTGACAGGTGTCAAAAACCATTCAGATGTGTCAAAAAATGTGACCTGATGAACCCTTAGGCATTCAACCTCCCAGCTATCCAACCTTGACCCGTCCAACCCTGACCCGTCCAACCTTAACCCGTCCAACCTCCAGTCGACCAACTTCCAGAGGCGATAACTTGAGCTCCCGGATGAGTTTTCGGGTAGATTTTTATATGATTTCACATGGAAAAAACCCATTGAATACATTGAACATGTTATTAAGACCCAATTTTTACTTTATCAGCTTGAAAATGCTCCCTCCTTCTCAGGATGTCGGTTGTGCACCAGAAGAATGAACTGCCTTGGGAAGTGTATGATGCTTAAAGATGTCTCATATTTTCCACCATGTAGGGCATGAAAAATGGATTCCATAGGAAAATTTTTAGACTTATAATTCTTGACATGGCTATCATAGACTTCTATTGAATCTCAGGTCCTCTTTCATGCTGCAAACTCTTTAAGGCCAAAAAACCTACTTCTGATGGATGGCCCCTAGACCTCTGAAACTTCCCTAAATCACTTGTAATGCTTCCCAAAATTGAAAAATCAGATGTATCATTCCATTTTTCTGCATGAATCAATTTCTAGTGCTCAAACCCATCCTCCTGAGTTGTCTATTTTACCAGCCCGTAAAAAATAGATAACACTTACTACATGTTCCTTCTTTAGAATTAATCAACTAGGATTAAATAATAAGCTAGAATAAGTTTTTTAGGTTATTTGGATGTAAATGGAGTGATATTAATATAATTGTAAGTATTTAAAAGTGGCATCTAGCAAATAAAATTGTTTATTGATTAAATACATTGTTAAAAAGGATTAATTAACTCATAATAATTAATTAATTGATTTGAGGAGGATTATAACTAATGAAGCGTCATTAATTTGCATCTAAAATGTGATAAATGCTAGTTAATTAAAGAAATCTCATTAATTGACCAAAATAGAGAGAAACACTAGTTAATTAGTGGAAAATTACTAATTATAATAGAAATGATAGGAAATAGGATAATTAGTACAATTTTAGCAATAAAACTACATAGGCGGATTTTAGGTGTCTATATTTACCCCTTTTCGGGGTGGCATACGTGACGCCACTTTAAATATAGTAGAAAAGTATAAACAAGTAAATTTTGAAGAAAAATTATTAGAATGCTAGATGCCCCCTCAAGTGTCAATGGGGTGATAGAAGAGTTCATCGACGATTGAAAATATGAATGAAATAGATAGAAGAAACATGGTGGCGGAGAGGGGGATAAAAATGATCCCTATTGCCCCTGGTGTTTTCGGAAGAAAAATTGATAGTGATAAGATATGAAAACGAAGAATGTGAAATATATTTTACATCTAGTTTGTTCTATAAACAACTTTATTCCATCACTTTGCTTATATGATCTCCATCATCGGCTCTTATTAAAATATACGCATAGAACACAAGTGTAAAATAACGTGAAAAGATATAATACTAACATTTGTTCATTTCTAAAACACTTTCTCAATGCAAAATACATAATGTAATACAATATGAGAAAGTAAACAAGCTAACCTAAAAGGGAAAATGTACAAATAGTTAAAAAAATAACGTTCAAGATAGTTTCACTAATGTTTTTGTTATCAAGCATCGGTTCCAAAATGTTTGAGTTAATGACAAGGGTTAAAAATGGTACCTGTACGTACCCAAAATTGTAAGGTACTGTACTGCGGAACGGTGTAACAAGTGCCCCGATGATGATACAGGTCTCCTCGCAAGGTGTTCGGGATCCGGAAAAGCCCTCGGAGTATGCGTTAACATCCCGCATGCCCCGCTTAACCCCCGCACCCTTTTTTTTCCCCTTTTTTCCCTCTTTCCTTGGCCTCTTGACCTTCAGTGACGAAACCGCCGCCCTGCAGGGCGACGGTCTCGTGACCGCTGCCCTGATCAAGGCGGCGGTCCTGTAACTGCCGCCCTGCTCAGAGCGGCGGTCCTGTGCGCATTTTCCAGAACGCTCTTTTGACGCGACCCGCATGAAATATCATGATTCACCAGCTTTTCCTTGCCGACTTGAGCATGCATTTATGTTTTTGGTCCCCTGAAATAGTGTTTTTCCTTTGTTTATTATTTAGGAGTTCAATTTGGTTTTGGTTTTTGGGTGATTGAATTCCTATAAATGCATGGCTTGTGCTGAGGCAAATGGCCACCATTTTCCTTGTTAGAGTCTTCTCATTTTCAGTTTTGTCTGTTAGCTTGCTTAGGATTGATAGTATAGTTCATTTCATGCTTGGTTAGTATTGCTCAGCTGTTGGTAAGCCATAGACCCATCTTGTGCAGGCATTGTTGTCATTTCATCCAATCTAGTTAGAAGCTTGTCTCTGAATTTCTCTTTGCTGTAGATTTGTTTTCATCGTGTCTTAGAGTTCTTAGTTCATTTCATTATATGCCTGGTTAGCTTTATTCAGCTGTTGGTAAGCCACATATCCAACTTGTGCAAGCACTGTCTTTATTTTATCCAATCCATTGGAATAGAATAGCTTAGGAAGCCATTAAAGTTGCAGGTTTTACTCTTCGTATAGGATAGTTACAGGTTCTGGTCGCTTCATGTTGCATGACTTGTAGTAAAATCCCGCTAGGAATCGCATAAGCCAAGCTCTGTACTCTTGTGTTATCCCTCTCCTACTCGCATTCTCGGTCTACATTCTGAGTTGTCCTTGTCCCAAAATCTACTCCTATCAGTGCTAGCATTACACGCTTTTCTAGATCCACGTGAACACGAAAGAACGAGGAGATCATACTGAGGGGACGAGATCACACACACCATCGGATTCGCCACTGTTCTGCGTAATCCAGGTTTTAATTTTCAAAGTTCTAGACAGAATCATATCAAATAGAGTAATTAATCGCTTTATTTCATTTCATTCTATTCTCGATATTGCCAGGGAAGCTGTGGGGATTGATAGTTTCTGAGAAACTATGATTCACTCCTCACTTCTGAGGTAGGATCGAGAATCTTGCAGGTAGATTAAACAAGCTATTTTATTTATTTAGAATAATTCTACAAATCGCACAGGCAAATAACTACACTCGGTTATCTTGTCTGTTTTAAATTATTGTTTAGTTATTATTTCTAGATACGCTTAAAATAGTTTGCTTTCCTTAAAATTGTTAAAATATTTCTTAGAAGAATAAAAGTTATATATGTTAGATTTATTTCACGTAGTTAGAATTTGTTTCGTTACAGTTAGATTTGCATTTTGTTTCGTATGACAATCGCGGGACCTCAAGAGCCCAGGGAATATATATTTGAGCCGATCATGCCTCAACCAAACCTCATCACAACAATAGTTGACATAGACCAAAATCTCAGGATACAAGTATTCCGAACAACCATAGATTTACAACTGATTAGTTCTCAGTTAAGAGGATTAAACATAGAAGACGACCAAGCACATGTGTTTTGGTCAAGTCAGCCAAACTACAGATTACCCTAGAAAATCTCCACATGACTGTAGAAGGGCTCGAAAGAGAACAAACATTCGGGTGTGATCCTTTAGTTCCATAGCCAGACGCTAGAGACACCCTCGTAGATATAGATACCAGCTTAAGAATCCAGGTTGCAAGAACGCCTGTGAGGTATTCTAAGAAGATCGCACAACTGTTGGTTTTAAACGTAGAAGCTGAGAAAGCATACAATTACTGGATACTAGGGATTAGAACTTGATCCCGCGTATGACCATAACAGGACCGCAACAACCAAGAGTCTATGGTTGTGATCCACAGATCCCACAACCCAACGAATCCACAAGTCAGTTAGATATAGACACTAACCTACGCACCTTGGTATTCAGATCCACTCCACTTCCACCTATCATCATCGAACAACTGTCCTTACTAGATATAGTGGCTAATGAAGCTAGGGAATTCTGGACTAGGCCAGAAAATCATCCATAGAGTCAGTTATATTCATCATCCACTATATGACCTTATCAGGAGATATACACGAAACAATCCCAGGTCATTTTCCACGTATTCCGCAACCCATAGATAGAATCACACCAGAGCTCGATATTGATTGGAGCCTTCGAGCAGTCATCCTTGCTGATCGATCTATCACACCAGTCCAAGTTAGAAGGGACTTCTTTGCCTTAGATTCGCAAATTCCACTAGTGCGTGTCGAAGACATTAGACTGCCCAACTAGTTTGTCTGCATATTCTACCCCCACCAGCTGTCTCGACACGACCTCGAGAGGTCGGGTACGCGGAAGAGTCACTTGTAGATTCTCACGCTCACCTGTCGCTTTTCCAGCGTACAGTACCCCAAGAAAGGATACATGTGAGGGGAATACATGGAAGACACAACAGTCATATGAAAAAGCCATTGTGCACAAAGAAATAATACCCAACAACTCGTTGTTTCCATAGAATATAAACATAGCAAGAAAACCATTTTTGTGATTGGAGATAGATCAAAATGATCCATGAGTCATTGCGACAAGAACAAGTAAGGACCAAAAAAAGATGTTTTGTATGAAAAATTTCAATTTTTGAGGACAATGCATCTGATACAGGCTTCAATTGCGTGCATGTTTTTTCCCAATTTTTGAAAAATTGGGAATTTTACATTTTTATTTATTTTTGAACAATTGTACAAATATTTACAATTCTTTAAATATTTTGTGGATTTTAATTTTTTTTAAAAATTCCAAGAAGAAAATAATATACAAGAATGAAAATATCACGGGAAATTGCTAACTCACCTTGAACTCATCTGGTAGCTTGCATGTAAGGCTCGACGGATGGCAAAGACATGCCGACAAGCATCACCTTTGAGCTCACCTGGAAAATGACTAATTGAGTAAAGCTCACTTATCAGCGATGAGTGTTGGGAGAATATAGAAAAGTCAAGGCAGTCACCCAGGAGCTCCTCGAGGATCATCTCAACTTGACGCTTTATTGAAAAAAACTCACCTATAGTATTTCAAGAGGGGTACATTTCACCTTGCGGCTAGCTCACCTTGTTAGCATCATCACTTTTGAGTTTCACTGAGTATACTCAACTCTGATAGGTTAGCATGGGATGGCTCATCAAGTAGCTCAAAGGTGGAAATGCCACACTGATTGTGTTTTAGAGCTCACCTGGACAGGGCTCACTACGAGAACTGAAACGTGGTATGTAGCTCAAAGTTTATCAGTCTTACCTAGTGCATTTAGCTGCATTTTTGAGCTCACTTAGAAGATTCACCTCTGTGCAACTGCAAGCCCTTTAGACTTGTCTAGTGTTAAGAGAGCACGCTCATATTTCATCGAGTTACACTCAGGCAACTAGCTCACTTAGGTATGCTGCATATAAAACATCTAGATTCTTGGTAAGTTTTGGTGTGCAGTAGGCTCAAAAATCGAGTAGGTTAGCACTTAAGCTTGCTTACTGAGCTCAAGATTGTGCAAGCTGCAAAACCGAATAAGTGTGCACCTGGGACCTACTAGTATGGGAGCTCAAACTTAGCATGTTCACCTAAGTAAGCTCATCAAATAGCTTAGTAAAGTAGCTTGTGCCTTAGGCCAAGCTCTTCTTAGAGCTTTCCGATCATCTCAAGTTGATCTCACCTAGAAGCTCATCGAGTAACTTACCTAGAAGAACATCAAAGCTCATCCAGGAGCTCATTATGAACAGCTCACCTAGAAGAAACTGATGTTAGTGAAGTGTTGCTGCAACCTTGCAGGTAGTATCACCTTGAGCTGGACGTAAGGCAGATGACCTTGCTAGCTCACCTTAGAGCTCATCTAGTAGCTCACATTCAGATTTTGTTGAGTATCAATCACCATTTAGTAGCTCATCCTGGATGCTCACCGGTAACAGCTCACATTTCCCAGATGCTCACCAGATTACACTAGATCATGGCGTTGTGATTGCCTTGGCAGAGAGGACCTCGCTTGAGTGAGATCACAGAAGTTTATACTGCTGAATGGTTAGATGAAGCTCACCTAGCAAGATGTACATGGTGGAAGCTCACCAAATAACTCAATTTAAGTAACTCACCTAGGAGCTCTTATGAGGAGCTCACTGATCAGCTCCAAGTTGAGCATTGCCCAAGAAGCTTGTCAAGTAACTCACCTGGGAACATCACCTCGGGAGGCTCACCCGCATTAGTTTACCTATGCCAACTCACCTTGTAGCTCAAATGGTTTTCATAGATACCAACTTACTTGATGGCTCTTTTCATCGGCTACTTACTGACAAGCTCACCTAAGAATGGAACCCACTGAGCACTTGGTTCACCTAGGAGCTCAGTGTAGAAGCAAGATGGAAGCTGAGTTCACCTATTGGTGCTCGTCAGTGTACCTCACCCAAAAACTCACATTGGGAGCTGCACCTAAAAAATTGCCTTACCAACTCAGAATGGGAGCTCACCTTTAGGGACACTACTACTAAGGATCCTAACCTTTGGATCATACTGCTACCTTGAGTCTCCCATTTTATAGCTCACTTACGAATTAGGGCTGCAACCGAGCCTAGCTTTTATGCCATGGTAGCTATTCGCCTGAGGACATTTTCTCACACATTAGGGATACCCACATGAGTACAGGTGGGAACTTTAAGATCGCTTGTGAGCTGCATCAAGTAGCTCGCTAGGCGACCATACAAATTATATCAAGGGCATGATGATGCCATAGTGATAAACATTACAAATGTTGATTATTTCACTTAGGATCTCTAGTTGGAATCATCTCACAAAGTAGCTCACCAAGGAGCTCTGACTAGGAGCTCGACGATCATCTCGAACTTGAGCTATACCCGGGTGTGTGCATGTATACTTTGCTTAATGCTAAATCAAAATGAAGTAAATAACTACCACCTAAAATAGTTCTAGCAATTTAGCTAAAACAAAGCATAAACACCATCATGATAAGAATTAAACAAGGGTTAGATGCTAGCATTCATAAATATAAAACTTTGAAACTAACAATGCTAAATATCTAAACTCCTCTATTCTCTAACAACAAATAAATGAATGGACCTAAGTAAGCTCCATGGCTATCAAAATAGTTGTCCTTAATGTTCCAAGAACCTAGGAATGGGGGCTAATCAAAGTTGGGCTACAAGACCCTTTTGACACCTCCCATATGACCCAAGCACTTTAAGAAAGAGGCTTAACTCTTCAAGATGATGAACTCTCAAAAGGGCAAGGTGCAAGCTCTTAGTCTCTTTGCTATATGCTTTGCATTTGCTCTCTAAGGAGTTTAGGTGTAAGTAAAAAGGTAGGTGGAGGGCTCTTTATATAGCCCAAAGGATAAAGGATTCAACACATTCTCATGAATGTGGGATAAAGGTAAAACATGATTAGGAATGGATAAGGTTGTTTTATTAAAGGTAACCTTACTTTAGAAGGGTTTAATACATGTTTAGCAAGTCATGGGAGTTGGGGGGTATTTTAATTAATCAAAGGTGATTAACTAATAGGTAGATGTAAGCTTATAGAAGATAATTAGAGGAATATTAGTATGATTTAGGCTATTAAAAGGGGATTAAATCAATTAAATATTGGATTTATTAGTTAAATGGAAGGGAAAGCTAATTAATTAATAATAATTAATTAGTCTAGGTAGAAGGGGTGATTTATTAACGGAAGGTCATTAATTAGGGTATTTGTTAGATAGGAAAACTTAATTAATTAGCTTAGTGTAATTAATTAATGATGATATGAGGGAAAATGAGTTCTTTTGACGATATGTCGTTGATTTGCGAGAAAGGGGATAATTAGTGCAATTTAAGTATTTAAATTTCTTGGGCATAATTATAGGTGTCTACATTTTCCCCTCTTTAGGGTGGTGTAAGTGACGCCACTTCAAAGATAGTAGATAGGTGGAATTTTAAAGAGGTAGAAGAAAAATTAGTAGAAGTGAGAGATGCCCCCTCAAGTGTCGATGGGGTGATGAAAGAAGATGATCGATGATCGAAAAAGGTGAGAGATAGATAGAAGAATGGGAAGAGGAAAGATGCCCCGGTAAGATGGAAGAATAGGGGTGAAAGGAAAGTGATGTAGAATGAATATGAAGGAGGGGAGAGAAGAGCTTAGCCTCTAGCCACTATGTATTAGAACAATTTTGATGTCATCATATTTCCATAGGAACTACATCATCGGTCCTTATGAAAAATATAATCATACGACAAAGGTAGAATGACATGAAAATCCATACTATGAATAATTGTCCATTGCTGAAAGTACCAACTCCATGCAACATAAAAAATGCAATGCAATACGAGAAAGTGAAAGATGTCTAACTCCTAACTCCATGCCTAACATACAAAATGTAATGCAATACGAGAAAGTGAAAGATGCCTAACTGCATGCAACGTATAAAATAACAATACGAGAAAGTAAACAAGCTAAACTAACAGAGAAACATAATATAATGTTTTTATTATCGAGCTTTAGTTACGACCTATGTAAATTAACGACAACGGGTTGATGATGGTGCCCCAAGCAAGGATACATGTGAGGGGAATAACGGAGGACACTTGGGTCTGATGGAAAAAGCAATGTGCACTACGAAACAGTACCAGGCAACTCATTGTGCCCCAGAGTACGGATGAAGTAAGCAACCTAGCTTTTGTTGATGGAGGTAGATCAAGATGATCTGCAAGTTACACACATGAACAAGTGAGAACCAAAGAGTGATGTTTTGTAGGATGATTTTCAATTTCTAGAAGTTTTCTGAAATATATTTGAATGTTTTTGATGATATTTTTAACATATTTAAATGTTTTTGATGATTTTCTTAACATATTTGAATGTTTTGGTTGATTTTGAAAGTGTTATGAAACTATGTATAGGAATATAAGGAAGCATGGATGCCCCTAGCGATAGATGGGATGTATAAGGGCATAAGGCCACGTGCGTAGTAGAAAGGTGAAGATGTAAAAAAATTCCCCAACAATTAGGTGGGAGTATTCAAAGGTAAACTCTTCACATGTAGAAATGGGACCCAAGGCCATTATGGATAGGTTCAACATGATGGTGAACTTAAACCTATGAAGTGCTGGGAAGAAGCAAGGATGCCCCCAGCGTACGTTGGCCTACAAGAAACATGATAAAAAGGAAGGAGAAGATTGTTTTTTTTGGAAGGGGACAAAGGTTTCCACAAACATGGAAAATAAGTAATCTTATACATATGGATGTTCTGAACGAAGAAGAATAATGATGTGAATGATATGAATGTAGATTAGAAGCCTCACGATGAAGAAGTGATTAGCCAAAGGCATAAATCATGAGACGAGATATGGACTAGAGTAAGAGTCTGAACAAGGTCCAAAAAAGACACTTGGTAACATACTAATCATGTTTACTCATAGAGATCCAGTGTGTGCACGTGGATTTTATTTCCTCTTGAAGTGAAGATTTAATAGACAACAAGTGAAGAGACCCTAGCCAATGTGTAGGAATGATTTATTTTGATAAATGATTTTATGAATGGAGGGTGAAAGGATAGCCGTACATTGCTCCGCTGCCAGCCAAGCGTCCATATCCCCGACGGAGATGTATTTGATTCTAATCACAACATTGCTATACTGCCAGTCAGGCATCCATAGCCCCGATAGAGATTATTGGAAATACTCCAAAAGAGAGTTATATATTAATTTTCTTTTGATTTGTAGCTTTTAGCTTTTGAGTTTTGTTTGATTCTTTCTCTTTCTGAAAACTTATTTCAGCTCTCTTGTTTGACAAGGTGTTAAGAACCACTGATGGCTTGATGGAAGGAGGTGGAAGTGATTGTGATGACGACATTGGCTAGTGTCAACAAATATGTCCAAAATTTCTTCACAACAAGTTTATTAGATGTTTGAATGTGATAGGATCTCCATGAGGTCAGTCGTTCTTTAATTTACCAAGGTGATAAAAGACCAGGGGAAAACAGATACCATAGAGATAAATGTCACAAAATGCATGCAAATAAGCTAACCAAAATATCACCGAAGGGATGAAAATGGTAGGAAGACTTGCAGAATAATAGCAAGGAAGGGAAGAAAGAAATATCCATGTGTACGCAACACTTGATTGTAATGTTTGATCTTTGTACCTTTGATTTTTTTGTTGTTTTTTTATGTTTTTTTAGATTTTTGTTTTTTATTTTTATATATTTTTTTTTTTTTTTTGAACCGTTTTTACTAACAAAGTCACTCTGTGTGATAGCATCCAACAACGATGTTTGCGACTTCCTTGATAAGGGAGACTAAGCATGTTTGTTTATCAAGAGTCATGTTTTCTCCAATCTCGATGATCGTGGTGAGTTCACACTCAACAAAGGACTGTGATTTATCCTAAAACATGGATTTTTTATGCGGAAGCTTGAGTTCCCTATCCAGAGGTTTATGCACTTTGCACCATACTTGATGGTTATGTTGATGTGTGTTCTTGAATCACGCTTGATTTACAACTTTGAGATTGTTCCAGTTGTTGGGGGATTTTGAGCTCCTGGGTAAGTGCAGGAAGTTGATGGACAAATATAGGGTCATCCGTGGACATCATATTGCAAATAACAACATAATATCAACTTGTAGGGATTATTAGCAATACATACACTCAAAATTAGACAAAATTATATTAATATAAATCGTAGCATCTGGAATCTAGTTTCTAAAATACTATTTTTTGTAAAACATGGACAAGATTAGCTATATTAAACACTCAAAATTTAATCACTTGGTTTATTTTTTAAAAAACGCCAATAAGATTATAGTTCGTTTGCCCACAATTTGGATGACCAAAAATTGATATATATTTTTTTCCTTTGGTGAGAAGTTATATGCCACTATTTATCTAGGGATGGATTTTATTTTGTATTTTTTTGAGTAATATTTTATTTTTTATGATTTTTTCCATGAAAGTGGTATGAAAACATAAAGAAAACAGAGCACTTTCCATTTGCCAGCTATAACTTCATCAAAAAATATTGAAATCAAATAAAAAATTTTTGAACATGTATATAATTTCACCATGGTTGGGATGGTATAATTTTTATCACATTCTGATAAGTGAAACAAATTTTGCAGTCTTAAACGTAGACATAAACATTCACAGGAAAAGTGTCTAAAAGACCTATTATTAGTAAAAAATTATAAAATGATATTTATCCTCTTCTATTCACTTTAAAATCAGTATTTCTACAAAGCTAATAGTCTCCCCTACACAATGGTACCATTTTTATGACATATTTTTTACTTTTCTGCATGGTTCAAGTCCGCAGAAGACTAAATTTGATGTTTTGTTGTTTTTAATGTAAAATTCAAGATTTGATGTCCACTTAATTGTCCCCCAACTTGGTGCACTTACCCTCCTAGAAGTTTTGACCTGAGCTTGATAATGAACCTGTTTGGATTTCTTATAGGCTGACGCTTGAATTTTCTGACCTCGAGAAGGAGAAGAATGTGAACATTTATGACTGATGATAGGAACAATATGAAGGGTAATGGGCTTGCCACAACCATTGATAGAAGAAATATGTGATAGATGAAAAGGATACGGTCCAAGAATTGAAGAGGATGGGATATCAGGAGGTGAGCCATGGATATAAGGTAAAAGGCTACTAGGATGTGGCCCAAGAATAGAAGAAGAAGGGATACTAGGACGTGACCCATAAATAGAAGATGAAGGGCTACTAGGATGTGGCCCAAGAATAGAAGAAGAAGGGCTACTAGGACGTGACCCATAGATGTAATATGATGAACTACCAGGATGTGGCCCAAGAATAGAAGATGATGGACTACCAGAGGGTGATTCATACATAGAAGATAAGGAGCTAGTTAGATGTGCCTCAATAATCAAAGATAGTGGGCTACTCAAAAATGTCCCACAAATAGAAGAGGGAGGGCTACTAGAAGGTGACCCACACCTAGATTAAGATGAAGGGATACTTGGCACTGACCCCACAAGAGATTATGATTGAGGAATTATGATAGACAAAGAGTTATTGGGTGATGAGAAGATAGGTCATGGATCTATGCAAGACCAAGGAGTTTCATCACATAATGAAGAATGTGAAGATGGAAGAATAAGAGGAGGATCAAGTTGCATGATCTAAGGCTCTTCCTTCATTTCTTGATTAAAGGAATCAACCTTTTCCTCACAATATGTAGATGCATCAAAGTCTAAAGAGAATCCCTTTTTGTAATCTACTAAAGGAATATCTTCATATGCCCCTATAAATGCCCTGATTGTTTCTTTATTCTAAAAGATATCAATCAATATGAGTTGTTGATCAATCCCTAGGGGTTTATTGGAAGAAATAGGTTTACTTGGTGTGGAAGGCTTAGAAGATGTTTGATGATTATTGATAGAAGAAGATGGTGTGGGGAACGAAGAATATGTGTAGCTAGATGTCTCAGGAGTAAAAGAAGGTGGTGTGGACCTACCTATACAATGGTATGTCGTATGTAAAATAGTAGGATTAAGTCCAAAGTCTGTAGATTGTGACACATGGGTCGATTTAGATGTTTGTCTTAAAGGAATTTGAGGCACACGAATCTTCACAGAAGGAAGATTCTATGGGGGTGATTTATGAAGAAGGTCCTGCAAAGAAGGGGAGGACTGTGATTCAAGCATCGCATTAGATGAATGATGACAAGGGTCCTACGAAGAAAGGGAGGACTATGATTCAAGCATCACATTAGATGAATGATGACAAGGGTCCTGTAAAGAAAGAGAGGACTGCGATTCAAGAATTGTATTATACTTCTGATTGGAGGGATTCAGAGTCGCGTGTATCTTCAAAGGAAGAAGACATCGTTGCGGTGACTGATAAAAGGGGTCCTGCGAAGAAAGGGAAGACTGCGACATAAGAGTCGCATTAGATGATTGATGAAGAGGATCCTATAAAGAAAGGGATGACCATGACTTAGGATTCACATTAGATGACTTAGGAGTCGAATTAGATGAATCCGAATAGTAGTTTAGATCTGAATCCTCAGAAGAGTCAGAGGAAATATTTGGATTGGAATCCTCAGAAGAAGAGGAAATGTTTGAATTAGAATTAGAAGAAGAGTGGGGGGAACTCGAATAATAATTTAGATCAGACGTGTCCAAATCATACCACCTACTATGAGATGAAGGTGGGGAACGAGTTACCCGTATGGGCTCTCTAGCACGAAGAACCAAACGAGGTTTAGTTGTGATGGGAATCCTATGATTTGAATTACTGAACCTAGGTTCTGTATTTTTGTAAGTATGGGGAACCGCACGATAGTTAGTCATTTTTGGCACTGTTTTAAGCATAAATGTCTAGATCTAGATAGTGTGATGGAACTCCTTCAAAGGGAAGGAAGTGACATGTCAATTTGGGTAGCATAAGGACAACCAACTAGACATTGTGTAAGTATGGGGATGCGTTCGTGATTTTTTGAAGAAGGTCTAAGGAAAATAGACATCATGATGATGTAATATCGATAAGATAAAAAGGGATTGTCCTAGAAAATAAGTTTTCTAAATGAATAATCACAAGGAACAATCATGCGAGTGTGAAACCCAAAGCCAATCAACAAGGAAATACACCATATGAAAATGCGATGTAAAGATGATCAACAAGATGTTTTCACTTATGCCAAGTTCAAGGAAATGAACAAAACATAAGTAAAAACAAGAAGTTAATGCGATCTCCCAATCAAGATATATGATGAGTGAGCTCAAACTTGATTAAGACCTATATCTCAAAAAGTGCTAATTACAATTTACGAATGACACAACAATATCACCAAGATATGTTAACCCACTTTGTGAGAAATTGAAGTATTGATATCGAGGTGTTATTGATATAACACGCACAAATAGTAACACCTAGCACTCTTTGAAATAAAGGTAATAATAGAACCAAACTAAAAAGCTCAAAGTATAGCTAGGAATAGTTAAAAATGTGTGCAACATAACCATACAATATAGGTATTTATGTCAAGTTTACAAGAAACAAGACGTAAATATCGAAATTGTAGTGATACGATACAAACAAGCTAACTCTTTTAAGGAAGTCTGCAGTGACGAACCACGCCTAACTACAATTACAACCTTGACATGGGTATCAAGATCACAATGGCTACCAATGACACAAAAATGCCTCTGCACACTTTAGACATTTAACTAACCCAGCCGTAAACATGGATGGGCATAAACGGACATAAAAGTGAGAGGAACAATCGATTGGTAACACAAAGGTAGTCACCCTTCTTTTTCTCAACAAAGTGTCAAAAGAATGTGAAGGAAGTAAAACAAGAAAAAATTGTGAAAAATGCTAGCCTCACTTCAGCAGAGTTTCACCTCGCCCTAAGGCAAGTAAAAACTAGGCGAAAGTAATACGTCACACGTTTCTCAAAAATAAGGTTCACAACTCAACACTGTTTTAAAATGGTCAAAGTGGGCTCGTGGCCAAAGTATATTCTCCTAGGTGGTTCTCACCCTAGGTGTTACAAAGTTGCCACGAGCGAGTGTGATTTACCCAAAAAGTTGCACTGACTAGTTTGGGAGTATCTTGGCTTTACTTTACCCCCTTCAAGAATAGTAGGTAACTAGTGCGTCTACATGTACTATCACTGGGGTCACCACAATGGACAACTTGTAACACTATCTCACAAAGGAATCACTAGTCAAGTAGGTAGTGCGGAGCACTTCCCATTTCATTGACAAGGTTCCTTCTTGCATGGACTACTTTGGGGTTCCTGGAACCACCCCCATTGTTGTAGCTTAAGGCGTTATGCTAAAGGGGTTATGTTCTAGTTGAGAGGAGAGAGACGTACTCTTTTCTGAGACCTGCAATATAGTGTTTTAAATATGTTGTTCTTTTTATCTTGTTTAATTAGGTGTGGTTTGCTTGAACACCTTTTGGCAACCTGTATAACAACTGTATTAGTAGTTTTTGATTTTGTTTTGGTTCCTCCTTTCTTTGACAAGCGTTTTGAGGTCCTGCACTCAAGCGTTAGTAGTTCTCCAAGAAAATCATATTATTTAAAAGAGGATTAAAAGTTTCTTTTGATTCTCAAGATCATCCAAGGATGCAAGAGAAGAGCATACACAACAAATAATCCAACTAAAAAGTAAAGAAAATCTTTTCGATCAGTGAACCATACAAAATTCTTGATAAATGCTCATTCCCTTAAACCAAAAGTGAAAGATGAAGTTTCCAATTTACCAAATGTTATAAAATGAAGACTAAAGTTGCTTTTGATTCTCAAGATCACCCTAAGGTGCAAGAGAAGAGCACACACAAACTTTATCCCAACTATAGAGAAATGGAAAACTTCAAATCAAAGGACCATTGAAAAATACTTTGTAAAAGGTTTATTCCCTTAAACCAAAAGTGAAAGACGAAGTTTCCAATTTACCAAATGTTATAAAATGAAGACTAAAGTTGCTTTTGATTCTCAAGATCACCCTAAGGTGCAAGAGAATATCATACACAAAATTTATCCCAACTATATAGAAATGGAAAACTTCAAATCAAAGGACCATTGAAAAATGCTTTGTAAAAGGTTCATTCCCTTAAGCAAAATGAATAATCAAGTTTCCAAGTTTAATCCCAATGTTAACAAGATAGAGATCAAAGTTGTTTTTTATTCTCAAGATCACCAAAAGGTGCAAGATAAGAGCATACACATGCTTTGGTCTAAATCGAGTAAGCATGGAAATACAACATTCATCAAAACATTAGACATGTTAGAAAATGACCAGTTTTAAAATAACAGAAAAACTTACAAATTTTGGAAGTATAAATCTCAAATTTATGTTTTCATTGCATATTTAACTTCAATACCTTTCCAACACAAAATAAATAGAGTCGTTTCGAGTTCAGGAGCAAAATTTATGGCCTTCGGAAGATGGGTTACACATATGCTCTTATGCTCATGGGTATGCACTTGACATGCACTCAAAACATGTCAAAAAAATGTCCCTTAATCTGTAAAATGGGAAAAAAATTTCAACCAAGATTCAATTTTGACAACAACCCATCATATTAATATATGAATAGAAGACTCAACGCTATCAAACATTAACATACATGCTCAAGAATTTAAGATTTTCAAGAAATTGACAAAACTAGTATGTAGAATGATGAAAAAGTAAGCTCTAAAAATGAAAACATGATGAAATCTTGAAATTTTCTCACCAATATTAAATTTTTACAGCAACCCACCACATTAATATGTAAATAGAAGACTTAACACTATCAAACACTAACCTACATGCTCAAGAATTGAAAATTTTCAAGAAATCGAAAAACTAGCATGTCAAATGTTGAAAAAGTAAGCTCTAAAAATGAAAACATGATGAAATCTTGAAATTTTCCCATCAATTCCAATTTTGACAGCACTTCACCTCCTTCATACCTAAAAGGAATACCCAACACATGAAAACTCAACAAAACAAGTTAAAAGAAACAAGTTAGATCAACATGTGTAAAAAAGGGTTAGTAATCAAAAATAAAACTTAACTACAAAAACTTGAAACTAAGTGCAAAGGACAATGGACTAAGTCCCACCGGGTGTGCCAAATGTGTGCATGTATACTTTACTTAATGCTAAATCAAATGAAGCAAGAACTACCACCTAAAATAGTTCTACAATTTAGCTAAAACAAAGCATAAACACCATCATGATAAGAATTAAACAAGGGTTAGATGCTAGTATTCATAAATATAAAATTTAAAACTAACAATGCTAAATATCTAAACTCCTCTATTCTCTAACAACAAATAAATGAATGTACCTAAGTAAGCTCCATGGCTATCAAAATAGTTGTCCTTAATGTTCCAAGAACCTAGGAATGGGGGCTAATCAAAGTTGGGCTACAAGACCCTTTTGACACCTCCCATATGACCCAAGCACTTTAAGAAAGAGGCTTAACTCTTCAAGATGATGAACTCTCAAAAGGGCAAGGTGCAAACTCTTAGTCTCTTTGCTATATGCTTTGCATTTTCTCTCTAAGGAGTTTAGGTGTAAGTAACAAGGTAGCTGGAGGGCTCTTTATATGGCCCAAAGGATAAAGGATTCAACACATTCTCATGAATGTGGGATAATGGTAAAAGATGATTAGGAATGGATAAGGTTGCTTTATTAAAGGTAACCTTACTTTAGAAGAGTTTAATACATGTTTAGCAAGTCATGGGAGTTGGGGGGTGTTTTAATTAATCAAAGGTGATTAACTAATAGGTAGATGTAAGACTATATAAGATAATTAGAGGAATATTAGTACGATTTAGGCTATTAAAAGGGGATTAAATCAATTAAATATTGATTTATTGGTTAAATGGAAGGGAAAGCTAATTAATTAATAATAATTAATTAGTCTAGGTAGAAGAGGTGATTTATTAACGGAAGGTCATTAATTAGGGTATTTTTTGGATAGGCAACTTAATTAATTAGGTTAGTGTAATTAATTAATGATGATATGAGGGAAAATGAGTGCTTTTGACGATATGTCGTTGATTTGCGAGAAAGGTCATAATTAGCACAATTTAAGTATTTAAATTGCTTGTGCGTAATTGTAGGTGTCTACAATATCCAGTGAATACTATTGGTATCTAAATTTATTCTCCCTTAGAAACCGAGTAGCATCAAATATTTATCAAGATATTGAGAGACAGAAAGATCATATTATGAGTCATTTTGTAGTCTAGGGAGGGGATTTGTTCTGACTCTTTATCACTCAGGCATCAGAGAAATGGATAGCACCTTCATTAAGGATTTGATCTATCCTCACTACTTTAGGCCGTGCCTTTTGACCAGGGTGAGAGGACCCATTTTGTAACCTCTGTCGGTGAAGGAGAATGAAGATATCCTTCTTTGCACAAATTTGAAAGGAGACCCTGAGAAAATATGATCAATGCACCACAATTTAACTCTCACGAGTTGTCACTTCTAAAGAATGGTGATATTTCCTAAACAAGGCTAAGGTTACTAAAGACATTATGGAATCCTGATTGCTTCTACATATTTTGGCAGTAGAATTTATACATTCATGGACATACAGGGAAAACAGGGGTAGTTCAGGTGGATTCATTATTTTTGAATAATTTTGGTGGGAGATTAAGTAGGATAAAATTGATTATACCAGATCTTTGAGAACTTCACAACAATTGGAAACTAAATGACAGAAATGCTTCAGAATAGCTAAAATATTCCTTCAACCAGAAGGTGTGCATCAATGGAGGCCTAAATTTGCATGGTTTCATACAATCTCCAAGAATTCAACATGAAGGCTCGAGAAAAAGACTCAATTACACATCAAAGACCCTAGTTCCTCATGCGTAAGATACACTCAAAGGCTTACAGACAATCTTTATCAACAAATGATAGTGAATTGATTTTAAATTATTTATCTCATCACAGGATGAAGGATCTTCTTGAAATGAAATTGCAAATGCCACTAAACTGTCACATAGGGATGAGATCCTATGTGATTCGGAGGGACTTTAACACAAGATTGCAATAGGAATAAGAAAAACTACTTGCAGACATTTTGAAATAAAGAAGACACAAATTGGTCCAAGATTGACACAAATTAATTTGAAATTGATTAGATTCATCAGCAGGGGAAAGTTTCTTTGAACAGTCTCAGAGCTTGTCAATGGTTGTACACTTGCAACCAACTTGATGTGATTGAAATCTAAAACATAGGAAATTAACAGGTTTCTCAGATTGGTCTCTCAGGAAGATGGGATCTCTCAAATTTTCTCTTAAGAATTCAACCCCGAATCATTTGCAAGAGTATTCTCATTGCATTTATACATTTCACTCACTCACTCATCCCAAATTTTCCCCCAAAAAAAAGAATATTCGAGGAACCTTTGCTTGTTACCAATTTGTCTCAGAAAGTGACGTTTAACAAATTTACATACCAAAGTTGCTCCAGGTGGAAAAATCATGAACTAATCACATTTCTTAGACCCTCGACTAATGAATGGGATGCCATACCATAATTTTTGATAGTCCTTCTAATCATTTTATTCTGTCATGGGAGAAATCCACTTTTTAATCATTTTTAGGTGGCTCTGTATAGCTGGATCTGAACAGGTAATCCTTTTCACCCTTGAGGAAACACCTTTTTCATCCTTTGCACCTGCAACCTCCATCATTTCATCCTTTTCCCATTCTTTCCTCTACAACTCTATCCCGCATCCAACTTCTCTGGTAATTCACATTTTTGCAAGTGCCCGAGAAATTCCAACTTCAAAATATCAACCTTAACAATCCTTGGACTCACAAATTAAGTTCTAAATCCATTCAATGGCACTTTGTAGACAAAAATGACAAGGAATTTCATCAAAAAATGATGAAAAACAATGCGTATTTGCATCTCTAGGAGTCTTGGAGAAAAAATGGCAGAAAAATAGATGTAATGCACAACAACCATTGATTCTGCCCCTTCTCAACTTTAGATTAGAGTCATCCATGTGTTTCCTTGGTGCAACTACAAAGGTGAAGTACAGAGGCAAGTTTCCAAACAAGCATGGGCCTTCCACGTGCCCTGGGCCCAAGAAAAACACCTTTTGGCCTTTGAAAAGTCTCAGTAAAAAAGGAGCCAGTAGAAGCCTCCACGTGTCTCCTTGGCACACCTTTGGTATGGTTCCCAAAAGCAGAGACCCCAAACAAGCACGGGCTCACCACATGTCTCAGTCCAGAGTTGTTGAAAAAATTTAAGGACCAGTGGAAGGCACCATGTGTCTAGGGTCTGAGATAGTTTTCCTTGGCCGTTGAAAATTCCAAGCAAGGGTAGAGTGAGTAGAAACTTCCACGTGTCCTCCATGGACTTCTTCAAAATAAAAATTTAGGGGCAGGTCCCCAAACAGGTGTGGGCCCTCCACGTCCTAGGCCTTTAGAAAGTTTCTTGAAAATTTTAAGTATAAAGAGGAGCCAGCGGAAGCCTCCACGTGTCTCCCTGGCACAACTTTGAGATGGTGCCCAAAAGTGGAGACCCTAAACAAGCGTGGGCTCACCATGTGTCCCCTTGGCACAACTGCTAAGGTGGGACCCTGAGGTGGATCCTCAAATGAGCATCCAGCCCTCCACGTGTCCATGGTCCAACAAAGCTGCACCGACCGCATGAAAAAAATGTCTAAGTCTTGGCAAGGCCAGCAGAAACCTCCACGTGTCTCCCTAGTACAACTCCAAACGTCAAACCAAGAGGAAAATTTTTCAGATGAGCGTCAGGCCCTCCACATGGACAAGATTTGAGTTGAAGTGGGCCTTAGAGTTTCAAAATGCCCCACTGAGCCACTTCCAATCAGAAAGGGCCATGTTTCCTTAGCTGCTAAGATATAAATTTGACAGGGAAAACACACCCGTCAAACTGTAAAATGTAGGGAAATCACCATTTGCACCTGGAAATGAATCTTTCTTTAAGGACAGAGAATTTGGAAATGATATAAGGCCCAAATGTGATCCACCAAGCCACATCCAATCAGAAAGGACCACTTTTCCATAGATATTGGGACAAAAAATGACAGGGAAAACAAAATGTGACTATGGAAAAATGGAAGGAAGGGAAAAAACCTGATTTTACGCCCAAGTTACAAATTCTTTCACATGGACAGAGGAATGGAAAACAAATTTGGACTTAATGTGATCCTCAACCAAAGGAAAGGACTGATCATGGAAACCAAATGAAGGACAGAGCTTTCATGCATCAACACGGGGAGATAGAAAATATGACAGAGCCCACAAACTGAATAATTTCAAGGACAAACAGGGTGAGATCAAATTGAGCACCAACATCGGCTCTGACTTGGGGATGGGCACTCCCTGTGAGTGCCACAAGAACAAATAGTAGACCAAGTGCCAAAAATAAACCATTGGGAAATGGAGTCAAAGAACAAGCTTATAGTAGAGTAGAGAACAATAATAACCAACTCCCCCAAGGACAAACTGAGAAACCAACAAAATGGCCACCAAGGACCAGGATGAAACAAAATAGAAAAACATGAAAGTAGAAAGAAACCAAAAGACTATACACTGTACAATGGTGTATACCTTGATTCTGAGAAATCAATCAAGGAAATGTTTCAAATGCCTTCCATTAACAAGGAAATTCAAGTAATTCCCCATCTAAGTCTTTTAAGAAGAAGGTATGTTCACCAATTCGAATGTCAATTGAATAAGGGCCCATCCACAATGCATCAAAATTTCCATGTTTTCCCTTATCCTCATGCCTGTACTATCCCACAATAGCACAAGATCTCCCACACTGAAAGCTCTTGGAGTCACTTTCTTATCAAACAACTTCTTCAATTTCTCTCTGAATTTTACATGCCTCTGATGGGATGCCCTTATTTCTTCATCTAACTCAACAATCTGATTTATGTGAGCATCATAGGGACTAACCTCTTGATCTTCCAGTTGTTGAAGAAATTGAAAAGAAGACAATTGCATATGCAGGGGAAGCAGAGCTTGAGTTCCATACACCAACTCAAATGGGATTTTTCCAGTAGCTCGTTTAATAGTGATTCGATCAGCCCAAACAAAAATTTCAACTACTCACCCCACTTCCTTTTGTTCAACTCCAAAGTTCTTCTAATTATCTTCAACATATTTTTATTGTTGGACTCTGCTTGTCCATTTCCTTGGGGATTATAATTAGAAGCATATGTCAAATTGATCCCATATTCATGGCACATGGCCACCAAAGGTTTATCTCGGAAGCTCATGGCATTATCAACAACTATTTTAGCAGGTACCCCAAATCTGCAAATGATATAATTCAGGATAAAATCCATGACAATTTGGTGAGTTGCCTTCTTGGTGGGGATTGCCTCCACCCACTTGGTGAAGTAATCTATGGCCACTAGTATCCACTTATGGCCTACACTTGAAGGATCAGAAATTTCCCCAATGAAATCCATTCCCCATTGCCTAAATGGGGCTTCAACTGATACAGGCTGCAAAGGAAGGGAGCCTGAAGCTTTCAGTCTTCCAGAAAAGCATTGGCAACTCTCACATTTTCTTACCAACAGAGTTGTATCCTTGAAAAGAGTTGGCCACCAATAACCAACCCTTAAGATTTTATGAGTTGTGACTCTTCCAGCAAAATGTCCCCCACAAACTCCTCCATGGAGATCAACAATTATCTTAGGGGCTTCATCTTCAGTAATGCATCTTAAGAGAACTCCCTCAGGGTTCTTCCAAGCTAACCCAAAATCAGTAATGACATATTTTTGGGAAGCTAACTTAAGTGCTCTTTTCTGATTCTTTCTCAAATGTTCAGGGCATTGTAGATGTTTGAGATAAAAAATGATGTCCTTGTACCATTCATAATTTATCAGTTTTTCAAGGACATTCAACCTTTCTTCTTCAACTTCATTTACCTCAATTGTCTGCAGATTGCTCTCTACCATAAGTTTTTCCAGGCCCAAACCTCTGACCAATTTTTTTGTTTGGATATCCATATCATACTCTTGCAATTTTTTTACCCATCGGCATCTCTTGCTTGAAACCTCCATTTCTGATAGGATATCTTTCACCATGGTGTGGGGAACATAAGCAATGATTTTGGAACTCAGAATATATGGCCTGAAGACCTTTGTTGCTTTTACCAAAGAAAATGTCTACTTCTCCATGATAGTATACTTTAGCTCAGCTCCTTGTAATGCCTTACTGAAAAAGGAAATTGGTCTTTCAGCTCCCTCATCATCCTTCTACAACAATACAGATGCAATAGTACTTTTTGAAGAAAAAGAAAACATTTGGAAAGCCTTCTTATAATCTGGAGCTGCTAAAACAGGGGCATTCTTTAATGCTTCTTTGATCCCAACAAAAGCTTGAATAGTTGCTTCTTCCCATTTGATACTTTGGTCTTTCTTCAGCATGCTAGTGATTGGGATAGTTAGTTCAGAAAAGTTGGAGATAAATATCCTAATAAAATTAATCTGCCCAAAAAAGGATTGAATTCCCTTCTTGGTTCTTGGAATAGGGACTTTGTTGATGGCTTCTACCCTTTCAGGATCAATCATGACCCCTTCCTTTGACACAATGTGTCCAAGCATCTTTGTTTTTGAACTCCAAAATGGCACTTCTTGGGATTTAGTGAAATACCATACTCCCTGCATCTTAACAACATTTTTTCTAAGTGTTGTAGGTGGTCACTCCTTTTTCTAGAGAAAACAGTCACATCATCTTGATATACAACAATGAAATCATTAATATAGCCAGAGAAAGCTACATCCATTGCTCTTTGGAAAGTGGCTCCAGCATTCATTAGACCAAAAGGCATTCTAACATATACATATGTTCCCCAAGGAGTGGTAAAGGTAGTCTTGATTCACTCTGATTCCTTCAAAACTACCTGGTTATATCCAGAAAAACCATCCAAGGTGGATAAAAATTTTGAACTAGTAACCAATTGTAACATATTTTCCATATTTGGCAGAGGGTAGTTATCCTTCATTGATGCTCTATTCAGGTTTCTAAAGTCCACACACAACCTTATATCTCCATTCTTCTTTCTGACAGGTACCAAGTTTGTAACCCATGATGAGTACCTTGTGGGCTGTATGATTCCTCCATCCCTCAATTTTTTCAATTCTTCTTGCATCTTCAGGGAAAGGAGTGGATTGATTGGCCTCTATTTCTACCTAAATGGCTTGGCAGAAGCTTCTAAGGGAATTTTGTGCTAGAAAATATCCTCTCTGTATGCTTTCAGTTCAGAATAAGACCATGCTAAGCAGTCCTGGTATTTCTTCAACAATTGGACATACGACTACTTTTCTTCCTTTCTCAGATTTCTACCCAACCAGATCTTACGTGGTTTATCCTTTGTGCCTAGGTCATGCTCTTCAACATCCCTCGAGGTTGACATGTGTCTGTTGACAATGCAATCAACATTATCAAAGTTTGATTCAAGTGCTACCAAACCTCTGGGAATAGTATTAGTCTTCAATTGAATGATGTATTTTCCAAATAAAGTCTCCTTTCCATCAGCCACACAAACCATTGGCTCCCAATCTATACGTTGATCAACAAATTCTCCTTGGTTCTGCAAAAAAATTTGCACCTGGGCGTCATCTTCAACACTTTCCAGTGTTTAACATTGTCAGGAACAGATGGCCTAGTCAATACCTCAATATTATACTCACAATAGGGGGATATAATATAATTTTCAAATCTGGACCCCAATACGGCCAATTTGTCTGCTAGAGTATTGTACTTCCTATCGTGATGTATTATGTTGAAGGAGTCAAACATCTCAATGAAATCCCAGACTGCATGCTTATACTGCTTCATTCTCTAATTTTTTGTTGCATACAGTTTTCTAACCTGCTTGACAATTAGCTCTAAATCTCCTTAACAATGATGTCTCTAATACCATATTTCCAAGCAATTCCTACACCCAAGAGCAGTGCTTCATATTCAGACAATATTGTTAGTGCACTCAAAGTTGAGTTTAAAAGAGAAAACAAACTCTTCTTAGCTTGGAGATATCAGAACATTACTAGCACCATTTCCAAATTTAGAGCAAGCCCCATCAAACAAAAAATTCCAAGAAGAACCTACTTGATTAAGAGACTTGCATTGATCAATTTTGTGCTCTTTACCATCAGACGAATCCAAGAAAGTTATCTGCATCAGTGTCAGTGTATAACACTTCAGAGGAAGCATTATTGGGATCCTCAATGAGATGTAGCATCTTCTTTTCACCATACAACTTTACAAGGCTTCCCTCAATAGGTATAGTGGCCCTAAATAGGTATAGTGGAAAAATAAATATCCATTTGCACACTACCGCCCACACTAGTAGACCACTTTCTTGATAACAACATTCCCCATTTGGTAGGGAGATCAACAATAAAAACATCTAATTTTAAGTTCTTTACCTGGGTAAGCTACAAGTTACACTATCAGACCCTTAACACATCCAACCACTGGCACTTCTCTTAGAATCCATGGCAGTGCACTTCCCATAAGCTACTGTCACTTTGATATCTAATTCATTGGTGAGCTCAAGAGGAATAACATTAAATGATGCTCCAGAATAAAAAATATATTTGTGTAACATCCTATCTTTAATAATCATAGTAGTGAAAAATGGATCTACATTCAGCTAGGACTTAAACCAAGGATGTTCCCAAATATACTTCAGGTAGCTCACCTATTTCTTCCAGAACTTGGGGTTTTTTCAAATCTGACAATGGTAGGAGGAGTCTCAACATTGTTTAAATTTCTGCCTTGGGTAATATTTTCTTCTTTTAATCCCAAATACTTAAAGGCCCTTTTCTTGTGCTCAAGAATCCTAAGCAACTCAACAATTGGAACATAAATCTTTATCTAAGTCAAGACTTGGGAAATGTCATAAGGAATGTATTTGGGCAAGGAAACATTTGGAGGAAGACTGAGGAACTTATCTAATAGAAAAGGATTTTTCATCATTTGAGCATGAACAGGGATACCAGTTCTTCTTGGGGACGCAAGGCTTTTGTGAGATGTAATTGTTGTATATATCTCCCCCCTAGGTAAATATAGTCAAGAGCAGAAGAATATGGAAATCAAGGAAAATCAAAATCCTTCATTTCAGGTTTTGAAAGTGCATTGCATGGTCGAAAACCTAACATTTATTGCATCAAAAAGTGCCTCTAGTGCACATAAGAAGGTGTCGACATGCGAACATTCGTGCCCTGGCATAGGTTGGGAGCACACATCAGAAGGTGTCGACATGCAAAAATTCGTGCCCTGGCGCAGGTTGGGGGCACACATCAGAAGGTATCGACATGTGAAAATTCGTGCCTTGGAAAAGGTTGGGGGTGCACATCAGAAGGTGTTGACATGTAAAAATTTGCACCCTGGCACAGGTTGGGAGCGCACATCAGAAGGTGTCGACATGTGAAAATTCGTGCCCTAGCGCAGGTTGGGGGGCCCACATCAAGAAGGTTTTGACATGTGAAAATTCACATGCCCTTGACGCAGGTTGGGGGCGCACATCAGAAGGTGTCAACATTTGCAAAAATTCATGCCCTGGTGACAGGTTGGGGTGTACACATCAAAAGGTGTCGACATGCGAAAATTCGTGCCCTAGTGCAGGTTGGGGGCACACATTAGAAGGTGTCGACATGAGAAAATTCACGCCCTGGCGCAGGTTGGGGGGCGCAAAGCAGAAAACATCAACACCACATTTTCAATGCCTATGACGCACTTAAGAGTATGTTGACATGATTATAGTTGTGCTGAGGTGCATCTTCAGAAGGTGCAACATTTTGAGCGTTGACACCCCGAACCCGACAGAAAGCAAACCTTGGCGCAAATATTCAAATGGCCATAAATTTTCATAGGGAGCTCAGATTCATGCAAGGTTGGACTTTTCAGAAATCTTACGAGGTCACTCTATCCAAATACGAGTAGATATCTTTAATTGGGTGAGAATAATTTTTTAAAAAATGAAAAATACAATTCGCCATTTTATTGGGTTTTCTAAGGTTATCACCTACCGCCATAATGAGATGAATTAAATGCAACTTGGAGGTGGTTGGGGTAGATTTGTAATTCCTTTCTCTTTTCTTTCTCATTCTTCCTATAAATTGTAAGGATGGGATTATTTCTAAAGGTGGGAAATTCTTGTTTTGCCCCTCCCTTCTTCTCTTCGGTAGGTGAATTTGTGGAGTCCAAACCTCCCATCTAAAACTGTAATGCAACTTTACATTACTTGGCATTTTGTAGTGTATTGTATCAATCTTTGGAGAAAATAATGCATGTATGTGGATGATTCTCAACCCTCTCTATGTTCATTTGCATCCTCTTGATCTTTCACTACAAATTTGGTTATCTGTGCATGATCTTGCATTACATTTTAATGGTTTGTGTTTATTGGAAAGACAAGATGTTTCTTCATTCCTCGATGCATCACCTTTGTTAGTTTAGGTTTATGTTTATGCATCTTCTTAACCTATCTCCTTGGACAAGTTAGATTAGGTTTTTGAGTAAACCCTATACATTTTTATGTGTGCATCTGAACAGAGGAATAGGAACCAACCTTCATCCGGAGAGATTTACTGTTTTCACAAGGTCCCACACTTGGGAAAAGCTCCATGTTATGTAATCGCACTAAGAGTCTCAACCCATCGAGTTGCATACATTCAGGGGTGTTGTGATTTGTCATCAATAGTTTTGGCATGGTTTTGGCACACTCAGTGGGACATAGAGGTCGTTCCACAAGATTTGAAGAAATTTTCAAGAAAATTTGGACTTAGAAATTACAAGTTCTCCAATTTCATATTTTTTTCACTTTCCAAGCTGAACTCTAAACTCAATTTTTCAAGGGCTTAACTTGCTTAAAAAAAGTCAAAATTTCACCACCTAATAGATCTGGGGGTAATTTTCAAGAGGTTATCTCTTAGTTTTTTGAAATTTTGATTTTCAAATTTTTAGAGTTTTTAGTATTTCGGGTTTTCCCAGGTGTTAAGCCTATCCCAAGTTCCAACACAGCATATTTCAGGTCTTGTAAGTTACCTTGCATGACCTGAGTTTTTCTTGTACCTTTTAGGGATTAGTAGCTACATAACAAGACCTGATAACTAAATTGAAGAACTGTATCTTCTGGGTCTTTCAAAAATTTTGAGTTCTATTTTTTAATATTGTCAAGGTTGGTGTGTAAACTTAGCAAAATCCAAGCCTTTTAAGGCTCGTTCCCCAACATATTTGGCGACTCCGAAGGGATAGAATTCAGTGGTATAGCAGCACAGGTTACCCAGGTACATGAGAAGAATATGGAACCAAGTCTGATACTTGAGAAGAAGGGTTATTTTTCTACTTACAACTATCACCAGGAAGAGGAAGGAGAGGAAGAAGAGCCACAAAGATCACCATCTCCACCTAACAGGACTTTATCAACCCCTCCACCTGGTAGACCTTTCATCCAATCAACAAGGGTTCTCAGGCCAATCAGAATGGTGCAACAAAAGCCTTTTGTGAACTTCACTGGTAGCATCCAACTTGCCCTCAATGCACAAAATCTAGTTCCGATTGCAGCATTGAAGAACATTTCATTTTTCACCGGAGAAAATCATACCACTCCTGGTGATCATGTCAAAGACATTGCTAACGTTTGTGTAATCCATGAGATAAATTAAATGGATGTTGCTATCAAATTGCTGGCATCTTCATTCAAAGGGAAGGCATTGTAATGGTTTAGGAGCCTTGGAGCTGGTTCTATCCAAAATTGGAATCAGTTATGCATAGTTCTCCATGAGTAGTTTGGAGAAAAGGGAGACAATTTGTCTCTACTAGAACAATTGACAACTATCAAGAGAGCTCCCAATGAGCAGCTGACTGACTTCAACTTCATATTTCAAAAGTCTTGGGATAGGATTGCAGTGGCCGTTAGGCCAACAGCTGAAGGTGATTTTCTATACTATCTTAAGGCTTTGAATTCTGATATTTCTATGTTAATTCAATCTATGGGAGGCACAACCTTACCTGCTACTTATAGCATTGCCATTAGGGCTGAAAACTGTCTTATTCAAGCTAGTAAGCTGGCTCCTAGGCCTCCCACGCCCTTATATCCAAACTTAGAAAATCCAAGCACTAGTCAAGCACCCAATTTGGCTCCTATTCCCACTCCTAGAAATAAAAGTTCATATGAAACTTATACTTCATCCTCTAGTGCTTCAAATGAACTCCAAGAGGTCATGAAACAATTGCAAAATTTGGGAAATGAGCTGGTTACACTCAAGAGGCAACAGTCCCAAAGATTTAGACCTTCTTATCAGCCTCAAGCTCAACCTAATATGTATCCATACTAGCCCAATAGGCCACCCAATCTAGTTGCAAATCAAAGCCAACTAAGGTCTCCCACTAATAGACCATTTCAGCCCTATAACCCCAATGTTGAATCTGCTTCTAAAGCATTAGCGCCAGTGCAAAACAACATAGCTCAAGAGTATGACTGGTGTTTTCCATACAATGAACCTCACAACCAATCTTTGTGCTTCAATGGTGCTTTGAACCAAGCCTTGATGGTGACAACTACTGGTGTAGAGGGTGAAGTGAGTCAAGAAACAAATCAGCAACAAGGGACATCTCAGCAAAACACATCTCCAAATGATACCGCACTTGTGAATTGACAAGATGAGGATTTTTTTGGCATGAATCAAATAATTTCTGAGTGTAGTAGCTAACACAAGATCAAAGAAGAGGAATATTGGTGAAGGGTAGTCATTGGCTCCAAGTGATCTACAACCTTCCATCACTCCACAAGGTGTTGGTAAACAAAATACAGTTCCAAACATGCAAGGGAAACCCAAACCACCTTCTAAACCAACTCAAATGCCAGTTGTTGCTGCCCATGCGCAAGAAAGGAACGTGCAGGCTAAACGAAAACAAAGAGATGTTTCATCCCCATTTAGCATCATTGATCAAATGAAGAAGACAAATATGAATATATCAATGTGGGAATCTTTATCCATCCTAGGCCGAAGAGATATTCTAGAAGCTGCCATGAAGAATTGGTCAACTTCAAACCAACAAGTCCATATGCAAGAGAATGTCCTCACAAATGCTGCTCAGCCTGAGGGGAATCATGGAGGAAAACAAGGTAAAGTTTTGAATCCCCCTCCATTCTATGTTTCATTAATCATTGGGGATAAACTAGTACACAATTGCATGATTGATTCTGGGGAAAGTAGTTCTGTCATGCCCAAGAAAATAGCTGATCAGCTGGGTCTCTAATATGAAGTCATATCAAAGGGGGTAGTGCAATTGGATGGGACAGAAATAGCAATGGTGGGAGTGATTAAAGGTTTGAATCTTACCTTGCATGCATGCCCCAATGTTACCGTTTTGCAAGATGGGTCAGTGATAGATTTGCCACCACTCTTTTCCCTATGCTTATCAAGGGATTTCACAGATAGAATTGGAGGCTACTTATCTACTGATTGGTCACACATGTTGTTCAGAACAAGATATGGTACTAAGGTCACAATTAGATCAGAACCAATTGCAAACTTTCACATTGAGACTCATACTCCAAGCCAAATCAATGCCAACTGTTCAGCATTTGATCAAGAAGATTATCCAAGAACAAATGAAGCTGACACCAAATTTGGAAGCATCCTAGATTTAACTCTTGATGAATGGGCAAGTAAGGTACATGATTTTGATCCCTACCAAGAAGTAGAAGAATCTGAACTAGGAGTCTATTGCATACATGAAGAAAACCACCCTATTCCTAGCATCACCAAACCATACCATAAGGATGAAAATGAGGTATGGAAATTATTTTTCGATGGATCAAGGAGTAGCTAAGGTACAGGAGGAGGAGTTATGCTTGTTTCACCTTAAGGCATCAAATATTATTCAGCTTTCCGTTTCTAGTTTTCCTGTTCAAACAACACAGCTAAATATGAGGCCTTGATTCATAGACTTCATTGGGCTAGGAAAAGGGCATAAAGAACTTGTAGGTGTTTGGAGATAGCGAGTTGATCATCAACCAAGTAAGGGGACAACATGCTACAAAGAATGACCTGCTGAAGAACTACAAGAACAGGGTATGGGATCTTGTTGAGGATTTTGAAGCTTTCAACATCGTGTCCATACCCAGGAAGAAAAATGAAGCCGCAAATAGGCTCGCAGCAGTTGGAGCAACATTTGACATGGTTGAAAACATCATAAGGGAAAAAACACAACCACATATGCATGTGATTGTGAGGCTAACAATTCCAGATAATAACACAAGCTGGCAGGTGTTTGAGATCAATCAACAGATCATCAATTTTTTACAAGAAGAGGCTGAATTCTTAGCTAGGAATCAGGATAGACTAGAGTAGCAGTATGGGGATCAAGTAGTGCAGTTGCAGATAAACAAGTTTCCTAAGGGTTTAGTAATGTTGGAGTCTATATTCAACCCTAACGACCAGTTTCATAAGGAAAAGGCTAACATACAGGTCAAGAGAGAAGATTCAGAGTGAATTTTGGTTGGGGAAGGCAAAACACTTCAAATTGGTAAAGTGGCCATTGAGCAGGAGAAATCAGATTTCATACAACTTTGCCAAGAATTTCCAGATGTCTTCACTTGGAGCTATGAAGACTTGAGAGGATTCAATCCGAAGTTGGCACAACATACCATAGAATTGGATCCAGATGCTAAGCCCATCAGGCAGAAGAAGAGACCAGTCAACCCTCACATTGAGCCTCTAATGAAGAAAGAGCTAAACAAGCTAATAGAGGCAAGCATTATATTCTAGATCAAGCACTCAAGTTGGGTTACAAACTTGGTTCTGGTCAGGAACAAGAGTGGAGGAATCAAGTTGTGTGTGGACTTCCGAGACCTCAACAAGGCATCTCTCAAAGACCACTACCCACTTCCTTCAATGGAACAAATATTGCAAGTGGTGTCTGGTTCAGAGAGATTCTCTCTCCTAGATGGCTACTTAGGGTATAATCAGATAATGGTGAAAGAAGATGACTAGTTCAAGATGGCTTTCACCACCAAATGGGGCACCTATGCCTATAAGAAGATGCCATTTGGGCTATCAAATGCTGGAGCCACTTTCCAAAGGGAAATGGATATGGCATTCAAGGGATTGATCAACAAAATAGTTCTAATATATCTTGATGACATCACTGTATTCTCAAAAAATGTAGTGGATCACCTCTTTCATTTGAGGCAGGTATTTTAGAGGTGTAGAAAATTTGGGGTATCATTGAATCCCAAAAAATGCATATTCTTGGCTCACGAAGGAAAAATTCTAGGCCATATTGTTTCAAAGGAGGGGTTAATGATTGACCCAAAAAGAGTTGAAGCAATTCGAGCGTTGCCATTGCCAAGTCATAAGAAGGATCTTCAAAGCTTCGTGGGAAGGATCAATTTTGTTTGCAGGTTTGTTCCAAACTTTGCAGCTCTTGTAAAGCCAATAACGATGATGTTGAAGAAGAGCATGACATTTAAGTGGACATCTGAAGGCAAGGAAACTTTTGAGGCAATAAAAGAGGCTATATCTCAAGCTCTGACTCTCGTCAATCTGGAATTATCCAAGGAATTCATGTTATATGCCTTCGGTAGTGGAGACACAATTTCTACAATCTTAGTACAACAAAACAAAGAAGGATTAGAACAACCAGTTGCTTTCTTCAGTCAAGGCTTGGAGGAATACGAAACTAGGTACTCTTTCATTGAAAAGCATGTCCTTGCAGTGATTAGGAGCTTAAAGAAATTCAAGCACCTAGTATTAAATAACAAGATCCAATTATTGGTCTCTCATGCGGGAGTCAAGGACTTCCTTATAAATAAGGATCTGAATGAGAAATGTGTAGGATGGATCACTCGTGTCATGGAATATGACATCGAAATTAAGGTCACTAAGCTGGTCCATGGAAAGGGATTATGTGAACAACTAGCCTTAAGTTAGCAAGTTGAAGCAGGTGATGAAAAAGAGACTGTCTTGGTATTACAGGATGGACAAGAACAAGAGAAGTGCCCGCTCCTTGTTGGACTTAGAATATGATACACTTCCTACAGGCAGGCCTATGCCCTCTAGAATCGAGCAAAGCAAAAAGGAGATACTTTAGATTACAAGCCATTCCATATGTGCTTGTTGATGGTGTTTTGTTTAAAAAAGACATCAATGGAGTTCTATTGAGGTGCATTGGGACAGGTCAAACTGAGAGAGTGTTACGATATTTTCATGATGGAGATTTTGGAGGACATTTCGCCCCACGAGTAATAGCTCTCAAGATAATGAAGGCAGGGTATTATTGGTCGAAAATGTTCAGTGATTGCCATACATGGATAAGAAAGTGCAAGAAATGTGCACTCTTCACGGGAAAAGAAAGACTAGAAATGCTTCCACTACACCCAATTTTTGTTGACCAACCATTTATGCAATGGGGATTGGACTTCGTCAGGGTCATCAACCCAAACTCAAGCCAAGTCCACAAGTGGATTCTCACAGAAACAAACTATTTCACTAAGTGGACCGAAGCAGTAGCGCTCAAAGAAGAAAATGAGTCTAACATACTAGACTTTTATGAAGGAATAGTGACCAGGTTCAGTGTGCTGGCCACTATCATATCAAACAATGCATTGGCATTCATAGGTTCCAAGATTACAGAATGGGTTGTTAAGAATGAAATCTATTTGAGCACCTCTTCAAATTATTACCCGTAGGGTAATAGACAGGCAGAGTCCACGAACAAGAATTTACTAAGGATCATTAAAAGGACTCTAGATGAAAACCAAATAACATGGCATACCAAGCTAAAATCAGCATTATGGGCTAACAGGATAACACCAAAGAGGTCTACAGGTAGTTCTCCCTACAAGTGGTCTATGGGAAAGATGCAGTATTTCCTATATCATTAGAATTACCAGCATTGGAGCTCATGAAGCAGTTGGAGTTGTCTGAGTTCGAACCAATGGAGGATAGGTATGCAGAGTTGATGGAATTGGAAGAAACAAGAGAACATGCAGTTCAAACGATTGAGAAGGATCAGGCCTTAGTAAAAAGATGGTTTGATAAGAAGGCAAGAGCAAAGACCTTCCAGGAAGGGGACCTAGTCCTGAAATGGGATGCAAATCGGGTAAAACTAGGAAGGCATTCCAAGTTTGATGCCATTTGGAGTGGCCCCTACATGGTCACGAGATGTAAAAGTAGTAATGCCTTCCAATTGTCTACATTGGATGGAGAAGAACTTCCGATTCCGGTTAACGGAATCTATCTTAAACATTGCTACTAAAAGGAAAAGCTTTACCCTTGTAAATATTAGCCTAGATTTTAATTCCTCTAAGTGCGGATGCACATTGTCTTGTTGTAGTTAGGTTTCAATTTCCCTAAGTGCCTGGCACAGGTTTTGATGCTCTCAAGTTGAATTTCTACAGTCCAGTGTGCTCTCGAAGAAGGAGTTGCGGTATCAGGCCTGGGATTAGAGATCAAGTTGGTTTCAAGTTATTGCTTATGACTCCATGCCCAATGGATTGCTAAAAGGCCACTGATCTTCTACCTAGCAGGCAGGTGATCCTATTGAGTCACAAAATTTTTGTATATATCTCCCCCCTGGGTAAATAT
This sequence comes from Taxus chinensis, assembly GCA_019776745.2. Lineage (NCBI taxonomy): Eukaryota > Viridiplantae > Streptophyta > Pinopsida > Cupressales > Taxaceae > Taxus > Taxus chinensis. Next base: position 106,089,752 of record CM034156.1, read on the forward strand.
AGTCAAGAGCAAAAGAATATGGAAATCAAGGAAAATCGAAATCCTTCATTTCAGGTTTTGAAAGTGCATTGCATGGTCAAAAACTTGACATTTTTTGCATCACCAAGTGCCTCTAGCGCACATCAGAAGGTGTCAAAATGTGAAAATTCATGCTCTGGCGCAGGTTGGGGGTGCACATCAGAAGGTGTCGACATGCGAAAATTTGCGCCCTGGCGTAGGTTAGGAGCGCACATCAGAAGGTATCGACATGCGAAAATTTGTGCCTTGGCGTAGGTTGGGGGCACATATCAGAAGGTGTCAACATGTAAAAATTAACGCCCTAGCATAGGTTGGGAGTGCACATTAGAAGGTGTCGACGTGTAAAAATTTGTGCCCTGGTGTAGGCTGGGGGTGCACATCAGAAGGTGTCGACATGCGAAAATTCACGTCTTGGCGTAGGTTGGGAGCGCACATCAGAAAACTTCAACACCACATTTTCAGCACCTATGGCACACATAAGAGTATGTCAACATAAGGATGGATGCACTGAGGTGCATCTTCAGGAGGCACAACATTTTGAGCGTTGACACCTGACAGAAAGCAAACCCTGACACAAATATTCAAATGGCCATAAATTTTCACAGGGATCTCGGATTCATGCAAGGTTGGACTTTTCGGAAATCTTACAAGGTCCTTTATCCAAATACAATTGGATATCTTTAATTGAGTGAGATCAAGTTCTTCAAAAATTCAATATACAATTCGCCATTTTTTGGGTTTGCTAGGGTTCTCACCTACCGCCATAATGAGATGAATTAAATACAGCTTAGAGGTAGTTGAGGTAGATTTGGAATTCCTCTCTCTTCCCTCTCTCATTCTTCCTATAAATTGTAAGGAGGGGCTTCTTTCTAAAGGTTGGACATTCTTGTTTTGCCCCTCCCTTCTTCTCTTTGGCAGGTGAATTTGTGGAGTCTAAACCTCCCATCTAAAACTGTAATGCAACTTTGCATTACTTGGCATTTTGTAGTGTATTATATCAATCTTTGGAGCAAATAATGCATGTCTGTGTATGATTCTCGACCCTCTCTGTGTTCATTTGCATCCTATTGATCTTTCACAGTAAATCTGGTTATTTGTGCATGATTTTGCATTACATTTTAATGGTTTGTGTTTATTGGCAAGACATATGTTTCTTCATTCCTTGGTGCATCACCTTTGTTAGTTTAGGTTTATTTTTATGCATCTTCTTACCCTGTCTCCTTGGCAAGTTAGATTAGGTTTTTGAGTAAACCCTCTAAATTTTTATGTGTGCATCTAAACAGAGGGATAGGAACCAGCCTTCATCCAGAGAGTTTTTCCATTTTCTTAAGGTCCCATACTTGGGAAAATCTCCATGTTATGCAATCGAAATGAGAGTCTCAACCCATCGAGTTGTAGACATTCAGGGGTACTGCGATTCGCCATCAACATTATATTTCTTAGGAGTTCATTTTGAGATATTGGTGAGGACTGGGGTTTTTAGTTTGGTCTAAGACCCTACCCCTTTAACAACTTTACTCCTAGTGTTATATTCCTTTTCATGGGCAACTGTACAACATTCATTAACAACTGCCTATCATACTTAGAAGGGATTCCTCTATCATAGTTTTTAATCATTAATGCCCTTAAGTATTCAAAATCATTACTAGGTAATTCAAAAGATTGTACCATATATATTTCAAAAGTATGAGAGGGAGGAAGGGGTGATACCCGGTGGATGTAATCCTAGAAATCTGCAGTAGTTCTGGCACTGATTAATTCAGTCAAAGTTTCTCCTTGTTGTGAGCTTATAGAGCACCCCACCATGCACACATCATCATCAGTGTCATCATCAGCTTCCTTAACTTATTTGTCTTCATCACATGGGGCATGTGGAAAGAAGCATCTCTCACACCACTCAATTTCATTGGCTTCTTCCACAACAAGAACTTTGACAGTTAAAGGATCAGACACAGTTCTATTCTCATGGGCTTGGGGCTATCTATTTCCTGATCCCACGAGTCCTTTTCCTCTATCATTAGATATCTAATCACCTCTGGTATGATTGGAAAATATTTCTTGACCTTGTGGCCTGTGCTGACCCTGGGAACCTTGTCCAATCCTCTTCCTTGCTCTGGCCAGTTTATAGGAGATTTCCTTAACAGCTCTGGCCAAAGTTTTCACAACCTCCTCTAGATCCACAGATTTACTTGACTGAGGATTCTCTAGATTGACTAGCTTGATGCCTTCTCTCTAAGGAGGTTTACCAATTTCCTTGATGTTGTTTTCAATCTGTAAAGCGATGGTGAAGGCCTACCTCAGTGTTGCTAGGTTCTTATCCCTCAAATAATAGGCAACCTTCTTATCAAAAGCATCAGAGTATTTTTTTAAACAAGAAACATCACTTGGCCTCAGGATCACATGTAGCTTATTTAGGGTCTTATTGAACCTTGTATTGAAGTCATGAATAGACTCATTAGGATTCTTTTTTATGTTTTCAAATTATGATAAAAGAAACCTAGGGTCTATTTTATTTCCATACTATAATCTAAAAGCATTCTTCATTTTTGTCCATGAATCAATGGAGTTGTTTGGAAAATATTTATACCAATCCCGTGCATCCTCCTATAGAGTGTGAATAAACAATTTTATGTACACATCCTCAAATTCAATCTCAAAGTCTTCCATCATATTGAAAAAAATATTTAAGTGTTAATCCCCAGTAATGACATTATTTCCTTGAAATTTAGGAAGTCTATTTCTAACATCTTGGGGCACAACATTTGGATATCCAACCATACCTCTAAAATCTACAGGACCAAAAGTGTTCACAAAAAACAGAGGTTTGGGTGGGGGATGGGCCATATTGTTTTGGGGAGGTGATCTTACAGGAGAAACATAATGATGAGGAGTGAGGGGTCTGTGGGTCACATGAATACAATTCTAAAAATGAATGTTCTATAGAAACTTCGTTTCTTGGAAGATCCTATCAGCTTTGGAGAACATAGGGACAAAATGAGATGTAAATTTTTCAAATACAAAAGAAGGACCCTCTCCAATTGGAGAATTCAGATTTACAAAGAGACTACCTGATTTAGAAGCACTTGAGGAAGTAAGGAAATCTTTAATGACATGCTGATCAGTTTCCACAATTGATAACTCTTTTCTTGAATTCTGATCTCCAACAACTTTCTAGATTCTTCCTCCTTTTGAATTCATCTTTCCTAGCTCTAGAAATAGCTTTTTGACAGGGTCTCTAGTGAAGAAAGATATTCTTCCTTCCAGATTTTCAAATATTAGTCATAAATTACAATTGACAGAGGTTAAGACACTAACATTTATAAAAAAAATCATTCAATATGGAGTCACCACTAAGGTATTTCACCTTAGTTGTGTAATGCACTAAAATTGATCTGTCAAATGTCTGTCAACACTAAATTCATGCAAAGATTCATAGATTTGACCCTCCTTTACCCATATTTAACATTTTTGATGTCAAATTAGTGCAAAAAACCAATAGGAACTTGAAATGTTGCATGTAAAAATAATTGTAACTTTTCTCAATTCTTACAAATCGGGACACAAGATGACGTTTCAACAACGTATTTGCACTTTAAAATTTGTAATAAGCATTAATAGGGCTGAATATAAGAATGAAAATCAGTTCCCTAGCAACGACACCATACTAGTGTAGGTATCCAAATTGATTCTCCCTTGGAAACCAAGCATTATCACAGATTTAGCAAGACACTGAGAGACATGAAAATCTTATTGTGATTCATTTTGTAGCCGGGGAGGGGATTTTTCTGACTCTTTGTCACTCGGGCATAAGAGAAATTGATAGCACCTCCATTAAGGATTTGATCTATCCTCACTGATTTAGGCCGTGCCTTGTGACCAGGGTGAGAGGACCCATTTTGTAACCTTTGTTAGTGAAGGAGAATTAAGATATCCTTCTTTACACCAATATGAAAGGAGACCCTAAGAAAATATGATCAATGCACCATAATTTAACTCTCACAAGTTTTCACTTCTAAAGAATGGTGATATTTCCTAAACAAGGCTAAGGTTACTAAAGACATTATGGGATCATGATTGCTTCTGCATATTTTGGCAGTAGAATTTATACATTTGTGGACATACACGGAAAACAGAGGTTGTTCAAGTAGGATTCATTATTTTGAAAAATTTTGGTAGGAGATTAAGCAGGATAAAATTGATCATGCAAGATATTTGAGAACCTTCACAACAATTTGAATACTAAATGACATAAAACTTCAGAATAGCTAAAATATCCCTTTAACCAGAAAGTGTGCATCAATGGAGGCCCAGATTTTCACGGTTTCACACAAAATCAAAGAATTTAACATGAAGGCTCGAGGTAAAGACTCAATTAAACATTAAGACCCCTGGTTCCTCATGCCTAAGACACACTCAAAGGCTTATAGACAATCTTTATCAAAAAATGACAGTGAATTGATTTTAGATTGTTTATCTCATTACAGGATGAAGGCTCTTCTTCATAATGAAATTGGCAAATGCCAATAAAATATCACAGGGATGAGATCCTATGTGATTTAGAGGGATTTTAACACAATATTTCAATAGGAACAAGAAAAACTACTTGCATACATTCTTAAATAAAGCAAACACAAATCATGGCTGAAGATTAGACATAGATTAATTCGAAGTTGATTAGATTGATTAGTAGGGGAAAGTTTCTTTGAATAGTCTCAGAGATTGTCAATGGTTTTACACTCAGCAACCAACTTGACATGATTGAAATCTAAAACACAAGAAATCTAACAGGTTTCTTTGATTGTTCTCTCAGAAAGATAGGGATTTCTCAAAATTTCTCTTTAAGAATTCAACCCCCGGCCCTTTGCAAGAGTATCCTCATTGCATTTATACAATTTCACTCATTCACCCATCCCAAATTTCCCCCCCAAAAAGTATAATATTTGAGGAATCCTTTTCTTGTTACCAATTTGCCTCAGAAAGTGACATTTAAAAAATTTACACCCGATAGCTACCAGGTGGAAAAATCATGAACTAATCATGTTTCTTAGACCCTCGACTAATGAGTTGAGATGCCATGCCATAACTTTTTAACAGTCCTTCTAATCATTCTTATTATTCTGTCATGTAAGAAATCCCCATTTTAATCATTTTCTGGATGGCAAAGTATAGTTGGATCTGAGAGGAAATCCTTTTCACCCTCGATGGCAACACCTATTTTCATCCCTTTGTTGCCTGCAACCTTCATCATTTCACCCTTTTCCCATCTCTGTCCTTTGAAACTCTGCTCCGCATATCTAGCTTCTCTGGTAATTCATGTTTTTGCAAGTTCCTGAGCAATTCCAACTTCAAAATATCAACCTTTATAATCCTTGGACTCACAAATTAAGTCTCCTAAATCAATTCAATGGTACACTTTATAGACAAAAATGACAAGGAATTTCATAAAAAAAATGATGAGAAAACAATGCGTATTCACATCTCCGGGAGTCTTGGAGTAAAAAATGGTGGAAAAATTAGATACATTGCAAAACAACCATTGATTTTTCTGCTTTCTCAACTTTATATTAGAGTTTGTCCACGCTGTTTCCTTGGCACGCAACATACAAAGGTGAAGTTCAAGAGAAAAATTTCCAAACAAGCACAGACCTTCCATGTGCCCTAGGCCCAAGAAGAATGCCTTTTGGCCTTTGAAAAATTCTCAGTATAAAAGGAGCCCAACAGAAGTCTCCATTGTGTCTCACTTGGGGCAAAATTTTGATATGGTGCCAAAAAATCAGAGACCCTAAACAAGCGCATGGGCTCATCAAGTGTCTGAGTCTGGTAGATTTTATGTGAAAATTTTTTAAGGACATAGAAGAAGGCACCATGTGTCTAGGGTCTGAGATATTTTTCCTTGGCCGATTGAAAATTCCAAGCTAAGGGCAAAGTGAGTGGAAATCTTCTAAGTGTCTTCATGGCACTCTCTCAAAAATAAAAATTCAGAGGCAGGTCCCCAAACTAGGTGCAGGCCCTTCATGTGTCCAAGGCCTTTAGAAAGTTTCTTAAAAAATTTTAAGTATAGAGAGGAGTTAGTCAGAACCCTCCACATGTCTCCTTGGTGCAAATTTGAGATGGTTCCCGAAAGTGGAGACCCTAAACAAGCACGGGCCCACCACTTGTCCTCCTTTGGTGTAACTGCTAAGGTAAGACCCAAAGGTGGATCCTAAAATGAGAACTGGTCCAACCACTTAATCTGTCCATGGTCTATCAAACTTGCACCAACCACAATAAAAAAATGTCTAAGTCTAGGTAGGGTAAGCAGAAACCTCCACGGTGTCTCCCTGACGTGCAACTCCAAATCTCAAACCAAGAGGAAAATTTTCATATGAGACCATTGACCCTCCACCATGAACAAGACTCTGATTTGAAGTGGGCCTTAGAGTTTTAAAATGTCCTTCCGAACCGCATCCAATCAGAAAGGACCATGTTTCCACATATGCTAAGATATAAATTTGATAGGGAAAACACACCCGTCAAACTGTAAAATGTAGGGAAACCACCAAATGTGCATCCTGAAAATGAATCTTTCTTTAAGGGATAAGAGATATTTCAACAACATACAAATGAAGGCCCAAATTTTGATGCCTCCATTCGGGGATCCAATCATAAAGGGAAGACAGAGCTCGTAGATATTGGGACAGAATTTTTAGAGCAAACGGGACAAGATAGAAATTGAGCTGTGGAACAGAGTCGACAGGAAGGGAAGAAATTCAAAATGGGGCAGAGCCATAGAAGGTGTACAAATGTATTTGACATGGACAAAGGAATGGCATTTTAAAGATTTCAACTTTGAAGGTGGTACTCAACCTAAAGGAAAGTGCCATCCCTCCATCATGGAAACCAAATGAATGACAAAAATTTTCATTAGCCGTTGAAAATTCTTCGAGCCAGCGGAAGATGACCATGTGCCCTCAAACTGCACAACTTCAAAGGTATAATACAAAAGCAGGTCTCCAAATTGAGCACGCAGATCTTCCACCATAGTCCCAACATCACTTGACTCAAGCAGTGATTCACTTAGGAGCCTGCATAATCGGGGACTAAGTATAAGAGCATCGGCAGAGGCCTCTACGTGTCTCAGGTAAAAATTGGACAACTTGAACTCGTACACTAGGTCCAAAGATGCAGAGACTCGATTCAGTTGTGGCTAGGCACGCCATGTAGTTAGGGACCGCTGAACAAGGTAGTCGGCCATTTACAAGTTATAACTAATCTATAGAAGGGTCAGCGAAATCCTCCACGTGCATCGTCCATGCAAGTTCCAAAGTCTGAAATTTGGACTTCAGAGGTGGCAAACTTTTCAAGTGTAGCGCTAAAGCCTCCATGTGTCCAGGACTAAAACAGTATGACCCCTAACCAAACAAAATGTCTGACATCGTCAAAACCTAATGTTTTAGACTTTCAGGAAGCGGGAAGGTGGGTCGCCAGAGGCCTGATTTGAGATTTTTTGGATTCTTCAGCGTTCAAAACAGTTATTAAAGTGATAACAATTAAGCCACACCTCCACCGAATGTCCTAGAGAAGCCGAACGTGTTCAAAAGCTTGGAATTACAAGGGGGCTTTAGCGGGTCATCGTGGGAAGGATTTCTCACCAGAAGCAAACCGAGGCACCTAATTTCGGAGAACTTTTCGCTAAAGGTTTGAAAATGTCAAGGATTGGTGGGCTCAGGATGATTTCTTTTCCTGAAGTGGGTCTGCAGGGGAAGTTTTGAAATTCTGAAAATCTAAAAATTTCAAACTTGTCAGCGTTGCAGGAGTCTTCGGGGTTTACAATTCTGGCAAGTTTCATAAAGCCCTACAATTTCACTTGCGGGGCCACAGGTCTTAAATTATGTGGTAAGAAGTGAACTATGGGCTTACGGGGATGCGGGTTGATTTTTGTACTTTGCCTAATTTTGTTTAAAGGTCCACTAAATCTTAAATTGGTTTCAGGTTGCATGGACCCATTTCAAACTTCGAAAAGGTAGATTTTCAACTCATTTTTGTATAGGCAGAATGACTTACCCCAACATTCAAATGGCCATATCTTTTTGATAAAATGCTCAAAATTGCATCAAAGAAAGGCATCATTAGAAAGATAACGACCTCCTCTATGCCATGGAGGACTAAAACCCTAATTTTGAGAAGGACTAGGTGGGTAAAAAATTAACAAAATGTCAGTTCATGCCATTAATATATGAGGGGTGATTAGACTTCAACAACTGGATCAGATTTGATGAAGCTATCGCTGACTTCTTTTCTTGCCCAATAAGCCAAACAGACATATGAGCGGTATGGACTTGATAGAATGTGGTCATCCATCATTGCAAGGGAATTGATGGCTGGTAGTTGAGATTCCAAATCAGATTTCCCACTTCTTCTCTTCTCCTCTCTTCGCTTCATTTATAAAGGTAAGAGCTTACCTCATTGTAAAGGGTTGGAAATTTTGATTTGCACCCTCCCTCTTTATTTGGTTTGTAAGTGAACTTGTGGAGTTCAAACCTTCCATATAAACTGTAAAATGCAATCTTGTCTCTTGACACTTGTAATGCACTGTATCAAATCTATGGAGTAATAATATAAGTCTGTGGATGAATTTTAGCCCTCTCTTATGTTCATTTTTTATATTCTAATCTCTCATTGCAATCTTGGTTATCTATGCATGGTGGTTGTATTACACATTTTAAATGGTTTGTGTTTAATAGAAAATAAGGTATTTAGAATTCCTTTAGTGCATCACCTTTATTAGTTTAGATTTAGTTTCTTGTAATCTTCTTAACTCTATATCCTTGGCAAGTTAGAGTAGATTTTAGAGTAGATCCTCTACAATTTGTATGTGTGCATCATAATAGAGGAATAGGAAATGACCTTTATCTGAGGAGCTTTCCCGATTACAAAGTCCCACACTTTGGGAAAAGCTCCATATTATGCAATCACACTAAGAATTTCTAAAAATAGTTTGTGAGAATCAAATTAGAAATGAGGCACCATGAAGTAGTTTCTCTCAAATGGAATCGTGATAGCTCCAACAATTGCAAGGAAAATTGATCAGTAATGGAAGAACTTGCTTAACAGAAATAAAGCTTGCATATAGAGGAAAGATAGCAGAGTGTCTTGGCATGCTCATAAATGAATAGAAAAAGGGTACATATAGGGTGCTAAGTAACCCTAGTGCATGACACACATGAAACCCTAAACCTAACTCATGTGAGATGACCCTCTAATATGATAGGAGGACACATATGATAACTTACACTAACACCCCCCTTCATCGGAGCTGGGGTAGTGGCTATGATGAGTCAGACGGAAAGAGAAGACACTCCTAAACAACTAAGAAATATTTTTCAATGGGGCCCAACAACTAAAGGCCTGATAAGGTGCCCATATACAAATAACATCTTCCTAGAAGAAGAAGAAGAAAAGAAGTCCCAAACAGTGAAGGAAAACCCAGTTGGAAAAACATCCACCACAAGAGAACAAAAAAATCCCTAATCTAAGAAATATGCCAAAGATGGGTCCTGGCCATAGACTAGCCTAAAAAGGTACCCATGTACAAAGGAGCAATCTCTCGGAAAGATGAAGAAGAGAGAAGAAGAGGGAGACGAGAGGGATGCAAAAGATGCCATAGACGGATATGAACTCTGTAACTCTAAGAAGTCCCCCAGAATAATGTCGATCACGAGATCCTCTACCTCGGGACTGAAGAAGAACCACCCACACAGAACTGTGTGCCTACCCTTGGGAAGGACAGAAATGATGTGCTAGAAGTCAACCCACTCCACGAAGGAAACTAAAGGCAGTAGCATGAAGAACTCTAAATCTAGTCCACAAAAGTGTGACATGGGTCTGACAAGTGAGTACGAAGAAACCGAAGGTAATGTCACGAGTGTATAATTGTCAGAGTATGAAGGGTGAGCACCTGTAGAAAGGATGTCCAACTGATGTGAAAGTAACAAAACATCCTACACAACAGAAAAGGGGTCCACAAGTAAGGGTGGATCAATGAAGGTCTCTGGAAAAGTGGAAGTGGCAAGAGTCTCAGAAGGGGCACTCCCAACAATGGAGATGATGAACTCATCTAAAATACCTGTAGATGGATGAGGAACCTGTAGTACATCACAAGCGTGCTCTACGAAAAGATGACTAAGGTCAGGCAGATACTCATCCCAATGAGGGGGATCAACAAACAGAAGAGCGATGTCAGATATGTATGAGTCATCCAAGGAAGGTTGAGGAGTGAAATGGGATTCAAACACTGAAGGTGGAAAAGAGGTGGGTGTGATGACTGTATGATATTGTATAAGAGACTGCTTAATATATGATGAGATGTGGGATGTGTCAAAACTCTCTGGAATGGTGAGAGAAGGAGGATAAGATTCCTCTATAGTACTCTCGTCATTAGAATTGGGTACACAATCCTCGTCATCAAAAGTAGAACCAAGCGAGTTTGTGTCAGTGGAACTGTCATCACACGAAAAAATAAAGGAGACAACTGAATCAGCTGTAAGAACAACGGTGGCAGTATGTGAAGGGTCTCCATACAGGGATTGAAGAATGCTCCAGACATAGTGGGGTGGATCTGAGTTTGTCACGTGAACCCATTGAGATGTAGAGACATGCATCATCATGTGACCAAAAACACAGTCATAATTGTTGAGAAAATGATTAAGATGACGATGATCAGTGGGTGTAGGAACTGGCCCAAGCAATAAGTGAGAAAGACCCTTGCAGGTGAAGTAATGTTCCATAGAAGCATGCCAAGCTAAATAGTTCTCTCTCCCACTAAGAATTGGTGGAGGCTGTAAGGCGATCCTATGACGCTCAAGTCTGGAAAGAGCACCCTCCATGATACAGAATCGAAAAGTGCAAGATGCACAAATGTAAGACGTCGGACTCGGCCGATAATGCGTCTACATGTAATACAACACCCATGAAAATATAGAAACCCCCCTGCTTTCGGCACTTTATAGTTTAGTGCGTTGAATACAATCGGGTCCGAGCATGTGTTGTAAAACACTTGGTAACTCACCTTGCAATCAGTGTAATAACGTGCAAGAGAGGAGACCACAATCATGTTTTGTGGAGCGCAACAAAGTGACACCGTAAACAAGCACAAATTGTAAAAAACTAGGAAGGATGTGAAATCAAATCCTGGTTGTGAGAAAAAGTGTCTCACGTTGTAAATGAGTACCCCCTTGCTGCAGATTGTGGTGGACGCGCTCACTAGTCGCAAGCAATAATAAGGGTAAAATACAATTTGACAAACTCAAGATGATTCCATATGATCTTCAGAATGCCGGAAAGGCATGCGGAAGACAAAGAGGTGCTCAGAGTGATACTGCACACTTGAGCGCATGATTAGTAAAAAAAATCGACACTAATGCCTAAAAAAATTATCGTTTAGAAACGTCCAGTTTAGCTAATTTGAGAGCTTTTGGAGTTAAAAAAATGATATTTTAACGTTAATTTAAAGACAATTTTTTTAAACATTTACTAACCATGAATTATAATCGCAAATAAAATTTTTTAATTAATTACGATTATTTAATATCTAACTAAAAAATTAATTAAATATTAATTAAGATTTTTTTTTAAAATCCTAATTTAAAAAATAAAAAAAAATACTTTCCATCTTTAATTTAAATTATACTAACTAAAAAAGTTGAAAGACGATTTAGAAAGTATATAATTTAAAAAAAAGAAATCTTTTTTAAAAAAACTAACTAAACGAAAGTATTAAAAACTTTTTCTTTTTTTAAAAAAGATTTTGCAAGATTAAAAAAAAAGAAAGCATTTAATAAAATACTAACAAAAATAAATAAAAACTCACGATTCCGTTGGAGTGCAAATACTTTGTGGTGCCTCATTTCCAATTTGATTCTCGCAAACTATTTTCATGGTATCAGAGTTGCATGACTTGCCGTCACACCAAAAGCTCGAACTTATGGTGGAGAGGGATCTCATCGTGTTATTCATTTGTTATGCTAGTACCCTCCCGCATGATGGAGCCGGGTATACACCCAATCAGGCCCAACGACATATTAAGAGGAAGTGCCACCGGGAATTTATTGGGAGGTCACCCATCCCAGCACTACTCTGGGGCTGGCACCCTTAACTGCCTGGTATTAGAGATAAATGATTTTCCGTCACACCAAAATTTCGAGCTTTTGGTGTGACGACAATTCGTGTAGCTCTGATACCATGAAAAGAGTTTGCAAGAATTGAATCGGAAACGAGTCACCATGAATTAGTTGCACTCCAATGGAATCATGATAGCTCCAGTGATAGCAAGGAAAAATTGATCAGTAATGGAAGAACTTTCTCAATAGAAATAAAGATTGCATATAGAGGAAAGACAGCGGAGCATCTTGGCATGCTCATAAATCAATAGAAAAAGGGTACATATAGGGTGCTGAGTAACCCTAGTGCATGACACACATGAAACCCTAAACCTAACCCATGCGAGATGACCCTCTAATATGAGAGGACACATAGGATAACTCACACTAATAGTTTCAACCCATCGAGTTGCAGACATTCAGGGGTGTTATGATTACACATCAACATGATGGATGGGGGTCTCCACCACATAGTCCAGTAGGTGGAGAATGGTGAGAAACATATAGATCACCACAGAGATCACATGCGAGACATATTGATCAAGGTATAGGGCATCTAGTTTCCTTGATGCAACAATTGCAATATATCACCATAGAGAGGGACCACTTAGCCACCGAGAGAGTACAGTGGGAAATATAGCACGCATAGCTATATGAATATGTGGCTAGACTGATAGGAGAGTGCGATGCGCTCTAATATGCGGCCGTAGCAGAAGGTTCTTAGGACATAGTATTTGATTTTGCATAGTCACTGGTGAGGCTACTTATTATAGGGAATTATATCATTGGGACGTTCCAGAGGGATAGAGGGCCGCATATTTTAGTAAGCTATCCGATAGCTAGTTTAGGTTGAGATCATATATTCCATCTTGATTAGCAAGATCGGTATAGATGTCGCTACCTAACTAGAGGCAAGCTATCTCGAGTCATAGGGGAGGGAATCCCAACATTGGTGAGAGTCATCAATGACTCTTTATTAGACTCAAGTACTCTTTTAAATGTATGCCTCGTGATGTAGGAACGAATTTTATCATGTGTGTGTGTGTGTGTGTGTGTGTGTGTGTGTGTGTGTGTGTGTGTGTGTGTGTGTGTGTGTGTGTTATTTTTATGCCTCAAGATGAAGGAACATTTTTTATCCATGCCCATGATGGCTTATTGTATCTGATTTATATCAAGACACATTTTTTTGTACATAAACATTGATGTTTATATGGGTATATGATGATGATGGAATGTGTTTACCTATTGCATTTTATGTGGATGATGAAAAGTTTTAAGGTCAGCTATATTACTAGAATCTTGGTTATGCTCACCTATTTTAAGGTAATTTTGGCCCTTGGTTTCAATTTCTAGTGTTTTCAATCCATTTTAATTACCTTTTACTGTTCATTTTTATGTCATCAAAGATATTAATATAGTCGTGATTTAATTGTAAGAAATCTATAAATATATAAGTGCCTCGATGCAATTCGGAAAATGAATTAAAAGATGATGCAAAGAACATTTTATTGATTTGAGTAAATAAATACCATCCATGTACAAAATAAGGATTCTAATCATTTATAAAATAACTTGTAGCATTTTACTTACATTGCATTCTTTAAGGCTTGGAACATTTGCATTACACTATAATATATTCTGAAATGTATTATACTTAGTGTGTTGATTTTTGAACTGTTCAAAATCTTGGTGGCCTACTAATAATCAAGGAATAATATAGGTCCCCATTAATTCCATCAAATTTTTAAATTTTTACAATATTTTGTAGACATTTCAAGGAAGGATGCATATTTCATAGAAAATTGCAACATATTTCCTAAAAGAGAGAAAGGTTTTGTTAGTGCAAAATCACAGCACCCCCAAATGAGTTCTATATATATGATTTTCTAAGGCATAGTAATTTGGTGTGATCTACATAACATTGAAATTTCCACAAGGTGTGGGACTTTGCAAGATGGAAAAGATCTCCAGATTAAAGGCTAGTTCCTAATCCTCTATTTGGGTGCATACATGAGGACTTACAGAGGATATATTTCTATACCTAATCTAAAATTTTCCAAGGAGATAGGGATAAAAGAGATATAAGAAATAAGAAATAGCTAAACTACAAGGTGATACACTGCAAGAATGATGGACACTAGTTTTTCTTATAGACACAAACCAACAAATTACTTGCAATAATCGAGCACAGATAACTAGATTGATAATGAAAGAAAAAATGCAAGCAAAAGAGACAAAAAGGATCTAAAAATGATCATAGATGTGTTTTATTACTCTGCAGATTGATACAATGCATTACAAAATAGCCAGGAGGCAAGAAACATACTGCAATTTTAATGGAAGGCCCATAAATTACTTTGGTAGAAGAAAAAGGGAATCTAAAAAACAACGAATGTCCAACCCTTTACAATGAATCCCGCCCCTGCATTTATAGATTAAATCCGAGAGAAGAAAGAGAGAGATGAGTGGGAAAATAAGTTTGAGGCTCAACCACTGTTGTTAATTCCTCTGAAAAAATATGCCCCCAAATCCGTCTTGACTGCATCAGTCTCTGGTTCGGTGCCTCAAAGAAGGAGGAAACGACGGAGCAGATCGGGTCTGATATGGTTGTTAAGGTAGATAGATCCCACATCAATGGTCCTAAAGATGTTTTCCCCATTTTCCTTTACCTAACTCCCCCAAACTTAAAGTTTCAGACTTCCATGGCGTGGGTGAGGCTGATATTTTTCCAACGGTGTCAGATTTACAATATTTCGAGCCCTGAGTCGAAAGATATGCCCCTTTGAAGTTTGTATTGGGTCCATACAAATGGGTGGGAAAACAATTTGAAAAGTGGGTTCCCCTTTTAATATGGGGCACGTGGCAGCCATATTAGGGAAAAATCGGGCTTACGGGTCTGTGATTTACCTTTTTCCCCTTTTCTGCAAAACGTAAAAACTCCAAAAAACCCCGCGGCCCCGAAGCTCCGCTTGGATACGTGGCACCCTTTGGTTGGCTGGGGAGGTGCACTTCAAATTTTACCTCTGTGATTTTTTGTCAAAAGGAAAATTTTCACCTTTTCCTCCCACTCCCCACTTTCCTTGACTCGGGCTCAAATGCTGACTTTTTCCTTTTGGTGGAGTTGTGGCCCATTTTGTAACTTTTATCCTTTTAGGATAACAAGGGGCAAAAAACCAACTTTCCCTCTGCCACCCTGCTTTCCTAGGACACACGGAGGTCTAGCACTTTCTTGGAGACCCTCTATCTATTCTATCTTTGAATTAGTTCCATTTAGACACTTGGCAACCTCCACTGGCCTGGCCTATGCATTGAGTATTCAACAGACTTTGCCCCTTTTTTAGACTAGACAGGTGGCGGCACCGCGCTTGCTTGAAATCCTGATTCAAAATTCTCCTTTAGAGGAGTGTCAAGTTGACACTTGTTGGCCTCTACTAGTCTATGGACTTTTAAATGGTCCCTCTTACCCTTTTTGGACTTTGGGCTACGTGGTGAGCTCATGCTCATTTGGGTCTCCACCTTGAGACTAATTCTTGGAGATGCGCCACACTGACACTTGGCATTCTCCGCTTACACTTTTATACTTATCCAATTTTAAGTCCCACCCTATCCACGTTTTGACTATGTTTGACCATTTGCGACGTCTAGGGTTGGTGCAAGTTTAAGTCTCCGCCCTAGGCTCCCATTTCATATTTGCGCTGAGCTAACACCTGGCACCTTCTTTCTTAGTTGAAGACTTTTCAATGGCCCCACAACTTTTGGGATTCTGGATGCGTGGAAGCCTGATGCTCGTTTGGCTTCTTTTTCTAGATTTAACTTTGGAGAAGTTCCACGTAGACACGTGGTTCTCTTCGTTGTCTCCTCCATACTTAGTCATTTCTTGGGCTCTTTGCTGAACTGTTTTGAATTTGAAGGCTTGAAATCTTCACCATTTTTTTCCCTTTCTTGCTCTTGGTTCCTCTGCGGCACTGCCCCTTCTTTTTCGACCCTGCTATTCCACTGTTGAGTCCTTCTGTGGCCCATTTACAAGACCAGAATGAGTTTCTCAAGTTCCTTTTATGTGGGATCGTGCCGATGCAATATTTGGCCTAGAGGGAAAAAAATGGATAAAAATTTGGTGAATCACAGGGGTATCTACCTGCTAAATGAAAAGACCATTTTCCTTGTCATATCTGTTGGGCATGGAGTCAAGAGCGATGGTCTGATATTAATCCTACCTCTAATTCACAAACTTGGTTGTTTTCCCTCTCAATTTTCATAAGAAATCTCGAAACTAAGGTTTCTGAGAGTAGAATTTTTTTTTGACCCGGAGCTTCCTCTGTCTCTCTGAATGGATTACATAAGAGAAAAAAAAAAACACCACAACTATGTATAAAATTTGTATTCATACATGCTCCAAATAGAGCATGCAGAGCATACAAAGCACTTAGGAGAAAAGCAAACTAAACTACATCAAGACAATGTGCACAAGCACTTAGAAGAAAAGGAATTAACTAATATGTACAAGGTGATAACCTTCCTTCTAGTAGTAGTGTTTAAGATAGATTTCACTTACCAAAATCTGTAGTTCCTCACCATCCAATGTAGAAAATTGGAAAGCATTGCTACTTTTACATCTTGTGACCATGTAGGGGCCACTCCAAATGGCATCAAACTTGGAATGCCTTCCTGGTTTTTCCCAATCTGCATCCCATTTCAAAACCAGGTCACCTTCCTAGAAGGTCCTTGTTTTTGCCTTCTTGTCAAAGCATCTCTTGATTGAGGCCTGATTCTTCTCTATTGCTTGGAGTGCATGCTCTCTAGTTTCTTCCAATTCTATTAGTTCCACATACCTGGCTTCCATCGGTTCAAATTCAGACATCTCTAGCCACTTCACAAGCTCCAATGCTGCCAACTCAAGTGATATAGGAAACACTGCCTCCTTCCCATAGACAAGTTTGAATGGAGAGCTGCCTGTATATCTCTTAGGTGTTATCCTGTTAGCCCATAAGGCCGATTTGAGATTTGTGTGCCAGGTTCTCTGATTTTCATCAAGAGTTCTTCTGATGATTTTTAGTAGGTTCTTGTTTGTGGACTTAGCTTGGCCATTACATTGAGGGTAATAGTTTGATGAAGTGCTCAAGTAAGTCCCATTCTTAATAGCCCATCCTATGATCTTGGAACCTATGAATGCCAATGCATTGTTTGATATAATGGTGGTTGGCACTCCAAATATGGTCACTATCCCTTCATAGAAATCTAGTATACTAGACTCATTAGCTTCCTTGAGTGCCACTACCTCAGTCCACTTGGTGAATAATTTGTTGCTGTCAGAATCCATTTGTGACCTTGGCTTGAATTTTGATTGATGAATCCAATGAAGTCCAATCCCCATTGCATGAAAGGTTGGTCGACTGAAATTGGATGCAATGGAAGTGTTGCTAGCATTTCTTTGCCTTTAAAGAATGTGCAATTCTTGCACCTCTTGATCCATGCATAGTAGTCATTAAACACTCTGAGCCAATAATAACCCACCTTCATGATCTTGAGTGCCATCACCCTTGGAGAAAAATGGCCTCCGGCTGCTTCAACATGGAATTCTTGTAACAATCTCTCAATCTAATCTGTTGCAATGCATCTAAGTAAAATGCCATTGATGTCTCTTTTAAACAGGACAACATCAATAAGAACATATGGGATGGCCTGGAGTTTGAAATGTCTCCTTTTAGCTTTATTCATTCCATGAGGACACATGCATGTTTGAAGGAAGTGCACCATGTCTTGAGTCCAACAAGGAGTAGGAACATCATCATTTCCTTCCTCTTGATCATCCTGTAGAACAAAAACCTCTTTTTCACTGTTTGCTTCATTTTGTTGACCCGAGGATAGTTGTTCACACAACCCCTTCCCACGGACCAGATTAGTGACCTTTATCTCAATGTCATATTCCATGACATGAGTGATCCATCCTGCATGTTTTTCATTCAGATCCTTAATGAGAAGGAATTCTTTAACTCCTGCATGGGAGCTCAACAATTGGATTTTATTATTTGAAACTAGATGCTTAAACTTATTTAATCCTCTAATGATAGCTAGGACTTGATTTTCAATGAATGAGTATCTCACTTCATATTCTTCCAGACGTTGACTGAAGAAAGCAATCAACTATTCTATACTTTCTCTATTCTGCTAGACCAAGATTACAAAAATTGTGTCACTCCACCAAATCCATACAATATGAAGTCTTTAGAGAAATTTGGATTCACGAGAGTTGGGGCTTGTGATATAGCTTATTTGATGGCCTCAAAGCTTGCCTTTCCTTTAGCTATCCACTTGAATGCTAAACTCTTCTTCAACATCAACATTATTGGCTTAACAAGGGAAACAAAGTTTGGTACAAACCCGCGGACAAAATTGATTTTTCCCAGGAAGCTTTGAAGAGATTTCTTGTGGCTTGGCAATGACAGTGCTCTTATTGCTTCAAATCTCTCTAGGTCAATTTCCAATCCTTCCTTTGATACAATATGGCCTAGAAGCTTGCCTTCATGGGCCAAGAATATGCATTTTTTAGGGTCCAATGACACCCCAAAACTCATGTATCTTTGAAACACCTGCCTTAGGTGGAAAAGGTGGTCTGCTGCATTTTTGGAAAACATTGTAATGTCATCTAGATAGATGAGTACTATCTTATTGATCGGCCCTTTTAATGCCATATTCATTGCCCTTTGAAAAGTGGCTCCGACATTGGACAATCCAAATGGCATTTTTATATAGGCATAGGTGCCCCATTTGGTGGTGAAATTTGTTTTGAACTAATCATCTTCTTTCACCATGATCTGATTGTACCCTGAGTAGCCATCTAGGAGGGAGAATATCTCTTATCTAGACACCACTTGTAAGATATGCTCCATTAAAGGAAGTGGGTAGTGATCTTTGAGGGAGGTTCTGTTCAAGTCTCGAAAATCTACACACAACCTAATCTCTCCATTTTTCTTCCTGACTGGGACCAGGTTTGCAACCCAACTTGAGTGTTTGATTGGAAATATGATACTTTCCTTTTTCAGCTTGTTCAACTCTTTCTTCATCAGAGGCTTAATATTTGGGTTGATTGGTCTCTACTTTTGCCTGATGGGCTGAGCAACTGGATCTAGTTTGATTGTGTGTTGTGCTAGCTTTGGATTGAACCCTCTTAGGTCTTCATAGCTCTAAGAAAATACATCTACAAATTATTGGCAAAGTTGTATGAATTCATACCTTTCTTGCTCGGTGGCCACTTTACCAATTTGAAGTGTTTTGTCTTCTCCAACTAGGATTGACTCTGAATCTTCTCCTTTGATCTGTACGTTAGCTTTCTCTTTTATAAACTGATCATTAGGATTAAAGATAGAATCCAATGTCAGTAATCCTTTGGGAAGGTTGTTTGTATGCAGTTGTACTATTTGATTCCCGTATTGCTGCTCTAGTCTGCTTTGATTTCTAGCTGAGAATTCAGCTTCTTCTTACAAAACATTAATGATCTACTGATCATTCTTGAACACCTGCCAACATGTTTTTTATCTGGCATAGCTGGCCTCACAACTATATGGATATGTGGCTGTTATTTGTCTCTTTTGATGTTGTTGACCACATCAAACATTGCTCCGACTGCTATAAGCCTATCAACAACTTCATTCTCCTTCCTGGGTATGGACACAATGCTGAAGGCCTCAAAATCCTCCATGAGATCCCATACCCTACTCTTGTAGTTCTTGAGCAAGTCATTTTTTATAGCATTAAGTCCTCTGATTTGATTAATAACCAGTTCACTGTCACCAAATACTTGTAAATTCTTAATTCCTAGCTTTCTCGCCCAATGAATACCTTAGACCAAAGCCTCATATTCAGTAGTGTTATTTGAGCAGGAAAACTGAAAAATGAAGGTTGAATAATATTTCATATGTTTAGGGAATATAATCATAGTTCCTCCTCCAGCTCCTTGTCTACTCCTTGAGCCATCAAAGATCACTTGCCATACCTCGTTGTCATCTTTATATTTTGTCTTATTTAGTTTAGGAAGAGGATGATTCTATTCATGTAGACAGTAAACACCTAGCTCAGATTCTTCCATCTCCTGATAGGGATCAAAAGCATGTCCTTTGTTGGCCCACTCATTGAGATTCAAGTATGTGATACATCCCACCTTGGTATTTTCTTCACAAGTGCTTAGGAGGTCCTCTTGATCAAAAGCTGAGAAGTTGGCATTGATTGGGCTAGGCACATAAGATTCAATATGATAATCAACAATGGGTTTAGATATGATTGTGGCCTTTTCCCCATACCTTGTTCTAAAGAGCATATGTGACCAATCAGTAAACAGATAGCCTCCAATCTTGGCAGTGAAGTCCCTGGACAAACACAGAGAAAAATGTGGTAGCAAATATATGATGGATACGTTCTGTAAAATAGTCACATTGGGGCAAGCATGCAGAGTGAGGCTCAGATAATTGATGATTCCAATAGTTTTCATTGCTATCCCATCTAATTGCACTACCCATCTAGAGATGACTTCATATTGGAGACCCAGTTGATCATCTATTTGTTTGAGCATCACATAAATACTAGCCCCATAATCAATCATACAATTGTGCACCAATTTGTCTCCAATAATCAAAGAGACATAGAATGGAGGAGGTCTCAGGTTCTTACCTTGTTGTTCTCCATGGTTCCTCTCAGGTTGAGCCACATTGGTAAGAACTTTATCTTGCTGACTAGGGGGTCGGTTTAAGCTTGACCAATTTTACATGGCAGTCTACAATAGATCTCTCTACCCTGGAATGGCCAGTGACTCCCATAGTGAAATGTTCACACTTGTCAATGTCATTGGAACCAATGTTGTTTTACCAATCTATTTTGTAGGGCCCAATATTTCATAGGAAATCATCTAGCCACCTAAGCATAGTAATCTCCTGCAACCCTCGAGTAATTTTGGGCGCCTTTTGAATGATACTAGGATCTACCAAGGTCTTCTAGATTACTGTGTGCATGTGTTGTTTTTAAACTAATGCTAATGATGAGTAAAATACTAACTTACCTAAATAGCCTTAATTAGCAAAAATTAAACAAAATACTAAGCACCATCAAGATAAGAATTGAACAAGGCTAGACATGCTAACATTCATCAATATACAAAACTTTGAAACTAACAATGTTAAGTATCTAAATCCTCTATTCTCTAACAAAAAATAATTGAATGGACATATGTAGGCTCCATGGCAATGAAAAATGGTTGTCTTTGGTATTCCAAGAACCTAGGAATGAGGGCTTGTCAAATTTGGACTACAAAGACCCATTTGAAACCTCCCATATGACCTAAACACTTAGGAAAAAGGATTAAATCTTCAAGATGATGAACTCTCAAGGAAACAAAAGGAAAGCTTTTAGTCTATTTTGCTATATGCTTTGCATTTGTCTTCTCAAGAAGTATAGGTGTAGGTATAAAGGTAGAAGGAGGGCTCCTTATATAGCCCAATGGATAAAGGAAAGACTTCATCCATTTGCATGTGGGATAAAGGTAAAACATGATTAGGAATGGATAAGGTTGCTTTATAAAAGGTAACCTTACTTTAGAACGGTTTAATTTATGTTTAGCAAGTCATGGGAGTTGGAGGGGTGTTTTAATTAATCAAAGGTGATTAACTAATAGGTAGATGTAAGCTTATATAAGCTAATTAGAGGAATATTAGTACGATTTAGGCTATTAGAAGGGGATTAAATCAATTAAATATTGATTTATTAGTTAAATGGAAGGGAAAGCTAATTAATTAATAATAATTAATTAGTCTAGATAGAAGGGTGAATAATTAACGGAAGCTCATTTTTCAAGATGTTAGTTGGATAGGTGACTTAAGTAATTAGTGTATTGTAATTAATTAACGACGATATGAGGGAAAATGAGTGTTATTGACGATATGTTGCCAATTTGCAAGAAGGAGGATAATTAGCGCAATTTAAGTATTTAAATTGCTCGGGCATAATTATGGGTGTCTACATTTTCCCCTCTTTGGGGTGGCATAAGTGACGCCACTTCAAAGATAGTAGATGGAAGAAATTTTGAAGGGATAGAAGAAAAATTAGTAGGAAGGAGAGATGCCCCCTCGAGTTTCGATAGGGTGATGAAGGAAGACGATCAACGATCAAAAAAGGTGAGAGATAGATAGAAGAATGGGAAGGGGCAGGATGCCCCAGTAAGACGAGAGATTAGGGGTGAGAGGAAAGTGATGCAGAAGATATATGGAGGAGGGGAGAGAAGGGATTAGCCTCTAGCTGATGTGTATTGGAACAATTTTGATGTCATTAGATTGCCATAAGAGCTACGTCATCGGTCCATATGAAAAATATAAGCATATGACAAAGGTAGAATGACATGAAAAATGATACTAACAATTGTCCATTGCTGAAAATACCAACCCTATGCAACATACAAAAATACAATGTAATACAAGAAGGAAACAAGCTCATTTAACAGGGAAAACAAGTATGAACGCACATATCCAACCCAAAAATGGTTAAGACAGTTGTAAAAATGTTTTGTTATCAAGCTGAAGAGATCCACATGTTTGTGATTGATGAAAAGAGTTAAAAATGATGCTCTAAGCAAGGATATATGCAAGGGGAAATGACAATAGACATTGGGTCCAAGTAAAAAGTGTTGTGCGCAATGAAATAGCACCAGGAAACAAACGTGCCCGAGAGTATAGATGAAGCAAGCAACTAGTTTTGGGAATGGTTGTGAATCCAGTGATCCGCGAGTCATATTAATCGGAGAAGATGTGAAAAAAACTAGTAAGATATGGAGAAAATACCATGCACAAGACACAAGTTTCAGTCGTAATAAGCAAGTTACCGTGTTTGTAGGTTTTTTACTTTTTAGGATTTTTTGGAAAATTTTGCCCTATTTTTGGATTTTTTGATGTGATATATATATATATATATATTTTGTTTTTTGTTTTCTAAAATGTGGTGGACAGTGGAAGAAAATAGAATAAATAGAATGAAGGGCCTAGGCACAATAAAAAATGCCCTAGGGGAAAGGAAAAAAGAAACAAGTGACAAATAATGTCCTTGTTTAATGGAAAAAATAATAAAATAATTATTTACAAGAGTGTGAATAAGAAGAAAAATCACCTAGGAGCAATAAAATTGCTCGAGGGGGAAGAAAGGGGTATTGGACAGTAGAAAATGCCCCAACACGATGAAAAATAAGAGAAAACTAATTATTTAATAAAAATAATTATTTCACAGTGAACAAAGGAGAAAACGGCGGTCAAAACAAGCCTCTAGGCCTTCACGGCGGTGAAAAACAAGTTTATATACCCCACCTGGGTGGGGTAAATCACCATGACCAATTGATTTTAACCGAGCACTATTGATATTTTATTGTGAGGCTTTGATAACAATGAGGATGATGGTGATTGCACGAGACTGATTGAGGCGAGCATACATAGCCCGGGGGTACCACCGGCACACCGACGATGACCCCTTCATGAGTATCTGAACCTCTCTTGTCAAATTTTTTCATTAATGCCTAAAATTAGTAATTCAGGATAGGAGGTTGCGTCGGGGGTGCATGCGTCCCAAAGAAAACACATGCATGCGTAGGCACAAACTTCACACACACACGTGCACACACGCACACACCAAAAGCAAAGTGCACACACCAAAGGGGGAGTGCGCACACTGGGGGGAATACACACGCTCAAGCATAGGCACATGAATGATGGTGCAAGCATCCGAATGAGTGGCACACAAGCCAAAAAGGGCACGCAAGCACACAAATGATGGCACATGCACCTAAATACCATTACGTGCATGTGCATGTGCTAAAAAGGGAGGTGCATGTGCTGAAAAGGGCACACAGGCATCCCAGGTCGGCAGAGGACAGATAGAAAAATGCCAAAAATATGACACTTAGAAGAAAATTCAAGATTTTTGGGTTAACCCTAAAATGATAGATAGATATTTAGAAGAAAAGTTAGTGACTGATGAGTGGATTGAGATTTTACAGAGACAATTTCTGGTTTTGCAGACGTGAGAGCTTCACTCTCGGATAGCTGAGTTAGAGGGGAGCATGTGTTGGTGAGACCAACGAGATATTTCCATTCTTCTCAAGGTGGTGGGGCTAGGCCCCATGTCTTGGATGCCCTCTATCACCTTGGACCATGGTTTACAGACTGTGCTAGCTGAGCAATGGCATAGCGAGAGCCAGTGTTTCAGATTGCCTACTAGGGTGATGATTATGAACCTAGAGGACATATGGTGGATTCTCCATGTGCTAATCATGGTCACTTTGATTGAGTACAACTCTAATGTTGGGTAGATTAAAGTAGCCTGCAGTGACCTTTTCAACATACATGACATACCGCATGATGGTATGACCATTGCTTTGCATGAGTGCATTTATGACCCAACACTACATCGGGGGGTGTTATACATCATGCCACTTATCAGTGGGTTTTTCCTCACTGATAAGATGGGGACATCTTTCCTAAGTGGATTATTACCATTAATACACGACATTTTTAGTGGTGAGCGATATTGTTGGGGTAAGTGCATACTGGCCCACTTATACTGGGATTTACACTTGATCACCTACCACAGTCAGAAGAATGTGGGGCCAACCTCATTATTACAAATTTGGTCATGGGACCACATTGCAATAGAATGCCCTATGGGCACTTTGCATGTTTGAGACCCAGAGGAGCCATGTTACATGGCGTGGGTATCAGTAAGTGGCAATGTGGGAGGCCACCTAGGCAGCTTATATAGATACTATCGGTGAGAGTTGGATGAGCTGTCGAAGATAGACATTATATGGAGACCTTATAGACATATCCAGTGGCCAGAGGATGCCATAGAGATGAGTGTTTTCTCACTAGAGCACTTTATCCTTAGCAGTCGCAGCTATATCATAAAGCTATATAGAGTTGACAGGTGCCAATGGTAGCTTGGCATAGTACCGAGGGTTCCACACCTCGATATATGGTATACCCGCAGAGACTCAGAGAGGCATACTATGGGGCCTCGCATATTAGTGGCCTGAGCTAGGGTGAGTTTCTCATAGGTGGTCCCATAGGTATGGGACCTAGCACAATAGGTAAGGGACCCAAGGACCGCAATAGATTATTTCACTTGGTATGCCACTATCCTACCTCGGTGTCTTACTATCCCGGAGGATGCCTAGGTAGCAGGTGCTCAACTACCCATAGAGATCTGGCATGGTTCTGAGTGGAGAGAGAGAGAGTAGTAGGTCCTGATCCAGAGGATCCCTTTGATGGGATACCACATGATTCACAGGGTACCGCCCAGGTACAGGGACCGAGGCCATAGGGTCCAGGATAGGCACCAAGACAGATTATGAGAGCTAGGGTCCTTGAGCAAGGCCAGTCATCTAGAGAACCATAAGGACTGGTCTTAGTGACATAACCAATGGCATAGACAGCCACCTTGTAGTAGTAGTTACAGTAGGCCCTAGCTGAGAGAGATCAGGCTAGGGTAGAGAGAGATGAGGCCCAAGGCTAATGTGTGACAGCGACAGCTAAGCGAGATCAGGCTTAGACGTAGATCGTGACTTTATTATCAGAACGAGATCAAGCTCAGGCCCAAGCTGGCCCAGGAGGTGATAGTACTGTGTAATTCTAGTAGATTTGATAGATGGCCTCCTAGATGGTGTAGGTGATAGGTTTGTACCAGTAGACAGAAGTCCAGTTGCAACCTATGATATTAGAGCAAGATAGGCTTAAGGTCGAGGGTGTAGTGGGCCAGGTCGAGCTGACATGAGCTTCAGCAAAGATAGCATCCTACCAACACATAGAGGCTACAATGGTGACTACCCCGGACTCATAGAGATCTGGCCACAACAGAGGACAGGGCCTCCTATTACAGGTCCTTATATAATGATGTGGTTCTAGCTTAACAGTGTGCACCATCTTATAGTCAGCAGTCAAGTAGGGGCACCAGATCAGAGATGCCTTAGGCCTCAGTGGAGTAACCATGACTAGAGAGAGCCGGTAATGCTCACACCATGCTACCTCCGCGGGACAGGCCAGCTACTCCCTCAGAGGGCTTCAGTTAGCCCTGATGTTTTGTACTTCTACATATGCCTCTTGATGAAGGATATTCTTCCTGGATACATGTACCATGCTTTTGTATGCCTCAGATGAAGGATTTTATTCTGTTATAGACATATCACCTTTGTATGCCTCATATGAAGGCATTTTTGATGTATGGCAGTTTTGACACATGCCTCTGATGAAGGATTTTTTGATGTACTTGAAGGTATTTTTGATGTACTACCATGATGTATATCTATTTTTGATACAGATATACAACACATTTATGATTCGGAAATTTTTGACAGGACATATGTGTATATGAGATGGACATTTGTTTATTGTTCTCATGGATAGATAGCTTTGTTTATGATGCATTCTGATTTTATTTGACGTATATATGTATCATGATCTTGTTAATGTATCACATGTGTTTGATTTCTAGATGATTGATCTTGTAGAACATATCAAATGTGTTTGTTTATGTGATGTTCCATACTTAGTGGATGGGATGATACGATGATAAGGGTGAGGGGGGCATATATTTTGATATTTGTGATCCCTCTTACCCCCATTTTGATGATACGATATGTGATGATTATCTTAGCATTCAAATATGATGTATAGTTAGCTTTTTCATTGATATATGATGTATAGATGATGTTAGATGTGATGATAGTGATTGTAATGTGATGATGTGATAACAAAACACTGCACATGCAATAAACACAATCAAATGCTAACAAAGAACACAATGAATTAACATAATAATGCACCATGATTCACTAGTATGCAAAAGCACATACCTCAATATGCACAAGCAAGAATAAATTTAATCTAACCAAGAAGAGATAAATTCGAACAAAGTATGCTCAAGAAACAAACAACACAAAAGTAGAAACATGAAGCAACTATACAAGAAAACAAGCAAAGCAAGAAATAAGATAATGCAAGTAAACGTAAGAAAATGTTTTTGTAAGATTTGTTTTCATGCAAGAATTTTCTATTGTTTTCGATTTATGGGAGACAATTCTCTATTGCTTAGGGTTTTTGAAACAATTTTCTATTATTTTTGTGTTGTTGAAACAATTTTCTGTTGTTTTTGTGTTGTTTAAACAATTTTCTATTGTTTTTGTGTTGTTTTAAACAATTTTCTATTGTTTTTTATTTGTTGAAACAATTTTCTATTTTTTTTGGTTTGGCGAGACAATTTTCTATTACTTTTGTGTTGTTTTCTAACGGTTTTCTAGAGTTATGCACAGGTAACCAATAAAGTATGGATGCCCCCATCGTAAGATGGGGAATAGTGAAAGACCATGCCCCTTACAGATGAATAAAAGAAGACAAAGCCAGATCAAGGCTTGACAGGATTAGGCTCACAGGGAATCCTGAAGGCAGAACTAGGGCTAGGCCACATAAAAGTACCCTCCAGATGCAAGATGCTTGTGAACAACGAATCCTCCCAAGGTGTAAGAAACCAATTTTCACCCCAAGGACTTATCCAAAGTGCCACAATTACGTGGTTTTCACTTGTGGACGACCTGTTTCCTCTTTTTCTCTTTTTTTGATTTTTTTGTATTTTCGATCATTTTACCATGTGTTTGATTTTTTTGCTTTTATGATTTTGTGCCATATTTAAGCATAGAACTACTTAAGATGCATGGCGTTCATGGGCTCACGGAGCTCATCACCATTGGGGTGAGCAAGTTTGTATTCCTCTGTGTCGTACTTGGCCACAATAACATAGGGTCCTAACCAATGTGGTTTGAACTTTCCTTTCTTTTCTCGTTCCACTCTTGTGTTGAATTGATTCTCCTTCATGACCAAATCACCAACCTCAAACTAGCAAGGTATGATTCTCTTGTTGTAATTTTTGGACTCTCTATTATGATACACTTTGAGGTGATTAAGGTCGCATGAATGGGCTTCTCATCTAGGAGCTCTAATTCAGTCAGTCCTGTTACCTAGTAATCCTCATATTTATCCAGATAGTCCCTAATAGATATTCTCAGGGAAGGAAGTTCAATTTCTAATGGGATGATAGATTCTATCCCAAATACTAGAGAATATGGTGTCACACCCCATAGGAGTGTGAATGGAGGTTCTGTAAGCCGAAAGAGCTGGGTGGATTTGCAGGTGCCAATTATGACCTATTTTACTAACCATCTTCTCCATTATTCTCACCAAAGTCTCATTTGTGGCTTTGGCATATCCATTACCTTGGGGGTAATATGGTGTAGACCATTTTAACTTGATTTGGAACCGCTAAAAAATACCTTTCATCATGTTGTTCTTAAATGACTTCCCATTATCCGTAATAATGGCCGCAGGAATGTCATATCGACAAATGATATGATTCATGTGATAAATTTGGAAATCTAATCTCCTGTTACATAGGTTAAGGAAATGGCCTCCACCCATTTTTTAAAGTATTCAGTAGTCGTGATGATGTGGGTATGACCATCAGATGAGGTAGGGGTAAGTTTCCCTATCAAGTTAAGTCCCCATTTAGAAAATTGCCATGGGGTAGTGATAGGTTGCAATGGTTGTGATGGAGCATGGATGAAGTTTTCATACTTATGGAAAAGTACACACTTTCTAACATAATTGTAACAATCGGTTTCCATGGTAGGCCAATAGTAGCCTACTCTTAACAATTTCTTGGCCAAAACCATTCCATTTGTATGTGCTCCACACACCCCTTCATGTACTTCTTTGATCGACTTGGATCAACTCCATCATATTAAGACAATGTAACAGATTCACATCATAGCCACGACGATAAAGCGTACCTCCTCAAAGGGTGTAATGGGCTATTTGGTGAATCATAGATTTGTTTCTCGAAATGAGAGATATTGGGAGGGAACATGTTGTCCTTGATATAGGTAAAGATGGGCTCGTACCATGGGGAATTAGGATCAACAACATCACAATATAGACAAGACTCTGGCATGTCATACACGTAGGTGGTGTAAATTTTCTACAAATAATGGCATGTCATTATTCCCTAGAGGAATACAAAGCATAGAACCCACTTTCGCCATAGCATCTTCCAATCTGTTCTGTGCTCATGGAATTGGTTCAAATGTAATGTGCACAAAGTAATCCTTTAGAGTTTCTACCTAGTGTTTTGTAAGGTATGAGCTTGTTCATCCTTAACCTTGTATTCATCATTAACCTGCTTAATAATTAACTCAGAATCACCCAAAAATTTGACATGATAAATGTTCCACTTGATAGGGAGCTTCATCCCTGCGATAAGTGCCTCATACTCTATAATATTGTTTGTGCAAGGAAAACCCAGGTGAAAAGCCTGTGGTATAGGGTCACCAGAAGGAGTAATGAGGACTACCCCCACAGCTGAACCATGAAAATTAAAGCACCCGTCAAAGTGGATCTGCCATACGATAGATTATTCAATGTATAGTAATGAGGCATTTGGAAGATCTAGATTTAAAGGTTCAGTGCCTTGCAAAGGTGCTTCTGCTAGCTGGTCAGTGAGTACTTGTCCTTTAACTGACTTCTGATGTAATTTTTTTTGTCAAACTCACTTAGTAGAATGATCCAATTAGCCATTCTACCTATGATGACTGGTTTAGATAACAAGAGGCATGTGATGTATTAGCCAGCAGAGCTAAAGATGTGATAACAGGTAGGAAACTTAGGTTCAAGTCCCACCGAGTGTGCCAAATGTGTGCATGATTTTGTTTTTAAACTAATGCTAATACAAGTAAATACTAACACCTAAATATCCCTAATTAGCAAAAATTAAACAACATACTAAGCACCATCAAGATAAGAAATAAACAAGGGTTAGATACTAACATTTATCATATTCAAAACTTTGAAACTAACAATGTAAGTATCTAAATACTCTATTCTCTAACAACAAATAAATGAATGGACCTATGTAGGCTCCATGACAATAAAAAATGGTTGTCTTTGGTATTCCAAGAACCTAGGAATGAGGGCTTGTCAAAGTTGGGCTACAAGACCCTTTTGACACCTCCCATATGACCTAAGCACTTAGGAAAAGGCTTAACTCTCCAAGATGATGAACTCCCAAGAAAACAAAAGGCAAGATCTTAGTCTATTTTGCTATATGCTTTGCATTTTTCTTCTGAAGAATTTTAGGTGTAGGTATAAAGGTAGAAGGAGGGCTCCTTATACAGCCCAATGGATAAAGGAAACACTTCATCCCTTTGCATGTGGGATAAATGTAAAACATGATTAGGAATGGATAAAGTTGATTTATAAAAGGTAACATTACTTTAGAAGGGTTTAATTTATGCTTAGCAAGTCATGGGAGCTGGGGGGTGTTTTAATTAATCAAAGGTGATTAACTAATAAGTAGATGTAAGCTTATAAAATCCATTTAGAAGAATATTAGTATGATTTAGGCTATTAAAAGGGGATTAAATCAATTAAATATTGATTTATTGGTTAAATGAAGGGGAAAGCTAATTAATTAATAATAATTGATTAGTCTAGATAGAAGGGGTGATTTATTAATGGAAGGTTGTTAATTAGGTTGTTTGTTGGATAGGTGACTTAATTAATTAGCATAGTGTAATTAATTAATGATAGTAAGAGAGAAGATGAGTGCTTTTGACGATATGTCATCAATTCCTGAGAAGGGAGATAATTAGCACAATTTAAGTATTTAAATTGCTCGGGCATAATTATGGGTGTCTACAAGGAGTTATATTTGGAGCACCAGAACCTTTTGGAGTGATGGAAGGTTGAGGGTCACGTAAGTTCAGTGGTTAGCCTTCTCCAATATTTCTCTTTTTGGACCATGTATTGGCAGCTACACTTTGGGAAGGGGACAGATTCATCCCACAGAAGTCATCAACTTGCCAATTGAGAAGTATAGTTTCACCTTGGGGTCCCTCTTACTGAGCTTCTTGCTACTGATCTCCTTTTTGGCTTAGTTCCTGTGACACCACACTGGTTTGCACAATCAAGGCTTGATTTAGTGCACCATTAAAACACATTGATTGGTTATGTGGCTGATTGCATGGGAAACACCAATCATATTGTTGTGCCATATTATTTTGTGCTTGAACAAATGCCCTTGATGTTGAAGTTGTATTTGAATCATATGACCTAAGAGGTCTAGCAGATTGAGGTTGTCCTTGGTTTTGGCTCTGATTTACAGTCTGAGATGGTTGTCTATTTTGCTGATACTAGGGTCTAGCCTTATACTGAACTTGAGGCTGATATGGTCTAGAACTCTGAGTTTGTTGCCTCTTGATGGTTACTAACTCATTCCCCAAGTTCTGAAGCTGTTTCTTGACTTCCTAGAGTTCCTTAGAGGTTCTAGATGATGAAGTGGAGGATTCTGTTGAGCTTTGACTCTTGGGAGTAGGTATAGGGGCTAATACGGGCATTTGGCTAGTACCCGGGTTTCCTAACTCGGGGTATAGAGGCATGGATGGCCTAGGAGTGAGTTTTCTAGCCTGAATCAAACGATTCTCAGCCCCTATGGAAAGGCTATAGGTTGTAGCTAAGGTTTTTCTCCCCATTGATTGGATCATCAAAGAAATATCAGAATTTAAAGCCCTAGGAAAGTATAAGAATACACCTTCATTAGTGGGCTTTACTGTTGTTGGAATCCTGTCCTAGGTTCATTGGAATTTGAGGTTGAAGTTTTTCAATTTCTCGTTCAGGGCTCTCTTGATTGTTGTTAGTTTATCCAACAAAGATAAGTTATCACCTTTTTCCCCAAACTGGTCATGAAGAGTCATGCAAAACTGGTTCTAATTTTGAATAGAGCCCACCTCAAGGCTCCTGAACTATTATGAAGCTTTACCTTTGAGTGAAGAGGTGAGAAACTTGACTGCAATGTCAATCTAATGGATTTTTTAGATTTTATAGACATTTGCAATATCTTGGACATGATCACTAGGAGAAGTCTAGTTTTCCCTAGTGAAATATGTAATGCTCTTTAATGCTGCTATCGGGATTGGATTTTGTGCATTTAGAGTGTGTGGGCTATTGCCGGTGAAATTGACATAAGGATTTGGATTAGCCATCCTGATCAGTCTAAGCACCCCTATTGATTAAGAGAATAGCCTACTGGGAGGAGGTGTCGATAAGGCTTTGTTTGGAGGGGATAGAGACCTCTGGGCTCTTCTTCCTCCCCTCACTCTATCTAGGGATAAGTCTAGATAGAAAAATAATCCCTCCTCTTTGGTTCTTGACCGTGTTTGTATTCTTCTCATGAAATTTATTGGACTGCTGAAACAAGTGGATTTATTTCTTTTGGAATCGTCAGATGTACAATTTTAAAACTTCTTAAAATTTAGGACCACAGTAAGTGCAAATCAATCTTACTGTGATAAGATGGAGACTTCTTTGTCCCACCAGGCATGGCAAAAGTATTAGTAACAAATCACAACACCCCCAAATGTGTTCTATAGATCTGAATTTATAAGGAAGAGTCATTTGGTGTGATCCGCATAACATAAAACTTTCCCCAACATGTGGGACCTTGCAAGATGGAAAAGCTCTCTAGATTAAAGGTTGGTTCCTACTCCTCTGTTTGGGTGCATACGTGAGGAATTGCAGATGATATATTTCTATACCTAATCTAAAATTTTCCAAGGAGATAGGGATAAAAGAGATATAACAAATAAGAAATAACTAAGCTACAAGGTGATGCATCATAGGAATGATGGACACTAGTTTTGCTGATAGACACAAACCAACAAAATACATGCAATAATCGATCACATATAACTAGATTGATAATGAAAGACAAGATGCAAGAAAAAGAGACGGAAAGGATCTAGAATCAATCAAAGACGTGTTTTATTGCTTTACAGATTGATGCAATGCATTACAAAATAGCCAGGAGGCAAGAAACATACTGCAATTTTAATGGAAGGCCTGAACTCCACAAATTCCTTTGCTATAAGAAAAAGGGAGTCTAAAAAACAAAAAATGTCCAACCCTTTACAATGAATCCTGCCCCTGCATTTATAGATTCAATTCGAGAGAAGAAAGAGAGAGGATAGAAGGAAAATTAGGTTGAGGCTCAACCACTGTTGTTAATGCCTTTGACAAAATTTACCCCTAAATCCATCTTGACTACATCAGTATTTGGTTTGACGCCTCAAAGAAGGAGGAAACGACGGAGCAGATCGGGTCTGATATGGTTGTTGGGGCAGATAGATCCCACATCAATGGTCCTAGGGATGTTTTCCCCATTTTCCTTTACCTAACCCCCCAAACTTAAAGTTTCAGACTTCCATTGCATGGGCGAGGCCGATATTTTTCCAACAGTGTCAAATTTTTAATATTTCGAGCATTGAGTCAAAAGATATGCCCCTTTGATGTTTGTATCAGGTCCGTACAAATGGGCGGGAAAATATTTTGAAAAGTGTGTCCCCCTTTTAATATTGGGCATGTGGCAACTAGATTAGGGAAAAATCGGGCTTGCGGGTCGGTGATTTATCTTTTTCCCCTTTTTCGCAAAATGCAAAAACTCAAAAAACCCCAACTACCCCGAAGCTCCGCTTGGATACGTGGCACCCTTTGGTTGGCTGGGGAGGTGCGCTTCAAATTTTACCTCTGTGCCTTTTTTTCAAAAGGAAAATTTTCACCTTTTCCTTTGACTCCCCACTTTCCTTGACTCGGGCTCAAACACTGAATTTTTCCTCTGGGCAGAGTTGCAGCCCATTTTATAACTTTTATCCTTTTGGGATAACAAGGGGAAAAAATCCAACTTTCCCTTCGAAGCCTCACTTTTTTGGGACGCGTGGCGGTCTGGAACTCGCTTGGAGACCCTCTCTCTATTCTATCTTTGAATTAGCACCATTTAGACACTTGGCAGCCTCCGCCAGCGTAGCCTATGCATTGACAATTCAAGTGACTTTGCCCCCTTTTGAGACTGGACAATTCAAGTGACTTTGCCCCGATTCAAAATTTTCCTTTAGAGGAGCGTCGATTCAACACTTGTAAGCCTTCGCTAGTCTGTGGAATTTTCAACAGCCCCTCTAACCCTTTTTGGACTTTGGGCTACGTGGCAAGCTCGTGCTCATTTGGGTCTCCACCCTGGGACTAACTCTTGGAGATGCGCCACACTGACACTTGGCATTTTCCGCTTACACTTTTATACTTAGCCAATTTGG
This sequence comes from Taxus chinensis, assembly GCA_019776745.2. Classification (NCBI taxonomy): domain Eukaryota; kingdom Viridiplantae; phylum Streptophyta; class Pinopsida; order Cupressales; family Taxaceae; genus Taxus; species Taxus chinensis. The sequence continues at coordinate 106,124,108 of CM034156.1, forward strand.
AGGTCCACCTTGTCCGCCTTTTGACTCTATTTGACCATTTGATATGTAGAGGGTTAGCGCAAGTTTAAGTCTCCTCCCTGGGCTCGTATTTTAGATTTACGTTGAGTCAACACAAGGAACCTTCTTTCTTAGTTGAATACTTTTCAACGGCCTCGCAACTTTTGGGATTCTGGATGCATGGAAGCCTAATGCTCATTTGGCTTCTTTTTCTGGATTTAACTTTGGAGAAGTGTCGTGTAGACACGTGGTTCTCTCTGTTGTATTCTCCATACTTAGTCATTTTTTGTGCTCTTTTTGAACTGTTTCAAATCTGAAGACTTTGAATCTTCACCATTTTTTCCCTTTCTTACTCTTGGTTCCTCTACAAAACTACCCCTTCTTTTCTGACCCTACTATTCCTCCGTTGATTCCTTCTGTAGCCCATTTACAAGATTAGAATGAGTTTCTTAGGTTCCTTCTATATGGGGTCGTGTCGATCCAATATTTTTCTCAGGGGGGAGAAATATGGATAACATGTTTTTACATGGTAGATGCAAAAATTGGAATATTAAATAAGTTTTACATTTGGTAATAGATTCCATGTTTCCATGTACACTATTTTAGTTGAGCCACTTAAGGAGTAGAAATTTTTTGGTCTACTTACTCTTATTTCCCTAATATTCCGATATCAAATTTTCTTGTGTTTGGAATTAATTTCCATTTTCTATTCATAATGATTGTGTCTTGGATTCTGAATAAATTGTATCACCCTACAATGTTTTTAATCTCAATTATTTTCAAGCTTCTCAATTATTTCAATTTTACAATTTTTAGAGTGTATTAGGTATATTTTTGTTTATGTTACAACTAACAATCACCCATGAGCAGTGTGATGGAGATGTTTAAAGGGATGTGCTCGAGAAGTTAAACTTGAAGGAGTGGTACATTACAGGAGGAAGAGGGATAGTGAAGATGGGGGGATTATGGAAGGAGAAATCTAGCCTGATGAGAAAAAAATGGGAGAATGTATGAAAAACTCTTGTTTCTTCTAAAAATAAACATATGAACCATGTGTTATTTTTGTAAATGATTTGAATGAGAAAGGGGATACGGCTCACAAATATATAAGCAACCAACAAAATTTATATATATCCTTGAAATAAATCACATGTCTATTAATATGCATAATGTGAGTAGTTATTATTATTAATGACATCCCCTATGTTTTTTATATAGTTAGAGAACATGAAAATCATAGTGAAATTCATTTTTGCATTCTATGGGATACTCAAGAGATAGGGACATGTTGAGGGGACTCAACATCATGTGTTTCTCAGTATATCCTTGATTAGATGTGATTGGTTGTAGTCACCATTGAGATTGATTCAATAGATACCAAAGGGGGTGTTTATGAGGGGAAATTCCTTTCATATGTGAAGATCAAAAATTAAAATCATAAAGGGGCCATTAAGGATCAAAGATTTAATGATATTATTTATCATATGTTTTGAGAGAGACCTAATTTTTTTTATTAACCGGCCTTCAATCACTTTCATTTGGCCTTGATATGATTTTAATGACATGCGTGTATGGAGGGTTCATAAATTTTGAATAAAACAATACATTGGGAGGTAACAAGCAAAGAGGTTATTTATTTTCACTTGGAGTAGAAATAAATGCATATTTGATAGCAATTAAAAACATTAAAATTCCCTATTCTAAGAATACCATAAATGAATTATTTCAATGGTGGAAATTATTCCCAACAGATGAAGTGTTGAAGGATAGTATCCAAATAAAGTTATAACTAAAGTGAAAAAATAACTATTGCTAGAGAGGAAGATGAACAAGTTCTTGAATTCATCTATCCAAAAACCATGAGTGGATTCATAGGGTGAAGCCATATTATGTAGTCACATAATCCTTGAGACAACACATTTATGTTCCATTATGATGTAGGTCCTTAAAGAATACAACTTATTTCATTAAGTAATATATTTGGGATATAATTTAGACAACAATTTTTTTATCAGTTTATTTGGTTAAATGAGAAAAAATTAGTGACAAAGGAATTATTGCTATATTTGTCATACATTCATCTAAACAACATGAGTTGATTCATAGGGATCTAATATATGAAGCCATAGAAGATTATTATTCCAATTCAAATCCTGCAGTTTCTCAAATCCATCTACCATCAATAAAAGACCATTTAAACACTTATTCCTCAAGCTAGTACACTTGCAGTAAAAATATTCAAACGCGATAAAATATAGAATTTTTTTTCAATGCATGACCATCCAACACTCCTATTATTTTCTCATTCTTGGTTCAAATTCACACATGCGTTCATCTTCCTCATGGATGGGATTTTATCTAAAAATTTCAACTACCAGTGAGAGAAAAGAAGATAACATGCTTTAAATGGAATATTTCTATTGTTCTTTGATTTAACGTTGTTTTTTTAGTACTCTTGTTTATGGTGTATCCATAAACAAGGATTTCTTATAAAAGCAAATTGAAAATAGAAAAGGTGTATACTGCATATATAGTAAAGAGAGCATGCAAAAACATGTATCTCTTTATATCAATAGTTCATATCCCATCCAACATCATTATTCCTTCCAAAAATTAACGATAAATTTGGAGTCATTATTAATGTGGTTATTCATGATACAAATCGTCATTTACATATGGGACGTAAAATCCTTTGGAGATTCTTTTAATATAGGGATTGAAATAATATGGAGTTATCAATTCAATGTGAGACCTATATACACAAAATCATGCTCATATTACTATTTCAATATGTCGTTAGTATGTTGTTATATGCACAAATCTTAAGTAAGAAAAGTATTCACTGGTGATACTATCTCTTTTCCATATATGTCTTTTATTTTTTTTACTACAACTCTCTTCTACACTTGTCATTTCTGTATCCGTTTCTTGTTAGGTCACATGGATCCATGTCTATATGTCTTCTCATATTTATTGTTATTTCTCCTAGGAAACTAGCACCCACCTTGGACACTAGTGCCTAGGAGCTTCTTTCTTGTTTATTCTGTTTACACATTTTGACATTTGCGGTCAGTGGTTTCACTTTTCTTATCCTTATCTCATTTTCATAGTTGGAATTTTGTGTCACTAGTGTCCAAATTAAAAAAAAAACTCATATATATACACAACACACATAATATTATTCTACATGGCAATTCAAAGTGGCTATCGCATCTACATACTATCACTATTATCAAAAGGGACTGCATTTTGGTCTATATACACTGCATAGGATGGGGAAGTTCTAAATCCGTACCACACATTTGCATCAAAGCTATCTATAGCCTTTTATCTTAGTGTCATTTGTGTAACAGGAAACCTAAGGACAATATTTTAGACACAAGAACACAAAAATACATGGATTTTTAATTGTAGCATGTAACATTCAATACTAAGTTCACTCATTGGGTAGCCGCCGGGGTCACTTTGACTTCACATATTGCATATTTTATTTAGATCTAATGTGTTTGTGAGATTGTGAAAATTTCTAGGGTGTTTTTTCAAGAAGGTTACATGTGTGATGGAAACCCTAAATAACGAATTCATAGTGACAAAATATATATTGGAGAAAAGACCTATTTACCCAGAAAAGTATTGGATCCTAAATATTCACACAGACACTAACACCTAGAATAGATACTAGCACTCGAGCACTCATGTCCTTCTATGGGAACTTCTGTTCCACATAATAAAGAGTCTCATAAATCTTTTCTATCAACTTTGACATCATTTCAAGCCAAATCCAATAGATACATAGTCCCAACTACCTCCAACATAAACAAAAACAACTAAATAATCTATCTCTCTTATTTGCTTAAATTTTTACACTGTTTAAGTACTTATAAGTTAATTATTATTGTATATTATAATGTTTCTATCACTTGATACATTAGTTAATATGAAATTAGAGTTAATTCAATTTATGTTATATCGTATTTTGAATCCTTCTCTTATTCGAAGTCCTTGACCTATGATCCCAAATCCTCATGGCTAAAACTAGGAACCCATCTCCAAAGCATGATATGACCTATATGCTCTTGTAACCTATTGAAATTTGTCAACTCATGAAAAAATGGAAAGTCAAAACTTCGTTTCAAATGACAGGCATTTATGTAATGTACCTAGCTAAGGGGATGCATACAATTTTCTTAGTTTTTTCATTTGCAACAATTTATTTAGGACATGAAATTTGTAGCTATATGTGATGTTGCGTAATGAAACACCTCACATATTTTTCCATGCCATGCTCTTCTCTAACAAGGAAACAAATAATCTATGAAAAACAAATGCATAACCTTGATGAAGGTCGGAATCACAACATAGGTGGTATATTTCATCCCATAGCAGCAAACCGAGTTGTAGTTTACATAAGGATACATAATTGAGTTACAGGTACTTTAAATCTTACTATTTATTTATGTTTAAATGTTATTAACTATTTATTGAGTTTTTTATCTCATTATAAAATCAATATTTATCATAAAACTGAATGCAAAAATAAATATACAACTCAATTACAAAAATTAATGTCATTTATTCATAAATAAATTCATTGTTTCCCACACAAGCCGTGGGATGTAACTTATATTTACTTGAAGAAAAATATGCATGTACAAAAATCTAAAAGTAAAAGAATATAAAGAAAACCCATCATTTCATTTTGGGTCTTCTCTCAGTATTCATCATCCCTAGTTGCAACGTCTTCATCTTCATCTTCTATAGTTGTGCTCCGAAAGTTACATCATCATGCCTGAGGAAAAGAAGGAAAATGGTTGTCAGAATTGAGCTTCGGGTTTAATATGTATGCTTGTGCTATTAGTTTCAAGAAAATGAATGTTTTGAAGTCTATAGGCATAAAGTACATCAAAAGAGCTAGATATAGAATTTGAAAGTACACCTCATAGTGTTGTTTTAAGAAGCAAGTACAGAAAAAAAAATTCATAAGTAGAGTATCAATTTTAGAAATCATAACACATGAAGAGATCAACCACATGATAAAAAGAAAGCCTATGATTTTCATATTTTATAATAGATTGATAAGTGTGCAAGTACAATTTACAAGAGTTCACATATCACAGTAGAAAAACCATCAAACTTACAAAAATTTTATGCCATACAACTTATTAAAGTACTAATAGTTGACCTAGGATATTTTTGGAAGTATCTATTAATTTAGATTGCATCATAAGAATAACAAGAAAAACTCAGTGTGAAGCAATGTATAATAGATAAATCTGTTTTAATGATCTTCTGGACTAATTTTTAAAATAATGCAACTTTGATAACACAAACATCACAACCCAATGGGAATATGGCAGGTTCAAATTCAAGGTTGGAATATCAATGATCATAAGAGTAATTCAAATATCAACAAAGAATGAGGCCCTGAAATAAAAAATCCAAACCTCAAGGAAACCCATAAAGTATACAGACAAAACTTAGAAATGGCATTGTAGAATGGACCATACAAAGAAAAAGTAACATAAATGTAACAAATAGATCTCGGAAGCATAAGTTTTAAAGATCAAAGATAGAAAAATAGAGTTGAGTACAGAGGAAATTGTGAGCCATTAGATGGAATGCAATGATACCTAGTAGCAAAGTAACAATTGATTTTCGAAAGATAGATTTATAGTCGAAATTCGAGAGCCCAAATTCAAATTCTGTCAAGAAAATCCCATAATATTATAAAAGGTGTATATTTCTACTTAATAGTGGCTATGAAAAAATAAATACGAAAATATCCAATTTAATGCAGAGTTTACAAACCTAATAAGTAGATCTCATATGAAGTTCCAGAAATTGAAAATACCCAGATAATAGTTGATATCGATAGCACAATATTGGCATTAAAGAAATAAGGAGATCTCAGTTAAAGTCCCTGCCTTTTAAAATGTAAAACTGAGAAACAAATGCAAGTACCAAGATCTGGGTTGTTCAAATTTTATAAACTTTAGAGAAGATGTCAAGATACAGGACAACAACTTTCCTTTTTTGTTTAAATTAAAGAAACCCTCGAAAGAACTCAAGTACAGATAAAAATAATGTCCACAAGAATACAATTCAGATCTTGAGGATAATTTCTGTGCATAGAACAAACCAAGTAAACAGAAATTCTATGCAAGTATTTGAAAGGAATCTCAAAATATTTATGTTAAAAGTTACAAAGTTCGAGGTGAAGGAGTTTCACCTTATCATTAACAATGAGCATTACAAGTTTCCATAGGGTTCCTTCTATGAGACCAACTAAACTCATAACTTCATTTCATGGTGGCCTCCTCTTAAAGTACATTAAATAAAAACTCAAAGAAATAAAAATGGCCGAAAGAATATAGAAATAATACATGTTGATAGATTCAAAAATTCCCTCATCAAGCTCAAAAGAACAACAATTACATTCCGGGAGAAATTTTTGCAGGGCTTCTCTCTTTAAACTTAATGATGCAAATCATGAAAAGTTTAGGGTTCAAGATATTTTACTCACCAACTCAACCAAAGTGTTTCCAAACCTAACCATTGTCCAATAAGTATATACATGGCAGAAACTCAAGCAAACCTTGATGACCCGAGTCAAGCTTAACTCAACTTCAGTTAACTAGTCATACACATGAAAACACGAAACATTATCCACCATGGTTAGTATTTTCCACAAAAAATCATGAAGGGGTGAGTCATGATGAGGGGGGTTCCCATTATTTTAATTTTCTTTGACTATAGACTATAATATGTTGAATTATTTTCAAAAACACTTAATTAAAATCCCTCCATATGTTGACTATAGTATATGATTACCAATAATTAGAAAGGGGGCTGATCAAATCATTAGAGGTGTCCAATTCCAAACGTTATAATATGCCACATTTTCAAAACACATACATAGTGCATTATATTTCAAAAGGTGCTCATAATCAAAGGGAGCAATTATTGTTCAAACAAAGTATATACCATGCCCAAGTCAAGAAGGGGCCAATGATAGCCCTTGTAATTCTACCTTAAAATTTTAAAAGGAAACCTTGTAAAAGGAAGAAGATGAAATCAAAGGGAGAATTATTGCATTCTATCATATGAAAAGGTTATCCCTACAATAAGAAGAATTTTTTTTCATTATCAACATGTATTTCTTTATTATTTACAAAGGGATGTCAGAATCATGACTATAGAAGAGGGTAAAAAGATGATTATTTTAATCATTCATTACAGGAAAAAATTTCTTGCATGTACTTTAGAGGAGACTTACACATCAAGCAAGAGGATAATATTAGCCAAATTATTCATGCACTTTTATTCATTGTATTAGAAGTAGATGAGTCAAACTACACTTTGATTAGAGATGTATTTTTGGATTCAAAAGGTTATTATTGCCTAATTGTAATAGCATGCTATTTTATTCTTTTATTTACAATGAAGGTTAATAATACAATGCAAGTGTAGTTAGATTTAGTATATTTTTAGGGGGTTGGGTGAATAATTTATGCTATATATTGTGTGCATTCGCAAAGCACATAGTAGGATTTTGTAGATGTACTGAGTTTTGAAGCCCATTTTGGTAAGTTTTTCCTTTGAATGAGAACTTGTGATTTACTTTCCAATTATTTGCATTGGTGTGTATTATTTTATTATCTCATGTGAATATTAATTCTCTGAATTAATTAGATTACCTTGCTTTCAAATTGGTGTTTTTTACATAGTCGTAGTGTGCATGTTAGTTGATGTGCCGTTTTGATTTATCCCTCAACACAAAAGTGTTTTTCCTTATGATTTAGCTAAAACCCATTGGTTCGTGGTCCATTTAATTTATTCTCAGTATATTGTTCATGTTAATCAGTCTAAGCCCTCAATAATTTTGGTGTATCACCTTATTTAAATTTTAGTTTCAACCATCTTTTAACCCTTCAAACCCCAAAAAATTAGTTTAGGATACATTAATAAGGAACCGATCTTGTAATCCCGGAGACTCACCTCAACAAAGGGATACCCACATCCTCAAGGTGTTGCCATTGTATCTATATAAGTGAGGGAAAAGAAAACTTAGAACACCAGTTGTTATTCCTCAATCAGGGTGCACTTCTGACATATAAAAGTTTCTGGCATGCACGGTGGGACTTGACAGAGATTAAAGTTTTACTTTTCAAAGGTGTTACATCATTTAAGAAAATCAACCACCATGTATACCAGTTTTTGACACACCTGGTGGGATAATAATTACTATTGATGCATTCTGAAGGTTGAATATCTAGAGAAGAACTCATCAGATGACTTCGTAAATATGATTTCACACTAGTGCAACATTTTTCATCATCAAATTCTTTAGCTGCATCCTTTTAAGGTATTTTTCAAGAAAGCACATATCTGTTATTTTTCTATTATCAAACTGTTTAGATGAGCAACAAAACATTTTTGCATATTTACATATTTTATGAGGTCCCACAACCATGAATCCACATTTTCAGTAGTATTACCAGTTAGATCAATAAAGTTTTTATCCATTTTCCCATTCAGATCAGTACTATGACCCCTATCAAAATGAACACCCTTATAACCTGAACCTTGCAAATCAATATGATTATGATTATGATTATGATGATTATTATGTAGCTCAAAATCAAGCTTATGAAGATAGTTATGTTGATTCTGCATGATAGAAATATCTTGAGTTTCAGTTACATAAAATTAAACAAGAACATTTAGCTATCAAGGAATAATTTAAAATATTACAACTAGTGGAGAATGATAGGACTAAGGTTGAGGAACCCTATGAATGAGATGTTTCCACTTATCTTCCCCATCACAATCTAGTGCCCATATACCTTCCTTGCCAACCAATGCAGCCCATTCATCAGTTTCAAAAAATTCCAGGCTACTGCAATTGCTACTCCTATTCCAAAATCATGTAATGGATCCAAATTTAAGCGTATGAGATTTATTTCTACTACTGTTCTAATTCTTGACCTTGTATCCCAGTATTTTGTTTCAAAATTTCTTGTTCAAGTTGAAATAAAGCCCATCCCTATTCCCTCATTTGAAGTACTATTCCATGAAGGAGAAAACCAAAATATCAACAAGGAGGAGTAGCCAACTGAAGGAAACAACAAGATAGATTTCATGAAAAATTTGTAGCAATGGGTTTCAAAATTTTAGTTTGATCATATTCCAGGGTTAGAGAAAGATCCCATGTAAAAGGTACATTCTGATCTTGCAAAAAAAAAGTAATGGTTGAAGATGATAAAAAAATCTACATATTCAGAGTGTAGTGTGCATGAAGGCACCATACTCATATAGACTACTAATTAATCGCAGGTTGCAGAAGTTGAAGAGGATGTTCAGGTTAAACCCTAAGATAAATCAATAGATTTAGGGAATGAAGATCATGTTTTCAGCTTATCAGATGTCATGTTTGATGAGGAAAATGAGAAAGAACATTTTCAGGATAACCAAGAAGATGCAACTCAGTGTGAGGACCCTAATTGTGTTGCATGTATGGAGATTGATACATTATTGGAGACTTTTAGTGATTCAAAAACACTATCAGAAAATGATGCAATCAGACAATGTGGGTAGCCAACTTTAAAAGAGGATAAAAATGAGGTTTTGGGCTACATGAATGATCATAATGATGAAATATCAAAGTTAGTTGTCAAAGAGGACAAACAACAACTTGCAGAGAAGAATCAACCCTTAAATAGGCTTCAATATGCCATGGTTAATGAAGTACAACAACTTGAAAAGGATAAAAAAAATTCAAAGTAGCTCGAAGAGGATGAAAAGATTTCAAATTAGATTCAGAATGTACTTGAGGATAAACAACAATTTCATGAAGTAAAATGGCCTTTAGATGAGTTTCAGAATCAGATCACATATATAAAGGAGATCAAGGAAGTATATCATATCAGAAAAATAAATTATTCATCTGTTCAGGGGGCATGTCCTATCAATTACCTAGTTAGTTCACAATCAATTACAATAGTTTCAAAATTCATTCTTGTCTTCAAGCATAAAAGCAAGTTTCAAATTCTCAGTACACAAGACCCAAATCATTCCAGAGCAGGTTTCATATGAGATAAAGGTGTTTCTAAGATTTTCGAATGATCTTGTGAACAAAATAAAGCTACACATCTTGTTTTTAGCTTTATAACTTTTCCTATTTATAAAGTTGAATTCATGGCCTCGGTTTTTGAGAAAGGGAAGTTAGTTTTCGGTTCCTATTTCTAGATACATTTAGCTATAGTTTGCAGCTGGTTAAAGTAGGTTAGATTAGAATTCCCTTTTAATAAAGTGCTTTACGCACACTGTAATTTTTTCAATTCAATAAGTGCATTCATGCATGTGATCTAGTTTACTAGATCATTTCCCAGTTTTAGTTTGTTTTTCAGAAAGGTCAATTTTTCAGAAAAAGGTGGATTTATGGTTATAGGATTTTTACTCCATACCCAATGGATAAGAGCAAGGCATTGGTCTTAGAGCTTGTAGGAAAATTTTCCCTGCAAAATTGCTAGAAATGTTGAAATTTTTAGATTCATGCAAAAATGGCATCTCAAAACTTCATTTCAAACGAGAGGCATTGATGTGATGTACCTAAATAAGGTGGAGGCATACAATTATCTTAGTGTTTTCAGTTGCAACAATTTATTTACTACATGCAATCTGTAACTATGTGTGTTGTTGTATAATACAACACCTCACATATGTTTCCATTCCATGCTCATCTCCACCAAAGAAATAAAGAAGCCCCAAAAGACCAATCCATAGCCTTGATGAAGGAGAGAGTCATAGCATAGGTGGGATATTTCATCCCATAGTAGAAAACATATTTGTTCTTTGTAGAAGGATACATTTTTGAGTTATGGGTACTTTAAATCTGACTATTTATTAATGTTTAAATGTTATTAACTATGTATTGAGTTGTTTAATTCATTATACAATCAATATTTATCATAAAGCTGAATGCAAAAAGAAATAGACAACTCAATCACAGAAATTAATGTCATTATTCATGAATAAGTTCAGTGTTTCCCACACAAGCCATGGGATGTAACTTATATTTACTTGAAGTAAAAGATGCATTTACACAAAACTAAAAGAAAAATAATATAGACAAAACCCATCATTGTCTTTTGGGTCTTCTCTTGGTGTTCATCATCTCCAATCGTCACTTCTTCATCTTCATCTTTTGCAGCTGTCCTCTAAATTTTTCATCATCGTACTTGATGAAAATAAGGAAAATGGTTATCAAAATTGAGCTCTAGGTTTAATCTGTATGCTTTTGCTATTATTTTTAGGTAAATGAATATTTTGAAGTAAACATGCATAAGGTACATCATAAGAGCTAGATATAGAATCAGAAAGTACACCTCATACTATTGTTTTCAGAATAAACTATAGAAAATAATTTATAAGTAGAGCATCAATTTTAGTAAGCATGACACAAGAAGAGATCAAACAGATGATAAAAGAGAATCCTATGGTTTTCATATTTTCTAACAGATTGATAAGTGTGTAGGTACAGTTTACAAGAGATCACAGATCATAGTGGAAAAACCATCAAAATTGTAAAGTGGTTATGCCATACAACTTAGAAAAGTATAGATTTCTAACCCAGGATATTTCCAAAACTATCCATTAATTTAGATTGCATCAGAAGAAGAACAAGAAAAACCCAGTTTGAAGCAATGTATAATAGATAAAATAAATTTAATGATCTTTTGAACTAATTTTTTCAAATAATGAAGCTTTTCTAACACAAGCATCACAACCCAACATGAATAGTGCAAGTTTAAAGCCAGGGTTGGAATATCAATGATCACAGGATTATTTCAAATATCATCAAAGAATGAGGCCAAGAAATAAAAACTCCAAACCCCAAGGCAACCCATCAAGTATATAGACAGAACTCTGAAATGGTGTTACAGAATGGACTATACAAATAAAAAAGTAGTAGAGATGTAACGAATAGAGATCGGAAGAATAAGTTTTATAGATCAAAGATAATGAATAGAGCTGAGTAGAGAGGAAATTACGAGCCATTAGCTAGAATGCAATGATACCTAGAAGCAAAGTCACAACTTATTTTCGAAAGACAAATTTGTAGTCAAAATTCAAGCACCTAGATTTAAATTTTGTGAAGAAAATCCCATAATATTATAAAAAGAGAAGAGTTTAAATTCATGGCAGCTATGAACACATAAATAAGTTAGTATCCAATGACATGCAGAGTTTACAAAAATAATAAGAAAAGTTCATACAAAGTTCAAAAAAATGCAAATACCCAGATAATAGTCAAACTTGATAACACCATATTGGCATTAAATTAGTAAACAAAGCTCACTTAAAGTTCCATCCTTTTAAAATGAAAAAATCAGAATCAAATCCAAGTACCCAGATCTAAATTGTTTAAATTTTCCAAACTTTATAGAAGATGTCAAGATAGAAGACCGCAAATTAACATATTTTTCGTTCAACTTGAAGAAACCCTTAAAATAAGTCAATTATAGAGAAAAATAACGACCACCCAAATCAAATGCAGAGCTCGAGAATAACGGACGTGCATGGAACAAGCCAAGAATTTTTTTTTTAATGTTATGCAAGTATTCAAAAGGAAGCTCAAAAGATTTATGTTCCAAGTTATAGAGTTTGAGGAAAATGAGTTTGACCTTATCATTAATAATGACCATTATAACTTTCCGCATGGTTCCTATACGAGACCAACTGAGCTCATAACTTCGTTTCATGGCAGCCTCTAAAAATACATTAAAGAAAAATTTGAAGGAATGATAATGGCTGAAAGAAGAGAATAATAATGCATGCTCAGAGCATCACATATTCTCCCATTGAGCTCACAGGATCAACAATGTCATTCCAGGAAAAAAGTTCGAGGACTTCGCCCTTCAAAATCAACCATGGAAATGATCAAAAGTTTAGGGTTCAATATATTTTAGTCGCCAACTCAATTGGAGTGTTTAGAAACCTAAGCACAGTCCAACAAGTACATATGTGGCAGTAACTCAAAAAAACACTAGATGACCTGAGTCAAGCTTAACTTAACCTAAGTTAACTAATCATACACGTGTCACATAAACAACAAAACAGTAACCACCATGGTTAGTCTTTTCCACCAAAAAAAGCATAAAGGGGTGAGTCATCAGTAGGGGGGTTAACATTATTTTATTGGCTTTTACTATAGACTATAGTCTATTGAATTATTTTCAAAAGGACCGAATGAAGATGCCTCCATATGTTTACTATAGTATATGATTACCAATAATCAGAAAGGGGGGTAATCAAATCATTACAGGTGGCCAATTCTAAACCTTATATTATGCCATGGTCTAAACACATACATAATGCATTATATTTCAAAAGGTTTACATGATCAAATGGAGCAATTATTGTTTAAACAAATTATATACCATGCCCAAATCAAGAAGGGGCTAACAATAGACCTTGTGATTTTACCTTAAAATTTGCTAAGGAAACCTCGTATAAGGAAGTAGATGAAATAAAAGGGATAATTATTTCTTTCTAGCATGTGCATAGGTTGTCCCTAGAACAAGAAGAAAAATTTGTCATTATCAACATGTATTTCCTTATTATTTGCAAAGGGATATCACAATTAGGACTATAGAAGAGTGTAAAGAGATGACTATTTTAATCATTCACTATAGGACAAATTTGCTTGCATGTACCTTGTAGGAGACTTATACATCAAGAAAGGGGATAATATTAGCCAAATTATTCACCCAATTTTATTCATTGTATCAGAATTAGATGATTCAAAATACACTTTGACTAGAGATTTATTTTTGGATTTAAAATGCTATTATTGCCTAGTTGTAACATGATGTTATTTTATCCTTTTATTTAGTCACAATGAAGGCTAATATTAACATGAAAGTGTAGTTAGACTTAGTCTATTTTTAGGGGGTTGGGTGAGTAATTTTTGTTATATATTATGTGCATTACAAAAGCACAAGTGAGGACTTTTTGGATATACCGAGTGCTGAAGCCCATTTTGGGAAGTTTTTCCCTTGAATGAGAACCAGTGATTATCTTTCCAATTATTTGTAGTGGTGTGTATTATTTTATTAGCTCTTGTGAATGTTAATTCCATAAATTAATTAGCTTAAATTATTACAAATCTGGTGTTTTCTACATAGTCTTATTGTGCTATTGGAATATATCCGTCAACAAAAAAAAATCCTTAGGATTTAGCTGAAACCCATCGGTTCATGCTCCATTAATTTTTTATCAATATATTGTGCATGTTACTTAGTCTAAACCCTCAATCATTTTGGTGTATCACCCCATTTATATTTATTTTTATCCATGTTTTAACTATTAAACCCAACAAAAAATTATTTTAGGATACATCAACATGGAACCGGCCTTAGAATCCCAGAGATTCACCTCAACATAGGGATACCCACATCCCTGAGGTGTTTCCATTGTATCTATATAAGTGAGGGAAAAGAAAGATTAGAACACCAATTGTTATCTCTCAATCAGGGTGCACTTCTGAGAGATAAAACAACCAATTCTTTCCAATGCCTCTAAAAATATGAATTTTGTAACTGTTATGTCAGAAAAGGAGCACAATACGATTTGCAAATTACAAAACCCTAATTTTGACTAACATGGGATTTGTTTAAGGTGTGGGACTGTCATCACCAATCCGGCACTATGATAATTCTTCACCAGGAACTCCTCGTGCTATGATTATTTACTAATGCACAGCCTTTAGTTTGGTGGATGTATTCTGGAAACAAAACAACAACCGAACACAAGAATACCATTTACTATGATAAGACAAAATGACGAAAAATCTGAAATATCAAAATAAATTATAATATTAACATGAAACTGTTACAATCTCACCCATGAGATACTTCAACAAGACTATGGGAGAAACTTTACAATTACACCTCTTGATGGCTTCTTCAACACACCTTTAACTGATGGCTTCCTTCGCACACTTCCTACAATATTTCTCACTACTTCTTTCTATGCTAAATGAGGGGGGTGGCTTCTCTATTTATAGAACTTCCAGGCTTATCCATCCTATCTCTAAGATAGGATAAGAAATCCACTCTGACGAATCATATTCCATACCTTAACTCTTATCTGTACATGTAAGCTTATCTGTTAAGATAAGATAAACCTTATCATTTTACATGGGTTCCACATTTTTAGACTTTTTACAAATAAAATACACAAAATATTTATGACCTCACTCCTTGTCCTTATTACCAATATAATATTTCTAATTCCTAATCATGTAAACCCTACTTCTCTAATTACCCAAACTTTGACATTTTAACATTACCGGACCATTTACGACAAATATTTACTTTTTACAACATTCCTATTGTACTTTGACTGTTACCGTACTCCACATTATTGGCGGCACCGTACTGACGGTGCCGTTATCTTCTATCGGATGCTACTACTAATTACACTTAACAACATCCTATTCCTAATACATACATTAATGAAATAGAAATTTTGGAGGAAAATTTTAGTGTCGACATCTTCCCCCTTCCTAGCTTCTACTCCGTCCTCAGAGTAGACTATTCTAGTGCTTGGAAAATCTTCAACTTGTCATGGTTGACCCATTTCGTAATGGGAGTGCCATCCAATTCCTCCAGTCGGTACGTACCATTTTCATGCACAACTGCTATTTTATAGGGCCCCATCCATTTTGGAAGAAATTTTCTCTGTCTTCTTTTTTTGTATCTAGAATCATATACTAGAACCAAGTCATTTACTTGAAATGGAGACCACCGGATCTTTTGATCAAAGTACTCCTTCTACTTCATTTTCTTCTTATGGCTTGTATCCTTTGCTATTTCCCTCATTTCCTCTAGCAAATGAAGATGTACCAACCTTTCTTTTACTGAATCACTTTCATCCATCCTTTCATTTTTCATAACTCTCACAGTGGGAATATCAAACTCAATAGGAAGTACTGGATCAATGCCATAGGCCAACTGAAATGGGGAGTATCCTGTTGCCGACTTTGATGTTGCCCTATATGCCCACAATGTTGCATGAATCCTTTTATCCCATTTATGTACCTGCAAGGCTGCATCTTTTGCTAGAATTTGACACAACACAAAATTTGTTCATTCCACCTGTCCATTTGTGTTTGGCTTGTATGTTGTTGCCTTCCTGTGCTTGATAGAAAACTTATTGACTAGGGCTTCTACCACCTCATTAATGAAGTGGCTTCCTTGATCTGTTACAATTTCTAATGGACAACCAAATCTGGTGACAATGCGTTCATATATGAACCTTGCCACTTCATCCATGGAAGCTGTTTTCAATGGCCTAGCTTCAACCCACTTGGTTAAATAATCTGTGGTAACGACAATATACTTATTTTGACGTGATGTAGTTGGAAGTGGACCTACAATGTCTATTCCCCATTTTTCAAAGGGACCAAGGGGAAGAATAGGACATAATGGAGCTGATGAAGTCTTACGGTTACCATGTGTTTGACAAATATCACATGTCTTACAATAATTATAACAATCTTTAAAAAGAGTGGGCCAGTGATAACCTGCATCCAAGATCCTTCTTGCTGTAAGTTGTCCAGAGAAGTGCCCTCCACATGTACCATTGTGGAATTCTTCTAGCAGCTCCTTTCCTTGATCACGTCCAACTGCCCTCTTGTACTGTCCATCAGGTCCTATTCGAAATAATGCTCCATGCAGAATAGAATATGGACGACTGGCTTGAGTAATCTTTCTCTTAGTCTTTGCATTGGCACCATCAGGAAACTTGAATTCATTCAAATAATTCCAAATATCTATGTATTCACTAGGGATTGTGTCAAGGGAGAACAATGCTGCATCGGGAAAATCATCATCATCACAAGATGATCCTAAACCATCATAGGCTCGAGAGAGTGCATCTGCATTGACATGCTTCTTTCCTGGCCTATCTATAATATCAAATTCAAATTCTTGTAGCAAAATTATCCATCTTGCTATCCTCCCTGATGGGTTAGGCTTATTGACAATATATTTCAGAGCCTGATGATCCGTTACAACTATAAATTTCTGCCCTAGCAAGTAATTTCTAAACTTCTTTACAGCAAAAATGATAGCCAGAGCCTCTTTTTCAGTTACAGTATAGTTTACCTCAGCACTGCTCATTTGTCTGCTCCCAAAGTAAATTGGATGTTCATTCCCATTTTCATCCTTTTGGCTCAAAGTACTACCTATTTCTGCATCTGAGGCATCAGTGTACACAATGAATGGCTTGCTCCAATCTGGATTCTTCAAAACAGGTGAAGACACCAGGGCTTCCTTCAGTTGTCCAAAAGCCTCATACGCCTTGTTTCCTGGTTCATAAGCAACATCCTTCTTCAAGAACTGGGTTAGTGGCTGTGCAATCTTTGAGAAATTCTTGATGAACCTTCTATAGTAACCCACATGGCCTAAAAATGATCTCAACTTACTTCTATTCATAGGAAATGGTAAATCTTTGATTTTTGAAACTTTATCAGGATCAGTACCAATACCATCTTTGGATACAACATGCCCTAACAAAATGCCTTTAGAACATCCAAAGACACACTTTGTAGGGTTTAGTGAGGCTTGTGCTTCATCTAACCTTTGAAATGCTATCTCCATCTGGTGCAAGTGGTCCAACTTGCTCCCATAGATGCAAAAATCATCCAGAAATACTCTGATGAAGGTCCCAATGTAGGGTTCGAACACCCTATTCATCAAACGCTGGAATGTTGCTGGAGCATTACACAACCCAAAAGGCATAACTCTATAAGCAAACATTCCCCAAGGAGTGGTGAACGTGGTCTTCAGCTGCTCTTTCTCTGCTATACGAACTTGGTTATAGCCGCTATATCCATCAGCAAAACTATAGCACTCCTGGCCAGCTACTTCGTCCAAGATCTGATCTGAAAATGGAAGAGGGTAATGATCCTTCTTTGTTGCCTTATTGAGCTTCCTGTAATCAACACAAATGCGTAGCTTCCCATTCTTTTTTATTGAGATCACAATGGGAGAAACCCATTCTGAATTCTCCACAGCAAATATGAATCCTGCATCAAGCAACTTATCTATTTCTTCTTTTACAGTCTTGGAAAAATTAGGATTCATTCTATATGGCATTTACTTTATAGGCTTAGCACCATCTACCAGCTCAATACAATGTTCTACCCAACTTACTTGACGGAGTTCCTTGTAATCAAAAGTGAATAGGTGTATGTACCTTCGAAAGAGCTGGAGGTAGGATTCCTTCTCACTCTCCATCACAGCATCACCAATCTTTATTTGTTGGAGACGATCATCAACTTCTTCTTCAGATAATTTTATGGGGTCATGAGTTGGTGTGACTGGCAGGATATCCATGACTGAAACATCCACCTCGCTTTCTTCATCTTCAGTGTCCACTTCACTGGTACTAGAGTAATCAGAGGATGTCCAATCATCAGTTTCATCACTTGAATCCATAGGTTCTACTTTATGATGTCGAGGGATCACGTTTATCTTCACCCTCTCTCTACCACATCCAAGTGTCATGAAACCTTCATTCCAGTAGTTTCTTGCATGAACTCTCCTTAGCCATGGTCTTCCCAACAGCATTGGGTATGCAACAGTACCATTTTTCATCACCTAAAAGTCTACCACACATACAACACCCATAACAGATATTGCCACATTTGAAACTACACCTTCTGGTTTAATTTTTCCCTTATTTAATGACCTTAACATAAGTGTTGAAGGGCGATCAATTTTTAAACCCAACATATTCATTACAGACTCGATCATTACATTAACTGCAGCACCTCCATCAACTAAGACATCATGAATTGAAATACCATTACATAATACCTCAGCTTGTGGAGCATAGGGATCTGCCTCTGCCTCCAAAACAGGGACTTCAACCTCCTTCCTTCTTCGAGCATTGAGTCGACCTTGCAACTCCCGCCTCTTCTCAGAAGACATAGCCAAGAGTTGACCATATGTAATATTTGCAGGCCTTTTGGACAGATCTTCCAAGATGGAGTATGGTCCTTGCCCCTGTGAAATCAGAAAATCCTGCACACCCAACTTTCTTCTCCTATGTTTCTTACTAGTTTCTTCTTTCATCTTCTTAGGATCATTTCCATCTTGATTATCTTTTTCTTTCTTTCTTTTTGTTACAAACACATCTACTTCATTATTTCTGCTCTTATCTACTACATCAAAAGAATTCACAGGTGCTTTTCCTTTATCATTATCTCCCTTACTAGATGTAGAAGCTCTATCTGGACAATTATACTTATAATGACCCTTTTTATAACAACCATAACAAACAACTTTAGAAATATTTCTCTTTGGACCTCTATCTCCTCCCTGAGAACTAAATTCCTTTCCTTGAAGAAGATTAATAGTTAACTGACCCATCTTTTTGAGCAGATCTTCATACTCAGTAGATGTATTAGGAGAAATATTTGTGCTCACCGGGAGTGGTTGTGGATTCAGGACCAAAGGTGCTGGTGTAGGCTCTACTTTAGCAACAATTTCTTTGGGCTCCTCTTCCATGCTTCTTCTTGCCTTCTTGCAATCTCCTTTGCTTGTTCAATGGTGGCTGGGCGGTCATACTTCACTTGTTGTCTGATCTCTGGCTTCATCCCAAGAATGAAGTGCTTACAGAGGAGATTATCCACGCCATTCATCAACCCATCTGCTAGTCCTTCCTTCCGGATCTGGGCATCGAGCTTCCTCCTTAGCTCTAGAACACGAGCATGATAATCCCTTATCTTCTCCTTCTCTCCTTGGGATAGCTTTGTGATCTCGATCATGAGATCTGCATATTTCTGTTGTTCACCAAATTCTTCAAGAAAACTTTCAGTTAATAAATCCCATGAATTTTTCACATTATCACCTAGTGTTTCAAACCACCTAAGTGCTGAACCATCCAAAAAGGTAGGAAAAAATTCAGTCCATTGTTCCCTTCTTATAAGGCCATTACAAATACAAGATCGTTTAAACTCTTGAATGAAAGAAGAAGCATCTTCATTAGATTGAGCTGAAAAAACAGGAATCTTTCCCATTTTCAAAAGTAACCACCGTGAAATACCAACCCACAAGTACAATTAACAAGACTTATGTGCACAAATAATTGGAATCACTATACTAGAGAGTGACTTTACACCTTTCTACAGTAAAATAGAAATGACCACGGTAAACTATGGTAAAACTTGACTTACTACAGTAAAAACTAACTTTACTGTGGTAAACACTATTCACGGTAAAAAGTGAAGTTACTGCGGTAAATACTATTCACGGTAAAAAGTGACTTTACTGCGGTAATTACTATTCCCAGCAAAAAGGACTTTACCAGGGTAACTACTATTCATGGCAAAAATGACTTTAACATGGTAACTACTATTCACGGTAAAAATGACTTTACCATGGTAACTACTATGCACAGTAAAAACAAGGTTACCCTCCAATTAATTTTTGCCTAAGTGGGAATATCTCTCCAGAAAATCCACCAACAAGGAATGGTCCCGGCAACGGAACCAAAATGTCATCACCAATCTGGCACTATGATAATTCTTCACCGGGAACTCCTCGTGCTATGATTATTTACTAATGCACAGCCTTTAGTTTGGTGGATGTAATCTGGAAACAAAACAACAACCGAACACAAAAATACCATTGACTATGATAAGACAAAATGATGAAAAATCTGAAATATCAAAATAAATTATAATATTAACATGAAACTGTTACAATCTCACCCATGAGATACTTCAACAAGACTATGGGAGAAACTTTACAATTACACCTCTTGATGGCTTCTTCAACACACCTTTAACTGATGGCTTCCTTCGCACACTTCCTACAATATTTCTCACTACTTCTTTCTATGCTAAATGAGGGGGGTGGCTTCTCTATTTATAGAACTTCCAGGCTTATCCATCCTATCTCTAAGATAGGATAAGAAATCCACTCTGACGAATCATATTCCATACCTTAACTCTTATCTGTACATGTAAGCTTATCTGTTAAGATAAGATAAACCTTATCATTTTACATGGGTTCCACATTTTTAGACTTTTTACAAATAAAATACACAAAATATTTATGACCTCACTCCTTGTCCTTATTACCAATATAATATTTCTAATTCCTAATCATGTAGACCCTACTTCTCTAATTACCCAAACTTTGACATTTTAACATTACCGGACCATTTACGACAAATATTTACTTTTTACAACATTCCTATTTTACTTTGACTGTTACCGTACTCCATATTATTGGCGGCACCGTACTGACGGCGTCGTTATCTTCTATCAGACGCTACTACTAATTACACTTAACAACATCCTATTCCTAATACATACATTAATGAAATAGAAATTTTGGAGGAAAATTTTAGTGTCGACAGGACCCTTGCGATTGAGACAAACCTCTAGAGAAGGATGGTTCTTGACCTATTATAATGCTAACCTACTCCTCATCTACCAATTCCAAGGAGCTAGAGGAAGAGAAATACATAAAAATGTAAATCCTAAACTAAGGGAGGTGATAACACCAAAACAAGGCTAGAGGGATTCCTAGTGAGCCAAAGTGGGAAAAATGAGAAGGAAGAATGCAGAAAAGGTGCCATAGACTTAAAACAAATTTTAACCTCCAATCTCGTGGAGAAAAACAAATAGAAACCCTATAAAATATAATAGAAGGAAATAAATATAATAGAAGGAAATAAATACAACATAAATCAAACTAGGGAAAGAAGAGCCACAAAAAATTAATTTTTATTGCTTAAAAAGATGCATGATCCATTAAAATATATGCACAAGGAAAGAATCCTTCACAAAATGCATAAATTTGAGGCTTGCAGCTCACAAAAGGGTTGGAACAATTTTTGGCAGAGTTCATTTACAATTGCAAAACCCCCCCTCCAAATGAGGGGAATTTACATATATATAGAGAAAATGAGCTACCAACAAACACACTTCATTAATTACCTATATGGAGGTATGGGTGGTCATGCTGGTTCACTTTCCAAAGATACTTTTTTTGCATGGAGAACAAGGGTGCCATACCTCATTAATTTGGTTGTTGAACTGCCCTGTACGTTATCATTAATTCTAGTCGTACCTAAAACTCTTTGTTGTCGCCTGATGGAAACCACTAGTTTATGCATGGAAAGAAAGGAAGAGTCACCGTTGACGATGGAAATAATTATTGCACAATAATAAGAAATGTTGTCATGCGGCAGCAAGGGGAGATTGACACGTGATAACAAAAAGAGGTTGACACATGACAGGAAACAATGCTGACACGTGACGAGAGGGTGGTGGCAATGAGGAAGGTAGAATGACACGTTTCTATGAGGGGATCTTATCACACAATAAGAAGGTATGTTGTTGTGTGTTAAGAAGAAGCGATTGATGCATGACAGGAGGAAGCAGTTGACACATGTCAACAAGGATGCTGATGCATGACAAGGAAGACGCAATTGTCATGTGTCAACAAGGATGTTATTGATGCAGAATGAGGAAGATGTATGAAAAGAAACTACACTGAGGCATGATGAAGGGGATAATGACGCGTGATAAGAGGAGAAAGGTGACTGATGCATGGTTGACGTGTGTTAAGAAGATGAAAATTGTCACGCAACAAGAAGAAGAGCATTGATGCGTGATAAAGATGTGACAATCTGTACAATTTTCTAGCTCGATCATTAGAAAAAACCCTACTCCAAACTATCACCGCACGACAAAGATACCCTATAAAATTCTCCCATTAACTATCAATGCCCAAACCTGTAGGTTGATTCATTTTGCAAGGGGGGTGCAAAAATTTCTAACAATTGGTGACTTGCAAGGTGATATACCTATTAGATCTGAAAGACCATTGATTTTGCATCAATTAGGCATGGATTCATTCTAATTGTTGAAACTGGTTTGATGTTTGAAACCTCTTTTTCTCTTGAAATTAACTAAGACATTACTTCATCATCAGATCTTTCCTAAAATTGGAAAGTGCAATAACAACAAATCACAAGCATGTACAAATAACAAAATCATACATATCCCTAATGGAACATGCAGAGAGTGCAAAAGCACTTATCTGAAAGCAAAAATAGCTATAACAGAACAATGTTGTGCAAACACTTGGAGGAATTACAACTCTAGACTAATATGTACAAGAAAGATACTCTCACCAGTAATAATGCTTGAGATAAATGCCATTGACTAGGATCTGCAATTCTTCTTCATCCAACTTCATCAATTGGAAAGCATTGTTTTATTTGTACCTTGAAATCAAGTAAGGGCCACTCCATATTGCATCAAAATTGGAGTGCATTACTTGTTTGGCACTGTCTACATCCCATTTTAGAACCAGGTCTCCTTCTTGAAAATTTATTTTTTTGGCCTTTCTGTCAAAAATTGTCTTGATTTAAGTTTGGTATTTCTCCATTGTTTTCATGGCCTAGATTATTATCTCTTCTAGATCCATGAGTTCTACATACCTAACTTCCGTAGTTGGAAAATCAAACAAATCTAGCTGCTTGATAAGCTCCAAGGCTGGTAATTGAAGGGCTATTGGCATCCTTGCTTCCCTTCCATAAACCAACTTGAAGGGGGAATAACCAGTTGATTTCTTGGGAGTGATTCTATCAACCCAAAAGGTTGATTTAAATTTGGTATGCCAAGTCCTCTTATTCTCATCTAGGGTTCTTCTTATGATTTTCATACAGTTCCTATTTATGGACTCTGCTTGTCCATTACACTGGGGGTAGTAGTTAGAAGAATTACTCAAATAGATGTCATTTCTAATAGCCCAATTAGATATCTTTTCTCCAATGAAATTTAAGGAATCATCTGATATTATAGTGGAAGGAACACCAAACCTTGTTGCAATACCTTCATAGAAATCTAGAATGCTAACTTCATTTGCTTCCTTAAGTGTAATTACTTCTTTCCACTTCGTGAAGTTGTCTGTGGCTGTAAGAGTACATTTGTGACCTAGGATGGAACTTGGAATAATCATCCCAATAAAATATAGCCCCCATTTCATAAAAAGATGCTCAACTGAGATAGGATGGAGTAGGAGGGATGCTTGCTTCTCTTTACCTATGAAGAAGACACACTTCATGCATTTCTTGATCCATGACTAGCAATCATTGAAAATATTAGGCCATTAATAACTAGCCCTCATGATTCTAATAGTTGTTGCTTTTTGGGAAAACTGACCACCTGCCCCTCCATCATGAAACTCATGCAACACCCTCTCTATTTGATTTGTCTTGATGCACCTTAGGAGGACACCATTCACATCCCTTTTGAACAAAATATCATCTACAAGCACATATGGGATGTAACAAAGTCTGAAATTCCTCCTTTTGGACTTACTCAATCCTTGAGGTTTTTGGCCTATTTGAAGGAAATGTACAATATCCTGAGTCCAACATCCAATGGGTATGCCACCTATGGTAATTTCTTTATTATATTGCAAAATCATAACAACTTTCACATCCTCTCTTGATTTATCATTTTGGTTACAAGCTAGCTGCTCACACAACCCTTTCCCCCTAACTAATTTGGGCACATTTATATTAGTATCATACTCCATAACCTTGGTTATCCAACTAGCTCTCTTTTCCTTAAGGTCCTTGTTTAAAATAAATGTTTTTACACTAGCATGTGAAACTAATAGATGAATTCTATTATTTGACACTAGATGTTTGAATTTATTTAAACTTCTAATCACAACAAGGACATGATTATTAATGAATGAATATCTCACATCATAATCTTGAAGGATTTGATTGAAGAATGCGATAGGATGCACCAGTCCTTGTTGATTTGGTTGTACTAGTATGGCAGATATTGCATACATGCTTCTAAAAGTGTATAAGATGAAGTCCTTCGAGAAACATGGATTTATGAGAGTTGAAGCCTATGTAATGGCCTTTTTTATGGCTTCAAAGCTTTCTCTTCCTTCAATAGTCCATCTAAAAACCATGTTCTTATTTAACATCATCTTTAGTGGCTTGACAAGATGGGAAAATTTAGGAACAAACCTCCTAACAAATTTAATTTTCCCCAAAAATCTTTGGAGAGCCTTCTTATGACTTAACAATGATAGTGCTTGAATGGATTCTACCCTTTCTGGATCAATTGTCAGACCTTCCTTAGACGTGATGTGTCCTAAGAGATTTCCTTTATGAGCTAAGAATATACACTTTTTTGGATTCAAAGACACTCCAAATCTCCTCCATCTTTGGAACACTTGCGTAAGGTGAAAGAGATGACTTGTTGTATTCTTAGAAAATACAGTAATATCATCTAGATACACAAGAACTATCTTAGTGATTAGTCCTTTGAATTCCATATCCATCATCCTTTGGAAAGTGGCTCCAGTGTTTTATAGTCAAAACGACATTGGTATCACCCATATTTCATCCTGAAATCTGCGACTACCCTATCCGAAAAAATTTCGTACTTTTAAAATAATGGGTCGTTTTGTGTTTTTATTGTCTGAAAATTATTATATTGTGTCAAGATATTCCCAAAGAGCCATATTAGCCTTTTTCGCCAAATACCCAGATGCCCAAAATTTTTATATTCTATCGTCGGGATTTGTCTATGGGAAATTTGTATTTAATTATGTTGAGCCCTGTTTGAGGCAATTTGAGCTCTATTTTAACCCTGTTGTGATCAAACATATCATTATTCTTATGTACCAGAAGGGTTTTATCTTGGAATAAGTTTTGGGCTTTATTTTTGACTTTTGGCAATTTTTTGTGTTTTTGTGCTGTCCCATTTCATTTTCTGTGAAATTTCTCTAGAACAATTCCTTTGCCAGGTAAACCCGATTTTTTGCCTGGAGTAGATGGAAAACATATACGCACATTATGCCTGGAGGAAGTCACCATCGGAGGTCTAGATCATTGGGAAAAAGTGAAATCGTGCACGGAAAAGCCCCTGCAGGGATGGACACATGTTTGGAAAATAAAGGATTTAAGCTGCAATGGGAAAAATAGAAGCCGCAGGCATGATGGGAATTTTATACCTGCCTAGCAAGGTACTTTTTCCCGTGATATAAATTCACTTAAGCTGCAGTGGGAAAGTTAGAGGCTGCAGGAAGGCGGGAATTTATTGCCTACCTTGCAGGGTAAAAATTTCCATGGTGAAATAAAAGAAAAGTGGCTTAAGTGAAATCACGGGATTTTATTGCCTGCCTTGCAGGGTAAAGAATCCCATTGTGAGAAATTATTAAAAATAGAATTCTATTATGCAAAAAAGTGCGACCCACCTTCGGTGAATAATAATGCATTAAATAAATATTTGTTAATATTTATTCACCCAATTTTGGCAACTAGGCTTGTGGAAAATTCAACAAAGGGAAGTGGACATAAGGAATTTAAAAATAGAATTATAAAATTAAATAAATTTAATTTATTTAATACAACCCCTTTTTGAGAAGGAATTAATACTTTTTAAAGTATTAAATGATTATATTAATTCCTATTTTCAGTGGCTATGGTCAAAGCACACTGTGAAGCTTAAGTGAAGTGAACTGTGGATGATTAAATTGAATTAATTTAATTGATTGGATGGCTGTCCTTAAACATGCTATATTTAAAAGAGAAGAGCATGATTTTTAATTAATTAATTGCCTTTAATTGTTAGGGAAATTATTAATTATAGAATTGTGAAGGTTATATAAGCATGGGCAGCCATATGGGTGAATTATTTAATTCACAGGCAAAGAATTGCAGCCAAGAGGAAAAGTGCGCCCCCATTTGAAGAAGGATTTTGCTCAAGCAAGGTGGCAACAAGGCTAAAAGATTCCAAATTTGGTGCATGCTTTGAAGGAGGTTGATCTTTGTCTACATAATTGATTGCATAAGTGTTACAGGTGCTCAAGAATTCATTATAGGTGCTTTACAAAGGAAAAGGAGCTTTTATCAATGTTCAATACATTGCATATATCCTCTGAATCTGAAGAATTGTCCAGATCTGCACCAGTTTTGAAGAATTCCAGTCAAATAAGAAGAAAAAGAATTGTTCAGACAAAGATAGACAAAGCTATGGCGAAGAAAGATGAAAAAGAAATCACAACAAAGTTACGCATCACTTCTAAATTTGCAGATACTGGAGACACGGATCTAGGCTCGAAACCTCTTGTTGAATTGATAAACAGATCTAGAGCAAGAAAGACTTCACTCATGCGTGCAAGAGAAACTTCACTCATGCGTGCAGATTAAAAGCAGTGGAATTATTTGAGTTACAGCTTTTCCATCCATAGCCCAGTTGCCAAAGTTTGTTATGCAGGGGCAGATCCATATCCAGATGCAGATGCAGATGAAAATCCATATGCAGATCCAGATCTGGATCTTATAGTTGCAAAATCTTCCGTCACAAAGGCTTTATCCTCTTGTTTCGAATGCAGCCCGTGAAGAAGTCAGTGCATGGAAAATTCCTTCCAAGATCCTGTGCATGTGCTCTAATCTTCCAGTTGAAGCCTTCATTGAACTTTCATTCATCTGAAGTGCTTTCCAGGTTTTTTAATTGCTCATATGCAATTAAAAATAAGGATGATGAGTTATCTACGGCAAACAATGCATTGATGCATGTACTGGAGAAGAACTGCAAAAGCTTCAAGGATAAAACAGAAGACAAGGTGAAGGAAAAATTTTAGCTTGCTTCCAGATCCAGCTACTCCCAGATCCAGTTTGGTGAGAATCAAAGGCAAAAGAATCAGCTGCAGGTAGACATGAAAAAGGACAAAGTCAGCTTTCCTTTTCCTTCTTCTTTGCTCCGACAAAGTCAGCTTTCCTCTTCCTTCTTTCCTCTGACAAAGTAATTGAGCGATCAATTAAATTATAAAACTTTAGTGATTGGCTTAAAAGACCTTACTTGAAGAAGTCAACTACTTGGAGATAGGTGGCGAACGTACAAAATAGAAGGTTCTATTTTTAGTTACAAATCATACATGTCATGCAAAGAGAAATTCTAGGAGGGAGATTGCCAGTTATTTCTTTCTGACTTCCACATGTGCTAGTTCACTCAAAGTTCCAACTTGTAATTGCCCCTCTACATTCTATAAGTAGAGGAAGAACCTTTGGGTTAAGAGATTAGAATTTGTAAGCAGCAATCTTGTGTTCTAGACTTTGTGTTGAACCCCTGAGAGAAACTTGGAGCAAAGGAATACAAAGGAGCAGGTTTCCAGAGAACTTTGTGTCACGATGTATTGTGTTTCTTGCTTTTAATCTTAGATCTCTTGGTAAACTTTGTGTTATTTTAGATTTGGATCTAGGGCTGCCTTTGTTTTATAATTCTATGTGTTCATATCTATTAAGTTTCTTCTATGTGCATGCAATTAGCTTTGCTATCTACTAATTGGGATGCACATCTTCCCTATTTTTTCTCTATATTTCCTTTACTTCCTTCTTCTATCAAATACTTCCTTTCTTGACCAGCTGCTTAGTTGCTGCAAAAATTCTTAGTTATGGTTCATGAACTAAGTGGTTAAAGTAAAACCCCTGATAGATAATAACACATTTTTATTCACAAATCTGACATGGGAGCCTCATCGGTTAAATGAGGGAGATTTATCTCATGACTGCCTAGGTTTGATGCTATGCAGAAAATCTAGCCAACAATTTTTGGCGACTCTACTGGGGAAACAACTATCCTTGCAGATCAAAGCTTATCTCTTAAAGATTGGAGTGTTTTCCATAAAAATATCAACCTAGCTGAATGTCCATTCATCTGATCCATGAAGGCGCAAGGAAGGACTGATCATTTCTTCAGATTGCAGGAGCAATTCAATTTCAATCATCCTACTCAAGTTAGAAGCCGCAGATCTAGTCTCTCACCAGGAAGGAGAGTGCACACACATCCAGATCTGGATTGTCTTCAGCATAATCTGGCAGCTGGAATTATTCATCAAGTCTATTCTCAAAGAAGATGTGCTCCTTTCATGATGTAGAATCAGCCACTTGCCCCTGCAGCGCCTGTTCCATGGGGTGCAGCCTTTGGACCTCTGAATCTGACTCCTTCTATGCATGATCTACCTAAAGGGATGAAAAATAATTTTCCAAACTTCTTTGGAGATGGAAAGCAGAATCCAGATGACCACTTGGCTGTGTTTTTCATATCATGTGGAGTGCTTGCAGTCAAACATGAAGATGTATCTGTCCGGCTCTTCATAGAGACTCTGTATGACTTGGCTGGAGAATGGTTCTATCGGCTAGCTCCTGGCACCATAACCAACTGGGCCACTATGCGGGATGCATTCCTGAAAAGATTCAAGACAACTGAAGATTCCAGCACCATGATAACCCAACTGACTCAGCTGAAGAAGGAACCACATGAGCACATGTGGGATTTTATTGCAAAATTCCAAAGATTACTATATAAAATTCCGGCATCTTCTTCTTTGAATGATGAGAATAAAAAGGTGTTCTTCATCAACGCTTTACTTCCTAAAGTAAGCTATCAACTACGAAGAGCACGTCCTACTGACTTGTTGGCAGCCCAGAACATGGCGGTTGAAATTGAAGACGACCTCATCATGGCTGGAAAGATAATGAGCAACACTTCTAAAGCTAAAAGTTCATCCTCTGCTACTACTTCTGATTCACTATTTCAAAAGTTAGCAAATGAGATGATGTAGATGAAGAAACAAATGGCTCAAATGGCTCAAGGCAACAATACTGCCCCTGCTTAGAATTTCAACAACAACTGGAACCAAATTGTTGGTTCCTAAAGATTAGCAATTGAAGCTGCTCCTAGAAACAATGTGGAGATGAATGAAGAAGACCAAGAAGCTGATGCTGATCAGTTTGAGAATGATGATTTTATAAGTCCTGCTGGCGACTCCAACATTAATTACCTGAACTACGAATTTGAACATGACGATGAGAAACTTCATGAAGATGATCATGGTCATATATATGCAGTACTTATAAGATCATAAACTCGCCAAGCTGAGACATTAGCTAACGAACAAAGAAGGGGCATCCCTTTGCCTTCTTCCTTATCTCCTAGAAGTAAGCATACAAGTTCTTCATCTCAACCACAAAAAGTGGCTCAGGTATCTGAATCTATTTCTTCTTTTGACATTATTAATCATGCTAAGAAAACTAAATTTCAAATGTCAAAAGTCAAATACCTGAGAGCTTTTCCTGAGCAGTTAAATAGGCTAGTCAAATATGTACAATCACCAGGACAATCCAATACATCAAAAGGCCTTTTGCCTAAGCCCAAGGATACTCCTCCCCAGAACAACAATGTAGTTGTTAAATCCTCACCATCTTCTGAAAGAGTGGAACCGTTATATGTCTCCTTATTGCTTAGTGGTTTCAAGCTAAGCAACTGCATTTTAGATTCAGGTGCGTCTGAAAATTTCATGTCAGATAAAGTTGCATATGCTCTTGGCATTACCCTGACGAAGACCATAAAAAGGTGCTACTCCATGGAGAAACAAGTCCCTTTAATCGGACAAATAAAATATGTGCAAGCTATTCTGGCAACTTTTTCCTGACAAAAGATTGAAGATGACAATTCTAGTTCGAGATATTCCTGTCTCCTATGGGATGTTGCTGAGCAAAAACTTCTAAAAAGAACTGGGAGGAGAAGTAAAGATGGATTGGTCCTGCACTCATATTCCTATTAAAGGGCTTAAACAGAAGCTAGAGCCAGAAAAGAAGTCCAAGTACACGGTGACAAAATCTAAGGATCCTAGATCTCAGATTCTTTTTCAGGAATCTGACTATGGGGCTTATTTCTTGGAAATGGATAAAAACATTCCAGAGCAAGAACTTCAACCAGAGCCAGGAAAAAAAGAAGAAAAAGTTTAGACTCTGGAGTTTAAAGGCACTTGTTGTTCTTTTGGATCAGGAGCTGGTGCTCTGTTAATATCTCTAGATCATGAGATATTCCCATACTCTCACAAGTTGATGTTCGAGAACACCAATCATACTACGGAGTATGAAGCATTACTTCTAGGAATGGAGCAAGCTAAAAAAAAGGAGTAAGACTCCTCAAAGCATTAATTCTAGTAAAGTAATTTTGAGGGAAAAGTCAAGTCAAAAGAGATAAGCTGGAGCATTACAGAGATAAAGTGCTTTCAGCCACATTCAATTTCGCAGACTTCTCTATTGACTTCATTCCCATAAATCAAAAATCCAAGGCAGATTCTTTGGCAGTCACAACTATACTATTGAATCCGGATAGACCACCATCCATATTCAGACAAGGAAACTATAAAGTGGAGATGGTCTACCACCCCAGAGTCCTTGAACAAACATCTGCATGTTTACATGTTGAAGGGAGTAAATCACCACCATGACAAATAGTCACAGAAAAAGATGATCCAAGTTATGATGACAGTAGTGGAGTAGTCCAACCAAAAGGTAACATAATCCCCAAGGGTTTGGTTTCCTTAGTGGAGACTTTTAATAAACATGATCAATACTTGAAGAAGAACAAAGGATATGGTGATGGTTCTTCCTCAGAAATGCAACAAATAAATCTGAGAATGAGAAAAGTTGATGCAGACTTACCTACCACGGAGAGAAGAAAGGATGAGCCACCACTAGAAGAAGTTGATAAGGACTTTGCCAGAGTATTTGACAAGAAGGCCAAAGAAAGGAAGTTCAAGATCAGAGATTGGGTACTCTGGTGGGACAAGAGACATGAACCGAAGGGCATACACGACAAATTTGATTCACTCTAGAAAGGGCTCTTTGTGATCAAAAGAGCTGCAGGAATGGATACTTTCTTCCTTACCTACCGGGATGGAATTGAGTTACCATTGCCTTTTAATGGGCAGCATCTGAAGCTGTTCAGGAATTGAAGAAGCAAGGTAAAACCTGTATGTACATAAATAAAAATTTGTTTGTTTTTCCTTGTTTTGTTTTTGTTTTTGTGTTGTGTTTGTTTTCCTGACCCCGTGCCCAAAGGACAAGATAGGAAACCAGAGATGCTGAGATCTCATATTTTCCCTTTGTCATTCTAACAGAGAAAAATATGTCCACAGACGGAGCCAACTGGTATCACCCAGATTTCATCCTGAAATCTGCGACTACCCTATTCAAAAAAAATTCATACTTTTAAAATAATGGGTCGTTTTGTGTTGTTATTACCTGAAAGTTCTTGTATTGCGTCAAGATATTCCCAAAGAGCCATATTAGCCTTTTTCACCAAATACCCAGATGCCCAAAATTGTTATATTCTGTTGTCGGTATTTGTCTGTGGGAAATTTGTATTTAATTATTTTGAGCCCCGTTTGAGGTAATTTGTGCTCTGTTTTAACCCTGTTGTGATCAAACATATCATTATTTCTATGTACCAGAAGGGTTTTAACTTGGAATAAGTTTTGGGCTTTATTTGTGACTTTTGGCAATTTTTCGTGTTTTTGTGTTGTCCCATTTCGTTTTCTGTGAAATTTCTCTAGAACAATTCCTTTGTCGGGTATGCCTAATTTTTGTCCTGGAGCAGCTGAAAAACATATACACACATTATGACTGGAGGAAGCCAACATCGGAGGTCTGGATCACTAGGAAAAGTGAATTTGTGCATGGAAAAGCCCTTGCGGGGATGGGCGCATTTTTGGAAAATAAAGGATTTAAGCTGCAATGGGAAAAATAGAAGTTGCATGCATGATGGGAATTTTATACCTGCCTAGCAAGGTACTTTTTCCCATGATATAAAATTCACTTAAGGTGCAGTGGGAAAGTTAGAGGCTGTAGGCAGGCAGTAATTTATTGCCTGCCTTGCAGGGTAAAAATTTCCATGGTGAAATAAAAGAAAAGTGGCTTAAGTTAAATCACGGGATTTTATTGCCTGCCGTACAGGGTAAATAATCCCATTGTCAAAGTCAAATCACTTAAGTGGATCATGGGATTTCCGTGGCTTCCTTGCAGGGTAAAAAATCTCATTGTGAGAAATTCTTAAAAATAGAATTCTATTATGCAAAAAAGTGCGACCCACCTTGGGTGAATAATAATGCATTAAATAAATATTTGTTAATATTTATTCACCCAATTTTGGCAACTAGGCTTGTGGAAAAGTCAACAAAGGGAAGTGGACATAAGGAATTTAAAAATAGAATTCTAAAATTAAATAAATTTAATTTATTTAATGCATCCCCTTTTGAGAAGGAATTAATACTTTTTAAAGTATTAAATGATTATATTAATTCCTATTTTCAGTGGCTATGGTCAAAACACACTGTGAAGCTTAAGTGAAGTGAAGTGTGGATGATTAAATTGAATTAATTTATTTGATTGGATGGCTATCCTTAAATATGCTATATTTAAAAGAGAAGAGCATGATTTTTAATTAATTAATTGCCTTTAATTGTTAGGGCAATTATTAATTATAGAATTGTGAAGGTTATATAAGCATGGGCAGCCATATGGGTGAATTATTTAATTCACAGGTAAATAATTGTAGCCAAGAGGAAAAGTGCGCCCCCATTTGAAGAAGGATTTTGCTCAGGAAAGGTGGAAACAAGGCTTTTGAAGAAGAATTTTGCTCAGGCAAGTTGGCAACAAGGCTAAAAGCTTCCAAATTTGGTGCATGCTTTGAAGGAGGTTGATCTTTGTCTACATAATTGTTTGCATAAGTGTTACAGGTGCTCAGGAATTCATTACAGGTGCTTTACAAAGGAAAAGGAGCTTTTATCAATGTCTAATACATTGCATATATCCATTGAATCTAAAGAATTGTCCAGATCTGCACCAGTTTTGAAGAATTCTAGTCAAATAAGAAGAAAAAGAATTGTTCAGACAAAGATAAACAAAGCTATGGTGAAGAAAGATGAAAAAGCAAGAACAATAGAGTTATGCATCACTTCTAAATTTTTAGATACTGGAGACACGGATCTTGGCTCGAAACCTCTTACTGAATTGATAGACAGATCCAGAGAAGGAAAGAATTCACTCATGCATGTAGATTAAAAGCAGTGGAATTATTCGAGTTACATCTTTTCCATCCATAGCCCAATTGCCAAAGTTTTTTATGCAGGTGCAGATCCATATCCAAATGTAGATGCAGATGTAAATCCATATGCAGATCCAGATCCTGATCTCATAGTTGCAAAAGCTTCTGGCACAAAGGCTTCATCCTCTTGTTTCGAATGCAACCCATGAAGAAGTCAGTGCGTGGAAAATTCCTTCCAATATCCTATGCATGTGCTCTCATCTTCCAGTTGAATCCTTCATTGAATTTTCATTCATGTGAAGTGCTTTCCAGGATTTTTAATTGCTCATATGCAATTAAAAATAAGGATGATGAGTTATCCACAGCAAACAATGCATTGATGCATGTACTGTAGAAGAACTACAAAAGCTTCAAGGATAAAAGAGAACACAAGGCGAAGGAAAAATTCTAGCTTGCTTCCAGATCAAGCTACTCCCAGATCTAGTTTGGTGAGAATCAAAGGCAAAAGAATCAGCTGCAGGAAGACATGAAAAAGGACAAAGTCAACTTTCCTCTTCCTTCTTCTTTCCTCCGACAAAGTCAACTTTCCTCTTCCTTCATTTTTCCTGCGACAAAGTAATTGAGCGATCAATTAAATTATAAAACTTAAGTGATTGGCTTAAAAGCCATTACTTGAAGAAGTCAACTACTTGGAGATAGGTGGCGAATATGCTAAATAGAAGGTTCTATTTTCAGTTACAAATCATACATGTCATGTAAAGAGGAATTCTAGGAGGGAGATTGCCAGTTGTTTCTTTCAGACTTCCACATGTGCCAGTTCACTCAAAGTTCCAACTTGTAATTTCCCCTCTACATTCTATAAGTAGAGGAAGAACCTTCAGGTTAAGAGATCAGAATTTGTAAGCAGCAATCTTGTGTTCTAGACTTTGTGTTGAACCCCTGAGAGCAACTTGGAGCAAAGGAATACAAAGGAGCAGGTTTCCAGAGAACTTTATGTCATGGTGTACTGTGTTTCTTCCTTTTAATATTAGATCTCTTGATAAAATTTGTGTTATTTTAGATCTGCATCTAGGGCTGCCTTTGTTTTATAATTCTATGTGTTCATATCTATTAATTTTCTTCTATGTGCATGCAATTAGCTCTACTAGCTACTAATTGGGATGGAAATCTTCCCCATTTTTTCTCTATATTTCCTTTACTTCCATCTTCTATAAAATACTTCCTTTCTTGAACAACTGCTTACTTGCTGCAGAACTTCTTAGTTATGGTTCATGAACTAAGTGGTTAAAGTAAAACCCCTGATAGATAATAACACATTTTATTGACAAATTTGACATGGGAGCCTCACCGGTTAAATGAGGGAGATTTATCTCATGACTGCCTAGGATTGATGCTATGCAGAAAATCTAGCCAACAGACATCTTGCTATAAGCATATGTACCCCACTTTGTAGTGAAGATTTTCTTGAATTACTCTTCCTCCTTCACCATGATTTAATTGTATCCTGAGTAGCCATCTAAAAGTGAAAACCTTTCTGATCCAACTACTACTTGCAAGATTTTCTCCATGGAAGGAAGAGGATAGTGGTCTTTGAGAGAGGCCCAATTTAAGTCTCAAAAATCCACACATAACCTAATTTCCCCATTTTTCTTCCTAACTGGCACCAGATTTTCTACCCATGAAGAGGGTTTGATTGGAAAGATGATGCTTGCTTCAATGAGTTTGTTCAGTTCCTTTTTCATGAGAGGCTCGATATGAGGATTGACTAGCCTTTTCTTTTGCCTGATGTTTTTAGCTCCCGAATCCAGTTCAATCATGTGTTGTGTCAACTGAGGATTAAATCCTTTCAAATATTCATAGCTCCAAGAAAACACATCTGGAAATTCTTGGAAAAGTTGTATAAATTTAGATTTTTCTTGTCCAGTGCTTACCTTGCCAATTTGAAATATTTTTCCTTCTCCAACTGAAATTGGATCTGAATACTCACCTTTGACTTGGATGTTTTCTCTTTCCCTCTGAAACTGACCATTAGGATTGAATATTGACTCTAGAGTCACTAAAGCATTTGATAGCTTATTTTTCCTCAGCTCAACAACTTGATCACCATATTGATGCTCCAATTTCTCTTAATTTTTAACCAATAACTTAGCCTCCTCTAGCAATAAGTTAATTATCTGTTGATCATTCTCAAACACATGTCATCTCATGTTATTATCCAACACATTTGGCCACACAATTACATGAATATGTGGATGCACTTTATCTTTCTCAATACTATCCACCACATCAAATGTTTCTCCAATTGTCGCAATCCTTTCCACAACTTGATTCTTCTTCCTTAGTATGGCTTGAATATTAAATGCTCCAAAATCATCAATTTGATCCCATACCCGATGCTTGTAGGATTTGAGAAGATCATTCTTAGCGGCATATTTTCCCCTAACATGGTTGACAATTAACTCACTATATCCAAACACTTGCAATTTTTGTATACCTCTTTCTTTCCCAATTCAATCCATGTATCAAAGCTCCATACTTAGCTGTATTGTTTGAACAAGTAAACTGAAAAATAGAAATATGAGTAGTACTTCATATCTTATGGTAAAAAAAAGCATTGCTCCTCCTCCATCGTCTTGCCTGCTCCTTGAGAAATCAAATAATAATTTCCATACTTCATTATCGCCCTTATCATCTAGTTTGGTGAGGCTAGGAAGAGGTGTGTTTCCCTCATGCAAACAATAAACTCCCAAGTCATCCTCTTTTATTTCCTTGTATGGTTCATATATGTGTATTTTTTTCCCATTCATCAAGAGTCAAATACGGGATGCCCCCAACTTTGGTATTTATTTCCTGAGTGTTTGGGAAATTCTCTTGATCAAAAGCTAAGCAATTTACATTGATTGGGCTTGGAACATGAGGCTCAAAATGGAAATTTTCAATAGGTTCAGACTGGATTGTAGCCTTAGCTCCATACCTTGTTCTGAAGAGCATATTGTTGAAGTGTAATCACAACACCCCTGAATGTATGCAACTGGATGGGTTGAAAATCTTAGTGTGATTGCAAAACATGGAGATGTTCCCAAAGTGTGTGACTTTGCAATCGAGAAAGCTCTCTGGATGAATGTCAGTTCCTATTCCTCTGTTCTAATGTACACCTACAAATCATACAGGATCTGATCTAAAATCTACTCTAACTTGCCAAGGAGAAAAGGTTAAGAAGATGCAAGAAAATAAACCTTAATTAAAAAAGGTGATACACCAAAAGGAATCTTGAACATCTATTTTTCCATTAAATACAAACCATTAAAAATGTAACACAACCACCATGCATAGATAACCAGGGTTATAATGAGAGATCAGATGAAGAGAATGAACACAAGAGAGGGTTGAGATCATCCACTGACTTATTCTTATTGCTCTAAAAATTGTATATAGTCCATTACAATGGCCAAGAGGCACAAACTTGCATTACATCTTGAATGGGAGGTTTTAACTCCAAAAATTCACTTAAAGACAAGAGAAGAAGGGAGGGTATAAATAAAAATGTCCAACCTTTAGAAAAATTCCCCTTCTTACAATATATAGGAAGAATGAAAGAAGGAGATGAGAAGAATTTCAATTCTTACTCCAACCATCTTAGAATACATTGAATTTTCCTGCAAGAATGATGGGTGTTACTACAAAATCCATGCCTCCATGTACTCTTTCTTGTTGGGAAAGAAAGGAATCCCATACCTCATTATTGTGGTAGGTGAGAAAATTAGAGATTCCTCTGAAATGGAGGACTAAAAAATTCTAGTTCTTGATCTTCCTTTTCGGAGTCTGAAATGGTTGCAACCTCTGGAACCTTGAAATTCAGAATTTTGGACACTTCTAATTCAGAGATTGAAACACTGTTCATCTGCCAAAATTATTGAGAGTTCCAAAACTCTGAAATTAGAAAGTCTGAAAGTCTGAAATTTTGGAAACTCTGAACTCCAAAACCCTAAAAGTCCAAAGTATGAAATTTTAGATTTTCATACTTTCGGGTTTCGAAGTTTCAAATGTTGAGTTGTCTTTTTTCCAGATCCTCAAGCTCTATAAGCTCTACGTAAATAGCCTTTTCCAAACCACACCCCATCCAATAGTCAGCCCCAGTCTAACATACCTTCATACCTGTATATAAAGTACCCAGTGTTTCCACGGATGAAACACCAACCAAATAAAATCACTCCTCGGACCTCCCCAATCTTAAGATTTTGAGCATACCCATCACAACATTCGAATCCTTCTACATCTAATACCATACAAACGTCTCTTATCGTCCCCTTGGGACCTCAAAAAATGAAACATATCATTTCAAAATTTTTTGAATTTTAGTATCTCTAGGAATCACGAATTTCAAACTTTTTTGGGGTTTTCAAAAATTTTAGAATTTTTTTCATTTCGAGTGTTCGGGACTCAAAATTCCAGAAATTTATTTCCTTTAGAAAAATCTAAGAACTCCATCAGAAATAGGAGGTTCAATTGTCTACCATTTTAAGAGTTTTGTTTTTTTTTCACCATGAAACAAGACAACCGGGGATCTCTCTACATTTTGGAGGGCCTCAAAGACTGTCAGTTGCAAGACATGGTTTGAATTTTTCCATCATACATTCACAAGCTTTCCAAGGTTGTTCCCTTTTTGAACACCTTCAACATGCTGGTACAAAACATGGTACTCTCACTAGCCCTTAGAGGTGTATTTCCTCTAAATCACATTTGTTGAATCCCTAGGGTCTGAAAATTAGCGGTGTCACCTTTGTCAGTTACTCTGAGTACATGAGAATAATAGGAGCCATATACTAAAATCCTTAAGATAACCTTATTCGAATCATTCCAAAATAACACTAACACCTATTAATTTCTCCAATCGTCGAGGAAGGAGAGGAAGAAGACCTTCAAGGTCACCATCTATGCGGCATTCCTAACGCTTACCATCAATCTACAAAGATACCACACAGAGTAGACATACAAATCCCTAGGCATGCCACTAATTTGTAGTCTTGCTAGACCAATAAATTATGGCCCATCAAGCATAACCAAATCCTTTCCACCCATTGATCTCAAGGATAACCAATTCCACTTGTAACATCAAATAAAATTCACTATCCCAAGCTAGTTACAACATTAAAAAACATTCCAAATACATCACTTGATAGAATCATCTAGTAAAAACCTTAAGGACCATATTCATAGTACATTGCCCCTGTACTGTCTAGATTCATATGTTATTCGTATAACCACAAGAGCATGTGAATAGGAGTTTGAAAGACTGACCTAAGGCTTGCCATCTCAATCGCTAAGGCTTCTAAGTCACCCAAGTTCCATCAGGAGATCTAAAGCCAAGGTGTCCATTCTATGTGGCAACCTTAAACTAAAATCCACTACATTCCATCTCTAATAAGTGTGGTCGTTAAACAATTAGACCAATCTATCCTATTACGATGGAATCTCTATGAGATTGTTAAAATCTATCCATAGGGCATCCAGATAATCCATGATGGAATATCTTCACTCCATTTCTAGTTACCATTAGACATGGGACCAAAATCCATTTTCCAAAATCATTGGTGAGCCCATCTACCTAAAATGTGTGCCGCTATCTCATCTTGAAGACTCTCAAATTTGGACATAGCTATGATGATATAGTCTAAGTGGAAGAACCATGATATTCACTAAGAGCCTTCAATATAGCAATCAACGTGGAGAAATGACACTCTCATTCAAGCATGCAAGCTTCCACCTGAGGTCACCTAGTGGTGCTATATCATTAACATGGGATAATACCTCAATCCTAGTCAAACACTGCCATCTACTTGAATCAACATAGTTTCCCATTCCCCTACCGAATCTGCATGCTTATAACGAAGGCCATCCACCCCCACATTAGGTATGTACATTATAAACCAACTTCAAAATAGGTGTATGAAGTAGCTACGAAACTTCAGGA
This sequence comes from Taxus chinensis, assembly GCA_019776745.2. NCBI lineage: Eukaryota > Viridiplantae > Streptophyta > Pinopsida > Cupressales > Taxaceae > Taxus > Taxus chinensis. The sequence continues at coordinate 106,164,043 of CM034156.1, forward strand.
AGCATATCCCTAGTGGACTATTTTGTAGGCAGCAAGCTCAAAATATAACATAAAACCGTAGGTCATCCTTAAGATCAATCACGCTATGTGCCTCCATCCCATCAATCATTACATAGACCTTGTATCTGAATTATGCAACATCAAGGGTACGAACCAACTTCACAAACCTCAACCAACCCTAGTCCACCTTCAAACCGTATCACATGATCCTACAAACCTAATGGAATACTAATTGCACTCCAAGGCTCTACCTGGTTCCAACCCAAAATAAACTTGCAGAGGAGTATGATTACATCCCCTCATCCAAACTACCAAACGATCTGCTCCTCATCGAAAGTGTAACAGAGATGTGCTATCACTAGGGGAGTATCTCCTTCAAGCTCTTAATGGTGTAAATAGTTAGTGTGTCCCAAGAGCCGAGTGAGGAAGAAAATAAAAAACAAAAAAATCTCGCAGGAGGCACCTTAGACATAGGAAATCTAATTGGTCAATTGGAAAATGTCTTTCCTCCTAACATAGTGTAGTTAACAAAATCATGCACTTTTGACATTAGGCAGTCCCGATGCTCATACTACGAGGTTAGAAGGTTTTTGAGTGAGGAACATAGAGGAAGGGAAACCATATAATCTGATGGTCATCTCAACCTCCTATTATGCCACAAGGATTTTTGTTGTCAGTGTAAAATGAGCCTCAAACCACATACAGTCAGCACAAAGTACTAGTCATTGTAAGTTACCACATATTCCGTCAATTCAAGTATTCAAAACTAGGTTGTGCTTAGGCTAGTAATGGGGAGGAAAAAAGACAATGCTATCAGTCTTTCAACATTAGGGATCACCTGAAGATCCTTTCACGTAAGAATTTCCATATGGGAGTCACTTTTTGGGCTCTTTCTAGCAAGGATTTGCAAGGTCTTTATCTTGCAATCAACAATGACCATTTCAGGGTTAATTATGAAATTAGATCAAGATCAACCCTATAAATATAAAGAGAAGAGTTCTCACCATAACGATATTGGGGCCAAGCACAAGTCACTACTATCATCCAAAAAAAAATTGCATCCATCTATCCACCATTGGGAGATCCTTTGCATCAATATAGCTCCATCACAAGAACATAAGGTTAGGATAACTGGATTTCAAACAAGAATGGGGGAGGATTCTATTCTATTCCATCCACCATCAAATTAAATATTTAATCTACACATAGTTAGCTTGCTACATCATTCAAAACAATGAAGTTGAGCACAATAGATCTAACCCAGGGCATACTTCATTGGGATGGGACAAAGAGGTATCAAAAAATTGTAGGTGTCTGTAGAGATGTAGTGCAACTACTTAGTGAATCATGCCAGAGGGATAAAATGCTGGCAAAACTGAGGTCAGTCCTAAAGATCTATCATATGAACTTTTTACGGGATTTTCATTAAGGACGTCGATGCCTTGTTTAGGGTTCAGTTCCATACCAAGTCTTCCTTTCATTTGGACGATTAACAGTGACACCTAGGCTTGCAGTGATTGAGGAACGAATTTTATGTGGTTGATAACATTAACAAGGGTTTCAGACATAACTTCCAAACTTGTGAAGATCATTTCTGGAGCTTTTGCACAAAACAAGGTGAGCCAGTTCCATGGACCAAATTTCACCCAAGATGGCACCTATTCCAAGAATGATCAGTCCATAATCGATTCCATATTTCAGGGCCTCTGCATTATCTTCCTTGAACTCCTATTTCTCTAATCACTTCTACGACAACAATATAACGTGCATATCCATTTAGTTGAGTTCAGTTCCTCTTCTCTCTTGCACATTAGGGTCTCTACTTTCCATTATATTAGTTTGTTTGGTGTCATTTATAGTTACTTCTTCAATACTACATGAAAAATTATGGAACTGATATTTACAAATGTCCAAGTCTAAGATTAGGATTAACTATAGGCCCATATCCACATTTTGGTTAATACTAAGGTAATCCAAATGTGAACCTAACTTTTCAGCACTTCCTTCATTCACACTTTTATGATTTGATTTATCTAATATTAAGAGTTCATCCTAGGGTTTTGTCCTTCATGAGTATCTCAATCGATGATTATTTTCTTGCAAATCTTGATTTATCACATCGAATGTGGCACAACATCTTCTTGCTACTACTTGCATTCGGAAGCTAAGCCATATGTAGGCAAAAATACTCGACTATATCAAACCCTCATTTGATGCATTCTCTTCATGACAGAAAGCATTCAAGTCTGAGTATTCCTGCTAGAGGAAAGCATCACTATTTGATAATGATCAATGCAAACTCTCCAGTATGGGTTGTCATATTCATAATGTAGTTGGTCAGGAAAAGCACACAGGGATTGATCAGATGGATGCATGGAACTTCTGAGACTTAAACAGTTCCTCTGTCAAATTCCATGTTAGTGTAAAATCACAACACCCCCAAAATGAGCTCTAAAAATATGCTTTTCTAAGGCAGACTCATTTGGTTTGATTTTCATAACATAAGATCATTTCCTAAGTTGTGGGACTTGCAAATCAGAATTATCCTCCAGAGAAGGCTGGCTCCTCTTCCTAATCTACCTAGAACTAATCTACTTCTAAGGAAGGAAATGCAACCTAATATAATCCTAATCTAACACATCTAAGGAGACCAAGGAGAGAAAGATAACAAGAAAATAAACAAATCCTACACTACAAACGGTGATAGCAGGTTGAGAGAAGGAAAGTGTTGATTAACAAACCAAAACTATGCATGGAACATGGAGAGAGGTGAGTAATGGAAAGGATGGAAAATATGCATCACATAACTAATGATTGAGTTCACACAGAACACCATGTTCCAAACTCCATGAACACATACTCTCAAAATCTGTAAATAAACATTAAAAACATACACAGTATACCCTGCAAATGAAGAGAGGTAAGAAGAGTGCAATAAAAATGAGCAAAGTATGGAAAAATTCATCACAAAATCATGTTTTATTGTTTCATATGTTTGCATAGAACATCATTCACAAGAAAGAGACAAAAAATGCCATTTACAGAGAGTGGGAAGAGGTTCGAATTACATTTCAACCTTGGGGAAGAAAATAAGGGAGAGGCAGAGAAGAAAAATGAACAACCTCTAAATAACTTCTTGAAAATGTGTTGTTGTTAGAATATATAGAAAAATGTGAAAAGAGAGGGAAAAACGTGAGAAAATATGATTCTCTACTCCAACCACCGAAAGCATTCATAAATTTGGTCAAAAATTCAAGGATCCATCTGCAAATTTTATTCCCAAATGCATTTTTTCTACTCGAGGGAGAAAAGACCCATATTTCATTAAATTTGGTGGTTGAAAACCTTTCTTCATCGTTTACTTACTAAGGCCTACAAAAAAAGTTTTTTTTAATCTTTCCATGGTGTAGAGGATGTCAAGATGCTTCCAACGGTGTCAAATTTGCAATATTTTGATTCCTGAGTTGAAAGATATGCCCCTTCAAAGTTTGCATTGGGTCCATACAAATGGGCGGGAAAACCAGTATGAAAAATGGGCCCCTTTTTTAATACAGGACATGTGGCAGCTAGATTAGGTCAAAATTGGGTTTTCGGGTTCAAAAATTATATTTTCCCCTGACGGCCTGCCTTAGTGTTGGGGCACATGGCGGCACCGTGCTCACCTGAAAACCTTTATCTATTTAATCCTTGAATCAGCGCCACTTGGACACTTGATAGCCTCTGCAAGTCTGCCTTGTCCATCTTTGATTCTTTTTGACCATTTTGACTTTGTCTCTGTTCCACCCTGGGACACGTGGAGATGCGGAACTTATTTGAGTCTCTCTTTTTATATTCATCTTTTGAGAAGCGCCGTTAGGACACGTGGCTCTCTCCGCTGGCTCCTCCATACTTAGTCAATTTTGGACCTCTTCCTGAATTGTTTCGAGCCCAAAAACTTTGAGTTCTCACCATTCTTTCCCCTTCTTTCCTTTGGCTCCTCTGTGGAACTGTTCTATCTTCTGTTCCCCCACCACTCCATCGTTAAGTCCTCCCTCGACCCTTTAAATAGATTTAAGATATGGAAATGCTCAAAGGAACCGTTTCTTCTATTTCTTCTTGTGGAGGGTCAAATTTGACTTTCTCATGCCTCTATTTTCACTTTTCCTCGTTCTGGAACTCGAGCTTGTGGGTCCAAATTGTTTCCCTTCATGTTTTCTTTATGTGTATGGCTTGTTCTGACCAAATTTTCTGGGGGGTGAATTTAGGATAACAATTTGGTGGCTCACGGGGACATCTACCTACTAGATGAAGAGACCAGTGGCCTTGAAGCATCCATTGGGCATGGAGTCAACCCTGATAACCAATTCTCTGATCTAACTCTAAAAATATGACCTCTGAATCACTTGGAAACCCGCTGAAACTTGAAGTTGAAATTCACCAAAAGCCAACTGAATGACTGTGCAAGAGCAATACAACAACACCAAAAAATATGTACAAAATAAAAATCATAGATTCTCCAAATGGAACATACAAAGTGTGCAAAAGAACTTCTTCTGCTAAAAACAAATCTACCTACACTACTCTAACCAAGAGCAAAGGGAGCTCAAACAAAGCCTGTAACTGGCAGGGAGAAATAACTTCCCTTCCTCAAAAATGGCAGCCATGCAACTGATTTGGCACTGAACATGGCTGGTTGGATGAGTGACAAACTAACTACAAGCTGATCTTCCACCCAAATCACCAAAGTATCAACTAAAGACAAAACCAATACCTCTTTTAGTTTCTCTACATTTGGATTGAAGAGGTATGACAGTTGATCCTTAGTGCTTTGTATCTCATTTTCATGCCCTGAAATGGGCATGATCAGATTTGGATTCTCCTTTGGCTCCAATGAAGCCAAATACCTAATTTGGAAAGGTATGATCCGTTTGATATGCCCATTGCTCTGATTTTCCACTCCAAAAATGGAGTCTTCTTGTAGACCTCTTTGGGTGAATGGCATGGAAGGAATGGTGGAACTCTTCTGTTGTTTCTCTTCTTCCTCATGTGAAGCATGAAAGGTTTGAGTCTTCCAAAATTGATTCCAGAGAGCTGCTATAAGATGTAGGTTGTTGCAATTGAAAGTTCTCCTCCATGACAACAGGCTCATGTGCTTAGAAGGTGGATAATGAAGCAGAAAACAATAGAAACTCAGCCGGTTCTTCTCCATCAAAATAGTCCTCCAAATCAGACAAATACATCACCTCACTGTTGTCTTGTTGCAATTGCTCAACCTCTTCCATGATTTCCTCTTGATCTGAAATTTGATCACCATGGTTCTCCTCATCCTAAAAAATGAAGTTTGAAAGATCAAACTCCACCTTAACATTAGAGATTGAAGGAGATGAAGTGGCAGGAAGAACTGAAGGTTCTTGTGCATCCTGCTCCTTGGTTGGAGCCTCTAAAATTGTAAGGTCCTCCTCCATTATGGGCTCATTAACCAAATCATGCCCTTCAAATGAAAGCAAGGAATATTCAATGATGTTTTCTTCATTGAGTGGCTTCAACTCTGATTTGATCTCTCCCATCTTCTCCTATTCAATGGGACTTGGAGCTGATTGTCCCATCCTCTTCAACTAGTTGTGTAAGTTAGATCAGTATCTTCTTTAGGTAAAATTCCATAAACAGACTACTAATTCTCTTCCTCTTGTTCTTGTTGTTATTTTGCTACAAACTCAGCCTCAACCACCATTGTTTCTTCAACTCTAACCTCCTCCATTGGTTTGACCATTAAGGGGATCTTTGTAAACCCAAATTTGGCAGCTCAACTATTCAGATTGTCTATCATTTCTTTTCTATTGGGCTCCACTTCTTGCTGTTCTCCTTGACTGGTTTCTTGGGTCTCTTCCCAACATGGACTTAGGAGAGCAAGAGGAGTGACAGGTTGGGGCTCAACTAGCTTTGTGATTATTTGTGGTGGGGAGGGAGGTGGAACTTCTGGTTTGTTTAGAGGGGATGATTTGTTTGGAAGGGAAAGGGGAAGAGGAACGGAAATTGGGTGGAAGACTAGGGAATGGAGAAATGGAATCAACACTTGGGGAAACAACTGGGAAGCTTGGAAATTGGAGCTTAGGTTGAGATGGTGTTGCTTGAGAAGAAAACAAAAAGCTATGAGATGGTGGACCTACCCATTGACAAGATTGTCTTAACTCTAACTCATAAGCATCGATCTCCTCAGTCTATTGTGAAAGTTGGGGAAACATTTCAACCATGAAGTCTAGCTTCTCTTGAGGGCTGTAATGTCATGGAAAAGGGCCTTCCCATGGACAAGGTGCGCTGAAACCAATATTAAATGGCTTGATTTTTACTATGCCCCTTGACCGAACCATATCAGCCTCCATTTTTCATATCTTCTCTAGTAGGCCAGCATCTTGTATTTGATTGTCTTCATTGTTTTCATACCCTTGCTTTTGGAAAGCTCCATAGCCAAACTGATTTTGGAATTTCTACTCATAGGGGAAGACATATTGATTTTGCCTTTGCTCAAAATGCTGATTTGAAGGAGTTTGGAAATGTGTTGGAGGTGGAATGTATTGCTCTAAGTGTGAGTTCCATAAGGGAATGAAGTCATGATTGCAAAACCTCATGGAATGGAAAAAAATGAAAGAGATGGAAGAAATAATTGGTGGAAATGGATGGGAAGAAGGTCTACAACTTAGAGGATGGGTTTTTGATTAGATGGAGTCACCATATGTGCTTGAAAGTGCCTCAAAAGGTTGAAAAATTCACTAAGAGCACATCGAAACTGATGAAGTGAAGTGGTAAGGTGCTTGAGATCTGTTCCACCGGGTGTGCTAGAACTTTTAGTGTGAAATCACAGCACCCCAAATGAGTTATGGATCTACTTTTCTAAGGCAAGGTCATTTGGTGTGATTTGCATAACATTGGATCATTCCCCAAGCTGTGGGACTTACAAATGGGAATGATCCTCTAGAGAAGGCTGGTTCTTCTTCATAATCCTAGCACTAAACTAATTCTAAGGAAGGAAATGAAACTATCTAATCCTAATCTAACAATTCTAAGGGACCAAGGAGAGAGAGAGAGAGAGAGAGAGAGAGAGCATGAAAATAAATAAATCATACACTATGGATGTGATAGCACCGAGAAAAGGGAACTACTGATCACAAACCCAACTACCTGAAATAGAGAGAGATGAGCAATGGAGAGGATGGAAAGATGCATCACAAACTAAGGATAAATTTCAAACAGAACACCATTTCAAACCCCTTAAACAAAACTCCCAAAACCTATAATGGACATCAAAGATATGCATAATTTACCCTGTAATGGTGAGAGGCGAGAAAAGACAACAAAATGAGCAAAGGATGGACAAAACGCATCATGAAAACAAAATTTATTACTCCAAGAGTTCACACAGTACACCATTAATGGGTAATAGGCAAGAAAATGCAATTACAAAGCTAAGGGAGGAGGTTCAAACTCCTTTTTTTGAACCTAGGGAAGAAGAAGGGGGAGGCAGAGAAGAAAAGGAACAACAACCCTTTTTTGTGCCCCTCCTTTACAATATATAAAAGAATGGGAGAGAGAAGAAGGAAAGAATCAAATCCTGATCTAACCACTTTGAGATATGCATTAAATATCTTTTTGAAAGCTTAACCATTGAAAATCAATGCCTTTTGCAAATCTACCTACAATATGTTGCTTATGTTTTCCCAACGGATTGAATCGAATCCGATTTGTTAGTTGAAGAGATTGGATTCTGCGTTAATGGCCTGAAAGACCTTTCTTCATCGTTTACCTACCAAGGCCTGCAATTTTTTTTTTAATCTTTCCATGGCGTAGAGGATGTCAAGACGCTTCCAACAGTGTCAGATTTGCAATATTTCAAGTCCTGAGTCGAAAGATATGCCGCTTCGAAGTTTTCATTGGGTTCGTACAAATGGGTGAGAAAACCAGTTAGAAAAATGGGCCCCTTCTTTAATATGGGACACGTGGCAGCTAGATTAGGTCAAAATCAAGTTTGCAGGTTCAAAATTTATCTTTTCCCCTGACAACCCGCCTTAGCAATGGGGCACGTGGCGGCACCACACTCGCTTGAAAACCTTTATCTATTTAATCTTTGAATCAACACTGCTTGAACACTTGGAAGCCTCCGCAGGTCTGCCTTATTCATATTTGACTCTTTTTGACCATTTTGACTCTATCTCTATTCCACCCTAGGACACATGGAGATGTGGTGCTTGTCTGAGTCTCTCTTTTTAGATTCATCTTTGGAGAAGCACCATTAGGACACATGGCTCTCTCCGCTGGCTCCTCCATACTTAGTTGATTTTGGACCTTTTCCTAAACTGTTTCAAGCCAGAAAAATTTGAGTCCTCACCGTTCTTTCCCCTTCTTTTCTTTGTCTCCTCTGTGGCATTGTTCTATCTTCTCTGCCCCTGCCACTCCATCGTTGATTCCTCCCTTGACCCTTTAAATATATTTAAGATATGGAAATGTCAAAAGAACCGTTTCTTTTATTTCTTCTTGTGCAGGGTCAAATTTTAATTTCTCAGGCCTCTATTTTTTCTTTGCCTTGTTCTGGAACTCAAGCTCATGGGTCCAAATCATTTCCCTTCATATTTTCTTTATGTGTAGGGCTTGTTCTGACCAAATTTTCTAGTGGGGGTGAATTTGGGATAACAGGAGCTACCAACCTACATCCTTCATTAATTACCCACGTGGAGGTATGGGCGACCATGTTGGTTTGCTTTCCAATGGTACTTTTTTTGCATAGAAAATAGGGGTGCCATACCTCATTAATCTAGTTATTGAGCTACCTTGTATGGTGTCATTAATTATGGCCATACCTGAAACTCTTTGTTGTTGCCTGATGGAAACCAATAGCTGATGCACAAAAAGAAAGGAAGAGTTGCCACTGACAAGGGAAAGACTTTTCATACGATAAGAAGAAATTTTTTCATACAACAACAAAGGGTGGTTGAAGTGTGACTATAAAAGGAGGTTGACATGTGAAAAGAAGTGATGATGACGCATAATGAGAGGGGGTGGCGAAGAGGAAGGAAGAATGACGTGCGTTAAAGAGGGGATTTTGTCGCATGACAAGAAGGTATGTTGTCACACATCAAGAAGAAATGATTGAAACACGACAAGATGAAGCAGTTGACATGCATAAATAGGGATGCTGACGTATGCCAAGGAAGACACAATTTTTGTGTGTCAAAAAGGATGTTGTTGACGTACGACAAGAAACTGTGATGACACACAATGAGGGGGTTGCTGACGCATGTCAAGAGAAGAAAGGAAGATGAATCATGGTTGACTCGTGTCAAAAAGATGATAGTTGTCACGTCACAAGAAGAAGGGCATTGACGCATGAAAAAGAGATGATAATCCGTACATTTTTCTAGCTCAATCATGTGAACAAACCCTACTCCAAACCTTCACTGCGGCTCACAAGCTCGCCATGAGATACCCTGTAAACTGTCCCCAGAAAATATCAATGCCCAAACCTATAGGTTGATCCATTTTGTAAGGGGGTGCAAAAATGGATAACAGTAGCTTCATGCATAATAATCAATATGATCCAAAATTCTTCCAAAAAATCCTTCGTTTCCAAAAATCTCTTCCTGTTCATTTCAAAACCCCTTATTTTTGCATTTTTCCGCTACACAAACCCTTAGCACATATTCTTCCGCATATACTATCACCACCAACGATGCTCCATCCTCTTCTCCTTCTATTATGTAAAATTATATAATTATATAAATTATTTTTATGATGAGGTTATTCCTTGTGAAAACTTAGATGTTAATTACTCTTATTATGATAATGAAAATGTAAATTTGAATAACTATGTTTTTGATATTAGTCTAGTTGAATGTGAATCTTTATCTCCTACAATTCTTAGTTCTAAAATTGTTTCCAATGATTGTCATGATGAGTACAATGCTAGAACTACTACAAATTCTTTGTATACTGATGATAATCTTGATGAAATCCTTTCTTACCAAAACATGGTTCATAGTGACTCTTATTATGCTTCTAGTAATGCACATGATAATCATGGTGTTTCTTATATTAAGGTTGTTAGATGTGAATCTACACCTCCTCTTTCTTCTAATTATGAAATTATTTCCAATAATGGCCATACTGACAAAAATATTACTCCTAATACATCTCTTACTATGTCTCATGATCTTGACCCAAGTATATCTGTAGAGATTGCACAATCATATCCTCCTCTCTCACCTACATCCCCTCCTTCCATAGCCACTCCCTCTTTTCAGGTTCCCATCATCAATCTCAATGGAAAGATTTAACCCCCTAATATTCCTCTCACTTCCTAGACCATCCCCTCACAAGATATCCTCTCAGTCATGCATGTTGGTAATTTGTAATCTCAAGTTCATACCCTTACCCTTGAGAGTAAAGCATATTATGACTCAATTGACAATAATTCCCTTCCTAGAAATCCCATTACCAAGAGGATTCACACTTCCTCTTTCCCCATGGGGATCATCATGCCTACTTTCTCATGATTCGATGGCACAAGTAATCCCAACTAGCATCTAAAATATGAACGATTAGCCATAGATTCTTATTGCAATGATCAATTTTTACTCAAATCCTTTCGTTATAGCCTTTTTTAATCATGATCTCCAGTGGTATACTTATTTAAATAATGGATCTATTAGTACTTGCTATGATATGGATGATGTTTTCTTAGAATTTATATCTCTAACAATGGTCCTAAGTTAGATATCAACACTTTCCTTCTTTACATCAAGGAAAGAAAGAACCAATTTTAGATTAAATTTTACACTTTAATTCTTACACGCATCAATTATTATTTCAACCTATTGATCTATAAATGTAATTTATCTTTTTTCCTAGCTTAATTCCTCAATTAAAAGAAAAGTTATTATATTATACACCTGATTCATTTACTCTTTTTTTCTATAAAGTTATTTATTTAGAGAAGTACTTAGTTGCGAATCGAGTTATAAAACCTCCTTATACTTATTCTATTCATCCCTTGCCTACTAAGTCTTGTCCACTCTAACCTATTTACTCCATCCTCCACGTTCGTCATCTCCTCCTCTCTGTAAGTGTATTCCTTCCCCACAACCATGAAAAAATTCAACTAATACTTTCTCACCTCCCACCCATGAAAAATTACATTTTTGATATACCGCTAATCCACATGTTGTCTTTCATACCTTACTTTATAAGAGGCTAATCCATTTACCTTCGAATAATCATCATCTCCCTCACTAGTTCCACCACCATTTTGACTTCCCTTTTTGTAATTTTCACGACATCAATGACAACTGTAATATTAACTACTATTTTCTCCATGATAGAATACAATAATTATAAAATAAAAGTTTCATTTCCTTCTGCTCTCGCTCTCACGAGTGCTCTCATTCTTCTATTCCACATAAGCATGCATCTTCCACTTTTATATTTTCTCATTCACCTCCCTCTAAGGTTATTATCTACCTACCTCCTAAGGTCATTATCCATCCACCTCCTCCAGTTGTCTGTCATATAGCCAAATCATCTCACCCTACACACATTGCTACTACATCTCATTGGCTTCTTAACCAATTTTCTTCGGCACTTCCAACCATCAAACCTCCCATTATTGGCACCATTTACTCACATATCTAATTCAACACCTATAATCACATTGGTTTTGTTTAATAGGATACTACCATATATTGCAAGCCTCTGTATGCAATTTTTGCACTCATGCAAAAATGGGTAACTCAAAACTTTGTTTTCGATGGAATGCATTGATGAATGAACCTAACTAGGGGGAATTCATACATTTTTCATTGTGTTTTTAGTTGCAACAATTGATTAACAAAATATAATCTGTAGCTATGTGTTATGTTATAGAATGTAACACCTCACATAGGTTTCCATTCCATGTTCATCTTTAGCAAGGAAACAAAAAATCCCCGAAGGACCAATGCATTACCTTGATGAAGGCGGGATTCCTAGTTTAGGTGAGATGCTAAACTTAGAAACAATAAAAAAGGTTTCCATTTACATACATAAGAGTTTATTATTAAGTTACAGCTACATAAAATCTCATTATTTCTTTATGTTTAAATGCTATTAATTATGTGATGGAGTTGTTTATTTTTTTATACAATCAATACATATCATAAAAGATGAATGTAGAAAGAAGTATATAACTTAGTTACATAAATAAATGTTATTTATTCATGAAGAAATTTAATATTTCCCACACTGTTATCCCGTAAAATTGAAAAGGGCAATTTTACCGATAACCATACTGAAATTTTGTTCTGATCCCTCGTTAGGGATCCCTTGCGTTCGAAACATTGTAAAATCCCTTCTCGGGAAATCTGGTTTTTCGAACTTAGTCTTTTGAGCCTTTTTTTTGGCTGGGCACATGAAATTGCTATGTAACACTAACTTTTGGTGCGTCCCCTTTAAAACCTTTGGTGCATGATTTGCAGTGTCAACACACTTTTTGGTGCACCAAAGTATGTTGAGCCTTCCCTGCGTGTGCCAAGGCACATGCGCCTTTGTGTTGGCACAACTTTTGTTGCTCCATATTTTGGTGCGCCAAAGGGTGCACATAACTTCATGACGACATAGCTTTTGGTGCGCTAAAGGCGCGCTTAATTTACTTGCTGGCAAATGTTTTCATGCGCCAAAGGGTGCACACTTTTTCCCTGTCAACAACAACTCTCATGTGCCCTTTAAAAAGTGGGTGGCACATTTATGACCAGCTCACCTATATATATATGTGTTTGCATGCGCCCAAATGTCATTTTCACTATTCGCAGAGCACGTGATTTCCTTTCTCTGAGCCTGTCAGCCCCTGCCTCGTCGTTTTCAACACGTTGTGGACCCTTTTTCTAGATTTTTGCTATTTATCCAAGTAAGTGCTCTTGTCTCTTTTGTAAGTTTTTGCTAGATAGTGCTTCTTACTTGCTGGTTTGGTTTTTGATATGCATATATTGAGATTTTTCCCCCCCCGCATGCCGTCTTTCCTTATCTTCCTCTTTCCAGATCTGCTGGAGGAGGATGTCATCCTAGAAACAATGGTTTGCAACCCTCCTGGTTTTAACCATTTCATTTACTCAAATTACCTGTTAAAAAGGAATAGAGGAGAAAAATAAATCTAAACCATGTAAAGACCCCTTTGAGAGTGATTTAGTTCACTGTTTCTCTCTTTCCTTCGGCGCATCTGTCACCCCTGTTACATGAACAAAACCCGCACCAATGGCATGCACCTTTCATACTTATTGCATCATGCACTCCTGCGCCCTCAAGGTGCACCTATTTCACATGCTGCAAGTGCTCAACTTGCACTCCTTTGGCACAAAATCCTTCCCTGCTGCATCACATTTCCATGCGCCAATGACGCACCTAGCATCCATGCAACACAAGCTTTATCTGCGCTAAGTACAAATCTTTGAAGGCGCAGGCGCATCCCTGATTACAATAACATCATGTTGTGTAAACCTTTCGTGTGCCGCGCCATGCTCCCTTTGGCGCACGAAAAGTTCTTGTTACACGAACCATCCATGCGCCAAAGGGCGCACCAAATCCCCATGCAACATGAAAATTCCATGCGCCAAAGGGCGCATCCTATCACTATGTAACACACACTTTTCATGCGCCCTTTATAAAATGCAATCTGCAGTATGCATGCGCCATGCGCCTTCAGCGCCAGTTTTATCCTTGCAACACCCTTTTCCGGTGCGCCCTACCTATTTAGCCCTGTAAGCTGCAATTTTCATGCGCCCTGCGCCCTGAGCCTAAAAATCTCTAACTCTTTCTTCTGCTAACATTCCAATGGAAGATCAAATGGCTAATTCAACCTTTTCGGATTGGGTCTCGCTTCTTCTTCATGCAGATCAGCAACTGAGTTTGAAAGAACATATGTCTACATCCAGCAAGAGACCCACCAAATCGAAAGGAAAGGCTAAGCTTACAGAGGAAGAGATGAAGTATAAATATCAAAGGGTCAGAATGCCCGAGTCACAGGCCGAATGCAGCATGGACGTCAGAGACTCAGAATTGGGGCATATCGACATGGAGGAATTCTGGGCCAGAACTCAGAAAGTTACAAGGAGTCCATGGATGGACAAACTAATAGGCAGTGCCCTGCACTTCGCCGGAGGAATCCCCGTCAGCGCCGTCAACAATGAATTTATGATGGTGGTTGCCCAGTCTTATAATAAAGACACAAGGTGTGTCGAAAACAGCAAGGGCGAGGTAGTCATTAACCTCACTGCCCGTCATTTTGAGATCATACTCGGCATCCCTCACCACTGGCACTTTGTGGCCGTTAGCCAAGCAGAGTGCATCAAGGCCTAGGAAGACAATGAAGACCAATGTATGCAGCTAATGAACGAAGTATATCTGAAAAAATAAGAAGGTGGTAACCCGGTGGCCCCAAATCATCCACCGCAGTGACTTCTCAGAAGAGCTCAGCGATACCATTACCTTCCTGAGCAGGGTCTTCGGACTTTCTGACACCCATTACTTCCATAAATGGATGCTGCGCTACTTGGAAACAATGAACAAGAATTTTCCTGATCAGCGCTTTTGCTGGGGGGAAATTATAAGCAGCACCATCTCCGAGCAGCTACAACAATTCAGCACAACGGGAGTATTCCATATGAACTCCTACGTGGTCTACGCTGTAGCGTCAGAGAGGGATTATCCAGGCCTAACATGAAGTGGAGTTTGGCCTCAGGTCAAGATATACGAGTACTACCCAGAGTTGAGGCTGGAGAATAGCATCTCCCAGTTCACAAAAGTTAACGATGTGTTTTTCTATCACATCATCTGCCTGCTGAGGCCGAATATGACTCATGGTCATACGACCAAAAACATAGTGGCAGCCACAGAGAAATGGGGAGCCCTGTTCACCCAGTTTCCTACATTCACCTATCTAAGGGCTGCCAACTTTTTGGGAGAGCCAACCAGGCTACCAAGGTATGCTGGGCCTAAACTGATTCTACTAGAGCTATCAAGGCAGCTGGTCACATACCACGAAAAATGCCTAAAAGAAAGAAGGGTGGAACTCCTTTCCCCCTCACAGTGGGCCGATACACATGCTCTACCCACCACAAGGCGAAGGAAATGTTTACAGAGCTGGAGTTACTTAATTTGAAACACGACTTCCCAGCCAGGCCTACCTTCGACCCAAGGGGCTACCTGCCAAGAGCAAAGCTTGATCCAATCCATGTTCCTCAGATCGAGGATATTTATATTGACGTCCTCCATGAGGTAGAGCTCAGAAGAAAGGATCATTCTCGCCTAGCATTGGCAGAAATCATCCAATATGGGGTAGCCATTGTCCCCAAAGGCTACCAAACAACAGAAGATGAAGTAGACAAGGTATATACTGATACAGATGGGGATGATTGGCCCTTTCCGGCCATTGATAGAACTAAAGCTCCTCAGACAATTGAGGAGAGGGTCAAGGAAACTCTGCGTAGGACAGAGCACTGGTGCCGAATGAACGGGCTAATCTACCTCGGGGTAGACTTCACAACCTCCCCATTGGGCAACGCACCTTCACGATCCAAGAAGCAACTTAAAGGCAAAGGTGTAGAAGGTGAATCCAGCACCACCCAAGAAGAAGCCCCTGGGAGTCCTCCTTCCGCAGCACCCGAGCAGGTAATATCTCTGGTCACACCAGAGAAAGAAGCAGCAGAGGATAGTCCCATAGGCCCATCCACTCAGGATGTCGGCATTGCTACCACAACAGAGGTCCCTTCTATCCCTTCTTCTTCTCTTCCTTCCCCTCCTCGAGTGACTCAAGCGACCATCCCTTTGGTCGTGTCCTCTGTCCCTTCTTCTACTCTTTCCCTTGCTTCTTCGTCTATCTTCTCCTCCCTCACTGATCTGTCCTCCTCCATTTCTTCCCTCATCTCCGGGCTCCCTTCCCTTCCTATGTCTTCCGCAGCTGCAGTTTCCCTTCCTCCCGTGGACACTTCTTCAGCTATTCTCTCAATGCCGCCGCCGCATGTCTCCACGTTTTTCCCCTCTTCTACTGTAGCTGCCTCCTCCTCTGTCTCTGGTCCTTCTTCCATAGGACCAGCCTGGATCTCTCAGCAGCTAAGCCAGCAAAAGAGGAAAGTTCCCATCACTCCGATGGACTTTTTCAGTGATCCCAACCAAAGGGGCGAAGAAGCAGAAGCCTGTTACATGCTTCTCTAAAAGTGCTGCAGGTGAGAGAATCATGGAAATTACATACCCCGATCCCCTCAAAGAGAAAAAGGATCTGTCTCTGACAGATTTTACTGTGGCCCAAGTCACAATGGGGACATCTTCTGAAAGTCTCCAGGGGGAAGCTCTTTCCGCGGTTGACGCCCTCTATCAAAAGATTCAAGAGACAAAAGAAGAGAAAAGGCTACTAAAGGAGCAAAACAAATATCTTCTCCAAGCCTTACAGAAGATGGGTAGTGCGACTCCCACAACTGCCGCCGAGACTTCTGAGCTTCTCAACTAGGAGAAAATCAACGAATATGCAAAGATCAGTGAGCAGGGTATGGCCGTTTCCGCTTGGAGGAGCCAAATCCTCAAAGACAGCGAAAAAGTGATCATCGAGTTCTCTGACTTATACCTGAATATCAGTAAGGTGAATAAAGAACTCCAAGCATTAGCAGGGCCCATATCAGAAGAGTTGGAACATGCCAGACTGTAGCACGAGGCCTTCCAACAAATGTTCGACTGTTCAGTCGAAGATCTGGTCAAGTTCGGCGTCTTCGGCCATCCAAGGGCCCTCAACAAAATCATGTCCACTCTGGACTACCGGGTGGATCAGCTAGAATTTATTCTAGAAAAGATTGACAAGGTAAAGGAAGAGGCCCTGGATACAATGCATCAAATGGAGCGAATTGTTCTCAACATGTCTCCAGGGTTGCTCACTCCTTCCTTTACCTTAAGGTCAGCTGATGAAACCATCCGGATCTTCAAGGAGATCGCTTCTCAAGGAACGGGGCCAGAGGTCACATTTGACACTGAATCTATCAACAACCTGCTGGCCTGTAGGGACTTCGTCGGGTTCCTCATTGAGGTGGAAAAGGACTTTTCCAAACTCCCAGAGAAGCTCATAAATGAGTGGGAGACTTGTGAGGCAATAAGCGATAGGCACAAGGATCCTTCTCAGGATCAACTTGGGCCAATAATTAACAAGTTTTTGGAATACCGTGCTCAGTTCCATATCTCATCACCTGAGCAGCATCAAAAGCAGGCTACCCCCTTTCGGCCGCAGGATGATGACGACAGTAGTAGCTACTTCTTCTTCTTCTTCTTCTTCTTCTCTCTCTCTTCTCCGACTTTCTTGTTGAAATGTCTAAAGTATGTTGGCACAAATGATGACATCATCCATGTTGCGTCATGGGATGATGTCATCCATCAAGTTGTCAAAAGTCAACATGACTTTTAGATATTTTGTAAATATCTTTGTAAATAGTTGTTGGCTCCTTTTTGCCTTCTTTTCCCTTCTTCTTCTATAAATACTCCAACACTTGTAGTATAATGGATGCATGAGTGAATATCTTTCAGATAAGAAATAGGAGTAAGGAAAAGAGACTTTGAGCTTTTTGTAACAGAAGAGTAATTAATACAAATATTTAGACTTTGTGCTGAATACCTGTGTTATCGCCATTAGATCTTTCTTATGTCTGATCTATGTGCTTATTCTGTTAAATATGCTTCTATTTCATTGTCATTTATTCATCATCAGTATTGCTTTGTTTATTTATGCAAGTAGGTTTGGCTCTGTTTACTACCAATCCCAAAACATAAATCTTCTGACCTTTCTACTTTGGAATTCATTTCTTTTCTTCCTTCGGACCTGCTCTTTCCTCATCCCCTCTTCCTTTCCTTTCTTTTCACAGTCGGAAACACCCCACTGGGATGAGATCCCAAACCCCCGAAGGCAGAATCTGTGAGACTTGCATAGATTCCTGCTGGTAGAATAGCAATAAACCAGTTTCACTTTGCTGACTCAAAGAGGGGCTATGCCCTGCACACTGTTGGCTCATTTATCCATAGATCTGCCCAAGCGACAGATTTTCGGACCAACACACACAAGCCGTGGGATGTAACTTATGACTACTAAATAAAAGATACATCTGCATAAAGATAAAAACAAGGGAATACAAAAGGAACCCATCATTTACTTGGGGTTTCCTCTTGGTCTTTATTGTTCCATCTTTAGCTCCTTTATACTCATCTTCTCTACAACATTCCACTTTAATAATGTCCCTGAAAGAGAAATAGAAAACTATCAAAAATATGAGCTCAAGATTCAATCTACATGTCTGTGCTATTAGCTTCAGGAAAATGAATCTCCTAAGAAAAAAAGCATAAGATACATAAAGTAACTGATATAGAAATGAAAAGTACCATGTGGTAGAATCTCATGGTATTCACAAGAATCATGATAGAGTAGAAAAAAAAGATAAAGAAAGACTATGGAATACAAGAGAAGCTGAAGAGCCTATTTATTTTCTAAGAAGTTTTCTAAATGTGTAGGTACATCTAACATATAAAAATAAAATTCTAAGTGTGGTTTTATAAGAATAGAAACAACTTTCCAAGAAATTTGGATAGAGAGTATGATAGTTTTCAAGATAGATACAACTACCTATCAGACTCCAAAATTCAACTTCTAACTTCAAGATAAAGTTTCAAACATACAAGATTTCTGTTATACAATGGAGATCGAGGATCATCTACTTAAAGATGTTTAAAAGAAGATTTTCATAAGGGAAAACAGTCGACAATGGTACATCTTGAAAAAATTAAAAGGATCACATTGAAAAGACAAAGAATATTGTATCCATCAAGTAAATACAAGAAGATATTTAGCTGAATATAAAAATTCTAAGGAATTGCAGTTCTTTTAGAAATCAAATTTGAAACTACAGTGAAATAATAGGTATATTTTCCACCTAGGTTACACATCAATTAGAATATGCATGCCATAAATTTCAGACAAAGAGAGAAAATCAATACAAAATGCAACTTTCAACAATAGGTCAAGTGTTTCAGAAAAGAAAAAGGGAAGTAAGCATGATAATTATTACTTCATTTACATGAATGAACAACTACTTCATTCATAGCGATTATTCATGCATCATTTTAGTATCAAGTAAGTTCAATAAAATGTCATAAAAGATGTTGTTATCTTCTTCAAATAAGACATAAAACAAATACAAGTATGCATGAGAGTTAGAGACTAAAGAATGGAAAGTTAGAGTTTCATTATACATTGAAGACCAGTCAAGAGTGATTGAAAAGAATTCAGAACACATTGCACTTGAACAATCAAAGATTCCAAGTTGATATCGAAGAATACAACTGAATTTCCAATCTAAGTTACCAAGAAGGTACAACATAGAATGAACAAGTTTAGCTTACAAAATCCTCTCATTTATAAAAAACAGTTTCACTGTGCTTAGAAATAAGAAGAGGGTATCTCAACGTGATGGACAAGGATCAAGAAGGTATAGTTTTCAATGAAATAGACATCTATTTATAACCTTCAAAGTACAAAAATTTCCAGAGGTAGCTTCATATATGTGAATGAATCAACATGGAACCATATTCTAGGTTTATAAATGATATCCATCTATGAAAGTCACATTGTTATTGAAGCTATAGTTCCAAAAATTGGACCTCTCTGATTAGCAAAGAGTTCTAAATCAACAAGGCAATTTTAAGCAAAGCATGTTGTTAAAGGAAACAATCCAATACAACCTCAAATAGAGCTTAAACTACAATTGAACACCATATGTAAGAAATTCAATTTTAAGAAATGTACAACTTATTGATATGCCTTGCAAGAAAAGAATAATTACATCTTTCCAAGAAACATGGTATATCCACATGCTTGCAGAACAATGATGCAAGAACATAAAGGATTTAATGAGAAATCTGATGCATAAAGTTTTCTATCTAGAGCATGAACAATCAAACATCATGGAGTTATATCTTACATTGCCACGTAAACACAAATTATATCAAAATATGAAGTAAAGTATAGTTTTAAGATTTCAAGTGAAGGTACAAAATTTTAGAGTTACTGAAAAGAAATGCACATTTACAAAGCTACATGTTACAAAACAAGTATAGAAATTAAGTAACAATTTTAGGGGTTCAAATTCAAAACATACGAAGCATTAAATATACTTTCAATCATCAAGATGCAAGCTACATTAGCTTCAGGAAAGGATTTCCAGATTCTTAGAACACATCAAACATTCAAGCAAGGGAATCATTGGAATAGCAAAATTATACATCATTGTATCATTCATTCGTGTGCAAATATAAGAACCTTTAGAAAATAAACATATATGCAAGTACAACAAGGACATAGTTGGCAAGTTGTGAAATGGGTTTAAGTTACATCACGCGAAATACATCTAACCAAATACAAATGTGTACAAGCTCGAGGATCCAAGAAGAAAAGAAATTCATAGATAAGAAGAAAAGCCATTACTTTCATTAAATACAAGTGCAAAGTTGCTGCTACCATATAAGAATTATTCCCAGAAATGTCATTCTTATGCAAAGATTCTATAGAGGATTCAAATTTAAATATACATGTTTGCAAAATTTCAATGAAACAAGATTAAATAAGTGTATTGGTTGATTCAAGTGGAACTCGCTATCATGCACAAAATAACTTACAATAGGCTGTGAAAGCAATAAGTAGTTCAAAGCTCAAATACCTAGAAAAAATCAATACCCAATTATAAAAGTAGGAAATGGTAAGATATTACTGAATATAAAGGGTCAAGTTGCAGAGTTAAATGAATGAAAAATACATAGGCCAAGGTTTTTCTTTCAAGGGTTCAGGAATTCAAATGGAAGTTCCATATTGCGAAGTGATAAACTAGACATAGAGCTCAATGTATACACCAATAAGAACAAAAAATAAAAAATTATAAATCCATAAATTCTTCACTACAATCATGGCAGCTGGGAATAAAGTGAAGATATAAGTGCAAATAAAAAAACCTTGAGCTCGAGTAAATTCAAACAAAGGACAATGGGTTTAGGGTTCAAACGAAACAACCAAGAAAAGACAATAGAAGAACCTGGTTTAAGAATTCGAGAAACATGAGATGAAAAATAAAGAGCTCTAATACAGAGGCATTTAGAATATTAGCTCGAGCCGGAGTAAGAACAACAACCATCATAAAAGGATATACAATCTCATGGGTTTAGGAAATTTCTAGTCTAATAATGGATATGAAAATAGGGTAAAGAGAAAACTATCGTAGATATGGAGCCACACATTTTAATATGGTGACTCATTATTATAGAACCAATGGTAAAAATCAAAGAAGATACTACAATAGCATGAGTTTAGGCACCTAGATAAGAAGAAGAAGCTATATTTTTCCAAATTCACATAATGCATACCAGGGTGTTTCAAATATAATCGAAACGGAAAAGAAATTACCATGCTCGGTTTAAATATTCAAAAATTTCCAAAAATAATGAAAAATAAGCTCGAGCAAGAGCTTGAAAGAGATATTCATGGCACTCGTAACTTCACAGTAAAACTGAAGTAAAAAAAATGACGGTAAATCCAGACCTATTCCTGGAAGGAAGCCACAAAGATGAAAATGCAAAGCTTTGAGCCCCAATATTAGAAATAATGGTAGCCATGAATAAATATCTTACAAGAGCTAAAAAATGAGCAAAAATGGTAAAGAAAATGAGCTCGAGTTTCAGAATAATGGTGTCACAACAAAATTTTTCCAAGGCTTCGCCCCAAAATTCTATAAGTGTAAATGAAGCTAACTGATGGGTTCAAGTTGTTTTACCAAAATTCAACCCAACCATCACCCTAACATAACCAGTGAGTTAGGTTTAAATGGATAATATTTCAAAGTACCAAGATCAAATGGTGTAGATGTAAAATCAAAACTAAACTACCTTGTCATCCATGTTTAGAGCATCGATGATCAAGGATCATGCAAGTATCAATATAGACAACCAAGATCCTTTGTCACTTCCAATGCAGACTCAATATTTATCAAGTGCCAGAGATCAACAACACAAATATGCAAGTATAAAAATAAATGGTTCAAGCCAAAGTTACAAAATTCCATGCGACCACAAATGAGTTAGCTTGACACCAACATAATCATGAGGGGTGAGTCATCATAACAGAGCGGGAAAAGGCCCCAATTAAATTATTATATCTGCATTTGAACTTGGCTAAGGTCCAAAACCACAATGATATATGCCATAGAAAAACCAAAGGGGTCGAATAACTATGCTATTGACCATGGTTAGAACCATGTGTAATCAATATTGGTTGACAAATTATCATTTCAATCGACCTTAGCTAGGGTCTTAAACAAAGGATATATATGCCATGATTATTATTAAAGGAAACTAATAGTAATGCATGTCCATGTGAAAAGTCAAGGTGAACAAATCATTCAACCAATATCATTTTCTTTGAATATAAGGTACGCCAAATTCAAATTCAAAGGAGGGTCATTACCAAATTTACAAGATATCTTAAAAATGGAAAATAAACCCTTTATTACACATGGACAGGTGGTCCCTATAGGAAGAAAATGATTGTATTATTTTTCAAAAGGAATATACCTTGTTCATATATGTGCACAGATGGTCCCCACCAATGGATGAATATTTTTGCCAAGTATTGGAGCTCAAAACACTCCTTTTTATTGTGATATTGACAAATGTCAACATCAAAGGCATAACATATTAAAGTGAAGTTCCAATTACCTTATTTTTCATGAAATAGGGGTATCATTTTCTTTCACATGCCTACATGTTGTCCCCATAGAGAGGGTAAATATTTTGCTAAGGGTTGAAAAGGTGAAAACACTATTTCTTGTACAGGTTGAATTTTTTCACGCCTTCACAAAATGATAGAACTAAGATAAAGGCAAGATACCATTGCAAGTGGGTGAATATTCAAGTGCTACATCAATGATTAAGTATGATTATTTAATCAACAAGAAGAAGATCAAGTTGCATGCACATTGGAGAAGACTTGAACAACAAACAAGTGGCTAATATTAGCAAAAAATATTCATCCAAATATATTGATTGTATTAAAAATAGAACAGTCAACTGCACTTTGACTAGAGTGTATTTTTGTAACCAAGGCTATTAATGTCTAATTGTAATCAACATGTCTATTTTTATTCCTTTATTTATTCATGATAAAGGGGTAATAGCATGCATGGGAAAGTATAGAATTTATTCTATTTTAAGAAGGGTTTGGTGAAGTATTTTTTTATATATTGTGTGCACTAGTAAGGCACAAAGGGGGAATTTTTTGATACAAGAGTGCTAAAGCATTTTTTTTGCCATTTTTTTCCCTTAAATGAGAACTCGTTATTGCCTTTCCAATTATTTTCAGTTATGTGTATCTTTTCACTAATTATTGTGAATGTTAATTCCTTGATTAATCATCTTACCTTACTGCAAATCTTGTATTTTTTGCATAGTCTTAGTGTGCATGTTTAACTTTCTGTGTTGTTGTGATTTATCCCTCTACACATAAGTGTTTTTCCTTAATATTCTTTTGAAAACCATTGGTTTGTGCATCTCCAATTTGTTTCTAAAATTTAATGTACATGTACTTAGTCAAAGCCCAGGTTAATAAATTTTGTGTATTACTATTACAGTAATCTTTTTACCCCTCAAAACCACCAAAAAATAGGTTAGGATACATCAATAAGGAACTGGCATTGACATTGGACACTCACCTTAACAATAGGTATACCCATAGACCTAAGGTGTTTCCATTGTATCTACGAAAGTGAGAGATAAAGAAATCATGGAACCCATACTCTCATCTCTCAATAAGGGTACACTTCTGTGAGATAATAGTTTTTGGCATGCGCGGTGGGACATGGATCAGAATTACAGTAGATTACATCAATTTACATTGGATTTAAAGAGAAAGAAAATCACTTTTTGAGGAACAAAGCTACAACAATGTATTGAAAATCAAAATAAATTATTTGGTGACTCCATAAGGTTTATATCAGACAAGTTTTGTAGCATGTTCCTATTATCTCTTGAAAGTGCACCATCTAGAGAGATGGTTGCAGGTTTTCTAATCTTGCAAGATTTCATCTCTCTCTCTTTCATAGATACAATGGAAACACCTCAGGTCTATGGGTATACCTATTTTGAGGTGAATCTCTGGTATAAAGGCTAGTTTCTTATTGATGTATCCTAAACTAATTCTGGGGTTTAAAGGGAAAAGCTAATTGTAAAATAATTAAAACTAAGGTGATGCACCAAATTTGTATGAGGGCTTTGACTGAGTATATGCACAATTGATATGTGAAAGGATTCTTGATGCACGAACCAACAGTTCTCTTGCAGAATGTTAAGGGAAAAAAACTTTGAGGTATAGAGGGAGATTATTACTACAATACTGCTAAGTTGAACATGCACATTAACATCATGCAGAAATTACTGAAATTTACAACAAGGTAAGATGATTAATCAGGGAATTTGCATTCACAAGACTAATAGAAACACACACAAGACTGCAAATAATTGGGAAGGCATAAAATACTTCACACTCAAAAGGAAAAACTAGCAAATAATGCTTCAGTACTCCTATATCCAAAAAAGTCCTCCATGTGCTTTATAAAGGCACACAATAAATAGTAAAATATAAATCTACCCTCTTCCTAAAAATAGCCTAAGGCTTGTACTCGCCCATGCATCTTATTTTTATCCTTTATTTAATAATAGATAAAGGAACAAAAATAGAGCATGCAATTACAAATAGGAATTATTAGCCTTAATTACAATACAATCAAACTAAATTTGACTGTTCTATTTTTAAGAAAGAAAGGGTAAATAATTTGCTCATAATAAACTTGCTTGCTACGCAGGTCTTACTCCTTTGAACATGTAACTTTGTCTTCTTCTTTGTTCTGTCCTCTTGTGAAGCATGCAACAAATCAATTCTCTGCCTATGAGTAAATAATTCAATACTTGTAATATTTGCAAATAAAAATCCAATGTGGGGACCACTTGTCCTTATGTACATGCTTTGATGCTGAAATCTCTCTCTAAGTGGTCACATGAGTGACACTCTGCAAATAAATACTAGCTCCTGTTATCACCGAATCATAGCACCCTTATGTTTACACAAGTGCATATACTTGAGCTCATGGTGTGATTGGATAACATGGGTACTATCTCCAAGTTGTAGGACTTGCTACTTGAGATACACCTCCAAAGAAAGCTGGTTCTTACTCCTAAAACTACCTGCCACGATCTAATCTAATGCAGGAAAAACTATCTTTCCTAATTTAACTTTCCAAGGGACAAAGGAGAGAGAATGCATGAAAATGAAATCCTACACTAAAGCAATGATACACTAGAAAAGGAGGGTGTGAGAGTAGTTTTCCAATGTGTGAAAACTAGGAGTAAAGTGCATACTAGAAGGGGTGATAATAGTTCTGCACAATCTAAAAATGCATTCACAACAATGCTTCATACATGCACAATAATAATAGATCCTTAAAAGAGCATAAAGATAGACACAATAAACTTGTAATCAAGGTTGAAGGGGCAAGAAGAATGTAAGAAAACACAGCAGGGGAAGATGCATCCACAAACTTATATTTTATTGCTTTATGATATACACAGTTCAATTTGTCACAAGATAAGGGCCTAGATCACCATGCAAGGAGTCCAAAATAAGGGCCTGCAACACATTGGATTCACAAAGCAATTTTGGCAGAGATTTGCTACAAAAATATCCCCCCTTACAATGAGCCCAACACTCCAATTTATAGGAAAATGAGAAGACAGAGAGAAAGGGAAAATGAAAATCTCGAAATATTTCCTTCAACCACTTATAAGAGGCACTAAATGGAGTGAAATGATTGTATGTTAATTACAAAAGGATCCCCATACTGTCCCAGGTGCTGTAGCAGAGAAGGAATGATGACCATGCCTCTTAATTGCACTCCCAACTACCAAATAAAACACTGTCATGAAATCGGCCACGTTTTATGAAAAATCCCTATTAATTTCTCATAAAATCCAAAATTTCTTGATTGCTATGCATTGTTCTTGGAGCCAAAATTCCAACGGTACCAATTTTGTGTGATTTCGTTGAGAAATACAAAAGTTATGGCCTTCTGAGTGCGAGTAGCTATTTTAAGTCTGGCAGACGTTTTCTTTCATTTGACGGGAATGAGCATTAACTGACTTGGGCTGAATATGTTCCAGAAAGTCCAATTTTATGAAAATCAGAGCTTGGAGTTAAAATTTATGGCCGTTTGAAGTTTCGGGTTCAAACGTTGACTTTTCCTTTGAATTACAGGTATTGTGGCAAAATTGGGTTCGCGTGTCCCGGATGTCCCAGACACATTCTTCCGCATTGGCCGATTCGGGCTTCCTTGTCCCATTTTGCATCCCACATGTAATTTTTTCCCAAATATCCTAGATGAAAATCTCCGCACCACTCGCAATAGACTGACTTGCAGAAAATCGGTCGATTCGTGTCCTACGCGTACTTTTGTCCCGGTTGTCCCAGACTGCGTGAAGCAAAAAATTCTGCTTTTGCTAATTTTTCATTGGCTGTGGCCATTTCGAATTTGCACATCCCACATGTTCCAATGTCCCAACTATCCCGCGGACCGCCTAGAACAAAAAGCTCTAAATTTGTCGATTCCTTTGTATTTCGGCCCCAAACTTGGTACGATGAACCTTGGTACAACCCGCACGACTTTTTCTTTTGGATTTTTTCAAATTTTTTTAACTCGTTGGGATTTTTCCTTGGATGGGAGAGTTAGAGAGAATCCAAAGTGGCACCAAAAACATGATTTTGGGCATTGAATCAATCTTTCTCGAGACTGAAGAATTTGTGGCACTTTATCAAAATTACCTCGAGGGGTGAATTTTGGATAACAACTCCTTGAAGTGGGGACCACCTCCAAATTGCTTGGTTAGGCCACCTTGGTGGACTTAGTAATATAAAAGGGAGACCATCTTATATAGAAAATGCCACTATAGCTTGTATTTGGTTTAGGGACCATCTTTGATAACATACATGGGTCTCTTAGACCATGGTTTGAACAATAATCACTATCTAACCATTCGGCCCTCTTTGATTAATATTCCATTGCAATTTTCTTGTCGGCTTTTGTATATTTTAAGTGACTAAGTTATACCTTTACCTTTTGAGTGATGATTATTTGGCATGTATGGTTGGTTCTGCATCATTTAGTGTTGGACTATGGTTTAGACTTATAAAAGTCAATGCGAAATGATTTTGTTTTAAAGTGTGAGGCTGGCCCCTCTTGCAAGATGAATCACCCCTTGGAAATTTTGTGGGTGGAATGGTTAACTTAGGTCAGTTTTGTTTTGAATTTGGTGATGGTCTTGGGGCCATTGATTTTTGTCCTTGATGCATTTGATGCCATCGCGGTTGGATTTTTAACCCGCAGTTAGGGTTTTGAAACCTGGAAATAATAGGTGGTTGGTGGCAACTGACTGCACATTTACTTGCTTTGATCTCTGAGCTTGATCTATGGCCTTCGATCTCTGTCATTTTCAATCTGGAGCCATTGATTATTGACCTTGGTTGAGTTAGGTTGAAACTCACCTCTTGAGTTTGCATGATAAAGGAGAACTTGACCCTAATGCACATTTCATTTGATTTTTCATTATGTGGGCGAAGCCCTGACAAAATTTTCCTTCGACGCCATTGTTTGAAGCATCTTGAGCTTAGCCCTCTTTTGATAAAAATGGTTCTGTTCATTTGGGAACCTTCTCTTGAGTCTCTTCGTGGCTGTACCATATGATTCTATTAGAGCTTCTGAGCTTTTGAGCAATGTATGAGGAGTGTCTTTATCGATCTATGGTGAGTGCCATTATTGGATTCTTGAGCTTGATTCATTTGGATTTCTATCTTTAATTCGTTGGATGGCTGCCATGGTGGTGAGAGCTTGGAGCTCATTGTCTGTATTATTCCTTTGGTGTGTACTTCACTAATCTCAGTGCTTTTCGAGATTTCATTATGTCTTCACCTTCTACAGATTCCTACGAGCTTCTGAGTAAGCAACGTCATTAGCACTTGAGTTCAGGTAGCGATTTATTTTCAGCTTTACCTGGTGTTTTTATGACTGGTAATTTTGATTTCCCTTCATGGATATTTGGTAAAATGAACTTGAGAAATCTTCATATTTTTTGATCTGAATTGAGATCGGTAGCTTATTTCTTTTGAGGTAGAAATTTGTGATGACTCCTATCGCAAAATTTATCTTTTCCTTGGTCCATCACTTTTCTTGATGAAAATATGAGCGTTTTATTTTGATGGAAAATGTTTCGACACTTTCTGGTTATCCAAATTTTAACTGGTTCTATAGTTTCTATATGGCCATGAGAGCTCAAACGATGGGTACACTTTTCTTTACAATTGTAATCTTGATGATTTCTTCAACTTTGTGGTGCCATTTGACCTCTACCTGACTATTAATAATGTCTGAACCTCTTTTCCTCTGGAGCTTTGCATTTTTGAGCTCAAAATTTATTTGGGTCTCCATCATTTCATTATAGCCTTGCTCCTCCCTTAACTCCAGATCTGAATGTTTCTGGATCTAGGTATTTGTATTTCATTACGGCCTGAGTCTAGACTTTTCCTTGACAGTTTTTTGTATATTTGTGGCTCGGCCTTGGTCATTTAGAGTTGAACCTCATTATGAGCTTGCTATTCTTTCTCTAAACTTGATGATTCCTATTAACTCGGTTTTTATCAATGATCAGGATCTCTACACTTTTACTCTAGTACTGCAACTTGAATATGATCTTAATGGGATTGACAATCTCTAAAATACTAGAATATTTCTTTGACTTGGATATGTATGAGTTTTCTGATTCAAAGTTCTTCCACCTGAGTTTGTGTTCTAAATAATATGTCAAGCTCTGTTTACTTGCTACTTGGATCCATAAAATTATCCCTTGAATGTAGACTGTCATACCTTATGTTGCAGAAAGAGGCCTCCTTTTGATGTATTCGGATCTCATCATTATTTCTTGATTCTGCCATTTGTTTTGAGGAATAAAATGAATTTCTGAAAGATTGAGATTCACTTCTTGTTACTTACAACTCTAAGTTCCCTGATTCTGATCAGAATTTGTACTATTCCACATTTCATCCTAGTGTAGATTCCTTTACTTCAATGCTTAGCACCTTGGGGTTTGCTCTCTATTTGAGTTTTTGGTGTCTTCTTCTGTTCTGATTCAAACTTAGTCAATTCTGCTCATTAGATTCAACTTTGTTGTGTTGAGCCATGATCAAGGAGATCCCTTTGATTCTTTGTGTGTTTCCCTGGTTCTACTTAACCACAAATCTTGCATTTGAATTTATCTCTGAATTATAATGTAGCATGACTGTGTACTTTGATCTGTCCTAGATTTCATGAGATCTTTATACCTTGTATGATTACTTTGTGGAAATTACAAGCAGTTCACCTATTTTTGATACTATTTGAGGCATAAGCTTTGATTAAGATGCTTGTTAAGATCTCTCTAATCTTATTTCTTTTACATAGATGCTTTATTTCCTTTATAGTAACATTTCTGGCATGTTGGAAAATATGAAATATTGATTTTTCATGGCGAAGCCCTAGCAAATTTTTTTCGAGAATTCTCTCTTTCATCCATTTTCAACTATAGTAGTTGTATTTTTTGATTCAGAATATAGAACATAACACTCCATGTTTGAAACTGGATTGGTAAATAGAAATGAGACATCATAGCTTGTTTATCTTGATCATGGCATGCTTTACTTTTTTTCTGTATCACTTACTTGATTTAAATAATTATTTTAAAGCATGTAGTAGTTGAAAGCAACATAATGAAAGATTGTAAATGTCCATTTTACATGGCGAAGCCCTGTCAAAATTTTCCCAAAATCTTCTTTATTTTGTTTCAGTTGTAAACCTCTCCTTCCAGCCAAACATCAAATTTCAAATTATGATTCTTCTTCTTCAGTTGCAATCTGAAACATGTGCTTCTATTGCTAGTTTCTTTTCTATACTGTAACCTATTCCATTTGAAGAAAATGTTGAGTTTGAGTTACATTTATTCTTCTTTCCATCCTGTACTTATGAATTTGTTTATTTCTTCTTGGTTGCAACCTGTACCTGCACACTTAAGAAAATAATTAGAAAATACTTAGGCTTTTTGGCCTCTCTTATGTCCATGTTTCTTCTTTTATTTTCTCTTTCTTCTTTCTGAATGAGTAGAGCATGTATGCAATATGTTCTTCAAGTAAATTATATCTCCTATTTTGAAGAGATTCATATGCACGAACTAGGATAGTAAGGAATATGAATTGATCCCTGAGCTCGTAACTGATAGTGCATTTTATTCTTTTCAAGTACAGTGACTTCCACAAAGAAGATGAGAAACAAGCAAAAGTTGGAATGGAGCTAATTTGAACAATGAAGAAAACCCCAAGGAAATGATGGCTTCACTCATACTCTTCACTTTTTTTTTTCATGCATGTGTACCTCTTATTTCAGTAGTTATACTTTACTTTCCAAGTTACATCCCACGGCTTGTGTGGGAACATTTGAAATTTCCTTATGAATAAAACATTGAATTCTGTAAATGAGTTGTATATTTCTTTCTGCATTTCAACTTTCTATATGGATTGTATGATGAACTAAACAACTCAGTAATATAATTGAATGTCTTAATCATGAAGGAAAGAAAATTAATGAGAACCTGTAACATTCAGTAATGAACTCTAATTTCTGCAATCTGCACTTATGTTTGCTGTCCCAAAACTCAACACTTCACCTATTATGTAATTTGGTGTCTTCATCAAGACAACACAACTGTCCTTCAGGGCCTTTGTGTTCCTTTGCTGAAAATATCATGAAATTGCAGACTATGTGATCTGTTCCATTTTGTAACAACACACATAGCTATAGATTTCATGTAATCATTAACTAATTCAGTAGTAGCCAATAATATCAAAACTTGCTTAGCTTAGATATACTTCACTAATGCCTTTCATTGTAATGACGAAGTTTCAAGTTGCCCATTTTTGCACAAGTGCAAGAAAATTGTCAACATTTCTTACGATCCTATGCGGGGAAAGTTTGCCTACTAGCTTATAGATCAGTGCCTTGACCTTGTCCATTGGGCATGGAGTCCAAACATGTAACCAATAATTTTCCTTTTCTGAAAGGTCCAACCCTTCCAAAACGTTACTAAAACTGGGAAAGGATCTGGTAAACCAAATCACATGCATGAATGCACTTATTAAACTGAAAAACAATGCAATGTGTAGGGACTACACTTATTGAAGGGAAATCCTACTCTAACAATCACTATAAGATTTTCAATAACAGTGTTTGAGAAACATACCATTCAGAGGAATGGGAAGTTCCTCTCCATTTAGCTTCAAAAGCTGAAAAGCATTGTGTTCTTTGCAAGCTTGAAATCATGTAAGGGCCACTCTAGATTGTATCAAACTTCGTGTGTCTTTCCTAGCTTTTTCACGATCATCATCCCACTTTAACACAATATCTCCTTCATTGAAGATTCTGAATTTGGCTTTCTTGTCAAAAGTCTTCTTCATTTATTTCTGATTCTTTTCCATATTCAAATGGGCTTTATCTCTTAGCTCTTGTAATTCCATTAACTCTGCATAACAAACCTGTAATGGTTCATTCTCAAGTAGCTCCATTTGGTGCAATAAATCCAATGTGGGTAACTCAACTGAAATAGGCATTCTTGCTTCTTTTACGTACACAAGTTTGTATGGTGAATTGCCAACTGATTTCTTAGGAGTCGCCCTATCAACCCAAAGTGCTGAATTCAACATCAGATGCCAAGCTCTTTGATTATCTTTGAGTGTTCTTCTGATGATCCTTAAAAGGTTCTTATTAGTACTTTCAGCTAAGCCATTACCTTGCGGATAATAATTTGATGAAGAACTTAAGTAAATTCCATGGTTGATAGCCCAATCTATTATCTTTGCACCAAGAAATGCTAAAGCATTATCTGATATGATAGTTTTTGGAACACCAAATCTGTAGACTATTCCTTCATAAAAGGATAGTATCGAAGCTTCATTAGCATCCTTCAAGGCTATTGCCTTAGTCCATTGTGTAAATTAATCTGTAGCAATTAATATCCAATTATGTCCTTGTGAAGAAGGCGGGTTTATCATGCCAATAAAATCAAGATCCCACTGCATAAAAGGCTAATCAACTGAGATAGGCTGTAAGGGCAGTGAAGCTAAACATTCTTTTCCAACAAAGAAAGTACATTCTTTACACTTTCTGATCCATTCAAAACAGTCCTTGAATATGTTGGGCCAATAGTAACCAGCTTTCATAATTTTTAAGGTCATAGTACGTGCTGAAAAATGACCTCCTGCGGGTCCTTCATGGAATTCTGACAATATTTTCTGAATTTTATCATAGTCAACACACCGCAGCAAGATTCCATTTATATCTCTTTTAAACAACAAATTCTTAATGAAGATATAAGGTACAACTTGCAATCTGAAATACCTTCATTTATTCTTGTCTATACCTTCCGAATAAGTGTCACGCTATAGATAGTTAATCATATCATTCATCCATCTTGATTCCTGAATCTCTTGAGTGGGCTCAGGCTGTTGATTTTGTGGTTGAACCATGATTTCTGATTGCTGATACATAATTTCAGCATGCTGTTTTGAATCATCTGGTTCTCTAGCTTGCTATTTTTCCATATCAGCAATGATATGATCACATAAAACTTTCCCTCGAACCGTCTTAGCTACTTGGATATCAACATCATATTCCATGACCTTATCTAGTTTTCTCTTTTCTCATTCAATTCTTTATTTAGTAAAAATGCTTTCACACTTGGATGAGAAACAAGAACATGGATTTTATTGTTCGAAAGCATATACTTGAAATTCTTTAGTCCTCTGACTACTGAGAGTACTTGTTTTTCAAGGAATGTGTACCTTGTTTCATAATCATGCAAGCTCTATCCAAAGAAAGCAATAGGTTTCTCAATATTTTCATCATTGACTTGAGTTAATATAGCTGAGATTGTTTCAGCTCCTGCAAGTGCATACATTGTAAAATCTTTATCAAAATTTGGATTTGCAAGAGTAGGAGCTTAAGAGATAGCTACTTTGATTGATTCAAATCCTTCTCTCCCTTCACTAGTCCAAGAGAAAGTTTTCTCTGTCTTTAGCACAACTATCAGTGGTTAAACCAATGCTGCAAAATCTAGAACAAATCTTCTAACAAAGTTTATTTTTCCAAGAAAACTATGTAGCACCTTCTTATGATGAGGCAATGATAGTTGTGATATGGCTTCAATCCTGAAAGGATTGATTGCTAATCCTTTCTTGGAAACAATATGAATAAGAAATTTACCTTGATGTACCGAAAAGATAGACTTAAGTGGATTCAAAGATATCCAAAATTGTCTGCATAACTGAAAAGTCTGCCTTAGATGTATCAGGTGTTCTTCTAGATTTTTTGAGAACACGGTAATGCCATCTAAATAAACCAGAATGCATTTATTTAACAAGCTCCAAAAAATCCATGTCCATTCCATGTTGAAACATTGCACTTGCATTTGAAAGACCAAAAGACATCCTTTTGTAAGCATAAGTACCCCACTTGGTGGTAAAAGTTGTTTTATATCTATCTTCTTATAGGACTAAAATCTGATTGTATCCACTATAACTGTCTAGGAGAGATAATCTATCTGCACCAGAAACTGTTCTTAAAATATGATCCATATTTGGGAGTGGGTAATGATCTTTTAATGAAGCTTTATTAAGATCTCTGAAATCTACACATAGTCTGATTTCACCATTCTTCTTCCTAACAGGAACAAGATTGGCTACCCAACTTGAATGCTTAACTGGAAAGATAATACCTGATTCAATCAACTTAGATAATTCTTTCCTCATTAGAGGCTCTATTTTGGGATTTACAGACCTCTATTTTTGTCCAACAGGTTTATAATTTTGCTATAACTCGATTGTATGTTGTGCTAAATTGGGATCAAATCCTTTTCAGTCTTGGTATTTCCAAGAAAAAACATCCTTAAATTCCTTGCAAAGATTAATAAATAACTATTTTTCAGTTAAGGAACAACCTTTTCCCTTCATCAACTAAGATCTCTTCGTACTTATCAGCATGGGTTGACATCTTAGTCTTGACCTTCCTTGAATGATCATCAGTTGTAAAGATGTCTTCTAATGTGACCAGACCCCGAGGAATTTTATTTTTCTTCAACTGAATAATCTGGTCACCATATAAGTGTTGTAATTTATCTTGATTAACTACAAAAAAATCAGCTTCTTGCTGCAAAAACCTACATATTTGATCATCACTTTCAAAACCTACCAATTTGAATCATTATCTGGTATTGAAGGCCTAAAAATCAGCTTTACATGAGGATGAATTTTACTATTTTTAATCTGTTCCAACACTTCAAAACTAGCACCAACAGCTGCAAGTCTGTCCACATGCTTATTTTCAGCTCTAGGAATGGACTGAATATTAATAGCATCGAAATGCTCCATTAAGTCTGAAACTCTATGTATGTAATACTTCATTAATAGATTCTTACAAACATTGAAATTTCTTACTTGATTGATAACCAACTCAGAATCACCAAAAATCTGTAGCATGCTAATAACTCTCTTTCTAGCCCGAAGTGAGCCATGAATTAATGCTTCGTATTTAGCTACATTACAAGTACATGAAAATTGGAGACTCAAATATGAGAAATACCTTTCGTTCATTGGGGAAGTGAGCATTAAACTTGCTCCCTGTCATTTCTTGTTCTTAGCTCCATCGAAATGAAGCTTCCAAATCCCTTCTGCTGAATCTTCTGTTTTGGACAGTAAGGGAAGTGGTGTATTTTCTTCATGCATACAATACACACCAAATAGGTGTTCTTCAACTTCCTTAAAAGGATCATGAGCATGTTCTTCCACTATCTTTTCATCCATAAACATGTTATAAATTCCATCTAATGCTGAAACCTGAGCTACCTCATCAAAATCGGACTGATCTAAGGCTGAATAATTAGCCACCGCATTTGGAGAGTGAGGCTCAATGTGAAATCTAGCCAATGGTTCTGAATTGATAGTATATTTGGTGCCTTAATGAGTAGTAAAGAATAAGAATGACCAATCTAAAGAGAGGTAACCTCCTATTTTTGTCGTGAAGTCTCTAGATAAGCATAAAGAAAAGTATGGGGTTAAGTCCACAATAGTAACATCATGCAGAATAGAAACATTTGGGTAAGCATGTAACGTCACCTCTAAATTTCTAATTACACCAATTATATTAGTTGCAGTTCCATCAAGCTGTAAGACACTCCTTTTTGTAGGCTCATACTATAGACTCAATTTTTCTGCAATTGCTTTTGGCATAACTGTGTTACTTGCACCACTGTCCACCATGCAATTATGAACTAGATGTTCTCCAATAATCAGTGATAAATAAAATGGTGGTGGTTTTTTGATGTCATGAGCATTCAAAACTTTATGAACCATCCATTTTATTTCTTTAATGCGGTCTTGTTCAAACGTTCCAAGGACCATGTCTACCTTCTGAACTTCCTTTTCTGTTGTTTTTGAAGAAATCTGCAACTTAGCTAGTTCATGAGAAAGTAAATCTTGTGTCCAGGAATACTTAGAGAATCGCACATTGAGATGTTAACGTTATGATTTTTCATTATATTAACAATGTTAAAAGAAACAAATGTTTTAGAAACATATTCAACTATCTTAGTGTAGGCCTTAACAAAAACTGATTCTGCTTCAGTTGCCTTTGATATCTAAGGTATAAACAGTCTTCTTGGGTCAGGATGTAGATGCTTTTGATGACCTTTATCAACTAGAACAATTGTTGTTTCATTAGGAACAACATGATTATTGGCTAACTTTGGGAATACATATGTTTTCTTATTAGTGACAGTAGGTAGAATGGGCCTATTTTGTTGTTTTTGACTTTCAACAACTTTTCCTTGAGCCCTAGTAGTGACTGCAATGAAATCCTCCTCATTGAAACTGACTAAATTCTAATCAGGTGAATTCTGAACATGAGTTTCTTTCTACCCACTCTCCATTTGAGGCCTGAACAATGTTTCATATTGAGGTTGAGAGACAAGATTTAGATTCAAAAAAGCATTTGGGCAGCTTGTAGTTGAATGAGGTTGATTGCAAGGTTGACACCACTCTTCTATAGTAATATTAACTGGGACTAAAGCGTTAGATGAATTGGGAGCCTTTGGGTCAAACTGCCTTTGCTGGTAAGGATGCCTATAATTTTGATTATGTTGATAAGGTTTCCTGTTTTGTCGATTCTATTGATTTTGTTGATAAGGAGCCTGATAGGGCCTACTAGGTAATGCAATTCTATTTTCAATTAAAGTAAGCTTATTTCCCATAGTCTGTAAAGCTTTAAACACATCATCTGATGGGGCTAGAAAAATAGGTTCTATTATTCTAATAGGTTGAGGAACAGGTTCTAAATCTACCAAAAAAGGCATTGAAAGCCTTGGTGTAAAATTTCCAGCTTGAATAAGGTTTTTTTCAGCTTTTATAGCAAAATAATAAGCATTTGGAAGAGTATTACCTCCCATAGATTGAATCATATCCGAAATATCACTATTCAAAGCTCTAAGATAATAAAGGAAAGCATGGTTAGCTTGAGGCTTAACACTTGCTGGGATTCTTTCACAAGTCCTAGAAAATGGATATTGAAGTTGGACATGTACTCATGAGGGGCTCTTTTAATAGTAGACAACTGTTCAATGAGAGACAAATGATTTGAATTATCGTTGAATTATTTCAGCAATTTTTCACCTAAGTCAGATAGTTCTTATGCTTCCAATTTCTAGGTTTCTATACCATTGCAAGGCTTGTCCTTTAAAAGATGCAGCTAAAAGTCTTAAAGCTACATCTTCATGAGTAATATTATGGACTGCACATATGGTTGCAACATCTTTGATATGTTCTGTAAGTGTAACCTGATTTTCACCTGTGAATGATGGAACACTTTTCATGCAACATTAGGAATGTCATAGTAAACTGGGATTACTAATGGGATTCCATTAGTAGAGGTCACAAAATTCCTTGGTGGTTGAATAGCCATTTAAAAAACTGGGATGCTAATAGAAAAATTGATACGTGGTGAAGGAATATCAGGAGGAGTGTTGTCAAAACCAGGTCTATTATAGGGTAAAGTATTACCAACTCTTCTCCTTTTAGCAGAATTCAAAGGTAAAGAAACAAACTAAGGGGGAATTAATCTTACCGATGATCTTGTAGTAACTTTAGGCATGGAACATGCTGTAATACTGGTCAAAAATCAGCTTAATGGAGTCACCAAAAGATCTTAAAATATTTAGAATAAATAGTTGTAACTTGCTCTGGAAAGTAACTTTATAACTGTTGTAAATCTGCGGTGGATCTATCAAAACTTGCAAGCATATCTGATTCGTGGTCCCACCGGGCATGCCAAAAACTATTATCTCTGGAAAGTGCACCCTGTAGAGAGATGGCTGCAGGTTTTCTAAGCTTGCAAGATTTGAGCTTTCTCTTTCGTAGATACAATGGAAACACCTCAGGTCTATGGGTATACCTATTTTGAGGTGAGTCTCTGGTATCAAGGCCGGTTCCTTGTTGATGTATCCTAAATTGATTTTGGGGGTTAAAGGAAAAATATGACTGTAAGATAATCTAAACTAAGGTGATACACCAAATTTGCATGAGGGCTTTGACTAAGTATATGCACAATTGATATGTGAAAGGATTCTTGATGCACGAACCAACAGTTCTTCTACAGAATGTTAAGGGAAAAAAAACTTTGAGGTATTGAGGGGGATTATCACAACAATACTGCTAAGCTAAACATGCACATTAATATCATTCAGAAATTACTGAATTTTATAACAGGGTAAGATGATTAATCAGGGAATTCACATTCATAATACCAATAAAAACATAGACAAGACTGAAAATAATTGGGAAGGCAGAAAATACTTCACACTCAGAAGGCAAAACTAGAAAAAATTGCTTCAGTACTCCTATATCCAAAAATTCCTCCTTGTGCTTTGTAAAGGCACACAATATATAGCAAAATAAAAATCTACCCTCTTCCTAAAAATAGCCTAAGGCTTGTACTCGCCCATGCATCCTATTTTTATCCTTTATTTAATAATAGATAAAGGAATAAAAATAGAGCATGCAATTACAAATAGGCATTATTAGCCTTAATTACAATACAGTCAAACTGAAGTTGACTGTTCTATTTTTAAGAAAGCAAGGGTAAATAATTTGCTCATAATAAGCTTGTTTGCTATGCAAGTCTTTCTCCTTTGAAC
Organism: Taxus chinensis; assembly: GCA_019776745.2. Taxonomy (NCBI): domain Eukaryota; kingdom Viridiplantae; phylum Streptophyta; class Pinopsida; order Cupressales; family Taxaceae; genus Taxus; species Taxus chinensis. The sequence goes on from CM034156.1 coordinate 106,202,458, forward strand.
ATGCAACTCTGTCTTCTTGTTTTGTCCTCTTGTGAAGCATGCAACAAATAAATTCTCTGCTGGTGAGTAAATAATTCAATACTTGTAATATTTGCAAAATAAAAATCCAATGTGGGGACCACTTGTCCATGTGTACATGCTTTAATGCAGACATCTCTCTCTAAGTGGTCACATGAGTGATACTCTACAAATCAAATCCACCCCCTTCAATAGTGGGGACCACTTTTGCACTTTACCATCTTATGGGTACGAGGTAACCTTGTAAGTTTTAAGGTAAATGTCCTTTTACTATTGATTTGTATGGCATATTATATGTTTTAAACCTTATATAAGGTTAGTACAAACAATACAATTCGGCCACCCTTTGACAACACATGCCATATCATAGTCTGCCACTTTTGGGTCTTGGTTATCATTGAGAGCATGTACAATTATCGCCCCCTTTTTGTAATCTAGATATACTTGATTTAAACTTCACCTTTTCGGTGATTATAGTTGGCATGTATGGTCACTTTTGCATAACTTAAGGTTTGGACTATAGTGAAAAGTCAAATTTTGCAAATGATTTTTTGTAAAGTGTGAGTCTGGCCCCCTTTTCATGATTACTCACCCCTTGGAAATTTGTCAGTGGAAACCTAACTCGGCTTGAGTTTGTTTTGAATTCGGTGATGGTCCTTGGCCATTGATTTTTTTCCTTGATCATTTGATGCCGTCGATTTTTTAACCCGCAGTTAGGGTTTGAAACCTGGCAATAAAAGTGCTTGGTGGTAACTGACTGTGGTCACTTGCTTTGATCTCTGAGCTTTATCTATGACCTTTGATCTTTGTCATTTTGATCTGGAGTCATTGATTATTGACCATGGTTGAGTTAGGTTGAACTTGCCTCCCGAGTTTGCATGATAAAGGAGAACTTGATCCTAATGCATATTTCATTTGATTTTTCATTATGTGGGCAAATCCCTAGGAAAATTTTCCTTCGATGCCATTGCTTGAAGCATTTGAGCTTAGTCTCTTCTACAAAAATGGTTCTCTGTCATTTTTCTTCTCTTGAGCTCTCTATGTGGCTGTACATATGATCATTTCTGAGCTTTTGAGTGATTATGGGAGTGCCATTGTTGATTCTTATAGCTTTGAGCTTCATTTGGTTTCTGTTTTATTTCATTGGATGGCTTCCATGGTGGTGAAATCTTGGAGCTCATTATCTGTATTATTCCTTTGGTGGCCCTACTATCAGTGCGTTTCAGGTTTCCTGTGTCTTCACCTTCTGCAGAGTCATGTGAGCTTCTGAGTAAGCAACATCATTGGAACTTGAGTTCGGGATTTACTTTCAGCTTTACCTGACGTTTATGACTGGTAAGTTCATTTCCCTTCATGGGTATTTAGTAAAATGAAGAGAAATCCTTTTTACTGAACTGGATCTGTAGCTTATTTCTTTTGAGGTAGAAATTCGTGATGACTCCTGTTGCAAAATAATGGCCATCATTTCTATATGAGTTTTGATGGTCGAAACTTTCTAGCTATCTAAATTTTAACTGGTTCTATAGTTTCTGTGTGGCCATGAGAGCTCAAATGATGGGTACATTTTTCTTTACAATTGTAATCTTGACGATTTCTTCAACTTTGTGGTGTCATTTGACCTCTGCCGCCATTAATGATGTCTGAACCTCTCTACCTCTGGAAGCTTTGCATTTTTGAGCTCAACATTTATTTGGGTCTCCATTATTTCATTACAGCCTTGCTCCTCCCTTAACTCCAGATCTGAATGTTTCTTGATTTGGGTATTCGTATTTCATTACGGCCTGAGTCTAGACTTTTCCTTGAGAGTTTTTTGTATATCTGTGGCTCGGCCTTGGTCATTTCGAGTTGAACCTCATTCTGAGCTTGCTATTCTTTCTCTAAACTTGATGATTCCTATTAATGTTTTTATCAATGGTCAGGATCTGTACACTTTTACTCTAGTACTGCAACTTGAATCTGATCTTAATGGGATTGACAATCTCTGAAATACTAGAATATTTCTTTGACTTGGATATGTATGAGTTTTCTGATTCAAAGTTCTTCCACCTGAGTTTGTGTTCTGAATAATATGTCAAGCTCTGTTTACTTGCTACTTGGATCCATAAAATTATCCCTTGAATGTAGACTGTCATACCTTATGTTGCAGAAAGAGGCCTCCTTTTGATATGGGTATTTGGATTTCTTCATTCTTTCTTGATTCTGCCATTTGCTTTGATGAATAGAATGACTTTCTGAAAGATTGAGATTCACTTCTTGTTACTTAAAACTCTGAGTTCCCTGATTCTGATCAGACTTTGTACTATTCCACATTTCATCCTAGTGTATATTCCTTTACTTCAATGTTTAGCACCTTATGGTTTGCTCTCTATTTGATTTTTTTAGTAGTCTTCTTAGCATGTTCTGTTTGTACTTTGGATTCAAACTTAGTCAATTCTGCTCATTAGATTCAACTTTGTTGTGTTGAGCCATGATCAAGGAGACCCCTTTGATTATTTGTGTGTTTCCCTGGTTCTACTTAACCACAAATCTTGCATTTGAATTTATCTCTGAAGTATAATATAGCATGTTGTGTACTTTGATCTATCTTAGATTTCATGAGATCTTTGTACCTTGTATGATTCTTTGTGGAAATTACAAGCAGTTCACCTGTTTTTTATACTATTTGAGGCATAAGCTTTGATTTAGATGCTTGTTAAGATCTTTGTAACTTGTTTATTTTACATAGATGCTTTATTTCCTTTATAGTAACATTTTTGGCATGTTGGAAAATTTGAAATATTGATTTTTCATGAGCTGAAGCCCTTGGCAAATTTTTTTCCATGAATTCTCTCTTTCATCCATTTTCAACTATAGTAGTTGTATTTTCTGATCCAGAATATAGAACATAACACTCCATGTTTGAAACTGGATTGGTAAATAGAAATGAGACATCATAGCTTTTTATCTTGATCATGGCATGCTTTACTTTTTTTCTGTATCACTTACTTGATTTAAATAATCTTTTAAAGCATGTAGTAGTTGAAAGCAACATGATGAAAGGTTGTAAATGTCCATTTTACATGGCGAAGCCCTGTCAAAATTTTCCCAAAATCTTCTTTATTCTGTTTCAGTTGTAAACCTCTCTTTCTAGCCAAACATCAGCTTTCAAATTCTGATTCTTCTTCTTCAGTTGCAATCTGAAACATGTGATCCTATTGCTAGTTTCTTTTTTGTACTATAACCTGTTCCATTTGAAGAAAATATTGAGTTTGAAATAGATTTATTCTTCTTTCCAGTCTGTACTTATGAATTGTCTATTTCTTCTTGGCTGCAACATGTACCTGCACACTTAAGAAAACAATTAGAAAATACTTAGGCTTTTTGGCCTCTCTTGTGTCCATGTTTCTTCTTTTCTTTTCTCTTTCTTCCTTTCTGAATGAGTAGAGCATGTATGCAATCTGTTATTCAAGTAAATTATATCTCCTATTTTGAAGAGATTCATATGCACGAACTAGGACAGTAAGGAATATGAATTGATCCCTGAGCTCGTAACTGATAGTGCATTTTATTCTTTTCAGGTACAGTGACTTCCACAAAGAAGATGAGAAAGGAACAAAGTTGGAATGGAGCTACCCCAAACAACGAAGAAAAACCCAAGGCAATGATGGGTTCACTCATACTCTTTACTTTCTTTTTCATGCATGTGTACCTCTTATTTCAGTAGTTGTACTTTACTTTCTAGTTACATCCCATGGCTTGTGTGGGAACATTTGAAAATTCCTTATGAATAAAACATTGAATTATGTAAATGAGTTGTATATTTATTTCTGCATTTCATCTTTCTGTATGGATTGTATGATGAACTAAACAACTCAGTAATATAATTGAATGTCTTAATCATGAAGGAAAGAAAATTAATGAGAACCTGTAACATTCAGTAATGAACTCTGATTTCTACAATCTGCACTTATGTTTGTTGTCCCAAAACTCAACACTTCACCTATTCTGTAATTCGGTGTCTTCATCAAGACAACACAAGCTGTCCTTCGGGGCCCTTGTGTTCTTTTGCTGAAGATATCATGAAATTACAGACTATGTGATCTGTTACGTTTTGTAACAGCACACATAGCTACAGATTTCACTTAATCATTAACTAATTCAGTAGTAACCAATAATATCAAAACTTCCTTAGCTTAGGTATACTTCACCAATGCCTTTCATCATAACGACGAAGTTTTGAGTTGCCCATTTTTACACAAGTGCAAAAAATTGTCAACAGTTAAATCCTAGTAATCATGCATCAACCACCACCACCACCTAGAAATTTTTTTACCTTTACTAATGCAAGCCCTTTAGTAATTAAATTCTATCATGATATATTTACTACTACCTTGAAAGTTTTAGCTTCATTTACTGGTGAAATTCAGATTACCCCTACTGAGCATATTAAAGATAGTGCAGCCCTTTGTCCATTCCATAACATAACTCATGAATATGTAGCCTTGAGACTCTTAGCTGCATCATTTAATGCACCAACTTTGCAATGGTACATAACTTTACTAATAGGGAGCATAACAACTTGGGATGAATTAGGGGAGAGACTACTTAAGAAATTTCAAGACAATTCAGATCATTTATCTCTCATAGAACAATTATCTCCAATCAAGAGATATCCTCATGAATTTATGGCTAGTCTCAAGCTAATCATGCATTGCTATACTATCTCATATCTTTAAATAGTGACATTTTAGCCATGATTTAGTCTATGGGAGGAACTACACTCCCAATAGTTTATGATGTTTCTATTAGGGATGAAAACAACCTTATTCAAGATGGTAAATTAGCCCCAAGGCCTTCAATGCCCCTTTTAACAGATTTGACACCTATTCCACAACCCATTACCATAATAAAACTTGTTGTTGAAACACATACAAATGACATATTTAAGGCCATGCAGACAATGGGGAACAAACTAACATCATTTGACAATAAAGCTACCTAGTCTAGCAGGCCTTACCAAACTCCATATCAACAAAATCAATAGAATAGGCAACCATTTCAGAAAAATCAGAACTACAGACAACCTTATTAGCCAAGGAAATTTGATCCTAAAGCTCTTAGTTCATCTAGCGCTCTTGTTCCAATCAACATGGATTCAGAAAAGTTGTGTTTACCTTATAATCAACCTCATTCAGATGTTAATTGTTCAAATGCATTGTTGAATATAAGCCTTATTACGCAACCTCAATTTGAAGCATTATTTATGCCTCAAATGGAGAGTTAGCAGCAAGATGCTCAAACCCATAAATCACCCAAATAGAACTTAGTCATTTTTGGAGAAGAAGATTTTATTGCAATTACAACTAGGTCTCAAGATAAAGAAAAACAACAAAATAGACATGTTTTCCCTACAGTCACTAATAAATCATCAAGTACAGGTAAAAAAAAAGTAAACATATTTGTTGTTCCTTCAAAAAAGTAAGCAGTTTAGCTCTTAAAGAGTAACAAAAACAATTACATCCTGATCATAGAGGATTATTCATACCTCAAATTTCAAAAGGTACTGAAGTAGAGTCCGTTTTTACTAAAGATTATGCTAAAACAATAGAATTTTTTTCAAATATTGTTGCTTCTTTTAATATTGTTTAGGTAATGAAAACACATAATATTAATATTTCATTATGGGATACTTTGAGTATTCAAGGACAGTAGGAGCTACTTGTTCATGAGCTTACTAAGTGGCAATTTCTTCAAAACCAACAGAAAAGGAAGCTTAGAAAGCAGATATGGTTCTTGGGATGATCGATCAAGATCACATGAAAGAGGTTAAGTGGATGTTATAAAAAGTTTTAAATGCTCATGATATTAAAAATCCACCACCATTTTATCTATATTTGATTATTGGATATTATTTATTTCATAACTGCATGGTTGACAGTGGTGCAAACAATACAGTAATGCCTAAAGCAATTGTAGAAAAATTAGGCTTGCAGTATGAAACTACAGAGAAAAGTGTGTTGCTGCTAAATGGAACAAAAAATAATACAATTGGCGTCATTAGAAATTTAGAGGAGATGTTACATGCTTTTCGAAATGTTTCTATCTTGTAAGATGTTACAATAGTAGATTTACTCCCTACTTTACTTTATGTTTATTGAGAGATTTCACAGCAAAGATAACAGGTTATCTCTCTTCAGATTGGTCATTTTTATTCTTTACTATAAGGTATGGAACTAAAGTTACAGTCAATTCAGATGCTTTGGCTAGATTTCATATTAAACCTCATGCTTCAAATGTTTTAGCAAATTATGCAGCCATAGATCAGTTTGATTTTGAGGTCACAACACATATTAATGCATTAAATAATGTTTCTAATATGTTTATGGATGAAAAAAATCAAGATGAGCATGCTTATGATCCCTTCAAAGAAGAGGAATACAATTTATTTGGCGTTTATTGTTTGCATGAAGAAAATGCACCAATACCATTGCTATCCAAAATAGAAAAAACAATAGAAGGATTATGGAAGCTTCGTTTTGATGGAGCAAAGAACAAAAAGGACAAGGTGCAGGTTTGATGCTTACCTCCCCTACAAATGAAAGGTGTTTTTCAGCTCTAAGTTTACAATTCTCATGTACTTGTAACATAGTTTAATATGAACCATTAATTCATGGCTTACAATGGGCCAGGAAAAGAAGTATCTAAATGTTACAAATTTTTGGTGATTCAGAGTTAGTAATTAATCAAGTAATTTTTTTTAATGTGTATATAAGAATTCATTGCTAAAATCTTAGAAGCATAGAGTTTCAGACTTAATGGAGGATTTTGATGCTATTAAAATGCAATCTATTCCAAGAGATGAAAACAAACATGCAAACAGACTTGTAGTAGTTGGTGGTAGATTTGAGGTGCTAGAAGAGATTGAAAACAACAAAGTGTAGCCACATATAAAACTAACTATTAGACCTTCAGTACCTAATAATGAAGAAAAATGGAAAGTTTTCGGAGATGATGATAAAATATTCAATCACAAAGACAAACAAGATGCCCCAGATACTGGCCACATAAGAAGAGATTTTTCAGCTATGATGATCAATTAAGAAAGGATAAAAGAAAGATCTTGACTCACATAGATAACTACGAAGAGATCTTAATTGATGATGAAAAGAAATTATTTATTGGAAAGGTATGTTCCTTAGCTTAAACATAGTCTTTTATTAATTTATGTAAAGAAATCAAAGATGTTTTTTCTTGGAAATGCAAAGGTTTGAGAGGATTTGATCCCAATTTTGCTCAACATACCATAGATTTGCAGCCAAATTTCTAACCAGTTAGGTAAAAACAAAGGCATGCAAATCTTAAGATTGAACCCTTGATCAGAAAAGAGTTATCCAAGTTGATTGAATTATGTACTATCTTTCCAGTTAAACATTCAAGGTGGGTAGCTAATCTTGTATCTATTCACAAAAAGAATGGAGAAATCCAACTATGCATGGATTTTAGAGATCTTAACAAGGATTCGTTAAAAGATCATTATCTGCTTCCCAACATGGACCATATTTTAAGAAAAGTTTTAGGTTCAGATAGGTTGTCCCTTTTTTATGGTTATAGCGAATACAACCAAATTATTGTGCATGAAGAAGACAGATACAAAATATATTTCACTACAAAGTGGGTTACTTATGATTACAAAATAAATTCTTTTTGACTTTCTAATTTTGGTGCAATGTTTCAACGTGTAATGGACATGGATTTTCATAACCTATTAAATAAATGTATACTGGTTTATTTAGATGATGTTACTATATTTTCAAATAATTTTGATGATCATCTTATGCATCTAAGGTAGAATTTTTAGCTTTGTAGATAGTTTGGAATATCAATGAATCCCAAAAAGTCTATTTTGTGACTCCATGAAGGTAAATTACTTTGACATATTATTTCTAGACAAGGCTTAACTATTGATCCTTTCATAATTGAAGCAATTTCAATGCTATGATTTCCTCATCATAAGAAAGCACTACAAAGTTTTCTTGGAAATATGAAATTTTTTATAAGATTTTTTCAAGATTTTGCAGCACTATCCAAGCCATTAACAACCATGTTAAATAAAGATAAAACTTTCTCTTGAACCAGTGAAGGAAGAAAATGATTCAAAGCTATCAAGACAACTATTTCACAATCTCCTACTCTCGCGAATCCAAATTTTGATAAGAATTTCACAATGTATGAACTTGTAGGAGTTGAAACCATTTCAACCATTTTAACTCAAGGTAATAATGAAAATATTGAGCAGTCAATTGATTTCTTTGGGCAAAGCTTACATGACTATGAGACAAGGTACACTTTTCTTGAGAAACAAATATGTGTTATAGTTAGAGTATTAAATAATTTCAAGTACATAATTTCCAATAATAAGATACATGTTTTAGTCTCTCATCCAAGTGTTAAAAAGTTCTAGTTAAACAAAGAACTGAATGATAAGAGAGTAGACTGGATTACAAAGGTTATGGAATATGATTTTGACATCCGTGTTGCAAAAATAGTTTGAGGTAAAGGATTATGTGAACATCTGATTTGTGATATGGAAAATCAACAGGATGAAAAATCAAAAAATTCATTACAACATGTTGAAATCACATATCAACAGTCAGAAATATTTTAATATCCTGAAAAATCAACAAACAGAACTCAATCCAAAAGTTTAGGAATCAAGATGGATGAATGATTTGATTAATTACTTGTAGCACATTACCTATTTGGAAGGTATGGACAAGTATAAATGAATATATTTCAAACTACAAGTTGTATCTTATATTTTCATTGATAGTGCTCTATTCAAATGTGTTCTATTGATATTGATTATGATAGAGTGCAAAAACTATTATCTGAGTTTCATGAAGAACCTGTAGGAGGCTACTTTTCAGAACATACTAGAACCTTAAAAATTATGAAAGGTGGTTACTATTGGCCCAACATATTCAAGGAATATTTCAAATAAATTAGAAAGTGTAAGAAGTGTGAATTATTTGTTTGAAAAGAATTTTTAGCTTTTTTTCCCCTGTAGCTTATTTCAGTGGATCAATAATTCATGCAGTGGGGTCTTAACTTCATTGGCATGATAAATCCATCTTCATCACAAGGACACAAGTGGATCTTGAATGCCACAAATTATTTCACATGTTGGACTAAAGCAGTAGATTTGAAATAAGCTAATGATACTTCAATCTTAACATTTTATGAAGGTGTAATTTGAAGATTTGGTGTTCTAACAACTATCATTTCAGCTAATGCCTTAGCATTTCTTTGTGCAAAGGTGACAGATTGGGTTGTCAAGCATGACATTTATTAGAGTATTTCCTCTAATTATTCCCCACAAAGTAATGGATTAGTTAAAATTTCTAACAAATACATTTTTCGGATCATTATAAGAACACTCAAGGACAACCAAAGAGCTTGGTATTTAATGTTAAATTCAGAACTTTGGGCTTATAGAGTGACTCCTAAAAGATCAGTTGGCAATTCACCATACAAACTTGTTTATGGATGAGAGGAAAGAATGCCAATCTAAGTTGAGTTTACCACATCGGATTTACTACATCAGATGAAACTACTTGAGAATGGACCATTGCAGGTTTGTTATACAGAATTAATGGATCCATAGGTGCTAAGAGATCAAGATAATCTAAACATGGAAAAAAAATTAGAGATAAATCAAGAGAACATTTGATAAAAACGCTAAGTTAAGAGTCTTCAATGAGGAAGACATTGTGTTGAAATGGGATGTTGATCGTGTAAAGCCAGGAAACCACACGAAGTTTAATACAATCTAGAGTGGTCTTTATATGATTTTAGCTTGCAAAGAGGACAATGCATTTCTACTTTCAAGGTTGAATGGAGAAGAACTTACCATTCCTATGAATGGTATATTTATTAAACATTGTTATTGAAAATGTTACAGTGTATAGTTAGACTAAGATTTCTCTTTCAAAAAGTGCATTTCATGTAAATTACATGTTTTTTAATTCAATAAGTGCATTTGTGCACGTAATCTGGTTTACAATATCATTTCCCAACTTTAGTTTATTTTTCAGAGCGATCAATTTTTTGGAAAAGGAAGATTTTGGTTATATGCTTTGACTCCATGCCCAATAGACAAGAGCAAGGCACGGGTCTAAAAGCTAGTAGGTAGCTTTCCCCACAAGATCACCATAAAGTTGAAAATTTTTACACTCATACAAAAATGGGAAACTCAAAACTTTGTTTTCAATGGAAGGCATTGATGAGTGATCCTAACTAGGGGGAAGTCATACAATTTTCATTTTGTTTTCAGTTGCAACAATTGATTAACAACATATAATTTGTAGCTACGTGTGTTGTTACTATTATTGGTCCATAATACTCCTTGTTCTCGATGCCAATTTGACTTTTGCCTTGGACCGAAACAATGGGATTCACTTTGAGTTGTGGGTTTCTGGGAATGATGGAAACCTCAAGAAGGGATGAATCCCTTTTCTAAATCAATAAAAATCATTATTTCTTATTGAGAAGAGGGTTAGAAGAAAGAAAAACTGAAAATAGTAGAAGGAGATACACCAAATATGTGTGTGAATTATTTGTATCAAACACTTGATAAAAGATGAAAATACTGAACAAATTCACTTCATAATTTTTCTAATCAGTATGCATTCGCAAGGTACCTAAATACACTTATATGGCTGAAAAAAGCTAGAAAAGATCATACAGGTGCTAAAAAATTATTAAATGCAAGAAGAATTGATAATATTCACTATTGCATGCATGTAATTTACTGTAACACACTGCAAAATACTTTTCAATATGGAGGGATAAATCAACTTTCTTTATTTACCAAGGCTCTCTAGTACAAATCTACACCATAATCCTACAAAAATAGTTCCCCCCCATGCTTGTGAAAGCCATGGACAATATATAGAAAATAATTCACAATCACCCTCACAAAATAGCCTTCAAATGCATATTCTAACTCTAATTTCTATTTGAAGCTAACTCCAAAAATAGACTTCAGTTGACCATTCAAATCCTATTTTTGCATGAGGTGTATGGTGCTTTTAGATAGAATAAGGTATCTTTGTAAATATTAAGGTATAATATTTTTAACTTTACTTAATGAGAAAGTTAGTATCATGTGCTTGAAAAACCTACTCTTGTCTTCTAGTGCACTGATGTGACACCTGTATAAGGATAAATCCTTTTCTTGATCTACATGAATAATTATTGTAGTGAATGATTAAAATAACCATCTCTTTGTCTTCATGCATGGTTCTAATGTGACATCTGTGCATGAGAGAGTGGTTATGGAAAATGCAATGTAAACACCACTTGATCTATATCCTCAAAAGGCGTATTCCATATTCTTCTTGTTCACTCCCACCTATGCACATGTAAAAGAAAATATTCTCCTCCCTTGGCAAAAGGTGATAATAATCAAAGGTCACAATAGCTATCTTCATGTGGAAGGGGACCTTGATACATGAAAATATTTGATAAGTAACAAATCACTTTTATCATTTGTAAATATAATTTGGTTCAAAGTGTAAAAGGTATTACCAAATACACTCTCGGCCACTTTAATTTATTCATGCATAGATTATAGTTTTGGACCAAATTCAAAACATGATGATTTAATAGAAAATCTATCCCCTCCTACATGAAGGCTTGACCCATGCTGATAATGTCGATGATCTTTTAACTCTCGCAGAGTTAGGCTTTCTCATTAGTCAACACATATGTACTTTGGAACTCCAGGCAAGTTTGGAAACTCTGGTGGAGTTGGCATTTAGTAAAACATTGTGAAACCCTAACTTGATCATTCTTGTGAGCTCACTCAATCTAGTGAATCTTTGTAAAATATATTCAAGGACCCCCCTCTTTAATCTCGAGCTTCTATTGTTTTCTTTGTCATTTTGAATGGTCTATGCATCCTTTTACGCCATTGATGGAAACCTCGAGCTCACTGTAGAAGGCTTATGTGCAATTATAATTTGTTTTTCTTTGATATTTTGTAAGCTTTAATGGTTGTTGTTAAAGTAGAAGGTGAGTCTCTTGTTTGAATACCCTGTAACTGTTTTTTCTTTTGATATTTCGAAAATACTTCTAGGTGTTCGAAAATTTACTCTACACTTGATATTTTTGAGGTTTTTGAGCTTTACATGAACTTAGAATGGGTAAGTTTTGCTCCATTATTAACATCTTCTACAAAAAAAGTAATGGGTACTTGCATTTTGCCTCGTAATTAATGGATCTGGGAAAATGTTCTTATTGGTATTCGTCATCATGCTTTTATTCAATTTGCTTCTCGCGAAGAGCTTAGTTGTGGTTGTATTGTTACTTGAAAAAAATATGTTATGAATTCATTTTTATCTTTGGCTAACATTTTACACTCTCAAGCTTTGTGTTCTAGTTTCATTTGGCTGAGTATTACCTATTGACATTTCTCACACCCCATGTGATAAGATCAACTCAAATATTTTATGTTTCTCAGATTGGTCGAGTTACAAGTTTCACTATGTTTAGGACAACCATCTTGGAAGAGTATATATATTTTTATTTTTTTGGATTTGGACAGTCTTGCAAGTCATATTTGAATAAAAACTACAACTCATGTGTAGTTCAAGAATACCATGCCTCATAGATGCAGCCATCCCAATTTGTCACCTTCGTCAGAACTGTGCAACATCCATAAACGACCATTGCAAGGAATTGAGGAAGGTAGGAAGGGAAGAATGTATCAGACATAATGTTTTGAAGCTGCAAACAAGTTCCAAGTTTGAAGCATGTAAAATGTAGTTATATAAGTAGTTTTCATATCCAATGAGCATTAAAAAGGTACATTTTACTTTAATTTATTTCCATAATTAAGTGAATTATTTAACTATTTTGAGTTGTATAGGTTCATTTATTATCCATACAAATGAAGAAAGTACACAAAAGAAATACGTACATCTCATTACATGAAAATAGTTCATTTACTTATGAGGAATAAAAGTACAGTAAACACACACAAGCCATGTGAATAAATTTTTAAAAAAGTACATAAATGAAATTACATATACGTAAAGTTGTGAACAAATAAATAATGGAATCCATCATTTCCTTGATTTCCATTAGTTTGGGTTGGGTTATTTTCCCCGTTGCTCCTCTCCACCATCTTCACCAGCTGCTACTATTGTACCTACAAGAAAAAACGTTATGTTAGAGCTCCATATTTCAATCTTGTTGTATTCACAGCTTTAAGTAGATGAAATTTCAAATAAATGAACTTGAAATCAAAATGTAGAAAGGAGTTGAAGAACAAAGTATGATTCTCAGCACCATGACATGAATAAAAAAGACATCAGTCAAAGCATGGTTCATCATGAATAATGCATTCATCGTAGGGTCATCTTCAAGTGGTAATATTTCTATTTCACTTATCAATTTATCATACTTTATCAACATTCAAGTGCTTTCATCATTCTCATAGGTCAGAAATATTTTAAAGAGACAATTTTGCATATACTGATAATGGGATAATATTAAAATAGATAATGAAGTTTGCAAAAAGAGAATATTTTTTAGAATTCAAAACTAGTAGTAGAGTTCAATAATACAACTTCTCGAGAAGTATAAATGCATCAAATGAAATTTTTAGATATAGGAAATAAAGATAGTAAATAAGGTACTTTGCTTTAAGAAGTGCATGTTCTAGTTTTTAATATTTTCTTACTTGGTAGAGTTCAGTTCTAGAAAGCATCATTAAATCTCAAATTGAATCTCAGTCAAGAAATAACATCTAGTAAGTATCAAATTAACTAACACTAAAGGGAAATAGAAGATCATAGATTATAGTGAATACAACTTACAAGAAGAAAAATGTACATAAAATCAGCAATGGGTTATCATGCAGATTTATCAACAACTTCATATGTTCATAGGCAGTAGTGATATAATTAGAAGGAAATAGATTGATATCATCTATAGAAATACATAAATTATTTCATAGATACTGCCACCTTATACAGTCAGGAGAGAATGGAACAATGACTTCTAAATTTAAAAGGCAATCAACAAGTTATCACTTGTATTCAATCAAGGAGTTATCATTAAAATTGATCAAAGGAAAAAATAGAACTATGGAGCATCAAGGCTCAAATTTACAAATTGGAAGGGAAATTTAAATTTTACCAGTCATTAATAAAGTTCCCCAAGATACAGTGAAGAACATATTCTTTTTCAATATGTGAAGCATTGATTCAAGCATGTATTTCAACTTACAAGATATGAAGGGACCTCTCAAGAGAAATTCAAGTAACATCTACAACTATGCAAAGGCTATAATGACCTCAGGAAAAAGCAATTATGCCTCTTCAATAGCAATATATTCACAATAGTACAGAAAACCTTCAACTCACTCAGAACATTCAAGAACATCATTTTTTTTTAGAAATCTAATGTTTTTCAGTTACAAAAATGTTCTTCAAAAATGTAACCAGCAAAGAAAAATGAGATTTGAAATGAACCTCTACAATAAATGTTCAAAGCATTTTCCTTGTACTTAAAATTCAAAGCTTACTTTAGAGCATTTTCTAGAATGCATTGTTTGAAAAGCTTAGAAAGGAAAAGGTACAACACCAGGTTTCAAGTCCAAGTATTATAAAATTACACACTACAAAGAAACTTATTTTGGCAAAAATTTAGGTGATTATATCCTCTTACATACAACAAAATGCAATTTCCAATAGCCAACAAGGGGTTCTAGGTACAGATGGAAAGCAATAGAAACCTTGAGGTTGTAAATTATAAAATGGAAAGAAAATAGTTTTTTGGTTCTCATGTTACTTACAAAGTACAACCACATGTTTCCAAGATGCAAGATACAAGGAAGCTATAAAAAAAGTAAGAGCAATACAAGAGCTCAATGTATAACCGGAAATCTTGAGTTCTATGTAAATTTTCAATGAGCACAAGGATTTTTGAGAAGCAACCATGTGAGAATCTTATCAAAATTAGACAACGATCCAGGGAAAAGCTTTGAAATAGACTATGAACTCCAATGATTGAATATTGATAGAGTCATTGTGAATCTTAGATCAAATAAAACTAGATGGGTAAATATTAACATGAATTTTCAAAGATAGGAGCTCATGGTTAAACAAATACCCACATTTTTAAAACACAAGCTAGAGTATAACCTAGAATAAAGCCATAAGGTTTGTGAGTAGAGTAATGGAAAAAAATAGAAATAGAAAAAACAAAGAGCCCAATGGAACAAGGTGATATATCAAGATGGATAAGAAATACAAACCTATGAGCTTAAAGTAAAAATTCCTAACAAAATAGAAGCTTCTGAAAAATGGCATCCATGGAAAATCAGAAAAAGACAGAGTATAATCTCTCGAGTATTACTCACCTTGAGGAATGGTGAAACAAAAAAAAGAAACAATGAAGCATTTTGAAACCCATAATTCTCTCAGCATGAGCAAAAAATAATGAATACTCCAAAATATTAGGGTACAAAGCTCAAGATCATGAAATTCACAGCAAACTAGGTGTTTGTGGCCATACAAAACAAACAAGGTCGAGCTTAACAATTATTCCGCCATAATGGCTGACACACTAAGTTTTCTATAATAATTTCATTCGGAGAAGTATAAATAGAGCCCATTTGCATGACTGAAAAGAGAAAGACCAGATCAAGTAATCAACTACACACGTCAGGTATAAAATAAATTTGATCTCAAAAGGTATACAGAAGTGCAAACCCATAGTTGAGCTTCTAAAAATATTAAAAGATGGCAGCAAAACTGATTCAAGTCATGGAGAAAAGTAAACAAGCCAGAAGCTTTCATTGGAAACCCAGATTCAATTTAAATTCCCAAAGAATGGGCTAAGTATGTCAGAAATTAGCTCCAATTTTTTTTTAAAAAAGCGTGGTGAAATGAGTATCGACCCAAATCAAAGTAGTAAGGAGAAAAAATTGACCCATTTTAACTGATAAATAAATCAAAGAATAATACACAAATAGTGAGAAACACTATAAATTCGAAGTCCGCAATGAATAAGAATGGTTAAAATAAGCCAAGACCAAGCTATCAAATCATCCCAAGAATTTAGAGATAGAAAATAAAGAAAAATATCTTAGATCTGTGACAAAGATAGTGACCCACAAGAGCTTATAGTGAAAACAGAATTTACCTCGTTTAAGTAACATCTATGGCTGAATCTTCAAATACAGAGCTCTCTAATTAGCTTTAATAGAACTGAGAAATATAGCCATGTCTAAACAAGAGAAGTAGGGCCAAGCTAAACAAAACTACTTCATGAACTCACGAAGCCACAAAACTTAGATCCACACTAAATGGCATCGACCCAACAAAGTAAATAAGAACTAGGATTCTTCACCAAGAAAATAAAAACTAGAGCTCCATTTCCAATCAGAACAGCCGTGAAAATTTCTAACAAAGGTTACTGTACGTACCATAAATTATAGGGTACTATACCACCAGAACAATGTTACACATGCCCCAATGATGATATAGGTCACCTCGCAAGGTGGTTGGGGTCTAGAGAATCTCACGAAGTATATATTAGCATCCCATATGTTTTATCCTTATTCCTTGTGCTTTGTTTTATTCCTCTACCTTCCTTTCTAAGCGTTTTAACCTTTAGTGACGAAACCACCACCCTGATAGGGTGGCGGTCCTATAACTGCCACCCTGATCAGGGCAGCGGTTCTGTAACCACCACTCTACTCAGGGTGGCGGTCCTTCACGCATTTTCCAGCATGCTCCTTTGATTGCGACTTGCGTAATTTTTCAACTTTCACCAGCTTTTCTTAACCGGCTTAGTTCCTATTAATGTTTTATGTCCCCTAGAATAGTGTTTCTTCATTATTTAATGGTAAAAGAGTTCTAATAGGAATCACCTCTGGGTGAATGTAATATCTATAAATAGCCAGCTTGTTTTCAAGCAAATGGCCCCTCAACTTCTCATTTTTTCATTGTTTAGTCTGTAAAATTATTGTTTAGAATCATATTAGTTTCATTTGTTGCATGCATAGTAGTGTTGTTTTGCTGTTTAGAGGCCACATGATCTCCTTGTTTTAGTTCCATTGTTGTTTCATACAATCAGTTAGTATAAGGTAGTTTCATTTCAGTTTGGAATCCATTAGAGTTACAGGTTATGTTCTTCATAGGAGGTAGTTATAGAATCTCTTGGTACACTTGTGTTGTATTCTCGTAATAAATCCCACTAGGAATTGCATACATCAAGCTCTGTCACTTGCGTTGTCCCTCTCCTACTCTCATTTTATTCGGTCTATATCCAAAGCTGTCATTGTTCAAAATACCTTTTTCTATTGATGCTAGCATAGACATGCTCTTCTAGACTCACAAGAACACATAGGAACAAGGATATCATTTTGAGGGGACAAAATCATATACTACTAGATTCATGACTGTTCTGCAAGTTCAAGTTTTTATCTGTCAAAGTTCTAGTTAAAACATATCAAATAGAGTAGTGAAATATTTCATTCAAGTTAATTTCATTTTCGATATTGCCAGGGAAGTTACGGGGATTGATAGTTTCTAAGAAACTATGATTCATTCCTCAATTCTTAGGTAGGATCGAGAATCTTTCAATTAAGTTAATCAATTATCTAGTTACTTAGGATAAAACTCACAACTGCACAGGCAAGTAGCTACACCGAGCTACCTTGTTTGTTTTAAATTTGTTATTAGTTTAGTTTTCATTTTCTAAATATATTATATTAGTTTCTCTTTTGATTATGTTAAAATTCTATCAAAAATAAAAAAATAGAGGAATATATATATATATATATATAATTATATAGATCGTAGATATATCTTGCATAGTTAGTTTATTTCATTTCAGTTAGGCTTATATTGATTTTGTATGACAATCACGGGACCTAGGGAGCCTAGGGAATACATTTTTGAACCAATCGTACCTCAACCAAATTTAGTTGTAGCAATAGCTGACATAGATCAAAATCTCAGAATTCAGGTCTTTTGAGCAACAACAAACCTGCAAGAAATTAGTGCACAACTAAGAGTATTTAACATAGAATATGACAAAGCACACATGTTCTAGTCAAATCAGACAAATTATAGACTACCTTGATAGATATCTGTATGACTGTAGAAGGACTCAAAAAAGAACAAAAATTTGGTTGTGACCCACTAGTTCCACAGTCAGGTGCAGGAGATATCCTCATCGATATAGACACTAGCTTACACATTCAATTTGCTAGAACACTTGTAAGGTATTCTGAGAAAATTTTGCAACTCCTAGTCCTAAACATAGAGGCTGAAAAGGCATATGACTATTGGATGCTAGGAACAGGAGATTGATTCTACACATGACCATAGGAGCTCCACAACAACCATGAATTTACGGTTGTGACCCACAGGTCCTATAACCCAATGGGCCTACAAACCAAACCAACGTTGATGTTGGTTTGCAAACATTATTATTTAGGTCCTCTCCACTCCCACCTAATATTATCATAAATCTATCCTTATTAGATGTAGTAGCTAATAAAGCTAAAGATTTCTGGACTAGACCAGAGAATTGCCCATAGAACCCCAAAGAATCCACCATATATCCAACTGCCATCTTATGAACCTGTATGGAGATATATATGAAACAATCCAAGGTCATTTTCCACGTATCCCACAACCTATAGATTGGATCATGACAGAGCTCGATATTGATTGGAGCCTTCGAGCAGCTATCCTCGCCAAACGATCTATCACACTGGTCCAGGTTAGGAGGGCCTTCTTTGCCCTAGATTCATAGATCCCATTAGTGTGTGTTAAAGACATAAGAATACCCAACTAGCTTATCTACATCCCACGTGTATTCCATCGCCACCGGCTGTCTCAGCATGACCTCGGGAGGTCAGATGCGAGGAAGAGTCACTTGTAGATTCTCATGTTCACATGTCACTTTTCCATCATACACAGTTGGTGAACCCAACGTGAAACTTCCTACCATCTGGTTCAGAGTCTTATTTCTACTTGTTCTTCTAATTAGTATACGTGTCATCTTTTACACTGCATTAGCCCCAACATCAGCATTACCAACAAAATTGGTGACACTTGCATAAAAGGAACAATTGTTTCAATTTCACACTCTTCTTTTAGTTTCATCCACCTTCGCTCTTTCCCATTATTCTCCAGGTATTCATATACCTCCTGAATATGTCGGGATACGATGCATATGGAAGACCTCTCCTAGGTCTTGAAGCATACTACAATCAACTAAATAGACAACCATCACCCTCGCTCTCAGCGTGAGGTGACAACTATTCAACTAACCGATTTTCAACACAAACTCTGCCTTAAAGGACTAGATATAGTTCTTCTTTCCAAATAGAGGAGTTGGATCAGCTCACTCAAACGCAGCAACAACTAGAACCTTTAGGCTTGAACAATATGATGCTCACTAGAGAATCTGGTTCATCTCCTTAGGTGTTGTTTAGACCACAAATTAGTAGACAGTCAGATCCATATCTGTTGTTAGATGATGAATACACAGCACGTTATGCTAGGAATGAACAATGCTCTCAAAATATGTACCCGTCTATAGGAGGTTTGCAAACACAACCTAAGGTCTCATTCCAAGAAAACACCCCCATCCCCCCACCTATAGGAAATGCCCTCGGTGAAAATTGGCAGGGCACCAATCAATTCATAGCTGGGTACCATATGCCTATACAACCTCATAGCTGGGTACCATATAGCTGGGTACCATATGCCCTCGGTGAAAACTATGGGTACCCAGCTATACCATATGGGTACCGTGTCTTCACCAAACGAGGTCATCTCAGCCTTAGTTGAGAGAGTTAGAGGGTTGGATCTTTCTCAAGCAAGTCAAAATTCACAATTCATGCAGGCAGGGACTTCTAATTCTCCACATCATCCTAGCCAAGTAGACCTCCTCACAGGAACATGAACATTGGGCATGCCTCCTCAGTATTCACAACAAACTCCAACTAAAACCGTGTCTTCTAATGCCTCTCTAGTGGAAAATATGATACCTCCCGGTTTAGTAAAAAACAATCCATTTCTGAGCAATGCTCCTCCATACTTAAACATGTATTCCAAATCACCACAGGGAGATATGTTCTCTTCTCCTAGCATATTTTCTCAACCACAAGGATTCCTTTATGACCTTGCAAATACACATGCTACACCGTATCAACAACCCATTCCACCTCCACCCCCTCAACAAACACCATCAATGGTCGAAACCTATGTAATAGGAACTTATTCAAAATATTTGAAAGAACCTTTGGAATTCATTATACGAAGCGTCATGCTTCCAAGACCTCTCCCCGATCTACCCAAATACAAAGGAGAGGGAGACCCAAATGCACATGTTAAGGCCTATGCCATAGCCATTCGAGAACTACACCCTTGGGATGGAGTTGTTGCTAAAATATTCCCTAAAACTTTAGAGGGTATTGCCCTCAATTGGTATTATAGAATACCTGAAGCCTCAATACATTCATTTAAACAAATCGTTTCAGAGTTCATCAAGGCGTTCGACATGAAAAAATTGTTGAGAACGGGATACAGGGAATTCTTGCATATTAAGCAAGAAGACAATGAATCTGTTGCTCATTTCATCCAAAGATGTCGTACAATCCTCTATTCTTCAGCAAGTGCTCCAAACATGGATTAGATGGAACTATGCGATTTATTCCTTATTCTATTAGCAGAGAGATAAAGGAAGAAGTCCAGAAGTTCCCACTAATAACTTATGATGAAGTACTCGAGAGTGCTCTCCGAATAGATCAAGATGCAATAGATAACAGTCACAAGACATATGGAACAAATGGGAGGTTAATCATCCCCAACCAAAACACTACGACTTATCGTACTACCACTAACACCAATCAAGGACCTAAAATCCTTAACAAAATCTGTGGAGTGATAATAGATGGAGTGACTAATCAGGCTAAGAAAGAAAATGTTGTAAATGTTCCACCGCCAGTTAATAATCAACGAAACAACAATTTTACCCCAATAATCAACACGGTGGATTTTAATTGTCCACAACAACAACAACAATGGCAGATCCAGACACAGGGTCCAAGTTAAAACTCAACTGGATATCAAAACAAAAACCAAAGACAACAAATGTAAAACTTTAATCCTGATAGTCAATAATTTAATCATAGTTTTGGACCACAACACGCGCCAAACCAACAACCTAGGAATTATAATCCTAACTCGTATTTTGGTTTGAACAAAATTTGAGGCCATGACACTAGGACTTTCCATGATTACAATAAATTCATGCAACATTTTCCAGAAGAACAAAGACAACTCTTCATAGATATGTTCTTAACAGATTCTATGACACCGATGCCAGGGGCATTTTCCTCTCAAAACGCACCTCTTAAGATCTTCAATGATCCACTTCCAAATCACAATAAAAATAATAAATTAAATCCAAATGGGATGAACAAAGGTGTAATGACAGGAAATAACGATCATGAAGCCTCAACTTCACTAAATCCACCTTTTGCACCACAATTAGGAAATCAGCCATGAACCAAGATAGTTGGTCTAGTAGAGTTAGATACTGGGTTGCACGTAGAAGCCATAACAAGAACATGAGAATATTCTTCTCAACCAAATCCAATCTATCCACTAGAACCTAATAACATTCAACAAACATTGTTAAAACCCGTGGGTGCTTATGATTTAATTAATGACTTAACAAAAACCTTTTCTCACATCTCCTTTTTGGACTTGTTGAAAAATTCTCCTACCCATAAGGCTGCACTTTTAGAAGCATTAGGTCTTGGTCATTTAATTAACATCACTCCACCTCTCAAAACACAAGTAAACCATATAGACTTTGATATCCACCCTCTACGACAACCAGATAGGGATACCGAGTTTATATTGGACATAAACAAAATGCCAACAGATGCTGAAATTGCACGTAGAGGCGATCCGACCTTGCATTTACAGGTGTGGGTTTACAATAATTACGTTAAACGTATAATGGTGGACGATGGGACAGCGGTTAACATTGTCCCCTTCTCTTTCCTTCAAAACCTAAGATATGGAGAAAAAAATTGTTCCACAACAAGAAATACGCTAAGAGGTTATGATAGCCTTAAAGCTACTTCAATTAGGACTATAATATTGCCGATCACCTTAGGACCCAAGACAATCCTCACCAATTTTTATATCATTGATAGGGAAATCAACTATAATATGATCCTCGGTCGACCATGGATACATCGCATGAAAGCAATCCCCTCTATGTTATTCCAAGAAATAAGATTCTTACACCTAGGAAAGATATTCGTAGCAAAAGGTGCCCTGAAACCATTCGACATACACCTAGCAGACCTGAAGAAAATACTAGGCGTTCACTCTGAGTTTGAACTCCCAACAAACCAACTTGACAAACCAATCAACTCAAAACAGAAGAAAAATTAATACCTACAACAGAACTAGAAATTACGAATATGGTCAAGGGCATCCCAGCCCTCAAGGATGAAGCTAACATTGTAAAAATAGTGTCATTAGGAACTACTGCAAATTTTTTCGAATTGCTGGAATAGGATCTACCAATTTTCCTACCATTTGATTCCGCAGGCATGGGATGTACCCTAGGAGTTGGTTCTCCTCCAGCAGAGGAACTTTGTATGTTAGAAGTAACCGAAACAGAAGAAACAGATGCAAAGAATGTCCCAGCAACTATCTTTCCTAGTAAATATTGGACTCTCCATTTCAATGGAGCTAGGGCAGGTGTAATATTTACTTCTCCTGAGGGAAAGATCCTACGTTTTTCTTTCAAGTTGAAATTTTAATGTACAAACAATGGCACTGAGTACGAAGCCCTCCTCCTTGGCCTCATCATAGCCAAAAGGATTGGTGTCAATAATGTCATAGTGTTAGGAGACTCACAATTAGTTGCAAACCAAGTACCTGAAGTATATGAGACTAGAGCTGAGCACTTACAGCTCTATAAAATAGCAGTATTAGATTTCACCAAAAGATTTGACTTCATATCCATTGAGGAAATCCCACGAGAACATAACCTTCTCGTGGATTCAATAGCAACCTCAGCTTCATGTTTCACCCCAAACAATGAGATGGAGGATACAAGTTTCATAGTATCACTTCGTACTGAACCATTAGTGAAGAAAATACCAACAAACCCTCTTCTCACACATATAGCCGAGAATGAGTTTTCTATCCTAGATCATGTTGACAGTGATAAAATCACCCTTGACTACCTAAATGCCTATGCAGAGCTACATCTCACTCACCACATAGTGGATTTTTACTTAATCCCACATTTTTCTTCCTACTTCGGAAATCCCATGGTAGAGTCCTCTCCGCAAAAGAATCTTGATATTTACAAGATAAAAAATGAAGAAGACTTGGAACTACCTCCGGCCCTGCCTAAATTTGAAGAAGGTAATGCTTCTTTAATCAAAGGAACGATTGATATAAACATCAGAACGGAGGAAGAACCAAAGATCTTAAAACTAGGATCTTCGTTAACTCTGAAAGAAATAGAAATACACACTCAAATTCTCAAATAACATCAAAAGGCTTTCGTATTTAACTATAAAGAAATGACAGGAGTTTTATTGCACATCATGGTACATGACATTGTCACCAAACCAGATGCAAAGAAAATAAAACAAAAATTGAGACCAATGAAACCAAAGGTAGCCCTCATGGTGAAAGAAGAAGTAATGAAAGTCCTCTAAGTAGGATTCATCAAGCTAGTTCATCATTCACAGTGGGTGTCTAATATCATCCCCATTCTCAAGAAGAACGGGAAAATATGCATTTGGATAGACTTCTGGGACATTAATAAAGCTTGTCCCAAGGATGATTTCCCATTACCATCCATTAATGTCATCATTGACGCAACAGCTGGATTTGAGCTTTTGTCTCTTATAGATGGGTACTTGGGATATAATCACATCAAAATATCTAAACAAGACCAAGCCAAAACCACATTTATAACTCCCTGGGGAACTTATTGTTATGTTGTCATGCCATTTGGTCTCAAGAATGCTGACGCTACATATCAACGGGAAATGGCGTACATATTCCATGATCTTATCCATAAAATTGTGGAATCATATGTGGATGACTTATTAGCCAAGGCCAAGAAGTGCTGTGATCACCTGGAGGTGCTCTGTATCATCCTTTCATGACTAATTGAGTATGGTATCACATTAAACCCAGAGAAGTGCGTTTTCAGTGTAACATGAGGCAAATTTTTAAGATACATTATATCTTCACGAGGGATTGATGTTGATCCAACCAAAATACAGGTTGTTCTTGAAATGATCCCACCTTCGGATGAGTCTAGAATCAGGTCATTTCTTGGGAAACTCAGTGCAATCTGAAGGTTCATCCCAGATTTAAGCTTTGTCATTCATCAAATCAATAATCTACTCAAGAAAGATTATAGTATCAATTGGACTGAAGACTGTAATGAGGCTTTCAAAGTAGTTAAGCATTTCTTATTGTCACCACCCACGCTAATGCCTCCTAAGCCAGACCACCCTTTAATTCTATAATCTTGATAGCTACTCATGTCTCGCTGGCCTACATGCTAGCTCAAGAAGATGATGACAAATGAGAACGTGCATGATCTATTTCATTATCCGAACATTACTCAATTATGAAAAGTGTTATACATAGGCAGAAAGAGAATGCCTTGCCATAATCTTCACCACAAAATGTTTAAGACATTACATGCTAAATCAAGAAACAAGGGTCATTGTGAAGACAAACCATTTACAGACATTCCTCACACAAGGGTCCTTGTATAAAAAGGTTGGAGGTTTCATAACCCTAATGGGAGAATTTGATTTAACATTTGTAAACCAAAAATACTGTCAAAGGAAAAATCATTGCAGACTGGTTAGATGAACAATCCACTAGATGGAGGTGAGCTGGTAGATCTAGACTTTCCCGATGAATGTATATTCTTTTTCAAAACTAGACCCCCCATCTCTACATGTCCCTGGTATATTGATATCATCAACTTTATCATGGACCATACATACTCAGAAATTGCCACGTCACAACAAAGAAGGTGGTTACACATTATTGCCACTAAATATGTTTTTTTAGACCAAGTGCTCTATCATAGAGCCTTCGACGGCATGCTTCTAATATGCATCGACATAGAAGAATCCAAGAGGATTCTTCATGAATCCCATAGTGGGATGTGCAAGGGCCACTTCGGCGGTCACGCCACTGCTCACAAAATACATTGGATGGGCTATTTTTGGCCCACTCTCGAGCATGACACAGTTGAATTTGTATGTAAATGCCAAAAATGTCAAGAATTCTCTCATGAGATTCGCATGCCAGCACAATCCCTACAACCAATAGCGAATATGTGGCCCTTCTCCACGTGGGGTCTAGACTTGATAGGGAAATTCTCTCCCTCATCAACTGATGGCCATAATTTTATAATCACAGCCATAGAATATTTTACCAAATGGGTGGAGGCCATGCCTCTCACCACTGTACCAGGTTCAGTGATTGCCAAATTCATTTTAAACCAATTATTTGTAGGTATGGTGTCCCACAAGTCATTATCTCAGATAATGGACATGTCCTTTAAGAATGATGAAGTTTGTGAAATATGTAGCAAGTTCAAAATAAACCATCACATGGCCTCTCTCTATTACCCTCAAGCCAATGGGTAGGCTGAAGTGACAAATAAAACATTGAAAGTTATTCTCCTCAAAATGGTAAAAGAAAACAAACGAGATTGGCATTTAAAATTATATCCGACCTTGTGGGCCCACCAAACCTCAATAAGAACACCAATAGGAGAAACTCCTTTCTCACTGGTATTCGAGGTAGAAGCAGTTCTCCCGCTTGGGTTGAAATACTCAGTCTCTGCATCTCACTTCAAGGGATTATAGATGAAGAAGCTTATAGAGAGGCACACCTCTCCCAACTAGAAAGCCTAGACGAGGCCAGGTTAAATGCTGAATAATGACATAGAGCCTATACTGACAGATGTGCCAGAAGTATAATAAAAATGTCTATGAGTGAGCAATATATGAAGGAGATCTAGTTTTAAGACTAGACAGGTGGATTGATAAGAAAACCGGTGAAGGAAGAAAGTTCCGACCCAAATGGTTAGGCCCATATCGAGTCATGAAGGACTACGGTAATGGTGCTTATCTCTTGTGCACACTAGAGGGTGACGAATGCAATGAATTAGTCAATTCCTTACATCTTAAACGGTTTTACGCATGAAGCATTGGCACTATTTATATAATTATATCCTACATTGCATTAATCATTTAGTTAGATTCATTTTGTTCACTTGTTTTGTAAAACTTTGTGGTCAAGGAACTTATTCTTACGCAATTCATTACAAACTTCTGAAAGTATTAAAAAAACATTCCAATCAAATCTCTTCAAGTTTCATAACATCATCAACTATTCCTGAATCATCTTTCAACAGTCCAAGCTAGATATCACAAAGTCTTAATATTAGCCATACCAAGGTCTGCATGCGTGTTTTCACTTTTAGTTTCTTCTTAGGGTAGGTCTCTTTCCTATGGTATGTTCTAGAAGATTCATGGTGTCACATATATCCCACATATATATCTCTTTGGAAATAAGAACATACTGACATTTTTCTCAAATAAGTAAGTCAAATATAGATCAAAACAGAAAATTTTACTTTTACACATTTCCTTGCCCTACCAACTTTTGGTGTTGAGCTTACATCTCTTACTAGTGATGTAGGGTTGGGAAAGGATGGGAATGCCTTTACTCACCTATGCCTTGTCCATGGTGATAATCCCATGCTTCCGACTAGTAGCATAGGGCAAGGTGTAGGGGGTCCACTTGACAAAAAATGTTAAAAGTCATAAGCAAATAGTTCAAAAAAACTTTTGAAATCTTGAGTCAAAACAAATGAATCAGATGTCCAAAATTTCAAGAGAGTTCAAAACCCTGAAAACTAGATTTTGTTAACCATGTGACCATCTACAGATCTAAGTTTGGATAAACTATAAAGCAAGTTGACATTATAAACTATGGAGTCACTTGAGTAAGATAGGTTTGTAGCATCCTAATTTGGTTCCACCAACTCTTTGTGTATCTCCCATCATTACCATTTCAATACACCTCATAGCTTGTTCCCTTTCTAGCTCTTGGTGGTGAGCCCTCACATCTTACTGATTGTATGGAGTTAGGATTGGGGCAAGTTCATTTGCTCATCATACCAGCTCATCATCACATTTTGTCAAAACAATATGAAGTACCGGAAAATTGCTTATAGAAACTAAAGTTCAAGATCACATAGTGTCCACACCTTCATACATCAGCATCATGAAATACAAAAAGAAAAAATTTTGGCACTTGTTCTCAATTACATACATTCTAAAAAGCATATAAAAACAAAAAATTTACAAACATCTAATATACATGTGAAAATGAATCATACAACTCCAGGCACAAAGATATCTAGATCCAAAAATATATGTATATATATATATATAATCAGGTTTTTGTACAATGCCATCATGCACTAGGCATGGTCAAAACACTCAATGAGCCTAGAAAATATAGAATGATCGTATAAACAATCTAGCAAGAGTCAGTACAAAAAAAGCGCCAAGTGGCCTCTCAATCCCTATGGGATCCCTCAGAAGGCACACAATCACATCTAGGACTCTAGCTATGCCGGTGCTCTAAGTGCACTGAGGGCTCGTGATCCTAAACAATTGCTGTAGCCTCACTATGAGAGCAGTATTCTCCTCATCAAGCGCTTTGTAGCCCTATACCTAGATACCTCAACAAGGAGGGAAGTCACCATATTGGCCACATGCCAAATGGGGGAAAAAACATTGGTATGCCTACCAGCTGCTAAGGGCTCCCCTCCATCCATGGATAGCTAGGCACGGGTCTTCTCCATGGGGAGAATTAAGGTATCAGTACATACCCAGTGAATCAAGTCTTGCCACTCATCAGCAGTCTCTGCAAGCAAAGGAGAAAAACAAATTAGAAAATGATCAAAAGGTAAAACCAAGAATGAAAAAAAAGAGGTAGTAACTAAGGAAATTCTAGCTAAATAAACATCAAAATAAGAGTGATAACTCACTCGGATCTCCAGGCCTCCAAGAAGGATCTCTGTGATCGGCACCTGCTAAGAATGCCGCTACTGACTGATGTCCTCCTCCTACGTCTAGGACAACATGGCATCCTACCACGGACTCATCCTCTCTACCTAAGTCCTAAGAAAGTAACTCCTCATAGACTAGAGTCACCCTCTTTGCACTCTACTCTACCCTCTCGGCTTGTAAAATCTCCCGAGTGTCATGCCACTCAGGATCGCTATCCTCTCCCCCACCTGACTTGTTGACCTCCATGTCCTTGGTCTCCTCCTCCGTCTCTCCCCCTTTGAACTCCTTAGACTCAGAGTCTATATCGATGGGGTCATCATTGCTATGGGTAGGATCAGTGGAAATCTGAAGTAAAGTTTCATGAGGAGCACTGACTCTCGCTCGTGCACGTACCACCCTTCTGGCTACAATAGGAATTCCAAGAGTAACAACAGTCCAAACACAGCCTCTAGGACCTCCCCTAGCCTCCTGAACTGATCTGAACATTGGCACCACTAGGGGAAGCATGTCAATGTAAGCAAGGTTGAACTGTTGAGGCAATCGATCAAAGGGGTGTGTCTCTACCTTCCTTGTCCTATCCACAAGCTTCCCTGTAGTAGAGTAGGAAATAAAAGTGAAGGTATCCTCCCCCCACAACCCTGTCATGGCCTAATAACGTTTGGAATTCATATCCTCAGTAGTCAAGGAATTAACTCGCTGGTGGGGTGCTCTAACCACCATCATCTCTGTCCATCTAGCTTCCGTCATAGCCCTAGGATCTACCACCTCTATGCCTCTCCCATAAGGGATGATGCACTCATAGACCCAAATCATAACTAAGGTCAGATGGCTCAGTGAGTATCCCTATAATTGAACCACCCTGTATAAGTCATGATAGGTGGTCCCAAGTATATCAGTTCCCCAGGCATAAATCTGACCATGTGCCTCAATTTGTGTGATGATAAGGGCCCAACAATAGAGTAAAGTATCCCCTCCCTTGTCCCCGATCAATCTCAAAGAAAGGATGCCCATAATGGCCTGATGGATTAGAGGGATGGGCAAGCCAGGAATAGAATGGACCTTCACCCCCTTCTTTGAGCTAGTGGAGACAACTGCGTCTCCCATATAGGCATCCCACTGAGTCACCTGAGCTCTGGATACTGATGTATCAAATGAAAGTCTCCTCCCAATAATTGGGACTCGCAAAATATGGTAGACATCCTCTAGGGTGATAGTCCACTCACCCCTAACACCTGGAAATTGGAAGGTGTTCCGATCTACATCCCAATAAGAAAATAAATCATATAATATGTGATTGGTAGGTGCAACATGGGGGACCCGTGCAATCCTCAATATGCCTGCCCTCTGAAGGGTATCCTGTTCATCCTGAGAGAGTGCCTCTAGCACTACTGGAAGCCAATCACTCTCTCTCTCTCAAATCCATCTGATGTACTCTTCCTTCTTCTTTAAAATACACAAAAACATGCAAAAAGGAGCACGTTAGTATCAAGATTGCATTAAAAAAAATCATTAAAGCAAGTAAGGACACTAAAAATGTAAAAATAAATTCAAACTAGTATTGTTATGGCATTCTGAAGAGAACCGCCACCCTGAGCAAGGCGGCGGTTCTATAACCACCACCTTGGAAGGTGGCAGTCCTGTAACCGCCATTCTGCTCATGACGGCGATCTTGTCCCGTGTTTAAAAATAGGCCGCATGCCCTAAAAATGCTTTAAAATGCTAAAAATTTACCATTTTAGCTAAAAAAGAATCCTACCCATTAGGTTCCCCTCCTAAGAGACACATTTAAAACAGAAATTTCTAAAAATGACCCCCCCAAGACAAGGATTTTGACATTTTAACATTTTGGGTGCAAAAACGTTAAAAATAGAAGAACTAACCTGAGATCTTGCAAGTCAATGTTCCACTCGCGAGGCATGATCACTATCTCGATACGAACGTTTCAACTATACTCTTGTTGAAAACTGTCACCGTGGGTCCTAGAGCTCAAAAAATATCAAATCAACACGTGAAAATGAATAGGAAAATGGGCCCATTTTATATATTTATAGTGTTTTAACTCATTTTAAATGCCCCTTTTGCAAGTTTAGAGCGTTGATGGAGGTAAGTTCTCATCCCCACGTAAATGGTAAGTCCTCATTTCATACTAATTTAGTATTGATTTTTCGATTTATTTTATCTATCTGCACTTGAGTCCTCTTTCCATTTTACAGGTAGCGGGAGCTCAAATGGCGGAATTTTGACACACGGGTGTGTCATGTATAATTTCTAGCTTCCCATTTTGGGACCACCATACTCGGACCCACCGTTTTATGCCTCTTCATGGCTAAAATGCTTCTCTAAGGGCGCAATATGTATGTACCCAAAATTATAGGGTATTATACCACTGAAACAATGTTACACATGCCCCAATGATGATACAGGTCACCTTGCAAGGTGTTCGGATCCAGACAAGCTCATGAAGTATATGTTATCATCGCAAATGCTTTACCCTTGTTCCTTGTGCTTTGTTTTATTCCTCTACCTTCCTTTTCTAAGAATTTTAACCTTTAGTGACAAAACCACCACCCTGGTAGGGTGGTCTTGTAACCACCGCCTTACTCAAGGCAGCGGTCCTGTAACTGCTGCCCTAAGCATGGTGGTGATCCTATAACCACCGCCCTGCTCAGGGCGATGGTCCTTCACGTGTTTTCCAGCACATTCTTTTAATCATGACTCGTGTGATTTTTCAACTTTCACCAGCTTTTCTTAACCACCTTAGCTCGTATTTATGTTTTTTCCCCTAAAACATGCTCCCCTGAATGTTTCTTCATGGTTTAATGGTAAAAGAGTGTGATTTGGATTTCCCCTTTGGGTGAATGTGAAATCTATAAATAGCTAGCTTGTTTTCAAGCAAATGGCCACCCCTCAACTTCTCATTTTCCATTGTTTATTCTATCAAATTCTTTCTTAGAATTGTATTAGTTTCATTTGTTGCATGCATAGTTAGTGTTGTTTTGTTGTTTAGAGGCCACATGATCTCCCTGTTTTAGTTCCACTGTTGTTTTCATACAATCAGTTAGAGTAAGGTAGTTTCATTTCAGTTTGGAATCCATTAGAGTTGCAGGTTATGTTCTTCATAGGAGGTATTTCTAGAATCTCTCAGTACACTTGTGTTGTATTCTCACAATAAATCCCGCTAGGAATTGCATACACTAAGCTCTGTCACTTGCGCAGTCCCTCTCCTACTCACATTTCATCTGGTCTTTATACAAAGCTGCCATTGTTCAAAATACATTCTTCTATTGATGCTAGCATATACATGCTCTTCTGGACTCACGTGAACATGAAGGAATGAGGAGATCATTCTGAGGGGACAAAAGCATACACTACTGGATTCGTCAATGTTCTGCAAATTCTAGGTTTTATCTATCAAAGTTCTAGTAAAAACATATCAAATAGAGTAGTGAAATATTTCATTTCAGTTAATTTCATTTTTGATATTGCCAGGGAAGCTGTGGGGATTGATAGTTTCTAAGAAACTATGATTCATTCCTCACTTATGAGGTAGGATCAAGAATCTTTCAATTAAGTTAATTAGCTATATAGTTACTTAGGATAAAACTCACAACTACACAGGCAAGTAGCTACATCGGGCTACCTTGTTTGTTTTAAATTTGTTATTAGATTAGTTTTTATTTGCTGAATACATTATATTAGTTTCTCTTTCGATTCTATTAAAATTCTATCAAAAATACAAAAATAGAGGAATATATATATATATATATATATATATATATATATATATATATATATATATATATTGTAGATATATCTTGCATAGTTAGTTTATTTTGTTTCAGTTAGGCTTATATTGATCTTGTATGACAATCACGGGACCTAGGGAGCCCAGGGAATACATTTTTGAGCCAATCATGCCTCAACCAAATATTGTTGCAGCAATAATTGACATAGATCAAAATATCAAAATTTAGGTCTTCTGAGCAACAGCAGACCTACAAGAAATCAGCGCACAAATAAGAGTATTAAACATAGCAGACGACAAAGCACACACGTTCTGGTTAAATCAGACAAATTATAGACTGCCTTGATAGATATCCGTATGACTGTAGAGGGACTCGAAAGAGAACAAACATTTGGTTGTGATCCACTAGTTCCATAGCCAGGTGCAGGAGATATCCTCATCAATATAAACACTAGCTTACGCATTCAACTTGCCAGAGCACCTGTAAGGTATTCTGAGAAGATTTCCCAACTCCTAATCCTGAACATAGAGGACGAAAATTCATATGACTATTGGATACTAGGAATAAGAGATTCATTCTGCACATGACCATAAGAGGTCCACAACAACCATGAATTTATGGTTGTGAACCACAGGTCCCACAACCCAACGGGCCTACAAATCAAACCAACCTTGATGATGGTTTGCGAACATTAGTATTTAGGTCCTCTCCACTCCCACTAGATATTATCATACAACTATCCTTATTAGACATAGTAGCTAATAAATCTAAAGATTTCTGGACTAGACCAGAGAATCACCCATAGAACCCTAAAGAATCCACCATATATCCAATTTCCATCTTATGACCCTGTCTGGAGATATACACAAAACAATCTGAGGTCATTTTCCATGTATCCCATAACCTATAGATCGGATCAGGGTAGAGCTCGATATTGATTGGAGCCTTCGAGTAGCTATCCTTGCCAAACGATCTATCACACCAGTCTAGGTTAGGAGGGCCTTCTTTGCCTTAGATTCACAGATCCCATTAGTGCGTGTTGAAGACATAAGACTACCCAACTAACTTATCTGCATCATGTGTCTATTCCATCCCCACCGGATGTTTCGGCACAACCTTGGGAGGTTGGGTGCGAGGAAGAGTCACTTGCCTTGGACTAAGGTCTATTTCATATATGCATGATGATTTGAAAGCGGGCCAAAGGTCATGTATTAATCAAAAGTGGACAAACCAATTATTACATGCCATGATTAAGGTGGGGGAATTTATTTTTGCATATACAAGCAGGTGGTTCCTAGAGTGGGATGGATCTTTTTGCTAAGTATTGGAGCTTAAAATATTATTCTTGCACAAGAATATTTATGCATGCAATCACAAAGAGATAAATATGGCATTATCAACATGAGTGGGTGAATACACAGAGGTTAACATCAAACACATGGAGATTATTTTGAATTCCAAAATTACCTTATTTTTCACAAAAATAAATGAGTATTGTGATATGCATGTGAATTCTAAAGGTGTCAACATTAGTAGAGATATGATTAATTTAATCATACCACAAGAGGACAAAAGCATGCACTTACATTGGAGGAGACTTGCACAGAAACCAAGTGGTTAATTTTAGCAAAAATATTCACCCATGTTTATTAAAAATAGATCAGTTAACTATAATTTGACTCAAAGTGTAATTTTGGAAATTAAGGCTATTTTTGCCTCTTGTAACAACATGTGTAATTTTAGGCCTTATTTATTATTTAGTCAAAGGAAAAGGCTAAAATTACCATGCAAGTATGTGTTAGCTTTAGTGTATTTTTAGGGCGTGGAGGTGAATTATTTTTTCTATATATTGTGTGCACTAGCAAGGCACAAGTGGAGGAATTTTTGGACATAGGAGTGTTGAAGCATTTTTTCCTGCTAGTTTTGCCTTGAATGAGAACTAGTTTTGGCCTTTCCAATTATTTGTAGTTGTCTGTATCTTTCCATTAATTCTTGAGAATGTTACTCCCTTGATTAATCATCTTGCCTTGTTGCAAATCTGGTATTTTTTGCATAATCTTAGTGTGCATGTTTAGCTTGTTGTGTTGTTGTGATTTATCCCTCAGTACATAGGTGTTTTTCCCTAATATGCTGCTAAAAACCATTAGTTTTTGTATCTAAAATTAATTCTCAATTTTATTGTGCATATAATTAGTCAAATCCCTCAACAAGTTTGGTGTATCATCCATTTCAATTTCAGTTATAATTATATTTTTACCCTAAAAAACCCCAAAACAGTTAGTTTAGGATACATCAATAAGGAACCGACCTTGATATAAGAGACTCACCTCAACAATAGGTATACCCACATGCCTGAGGTGTTTCCATTGTATCTATGAAAGTGAGAGATCAAGCAAGCTTAAAACACTTGTTGTCATCTCTCAACTAGGGTGCACTTTCGAGAGATAATAGTTTTTGCACGCCCGGTGGGACCACTCACAGAGATTAAAGTCTTACTTTTCGAAGGCATTCCATCATTTAAGAAGATCAAACACTGTGAACTCTTGTGGGATGAGAAATACTATTGATTTTTTCTAAAGATTGAAAATCCAAAATAGAACTGATCCAACGACTCTGTAAATATTATTTCAGATCAGTAAAACACTTTTGAACTTCACCAAATTTTTAGTTGCAGTTTTCAAGTATTTCTCAAGACAATCAGATCTGTTATTTTGTTGTTATCGACTATTTTTGTGAGCTCCAGACTTGTATTTCACAGTTATATATTTTATGAGGTCCTATAGCCATGAAACCTCATTTTTAGCATTATTATCAGCCACAACAACAACCTTTTCATCCATTTTCCCCTACAGAATGAATACCCTATAACTCGAATCCTACAAACCATTATGATTATCAATATTATGATCATTATGCTATTCAAGGTCCAAGTTATATAGAGGGTTATGCTGATTGTGAAAGGCGGAGAGATCTTGAGTTTGAGTTTGAGGAGCTTATAAAGTCATTTTTATTTGTCAAAGAACATTATGAAAAGTTTTAACCAACGAAAAATGATAGGTATTAGGTTTATCAGAATTCAGTGCCTATATATTCCACTTCCTAGCCAAAACAACCCATTCATCAGTTTTCAAATTATCAAGTTGCTACAATCTCTGCTCCTTCCATTCTATAAGAATATGAATTTAAGTGTCCAAGTTGGCATTCAAAATTTTCCCCAAATATAGACTTTGTACCTCAGTCTTTCAATACAAAATTACTAGTTCAAGAAGAGATGAAGCCCACTCCTTATCCTCCATCTATAGTACCATTTCATGAAGAAGAAAATTAGAAAATTATTTAGAAGGGATAGCTAATCGAAGAAAATAACAAGCTAGAAGTTTTGCAGAGCATAGAGAAATGGGTTTCTAAATTTCAGCTTAATCGTATCCCAGAGTTATAAAATGAAACCATGCACAAGATGTAGTTCCATTTTCCAACAAATAAAAAGAAGGTAAAAGATGATCAATAATCTACATTCTCTTAGTGTAGTGTGCACGATGACACCATACTCACACTAGTCACTGATTCATCATGATTTGCAAAATCTAAAGAGGAGAAATTTTTCAAAATAAAAGAGGATTTGGAGATCAGTTTTGATGATAAATCATCATATTCAGGGAATGAGAAGCTTGTTTGTAGCTTATCAAATTCCATGGTTGATGATGAAAAATAGAAAGATCATTTTAATAATGATCATGACAAAGAAGTTAAGTGTGAAGACCCTTATTGTGTTGCATGCATGGAGACAACTGTATTATTAGGGACTTACAACAATATACCTAAAAGGTTATTAAATGATACTACACATAGTTATGAATAGAAATCTTCCATTAAAGATGACACCAAATATTCACAAAATATGATAAATATGGATAGATTGGAAATATTTGAAATTACTGCTGAAATATCAGTAATAGTACTAATGGATCAACAACTTGAAGAAGATAAATAACAATTTGAAGATAATGAAAATGTTTTCAAACAATTTAAAGAGGTAGAACAACCATCTTATCATATTCACGATGTCATGATTGATGTGTTACAACAACTTAAAGAGGTTGAATACTCTTCAAAACAGCTTCAGAAAAAGCCCATGGTAAAAAAAGGATGTTCATGATTCGGTACAAATCAATATAAAATGTTTACCAGCTATTTGGAGACCATGTCCTATTAGGTACCTTGCTGATTCACAACAAGTTACATCAATACAAGAGTTTATGCTTGTATTAAAGCCTAAAAATGAGCATCATATCCTCAAGAATCAGCTCCAAATCCCCTCATAACAGTTTGCAGATCGGTTAGAAAGATTCTTTGTGTTTTTGGCTGATTTTATGAACAAATTCAAGGTACACGTCTCATTTTCAGTTCTTTCATGTTAGTTATTTTGGAAGTTGAATTCATTGCCTCATTTTTGGAGAAAGGGATGCTATTTTTCACTTCTAGTTCCAGGATTCATCTAGTTTCAGTTCGCTACTAGTTAGAGTAGGGTAGATTAGGATTTCCATTCAATAAGTGCATTTGTGCACGTGATCTGGTTTACCCGATCCTTTCCTAGCTTTAGTTTATTTTTCAGAAGAGTTGATTTTTCAGAAGAGGTATATTTTGGTTACATAATTTTGACTCCATGCCCAATGTACTAGATAAATACAACGGTCATATAAGCTAGCAAACATCTCTCCCTATAAGATCGCCAGAAATGTTGACATTTTTTGCATCCCGTTCAAAAATTTCCACTCAAAAGTTTTAAGTTTCTCAGATAGGTTGGGTCACAAGTTTGACTATGTTTGGGACAACAATCTTGGAAGAGGATATATATTAAAATTGTTTATTTTTGGACAACCTTGAAAGTCATATTTGAATCAAAACTAGAACTCAAGTGCAATTACAGAAGGCCATGCCTCATAGATGTAGCCATCCCAATTTTTTACGTACATAAAAAATATGCAACAACCATAAATGACCATTACAAGGCCCTGAGGAAGGTAGGAAGAGTAGCATGTATCAGACATAATGTTCTAAAGATGTAAACAAGTTGTAGGTTTCTAGCATGGAAAAGGTATTTTTATAAGCAATCTACATTTCCAATGAGCATTAAAAGGGTACATTTAAATTTAATTTATTTCCATGATTAAGTTAATTATTTAAGTGTTTTGAGTTGTATAAGTTCATTTATTATCCATACAAATGAGGAATGTCAACAAAAGAAAGACATACATTTCATTACACAAAAATAGTTCATTTATTCATGAGGAATAAAAGTACAGTAGACCCACGCAAGCTGTGGGAATAACTTTGACAACAAGTACATAAATGAAATTACATATACATAAAATTGTGAACAAAAAATTATGGAATCTGTCATTTCCTAGATTTCCATAAGTTTAGGTTGGGTTGTTGACCTCGTTTCGCCTCTCCACCATCTTCACAAGTTGCTGCTATTGTACCTGAAAGGGGAAAAGTATTGTTAGATCTCCGGATTTCAATCTTGCTATATTCACAACTTTAAGTAGATGAAATTTCAAATAAATGAACTTGAAATAAGAATGTAGAAATGAGTTGAAGAACAGAGTATGATTCTCAGCACCATGAAAGGAAAAGAAAAGACATCATTCAAAGTAGGGTTCATAATGAATAATGCATTCATTACAGGGTCTGCTTCAGGTGGTAATATTTTCATTTTACTTATGACTTTATAATACTTTATCAATGTTCAAGTGCTTTAAACATTCTTGGAAAAGAAATGTTTTAAAAAGAAAATTTTGCATATAGTGCTAATGAGATATGATTAAAATAGATAATGAAGTTTGTAAAAGAGAACATTTTTTAGAATTAAAAAATGGTAGCAAAATTCAATAATACAGTTTCTCAAGAAGTATAAATGCATTAGATATAATTTTAAGATAAAGGATATACAGAT
This sequence comes from Taxus chinensis, assembly GCA_019776745.2. NCBI lineage: Eukaryota > Viridiplantae > Streptophyta > Pinopsida > Cupressales > Taxaceae > Taxus > Taxus chinensis. Next base: position 106,240,361 of record CM034156.1, read on the forward strand.
AGTAAATGAGGTACTTTGCTTAAGGAAGTGCATGTTCCAGTTTTGAATATTTTCTTACTTGGAAGAGTTCGGCTCTAGAAATCATCATTAAATCTCAGATTCAATATCAATCAAGAAAGAACAACTTGCAATTATTAAATTAGCTAACACCAAAGAGAAATATAAGATCATGGATTATAGTGAATACAAATTACAAGAAGAATATTGTACATCAAAACAAAAATGGGTCCTCATGTAGATTCATTAACAACTTGAGATGCTCATAGGCAGCAATGCTCTAATTGGAAGTAAACAAATTGATATCAGCTATAGAAAAATAAAATGTATTTCATAGATACTGCCACCTTATATAGTTAGGAGAGAATGGAACCATGAATCATAAATTTAAGAGGAAATAAATAAGTTAGCACTTGTATTCAATCATGGAGTTATCATTAAAATTCAACAAAGGACAAAATAGCACTAAGTAGCATCAAGGCTCAAATTTACAAATTGGAATGTAAATACAATTTTTTACATTGATTAATAAAGCTCCCCAAGATATAGTGAAGAACATATTCTTTTTCGATATGACAAGCATTGATTTAATCATGTATTTCAACTTGCAAGATATGATGGGATCTCTCAAGAGTAATTCAAGTAACATCTACAACTATGCAAATGCAATAATGACCTTAGGAAAAAGCAATCATGCCTCTTCAATAGCAATCTATTCACAACAGTAGAGAAAACCTTAGACTCACTCAGAACATTCAAGAACATCAATATTTTTGAGAAATCTGAAGTTTTTAGTTACAAAAATGTGCTTCCAAAATGTAAGCGGTAAAGAAAAGTGAGCTCTGAAATGAGCCTCTATAGTATAATTTCAAAGCATTTTCCTTATTCTTAAAATTCAAAGCTTCATGAGCACTTGTTTCTACAATGCATTGCTTGAAAATCCTAGGAAGGAAAAGGTACAACACCAGGTTTCAAGTCCAAGAATTATAAAATTGCATACTACAATGAAACTAATTTTGGCAAAAAATTAGGTGATTATCCTAAATAGAATAGAATGTAATTTCCAATAGCCAACAAGTGGTATTAGGTGAATATGGAAAGCAATCAAAACCTTGCTGCTGTGAATTATCGAATTCAAAGGAAATTGTTTTTTGGTTGTCATATTACTTATAGAGTAAAACCACACATTTGCAGGATGCAAGCTACAAGAAAACTATAAGCAAAGTAAGAGAAATACTTGAGCTCAATGTATAACCAGTAATATTGAGTTCTATGTAAAGGTAAGAAGATCACAAGGCTTTTTGAGAAGTAACTAACCATGTGAGAATCTTATCAAAATAAGACAGCAATCCATATACAAGCTTTGAAACAAACTATGAACTCCAATGATTGAAGCTTGATAGAGTCATTGTGAATCTTATCTCAGATAAAACTAGACGGGTAAATATTATCATGAATTTACAAAGATATGAGCTCATGGTTAAACGAATACCCACATTTTCAAAACACAAGCTAGAGTATAACCTAGAACAAAACCACAAGGTTTGTGAGCACAGTAATGGAAAACAATGGAAATAAAAAAATCATAGAGCCCAATGGAACAAGGTGATATATCAAGTTGGATGAGAAATATAAACCTATGAGCTTAAAGTAAAAATCCCCACAAAATAGAAGCTTCTGAAAAATGGCATCCAGGGAAAATAAAAAAATGACATGGCAAAACGAACCAAAGCAACAATAAAGCATTTTGAAACCTGTAATAATCTTAGTATGAGTAACAAAAAATGAATACTCAAAAATATCAGGTTACAGAAATCAAGATCACAAAATTCACAACAAACTAGGTGTTTGTGGCCATACAAAGAAAACAAGGACGAGTTCAACAATTATTCCATAATAATAGCTTACACATCACGTTTTCTACAATAATTTCAGTCAAAGAAGTATAAATAGAGCCCATTTGCATGGTTAAACTGGGAAATCCCAGATCTAGTAATCAACTCCACACCTCAGGTATAAAATAAATTTGAGATCATAAGGTATATAGAAGTGCAAACCCATAGCCGAGCTTCTAAACGTATTAAAAGATGGTGGCATAACTGATTCAGGTTATAGAGAAAATTAAAGGAGTCAAGAGCTTTCATTGGAGACCTAGATTCGAGTTTAAATGCCCAAAAAATGAGCTAAGCGTGTTAGAAGTTAGCTCCATGTTTTTCAATACAAACCATAATGAAATGGGGTCAACCTAACTCAAAGTAGTAGGGAGAAAACATTGACCCATCTTAACGGCTAAATAAATAAGATTATAATACAAAGATAGTGAACAACCCAGTAAATGCGAGCTCCATAACAAATAAGACTGGCTAAAATATGCCAAGACTGAGCTATCAAATCAACCCAAGAATTTAGAGCCAAAAAATAAAGAAAAACAACTTAGATATGTGTAAAAGATGGCAACCCATAAGAGCTTGTAGTGAAAATAGAAGTTACCTCATTTAAGTAACGTCAATGTCTAAATCTTCAAATTTAGAGTTCTCTAATAAGCTCAAATAGAACTGAGAAATATAGCCATGTTTAAACTTGAGAAGTAGGGCTGAGCCAAACAAATCTGCTTCACGAACTCATGAAGCCATAAAACTTAGATCCACACACAATGGCACCAACCCAACAAAGTAAATAAGAACTAGGATTCTTTGCCAAGAACATAGAAACCGAAGCTCCATTTTGAATCATGGCGGCCCTGAAAATTTCCAACAGAGGTTAATCAACTTGAGAACTGAAAAATGCGAAAAGATTAGGGTTCCAAAATTATTTTCCCTCGTCAACTCTAGGTTTGAGTTAATCTAACTCACCATGGTTAAAATAACGTGCATGTGGAGGCTCAACAAAAACCCTAGCCTTACTATGGTTATGTATGCCACTAACACAATGATAAAGGGCGAGTCATCATGAAGAGGGGGTTCTGCCATTTATTAACATGTTGACTATAATATATGTCATCAAATATTTATACCAAGGTCCAAAGTGAGGTCGCATTATTTACCAATAATCATTACTTTGACCTTGGAATAAGGTTGATTTCCTATATGCATGGTGATTTGAAAGGGAGCCAGAGTCCACGTATTAATAAAAAAATGAAAAACCAATTATTACATGCCATGATTAAGGTGGAGGAATTTATTTTTACATATTCAAGGAGGTGGTCCCCACAATGGGATGGATATTTTTGCTAAGTATTGGAGATTAAAATATTATTCTTGCACAGGAATATTTATGCATGCAATCACAAAGAGATAAATATGTCATTAGCAACATGAGTGGGTGAATACATAGATGTCAACATCAAACACCTAGAAACATCCATAGAGATATGATTAATTTAATCATACTACAAGAGGCCACAAGCATACACTTGCATTGGAGGAGACTTGCACAACAAGCAAGTGTTTAATTTTAGCAAAACTATTCACCCAAGTTTATTAAAAATAGACCAGTCAAATACAATTTAACTGAAAGTGTATTTTGTGAAATTAAGTCTATTTTTGCCTCTTGTAACATTATGTGTAATTTTAGGCCTTATTTTTTATTTATTCAAATGAAAAGGCTAAAATTACCATACAAGTATGAGTTAGACTCAGTCTATTTTTAGGGGGTGGGGGTGAATAATTTTTTCTATATATTGTGTGTACTTGCAAGGCACAAGTGGAGGACTATTTGGACATAGGAGTGCTGAAGCATTTTTTCTACCAGTTTTCTCTTGAATGAGAATTAGTTTTGACCTTTCCAATTATTGTTAGTGGTGTGTATATTTCCATTAATTCCTGTGAATTTTAATTCCCTGATTAATCATCTTACCTTGTTGCAAATCTAGTATTTTCTGCATAATATTAGTGTGCATGTTTAGCTTGTTTTGTTGTTGTGATTTGTCCCTCAATACGCAAGTGTTTTTCCTTAATATTCTACTAAAAACCATTGGTTTGTGCATCTAAAATTAATTCTCAACTTTATTGTGAATATACTTAGTCAAAGCCCTCAACACGTTTGGTGTATCACCTATTTTAATTTCAAATACAAACAATTTTTTACCCTAAAAAACACCAAGAAAATTTGTTTACAATACATCGATAAGGAGCTGGCCTTGATACTAGAGACTCACCTCAACAATGGGTATACCCACAGACCTAAGGTGTTTCCATTGTATCTATGAAAGTTAGATATCAAGAAAGCTTAGAACCCCTACTGTCATATGTCAACAAGGGTGGACTTTCGAGATATAACAATATTATCTCATTATTCATATCAAACCCTTAGCGATTTATACATATTATTCCTTAAATCTGATGAATTGAGATCATGGGTTTGAAACTAAGTGTTATCACTGAATCACAACACCCTATGGTTTGCACAAGTGTGTGTTCTTGAGCTCACTATGTGATTAGATAACATGGGTACTATATCAAAGTTGTGGGACTTTCTAGCTGAGATAGACCTCCAGTGAAAGTTGGTAGAGGACATCGTGCTTGTTCTAGAAAGTTATGGGGTCAAACGTTATAGGCATTTGAAGTTCACGATATGATTTTCATTATTTTCCTTTGCATGCAGACGTTTCGGCTATTTTGGGTCCTTGTGTCCTGGTTGTCTTAGACAAAAATCTCCGCTCCACCCATAAGCCTCCTTCCTATTGACATTTTCGGAAAAATATGGTCCTTGGTGAACTCGTGTCCCACGTGTCCCACCATTGACTGGACTGTCAGGGTCGTTGACCGCCACTTGACCTGTATCCCTTTGTGATTGGCTATTTCAGCATTTTGGGTGCCAGCCATTCCACGTATACCGTGTGCGGCCTGCGACAAAATTTCTAATTTTTCTAATTTCCCTTTGACTGCGGATTTTTTGGCAATGCGGGTCTCGGCTATCCCTCGTAAACCTGTGCAGTTTGGGCTGAAAAAACATGATTTATCCGATTTCAGATTTGTGGATCCCAACTGTCCCAATGTCCCATGTGTGTCCTGAGACATAAATATCTGATTTTTCTGCAATCTACTAGCACAAGCCATAATTTTTGGATTTTTTTGCAATTTTTTCTATCTCCTTGAATTTTTCTTGGACAGGGAAGATAGAGAAGAGCCAAAGGGACCCCCAAAAATTTGATTTTTTCCTTCCATAATTTCTTCTTGCTCAGCCTAAAGAAATCATGCGAGTAATCCAATTTACCTTGAGGGGTGAATTTGGGATAACACTTAGTTATGTTTATAACTTCACTTCAGGTATTGTTTGTTTTCTGGGCCATTTTGGTTGTTTTCATTGGTCTCAGAAGAATGGCTGTGAGGGTTTCTTCAAGGTTTGCATATTCTTATAACTTTTTTTGAATCAGATTATTGGCATGGGTTCACTTGATTTGCGTTTTAAAGATGGGGTTTTCTGGTTTGATCCTGTTAAAGTAAATAATCATTTTTTCCCATTCCTTATCAGATCTATACTTTTAAACATGCATTTCTTATGCCCATCATTCTATTTTTTTTATTTGATTGCAAAGACCACCATTAACGATTTTAAGATGTTTTTCCACCTTCGTGGGAACATTTTTTTCCATTTTAGAGAATATGAAGCTCTATTTAGCCATGGATTTTGTGGGATTTCCCTATATCAGTTCATGTGTCTTCCATTACATTCTGGGCACGTTTTGTATCCTTGGTTTGGCAGTGTGTGAACTGTATGGATTTAATCAGGCCCTTGTTTCTCATACTAAACTCAAAATGATTCTATATTCCCCTAATATTTCAGGATATTTGTTGTTTCTTTTCCCCCAAATCTAGGTGTTCGTCATGATTTCCCCTTGTGAATCACTTTTGTTGTGTGTTGGAAAGTTCCATTACTCAGGCACTCTGCATCGTGAATCCATGGCCATCACTTCTATAGATCTATTGATCTATGTTCCATATTTTATTTGCTTGATTTTTTTATTTTTACTCTGGTCGTGCTTAATTCCCCGTGCCTTTAAAAATGATTCCTAAAGCTAGCATATACCTTTTTAGAGCTCATTGTCTGATTAGTGTTACCAAAATTCATGTATATTATGAGATCTCTAGTTGGATCTATCAATGCATTAGTTTTGTGCATCGTAAATCAGATCTATTATATTATTGTTTCAAACTTTGCTTGGCTCCAACTTGTTGTAGTGTAATAATTTTTCTAAGTTCTTTACTCCTCTTTACATGAATATGTTTAAAGTTTGATGAAGCATCCTGAAATGTTTCAATGGTTGGGAAGATGTTGTAAATCTTGTCTTCCTCTTGTGGAATCATGGTTGTAATGACATTAAACAACCTTCATTTCCATATTTTGCAATCCTTTTTATAATCTTTTCTTCATGATTTGCTTCAAGAAATTACAATGTACAAATATCGTATCCTTACAAAAACATGATGATAAATAATTGTTATGTGTCGGTTATGTCCTAAGTTAATGAATTACAATATGGTTTATTGACGAGAACTTTATAAGGCTGTAATCTTCCTGAGAACTCTTGAAGTATTTATTTAACCTGTAGTTCTTTACTTGAACTGAAGATGAGTTTCTAGATATTGTAGATACTCTTCTTCTTGAATATTTAATCGTTTTGCTTTCTGATAATTGCATAGTTGAGTTTGTACCTTACAAATCTAGACTATCCCTTGAATGTGAATATGTCTTCTTAATAGCACCATAGACTGATGTGACTGTATTTATTTTTAATGAAGTACATAACTTAAAATGTGATGGACTTGTGATGTTGGACCTCTTATTTTGAATCTGGGATGAGTTGTGTTTGAATTCTTTCATTCATTGTGGTTTATAGCCCATTGTTTTAAATGATTGGCTCTTTCATAGCTCTTTGCAATATCTTTATTATGATTATAACTCAGTTGAGTAAGTTGGATCCAAGATCATTTTGTATTTTATTAGACTTGAGTCTAAAATTGGTGAAGCTTTCTATTATGTCAATCAACCATGATTAAACCATAAGGATATTCTCTTTTACTATCTTTATTTGCACATTTTAGAAAACATTTAGGAAACATTGGGCATCAGTATTTCCTTTTCATCCTTTGATTTTACTTTGTCTTTCTCATGATTCTCAAAATGGTACTTTTGATTCTCATGATGATAATGATATATACTTTAATGATTCTATTTTTTCTATTTCGTTATCATGCCTCACATTTGTACTCTTTCAAGAAATTCATACACATTAAACTGTAAGTACAGGGCAGTGAGATAACCTGGAGCTCTAATAGTCTCATTTGTCTAACAAAAGGTACTTCAGCAAAATAAAATAGCATGAAGATGGCGAAGATGCAAACGACAAGCATGGGAAATCCAAATCATCCAGGAAATGATTGGTTTCCTCTCTCCTCATTCATTTACAAATTTATGCATATGTATTTCTTTTTCTTGTACACATGAGTTAGATCCAGGGCTTGTGTTGGAAACATTAATATATCATTTCTTAATGAATAAATGAAATTAAATTTTGTAACTGAGTTTTTTATTTCCTTTTTCATGTGATTACTGTAAATGATAATAGTGGAATGAAATAAAAAACTGAACACAAAATTAATCTCATTCAAACATAAATAAATAACAAGAGTTTATTGCACCTGTACTAAGTGAAAACTGTACTCTTATGAATGCAAAAAACAACTATGTTTGTCTGTTCTCGATGTGTCCAATTTATGAGATCTTCCATTGTTCTCACCTTCATCAAGGTTGTGCACCAGTATTTTGAGTCTTCTACATATATTTTCTTAAAGTCAAGACTTGGAATTGCTATCATATGTGAGGCATTGCACCTTGTAACAAGACACATAGCGTACAGGTTTTCCTTCAATCCTTCTCAATAATGACTATCTTTCAGAAATAAAAATAAAAATTGTACCCCTATCTGATGTTAGATACCAAAAATGGTCAACATCTTGGCAAATTTGCTAATTGGGTTACCTGTTAATCTTGTAAGAACACATGAAAATGGCTACTTCAGACTATTTAGGAAAACTAAAAACCTATACCATAGCCTGAACATGCATGCCCAAGGCTGGATACCGCTGATAAAATAGATAAATCCTCCATAATTTTGATAAAACAACAATAGAAACCTATGCAAAACTACACAAGGGGAAAGAAAAACCTCTACGAGGAATGCTATTGAAGATGGCAGCCATTATTGAAAGTAGGAAAATTGTTCAAGGGACGCGTTTAAAAAACACTTAGAGGAAAGCATATAAACTGTAATATAGTATCAACATATATTGTTCAGAAGCAATGCTTCAAATGGATTCCATTGACTGGGATCAGAATAGCTCTTCTCCATGTCTCCATGAAAACTAAAATGAATTGTGTAAGCTTACATTAAATAATAATATATGGTTCACTCCATAATGATTTAAAATTCAGTCTGAGAACTTGGCTTTTCTCGGTCCTCATCCCATTTCAAAACTAAATCACCTTAATTGAAGTACTTGTGCTTTGGATTTCTTAACAAATGTATTTTTTATTTGAGCCTGATTTTTCTTCATGGGCAACATATCTTCGTTTACTAATTTCTTCATGATTTCCGTAAGTTGTGAATATCATAGTTCCATGGGCCCATTCTCTAATAACTCCATGTTGATGCATATGTTCTAAATATGGAAGTTCAAGATAAAAGCATAGCTTTTCTTCTAAACCATAAACCAACAAGTTGAAAGGTTGAGTTTTAAATAGACCTTTTATGACTAATACTATTTGTCATCCCATAAGGCTACCATATAACTTATTATGCCAAGTACATGCTGATTTTCATAAATGGTTCTTTGGATTATTATGAGTAAATTATTGTTCGTATACTTTCAGAAAATCCAATACTTTGTGGGTAATAATTGGATGAAGTACTCAAATAAATTCCATTTTGAACAGCCCCTGTAGTAATTTTTACATCAACAAAAAGCTTTATCACTATCTGAAATAATGGTGAAAGGAACACCAAACCTTGTAATTATGCCTTTGTAAAAGTCCAATATGTTTGTCCTCATTACCTTCCATCAAATTAATTTCTTAAGTCTATCGTGTGAAGTAACCAATTGTGGTGAGTATCTATGTATGACCGGAACATTGAAGGTGTCTTAATGAGACTGATGAGTTCTAAACCCCAATGAGATAAGGTCTAATCTAGTTGAAATTGAACCACCAATCTTGGTAAGTGCAACAAGTCTTTCTAGATATCCTATAATGGAAAGCATATTAAGGTGGAAGATTTCCTTTCACCATTACATGGTCTATAAGATTGTAACACTTGGGAGTGCCATGAAAATTTATTTGCCTAATCCTTGCATAATTCCAATGGTCTGTATTTTTTAGGTGAACCATCAAGTTGAAAAAACTCCTCCTTAGCTATCTTGGTTCGTACTTAAGTACCCATCTTTTCAGCCACTAATGTCTTTGCATAACAGTACACGATAGCTTTTCATGACACCATTGACATATTTTCTTGAACTAAAGAATCTTCGACTAATCAAAGAGAGGTATAAAGGAGATGGCTTAACCATTTTGAATGTCTTTAACAAATTTTTAGGTCTTTTTGAGCTATCCAAAATTTTTGGCTAAATACACTTGCTCTTTTTAACCTCTAGCATGCTTGTCCGCAATTACCATCACCACATTGCCTCTGTTTTTCTATATGGTCAGGCTTGTTTTGATTGTAATATAAAAAACTTCTTTAATTCTGTGCAAATATTGGGCCAAGTGCTCACATAATCCTTTGCCTCTAATCAGTTTGATCACTTTAATGATGATGTCATACTCCATAACTCGAGTGATCCAACTTGCTCTCTTTTATGATATATCTTTGTTCAACAAAAAATTTTCTGGAATAGTAAGTGGTTGAGCAACTCTTACCAGTATTATTACTTTGATTTACATTAGCCTCCATAGAATATTCCTTATTTTATTTAGAGTAACTGTTACAACAAAATGAGCTCTATCTTGTGCTTTAATTTCATGATTTACCTAGTCTCACATGATCTATTAGACTTTTGCTGAAAATTGCAATCAGAGCTAACATCTATATGTCTTCATCGATTGTACTGTTGTTCCAAAATCTCATCCGCATGTGCTGCAATAGTAACCATACTCTATTGGAAATGCATTACAACATGATTTTTTTTTGAGAAATTAGGATTGTAAGCTTTGAGGCATAAGCTATATATTTTTTATGTCATAAAAAATGACCGCTCCTTTTGACCAAGTAAAATTCCCATTTTTCTTGATCATGTTGATCAAAGGTTTTGAAATTGAAATAAAATCAGCAATATATCTTCTTATGAAATTGATTTTTCTAAGGAAACTTTGAAGTGCTTTCTTATGTTTTGGTAAGCCTAAAGAAAGAATAACAATTACTCTTTTAGGATCAATCATCATACCATGTTTGGAAATTATTTGATCAAGAAGCTTAACTTCGTGAATTGAAAACACACATTTTTCAGGATTAAGTGACACACCAAACTCTCTACACCTTTTGAAGACTGCTCTGAGCTGTGGTAGATGGTCACTTGCAAGATTTTAAATAACGGTGATATCATCCATATAAACTAAGAAAAATTTAGTAATAATACCTTGAAAATCCATGTCCATCGTACATTGAAACGTTGCACTAGCATTTGATAAACCAAACGACATATTTTTGTAAGCATAAGTGCCCCATTTTGTAGTAAATGTTGTTTTATACTGATCTTCCTCCTTAACAAGAATCTAATTATATCCACTGTATCCATCAAGTAAGGAATATCTATCTGAACTGGAAACTAACTATAAAATATGCTCCATGGAAGGTAAAGGATAATGATCCTTAAGAGAAGTGCCTTATGTTCCTGAAGGTCTAAATGAATGTCAACACATAACTTGATTTCACTAATCATTTTCATCGCCGGTATAAGATTGGCCACCCCAATGGAGTGCTTAATGGGGAAGATAATGGAAGACTCAATGAGTTTTTCAAGCTCTACCTGCATCAAGGGTTCCAACTTGGGATTTATTGGTCTTTGCTTCTGTGTAACTAGTTTTCAATCAACCTCTAATTAAATGGTATGTTGATCTCAAGAGGGATCGAAACCTCTTAAATCGCTGTATTTCCAAGCCAAAACATCCGCATAATCTCTAAAAAGTTGAATAAAATAATGTTCTTTAGATTGTGAAAAAGTTTTACTAAGATTAAGAGTCTTACCTACAAAGATGGTAACCTTTTCATGCCGATCTGTACCTTCCGCAAGGGTACATCTAATAAGTCATGCTCTCAGGTTCATTATTTTGCTACGAAGCCATTAGAAATCATTGGGATCTGAATAACAAAGTTACAAGACCCTTTGGGATTGGAAGAGGATTTGTAAAGTTTGTCTGTAATAGGTGTAGATATTTGTAAACCTTCTTAGTTTGTCCTTGAATATCAAGGCAAAAAAATGCTCTAGTTCTTATTGTTGATCATGGACAAAACAATAGTACCCTCCTGAAGTGATTATTATCTGTAATAGTAAATATTTGTCTTGTTATGTCCAAAACTATCAAGGCAAAAAAAATTTGGTACTGATCATCTAAGGACTGCAGCTCTTTAAATCTGTAATCAAATCATGTTGTGTGCTAAATACTACAAAAAAAAGCTATTGATCTTGGTTAGTTAAGTCTTTATGAACAACCATGTGGGAACTTCATCCTTAATTGCATTTTGTAAATAACTCCAAAATCTTGTTCTCTCTCCCACCGGGCATTCCAAAAAATTGTTATCGATCCAAAATACTCCATGTTGTGGATGGAAATCTAACTTCTAACTTGTACCGAAAACATGGGATTCCCTCTGAGTTGTGTGTCTCTTGAAATGAGGGAAACCTCTACAAGATATGGATCCCTTTCATGAATCATTGAAAATAAATATTTCTTATTGAGATGATTGTTAGATAAAATAAAAAATGGGAAATTAAAAGATGATACAAAAATTAGTTGTTCTTGAGGTGAAATAAGCATTAAAAAAGGCACATGGTAAATGAAAGATGATAGCCATCAAAATAAAGTGTCCAGAAATATCTTGTTGATCAAACACTGGTCAAAGATGAAAAGACAGAATTACAATGTCATACTCTGTTTAACTAGATCTCCATTCACAAGGTACTTAAATACACTTATATGTTTGTAAACATCTAGACAAGGATCATACAGGTGATGAGAAATTATTAAATGTAAGACAAACTAATAATATTCACTATTGCATGCATCTAATAAATCAACTTTCTGTATTCACCAAGGCTCTCCAGTACAAATTAGCATCAATATTATGCAAAAAGTAATTCCCCCCCATGCTTGTGAAAGCCATGGAGAATATATTAGGGATACAATGACCAATTTGTAAAGCTCCCAAAATATCCAATGATACTCTATTTGAAGTTCATGCATAATTATGACATTTAATGAATACAATAAAATAATAAAAAATCTACTAATAGCCTATGTTGGACTCCCACTACACTGGTCAAGTGTGTACTTGCTATTTGATTCCTCTTAGTAAGTGTACTGGATTCTTTGGTATTTGCTATTTAATTCCTCTTAGTAAATTCTTTAGTATGTTTCTAATTAGTCTTTGTCTTCATCTCCCCAAAAAAATTTTTTTGTTTTATTCCAATCCATCTTGGCATGTATAATTACCATTTGTTTTTATTCTTTCCCTTGACCACATGGTTAACAATAGAATGATTTTGAAATGACATGCATGGTCTATATTTTTCATATCTTGCCACTTTAGGAAGCATGAACAATTAATGAGATGAAACACTTGATTGTAGACCCATGCATAGGGATCTATTACCTTGTCATCTCATGTCAAGCAATATCCTTTCTCCCCTTGACTTTTCAACATGTATTGGCCACTTTGATTATTATGTAGAACATTATTCTTTCGGTATTGTTCGAAAACATTAGCATCATTATCTTCGAGGCAATGACAAATATTATCATCATTTCAAACCTTAGCCAAAATCTAATATAAAAATAAATTGAAACCTTATCCCCCTCCATTGAACATATAACACCCTTAAATTGAAACAATTAGTCCCCCTCCATTATAAAGGACTGACCCTATGTTTTTTTTGTTACAGCACCTTGGTAAGGGTTCTTGATTACTTGACATGTATGTACCTCCTCTAATTCTTATCCATTGGAGGTTTTGTTGATGGTCATTGATCTTGTGCTTTTAAATTTGCACCGTTGATTTCATGATTTACAACCACATGATCAGTTGTTTCAAAATTGACCATAGTAGCATCTAGATGTCCATGTTGTTCTTGTTCCAAAATCTGATCCGCATGTGCTGCAAAAACCATACTCTATTGAAAATGATTAAATGATTCTTCTTGAGTTATTTTTTGTATGGAAAAACCTTGAGGAACCATTTATGAATATACATTTAAACCACTAAGCTATACACTAGCATCTTGGTAAAAAAAAACATTCACTTCAACTAATGATCTTAATGTTGTAGGAGAATTAGGATCTGTTGTAGCAAGAGGCCTAACGACTGTAATAGTCAGTTGTTCCTAATATGGTCTATAACCTTGAGGTCTACAATTGTTGAAATTTAGAAAAGGTGGGTGATGTGGCATGTTTGCTTGGGCTTGATTCCTTCCTAACTGCACAATCTTATTTCCCATAGTTTTAACAACCCCTTTCAAGTAATCTATTTAACTAAGTTGAGTTGTAGAAACTACAGATTCTTTCTAAGTGGATGTTATTGGAGCTAACTCATCATAGATGGGCATAACAGGTTAGGGGGAAAAGTCTCTATCTTGTATAAGGATATTTTTAGCCCTTATTGCAATGTTAAAGGTTGCGAGAAGAGTGGTTCCACCCAAAGACTGAATTGTGACAACAATCTCACTATTTAATGCACAAAAATAATATAAAAAAATAATGTTATGCTGAAGGCTTGACTACAATTAAAATTATTTCCCAAGTTCTTGTAAATCATAAGTTAAAATTGGCCATGAACTCTTGGGGTGCACGCTTAATAGTGGACAATTGTTCAATTACAGGGATAAATGGTCATGTTTTATTTTCAAATTGCCTATACAAAGCGAAGTACCTAAAAACATCCGAACTGCCTATTTTTCCTAATTTTAAATTTATGTACCACTATTGAAGGGATTGACCTTTGAAACAGAGGAAACTAACAACCTTAGAGTCAGCATCTTCATGTGTGACTATTCTGTACTAAACAAAGGGTTTCTACATCTATAATATATTAAACTGGGGTGACTTGGTTTTCACTGAGTAAAAATATGGAAGACATTTGAAGAGAAGCCAGGTGGTATATTTTGATAAACCGCAATTATAAGAGGGATTGTCAATAGTAAAAGTCACAAAGGTTTTGGGTTTTCTAGGAAGCCATTAGTGAATATTGGAATCTAAATAAAAAAATTAACATGATTTGAAGCAAGAGGAAGAGGATTTACCAAAGTGTGACCATGTTTATAAGGTGTAGTATTTGTAAACCTTCTTCTTTTAGCTGAATTTAAAGGTAATTGAACAAAATTAGGGGGAAGACCTCTTACTGATGCTCTAGTTTTGATCGCAGCGATAGATCATGGGGAAAAAATAGTCTATACGCTTCTATTAGTGATTAATATTCACTGTAACAACAAATATATATCTTGTTTTCCATCCAAAACTATTTGGGCAGCAAGCTGTTGGTACTGATTGAGTGGTTCTCTATAGACTGTAACTCTTAAATCTTCAATTATATCATGTTGTGTACTAATAAATGCTAAAATAGGTTGCTGATCTTGATCAATTAACTCTTTAGGAACATTGATGTGAGAAATTCATCGTTGAATGGATGTAAATAATACAAAATCTAGTTCTTTGTCCCATCAGACTTGCCAAAAACAATTATCAGTAAAAAATACTCATTGTTCTGGATGGAAATTTGACTTCTGACTTGGACCGAAAAAATCGGATTCCCTCTTAGTTTTTGGTGTCTTAGAATGAGGGAAACCTCCAAAAGGGTTGGCTCCCTTGAATGATTCACTCAAAATTTATATTTCTTGCTAAGATAAAGGTTAGAAGAAATAAAAACTTAAAATATTAGAAATTGATACACCAAATATGTGTGATAATTATTTATATCAAACACTTGATAAAAGATGAAAATACTGAACAAATTCACTTCATACTTTATCTAATCAGACTTGCATTCTCAAGCTACCTAAATACACTTATATGTTTGCAAACAACTAGACTAGATCATACAAGTGATGAGAAATTATAAAATGCAAGAGGAATTGATAATATTCACTATTGCATGTATCTATATTACTATAACACACTGCAAAATACTTCTCAATATGGATGAATAAATCATCTTTCTTTATATACCAAGGCTCTCTGGCATATGTTTGTAGTATAATCCTGTAAAAATAATTCCCCCCCCCCCCATGCTTGTGAAAGCCATGGATAATATATTTAAAAATATTCACACTCACCCTCCAAGAATAGTCTTCAAAGGTGTAGTCTAACTCAAAGTATTTTTTGAAGCTAACTCCCAAAATAGATTTCAGTTGACCGTTCAAATCCCTTTTTTCCATGAAGTGTATAGTTCTTTTGGAGAGAATAAGGTAACTTTTTAAATATTAAGGTATTCTCTTTTTAACTTTACTTGATGAGAAAGTTACCATCATGTGCATCCAAACATTACACTTGTCTTCTAGTGCACTGATGTGCCACATGTATAAGGAGAATCCCTTGTCTTTATCTACATGAATAATTCTTCTAGTGAATGATCAAAATAATCAACTCTTTGTCATCTTGGATGGTCCTGATGTGACATCTATGCATGAGAGAGTGGTTTTGGAAAATGCAAAGTAAACACCACTTGATCTTTATCCTCAAAAGGTGTATTTTTTCTTCTTCTTAGTCACTGCCACCTGTGCACATGCAAAAGAAAATATTCTCCTCCCTTGGAAAAAGGTGATAATAATCAAAGGTCATAATAACCATCTTCACATGGTAAGGGACCTTGATATGTGAAAATCTTTGATAGTTCACACATCACTTTAATCATTGGTAAATATAACTTGGTTCAAAGTGTAAAAGGTGTTACTAAATACATGCTTGAAAACTTTTATTTAATCATACAAAAATTATAGTTTTGGACCAAAGTCAAAACTTAATGATTTAATAGAAAAATTTTCCCGTCCTCCATGAAGGATTGATCCATGATAGTAATGTCAGTGATCTTTTAACCCTGGTTGAGTTAGGGTTTCTCTTGATTCGACACGTATGTACTTCTAAACTCCACGTGAGTTTGGAAACTATGGTTTAGTTGGTAGTTAGTAAAACATTGTGAAACCCTACCTTGATCATTCTTGTGAGCTCACTTGAGCTAGCAAAGCTCTACAAATTTTTTTCAATGAACCCCCTCTTTGATCTTGAGCTTCTATTGGTTTCTTTTTCATTTTGAATGGTTTGTGCATCCTTTACTTCCATTGATGTAAACCTCAAGCTCATTGTAGAAGGATTCTTTGCACTTATAATTTGTTATTCTTCAATCTTTAAGAAGCTTTAATGGTTGCTGTTAAAGTAGAAGGTGACCCTCTTGTTTGAATAACCTATAACATTTTGTTCTTTTGATTATTGACTCAAAAGAATTAATGTTTTGAAAAACCTTGTGTTTTTCGTTACATTTATGGCTTCGACTTAGATCCCTAAAATTGAAAATACTTTTAGGTGTTCAATGTTTTACTTTGCACTTGATATTTTTGAGGTTTTAGAGCTTTGCACGAAATTAGAATGGGTAAGTCTCGCTCCATTTTTAGCTTCTTATGTAAATCTGTAATGGGTACTTGTATTTTTCTTTGTAATCACTAGATCTAGGACGTTGTTCTTATGTGTATTCACCATCATGCTTATATTCTATATATTTCTCACTAAGAGATTGGTTATGGTTGTATTGTTACTTGAAAACACTTTTTTTATGAGTTCCTTTTGATCTCTGGCCACCATTCGACACTCTAAAGATTTGTGTTCTAGTTCCATTTTCCTGAGTATTACCATCTCGTTATTCTTCTCAAACCATTGGCAATTTGTACCTATTGTTCTGTGAATATGATAAAATGAGATCCTGGGTTTGAAACTAATTTTTGTTTTCTAACTTCACTATGGGTATTGTTTATGATCTGGACCATTTTGGTTGTTTTAACTAGTCTAAGAAGAATGGTTGTGAGGGTTTCTTAATGGGTTTGCATATTCTTATAACATGTTTTGACTCATATTATTGGTAAGGGTTCACTTCTTCTACATTTCGAAGATGGGGTTTTCTTGTTTGATCCTATTAAAGTAAATAATAATTTTGTTTCCCTTTCCTTCTCAGATCTCTACTTTTAAACCTACATTTATTATGCCCATCATTCTGGTTTTGTACTTTTTTGATTAGGAAGACCACCATTAATGGTTTTAAAATGATTTTCGACCTTCATGGGCACATATTTTTCCATTTCAAAGAATATGAAGCTCTATTCATGCATGGATTTTTTGGGTTTTACCTATATCCATTCATGTGTATTCCATTGCATTCTGGGCACATATTTTATCCTTGGTTTAGTGGTGTGTGAAATGTATAGCTCGAACCTAGCCCTTGTTGCTTATACTAAAATCAAAATGATTTTATTTTGCCTTGATATTTTTGGATATTAGTTGTTTCTTTTACCCCAAATTTGGGTGTTCGCCATGAGTTCCACTTGTGCATCAATTTTTTGTTGTGTTGGCAAGTTCCATTACTCAGGAACTCTACATCGTGACTCCATGGCCATCACTTCTGTAGATCTATTGATCTGAGTTGGGGTTTTACATATTTGCTCCATATTTTAGCTGCATGAGTTGTTTTTATTTATACTCTAGTCGCTTTTAGTTCCATGTTCCTTGAGCATTGCTTCCTGAAGCTATCATCTACCTTCTTAGAGCTCATTGTCTAATTAGTATTTTCAAACTTTGTGTATTATATGAGCTCTCTAGTTGGATATGTCTCTACATTAGTTCTGTGCATCGTAAATCCAATCTATAATATTATTGTTTCAAAATTTGCTTTTCTCCAGCTTACTGTAGTGTAATAATTTTTCTGAGTGCTTTAATACTCTTTACATGTATATGTTTCAAGTTTGATGAAGCCTCCTGAAATTTTTCAATGGTTGGGAAGATGTTGTAAATTTTGTCTTCCTCTTGTGGAAGCATGGTTATAACGGCATTAAACAACTTTCATTTCCATATTTTTCAATCCTTTTGAAAATATTTTCTTCATGAGTTTCTTCTAGAAAATGCAATCTACAAATATTGTATTCTTGCAAAAACATGATGATAAATCATTGTTATGTTCCGCTCCTATCCTTAGTTAATGAATTTCAATATGGTTTATTGATGAGCACTTTATAAGGATGTAATCTTCCTGAGAACTAATAAACTATTAATTAAACTTGTTCTTTTTTACTTGAACTGAAGACGAGTTTTTGTATCTTGATGAAACTCTTCTTCTTGAATATTTAATCATTGTATGATAATTCCATAGCTGATTTTGTACCTTACAAATTTGGACTCTCTCTTGAATCTGAATATGTCTTTCTAATAGCACCATAAACTGATGTGACTTATTTATTTTTAGTGAAGTACACAACTAGAAATGTGATAAACTTGTGATGTTGGACCTCTTATTTTGAATCTTGGATGAGTTGTGTTTGAATTATTTCATTCACTGGGGTATATAGCCTACTTTTTTAAATGATTGGCTCAATCACAGCTCTTTGTAATATCTTTATCATGATTATAACTCAGTTGAGTAAGTAAAATCTAAGATCATTCTGTATTTGATTGGACTTGAGTATAAAATTGGTGAATCTTTCTGTTATGCCAATAAAACATGATTAAACCATAATGATATTTAAAATACAACTTGTGTGGGAAACATTGAAATATCATTTTTTAATGAATAAATGAAATTAAATTTTGTAACTGAGTTGTTTATTTCCTTTTTCATTTGATTACTATAAATGATAATAGTGGAATGAACTAAACAACTCAACACATAATTAATCTCATTCAAACATACAAAAATAACAAGAATTAATGCACCTGTACTTGAAAATTGTACTTTTTTGAAAGCAAACAACAACTATGTTTGTTGGTTTGGGTTCAATTTATGACATTTACTATTGTTCCCACCTTAATCAAGGTTGTGCACTAGTCTTTTGAGGCTTCTGTGTATCTTTTCTAAAAACAACACTTAGAATGACAACATATGTGAGGCGTTGCACCCTGCAACAACACACATAGCTGCATGTTTGCCTTAAATCCTTCTCTGCAATGACTATCTTTTGGAGTTAATTTTTTTTTGATACCCCTATCCGATGTTAGACCAAAAGTGGTCAACCTTTAAAGAATGTACCACCTCACATAGGCTTCCATTCCATGTTTGTCTTCAACAACTAAACACAAAAGACCTGAAGGATCAATGCATTACCTTGATGAAGGTGGGAATCACAGTTTAGGTGAGATGTTAAACTCAAAAAAAAAAAACAAGGTTGTAATTTACATGCAGAAGAGTTCATTATTAAGTTGCATGTACATCAAATCTCATTCTTTATTTATGTTTAAATACTATTAATTATGTGATTGAGTTTTTTATTTCGTTATACAATCAATACACATCATAAAATTTGAATGCAAAAAGAAGTATACTAATCAGTTACAGAAATTATTTTTATTTATTTATGAAGAAATTTAATGTTTCCCACACAAGCCATGGGATGTAACTTATGAATACTGAAAAAAAGATACATGTGCATAAAGCTAAAAGCGATGGAATGTAGAAGGAACCCATCATATCCTTGGGGTTTCCTCTTGGTCTTTATTGTTCTAGCTTCAGCTCCTTTATCTTCATCTTCTTTGCAACATTCCACTACAACAATGTCCCTGAAAGAGAAACAAAAAAAGGTCAAAAATTTGAGCTCAGGATTCAATCGACATGCCTGTGCTATTAGCTTCATGTAAATGAATATCCCAAGACAAAAATCATAAGGTACATCAAGTAAATGATATAGAAATTAAAAGTACCATCTTGAAGAATCTCATTGCATTCACAGGAATCATGACAGAGCATAAAAGAAAAGAAAAAGAAAGACTATAAAATACAAGAGAGACTGAAAAGCCTAGTTATTTTCTAACTAGTTTTCTTAATGTGTAGGTACACATAGCAAATAAAAATAAAATACTAATTGTGGTTTTCTAAGAACAAAAACAAATTTTCAAGAAATTTGAATAGAGAGCCTAAGAGTTCACAAGATATATACAACTGCCTCTTAGACTCCAAAATTCAACTTCTAGCTTCAAGATAATTTTTCAAAGTTTTAGACATATAAGATTTCAGTTATACAATGGAGAGAGAGGATCATCTAATTACAGAGGTTTAACAAAAGCTTTTGAAAAGGGAAAATAATCCACAATGGAACATCTTGAACAAATTAAAAGGATCACAATGAAAAGACAAAGCAGATTACACCTATCAAGTAAATGTAAGAAGACATTGAGTTTAATATAAATATTCCAAGGAATTGCACCTGTTTTAGAAAGCAAATATGAAGCTCGAGTGAAATATAAGTACAATAGACCCCCAGGTTACACATCAATTAAAATATGCATGCCATAAATTTCAGACAAAGAAAGAAAATCAATACAGAATGCAACTTTTAACAATAGATCAAATGTTTCAGAAAAGACAAAGAAAAGTAAGCATGACAATTATTATTTCATTTATTTGAATGAACAACTATTGTTTCATTCATAGAGATTCTTCATGCATAATTTTAGTAGCAAGAAAGGGTAGTACAATGTCATAAAATATGTTGTTATCTTCTTAAAACAAGACATAAAACAAAGATAAGTTTGCATGAGAGTCAGAGGGTAAAGATGGGAAAGTTAGAGTTTCATTATACATTGAAGACTAGTCAAGAGTGATTAAGGAGAATTAAGAACACATTGCACATGAAAAATCAAATATTCCAGGCTGATATCTAAGACTCCAACTAAATTTCCAATGTAAGTTACTAGGAAAGCACACCATAGAATGAACAAGTTTAGTGTAATGTCCCCTTTTGTACACCTAAGGCCTAAGGGCCAATTCGAGTCCAAGCCTTGGTCATACCCAAGAGGCTATGGATGGTGGGAGCTATTGGGTATGAATATCTAGTGCATTTTCAAATATTTTTTTGTTGACATGGGCATAAACTGTTTTAGAGGGACTAGATATTATGTTTTGTCATTAGGAAGGGACCACATGACACTTAATGTTTTAATTTTGTGTTAGGGGTCACTTATGGACCATGAAGACTTAAAAAGGGAAATGTAACTTAAGTTAGTTTTATTTTATTGGTTCTTCCAAAGGAAAAATGCGACTTGGGCTATTTTGGGGCTCTTTTGCCTTGGGGAAAAATATATAAGGATTTGGGAGCAAAAAGTGAGGATCATTCTTGCATACATAATTATTTTCCTTCATGTGTAACTATTGTTTGTAACTTTATAGCTTGTGGAGTGAAATCCCATAGGGATCCTAGCTTGGGTGGTGAGAGATCCATCCCTAGCTAGTAGGGAAATCTTTGATAGTGAGAGATCTAACCTAGCATGTCATTTTGGAGCTGAAATCAGGGATTTTTTCAGAGGCATTTTCAAAGGGTTTCAGAGGAAGGGTTTTGGTGAAATTTTGTGGAGAAAATCAAAGGGTTTTTAGATCAGATTTATGGCAGTGATAAGAGGAGGTTTTGGAATCATTTATAGAGACTTTTCAAAGGGTTTTAATCATTTTTGAAAGGGAGTGACTTGTTTTGGAGATTTCAGCCTTTATTTGGAGGGTTTTCAGTGGTAAAAATTTAGATCTAAAGGTTGGAATATCATTCCCTACATTTATAAATATTATTGCTAAATTTTCATAATTTTTGTACTTGTATTGAGAGAGAAATAAAATTTTGAAGTTTTCCAGCTTCCTAGGGCACGCTGTAATTTTTTGGTAGCAATTTATTATCTTAAAAATTCCATTTTTTTTTTTACTATTTTTATTGCATTATCAAGCTCACTATAAATTTTCATGTGATTCGGGCAAGTATTTTGTGAGTTATAGATCTATTTCTGTTCGCTTCCCTAGTTTTAATTTCTACAAAAATTAGATTTTTTTTTTGCCTACAAATTGTCCGTATTTTGCATTATTTTTGAGGGGTATCCCACTAGGGATATTTAATTTGTATCATAGTGACGTTATTTCTCCATATTTTTGGGGTTTAAAGATGGGGGACAGAGTCATTAAGGATATGAGTGTGGATCTGATGAAACAATTATTCACCAACATGGTAAAGTAACATGAAACTACTAATCTATATTTGAGCCAACTCACTGAGAGATTAGCGCAGGGTAGAATTGATACTCATTCAGATAGAGGGGAAAATAACAATATGGTACAAAAGGTTCAAAGAGGTGAAAGTGGACATTCAAGGAAGCGGTATCCCCATTCTTCTACTAGGACTTTGGGGCTTCACAGAGCATTTTTCTTGAAGGATCTAGAAGTTTCACAGGTACAACAACCATAAGATATTTTGGATGAAGAGTCTTGTTGGGAGAGGTACCAGACCTTGAGTGAGGGCTTTCATGGTAACAAGTCATTCCAGGAATATTAAAAAATGAATATTGGCAACAAGCCCAAGAGAAATAATCAGATACAGATACCAAACTTACATAAGAGATTGGGAAAGATTTCCATTCCACACTTCGATGGTTTTAAGAAGTGTATTGCACAGTCTTGGGTTTAGAAGTTGAAGACATACTTCAAATTGAATCCTATGTGTGAGGATGATGTAATTAAGTTTGCAATCTTACGTCTTGAGGGAGACGCTCATGATTAGTGGCATCATGGATTCATTACATAGGGACACATACACATAAATACTTATGCAGAGTTCACGTAGAGGCTATTGAGTAGATTTCATGAGAGGGACCTTGACAGGTATTTCAGGGAGTTGAATCATTTGAGATAGATTGGTTCCCTAGATAAGTATATTGCAGATTTTTAGAGATTATTAGTCATGGTACCTAATGTTACGGAGAAGAGGTTGATTTCACTATTCATGAAAAGTTTGACAGATTTTCTCACTGGGTTTGTGAAGACATTTGAGCCTTCTTCTTTGCATGAGGCTATTAGGAGAGATTGTGATTTGGAGTTATCCACTCCTAAGTCAATGTTTCCACCTTGAGTGTAGCCTAAGGTTTTTCCTTCTAGATCCGATGGTTCATAGCCAAAGGTACCTCCACCTAGGAAAGATGTAGCCAGGAGAAAATTCACTTCTAGGGAGGAAAGAAATGAGTTGAGGTGAAAGAATCTATGTTTCAATTTCCGCACACCTTGGGTTCTAGGATGTATGATTTCATGGGTAGAGGGAAGGCCCAATTGAGAGAGGTATTTAAGGAGAATGATGATGTCAAGGAGTTGGAAACACATGGATTGGAGGATGATGACAATGAGGAATTAGATAGTGTAGATGTTGAGTAAGAGAGTGAGACTTTCCCCTAGTATACTATCGCCACTTTTTCTAGTACCTGAGGTACAAGGCATTAAGAGTTAGGGGGTTTTTACAAGGACAACGAGTAGTGGTATTCATTGATAGTGGGGAAACCCAAAAATTTATTGATGCCTCATTGGTTAACAGGTGAGGATTATAAGAAAAGGATTTTGCGGGCTTCAATGTGGTTGTAGCCAATGGAGAGTCTACGAGGTGCACATGGTGGGTTCCCCAATTGAGCATCATGATGGGTAACTCTACAGTTACCGATGATTTCTATATTGTTGGTATTGGAGAGACCAACATAGTGCTTGGAGTACAACAGCTCCATTCCCTTACTGAGTTTAAGACTAACTTTTAGACAATGGAGCTGAAGTTTAAGTTTGAAGGGAGGAATGTGACTTTGAGGGGCTTATATTCAGAGGCACCCTAGGTTGTTATAGCTAAGAGGATTTAGATTATTTATAGGTATGATGGGGTGGATTGGGAAGTACATTGTTTAGTTTTGACCAAGAAATCAGAGAATGGAAAACATGAGTATGATGTGGATATAAAAGTCTTATTCGACATGCATAATATAGGTTTTGGTGACATACCTCGAGGCATACCTCCAGATAGGGGATTTGAGCATGTGATTGAGCTCAAGGATGCTAGACCTATGGTTACTTCTCCTTACCATCACCCCAAATGGTTTAAGGATGAGATCGAGAAGACTATCCATGAGCTAATTGATATGGGCCATATTAGACCGAGTTCCAGTCCTTTTGCTTCTTCGGTGGTATTGGTGAAGAAGACAGATGGAACTATGTGGATGTGCATAGACTAATATGCCTTGATAAGAAGACAATAAAGAACAAGTATCTAGTACCACGTATTGATGAGTTTCAAGATGAGCTACATGGTACAATCTATTTTTCAAAAATAGATTTATGATTTGGATATCACCATATCAAATTTAGGGAGGAGGATGTGCATAAGACAACTTTCAGATGCCATTATAGTCACTTTGAATTCTCGGTGATGCCCTTTAGATTGTCTAATGTTCCAACTACATTCCAGTCTTGCATGAACCATATGTTCAACTGCCACTTGCAGAAGTTTATATTGGTATTCTTTGATGATATTTTTGTCTATAACAGGATTTGGGAGGACCTTATCAGGCACCATGGTGAGATATTGGGGATATTAGAAGCTAATTCGTTATATGTGAAAGCTTCTATGTATGAGTTTGTCATGACAGAACATCTATATTTGGGATT
Organism: Taxus chinensis; assembly: GCA_019776745.2. Taxonomy (NCBI): domain Eukaryota; kingdom Viridiplantae; phylum Streptophyta; class Pinopsida; order Cupressales; family Taxaceae; genus Taxus; species Taxus chinensis. The sequence goes on from CM034156.1 coordinate 106,265,250, forward strand.
TGTGATTGGTGGGGGACTAGTGAAGGTGGATAGAGAGAAGATATGGGAAATTTTAGATTGGCCACCACCTAGGACGTTGGCACATTTGAGAGGATTCTTAGGGTTATGCACATACTACAGGAGGTTTTTGAAGAATTTCTCTTAGTTGACTGATCCATTGACCGACTTGACCAAGAAGGGGGATTTTTCTTGATCAGAAGTACCACACAAGGTTTTTGATCACCTTAACTGGCCCATTCTCGCATTGCCAAATTTCTATCGCCCATTCATTTTAGAGTGTGATGCATCAAGAGAGGGTGTTGTGGTAGTTATCATGTAGGATAGGCATCCCATTGCCTGTGAGAGTCGAAAATTGAAACTGGTGGAGAGGGTATTCAATTTACGACAAGGAGATGTTGGCCATCATGTATGCTTTGGAAAAATTCAAATAGTACCTTGTGGGAAAAAAATATGTGGTTCATATGGATCACAACAATTTGAGGTTCTTCTTGGGGCATAAGGATATCAATGACTACCTACATAGATGGGTGAACAAGGTATAAACCTATGAGTTTGACATAGAGTACATTAGAGGTAAGAATAATATTGTTACTGATGCTTTATCTAGGAGGCCTTACCTTACTTCTATGCTTAGTTCTATGTTATATATTTTAGTGGATTGGAAGGCTAATAAACTTGTTGAGCATTCAAAAATTCATTTTATAAGTGAGATCATGGATGGTATTATATAGAATGACTGATACAGAGTGGTGGATGATCTCAATTTCTACAAGGATACGATTTTACTTGTACCAGGGTCCAAGATGAAGGAGAAGATCCTTCAAGTAGTACATGATTCACCATTAGCTGGGAATATTGGGTATTTCAAAACATATAGGTTTATCAGGGAGATATTTGTATGGAAGGGTATGAAGGACAATGTCCTTAATAAAATTAGAGAGTGTATGGTTTTCCAGCAAACCAAATACGAGCATTATTTTCAAGCAGGATTACTTCAGCCTCTTCTGATTCTCAAATAGAAATGGGAAATCATATCTATGGAATTTATTACAGGGCTTCCCTTGGTGCATGGGCATAGCTACATTTATGTTATAGTTGATCGGTTAACTAAGTATGCTCATTTCTTTTCCCTACCAAAGGGGCATGAGGTGGGATATGTGGCTCAAATATTCTATATAGGTGTTTTTAGGCTACACGTGTTTCCTAAAAATATTGTTAGTGACTGGGATATGATCTATAGGAGCAATTTTTGGCAGGAAATCTTCAGACTAATAGGTACGAAGTTGACTCCTAGTACTAGTTATCACCCACAGATGGATGGGCAGACATAGATAGTCAAGAAGTGGATAGAGGGCTACTTGCAGAGTTATGTGTCAGGTCATCACGGAGCATGGATTATATGGCTACATATGGGTGAGTATTGCTACGATACCACCTATCAGATGAGCATAGGCATGAATCCTTTCTGAGCCTTATATGGGTACAATCCTATGGCATTTATGGATTTGGTATTACTTTTATTTTATTGGTCCTTCCTATGGAAAATGTGACTTGGGCTATTTTGGGGCTCTTTTGCCTTGGGGAAAATATATAAGAATTTGGGAGGAAAAAGTGAGGATCATTCTTGCATACATAATTATTTTCCTTCATGTGTAACTATTGTTTGCAACTTTACTGTGTGGAATGAAATCCCACAGGGACCCTAGCTTCGGTGGTGAGAGATCCATCCCTAGCTACCACAACAATCTTTGGTAGTGAGAGATCTACCCTAGCTTTTCATTTTGGAGATGAAATCAAGGTTGTTTTCATAGGCATTTTAGGAGGGTTTCATAGGAAGGGTTTTGAGGGTTTTGGTGACATTTTTTGGATAAAATCAAAGGGTTTTCAGATCAGATTTACGGAAGTGATAAGAGTAGGTACTAGGATCATTTCTAGAGAATTTTCAAAAGGTTTTGATCATTTTCCAAAGGGGTGACTTGTTTTGGAGATTTCAGCCATTATTTGGAGGGTTTCTAGTGGTACAAATTCAGATATGAAGGTTGGAATATCATTCCCTAGTTATATAAATATTATTTCCAAAGTTTCATAATTTTTGCACTTGTATTTAGAGAGAAATAATTTTTTGAAGTTTTCCAGCTGTCTAGGGAATGTTGTAATTTTCTAAAAGCAATTTATTATCTGAAAAATTCCAAAAATAATTTTCTAATATTTTTTATTGCATTAGCAAGCTCATTATAAATTTTCATGTTATTCAGGAATTTGTTTTGTGAGTTATAGATTTATTTTTGTTCGCTGCCCTAGTTTTAATTTTTGTAAAAATCAGATTTATGTTTGGCTGCAATTTGTCTGTATTTTGCATATTTTTTAAGGGGTATCCCACTAGGGATATGGAATTTAGCTTATAAAATCCTCTCATTTATAAGAAACAGTTTCAATGTGCTTGAAAATAAGAAGAGGGTATCCCAACATGACAATAAAGTATCAAGAAGGTATAGTTTTCAATGAAATAGACATCTACTTATAACCATTAAAGTACAAACATTTCGAGAGGTAGATTCAATTATGTGAGTGAATCAACATGGAACCATATTTTAGGTTGATAAATGATAGCCTTTAATCAAGTCACATTGTTATTGAATCTATAGTTCCAAATTTTTTATCCCCCCGATTATCAAAGAGTTTTAAATCCATGAGGCAGATTTAAGCAAAGCATGCTATTACAGGAAACAATCCAATACAAGCTCAAATAGAGCTTAAGCTATAACTGAAGACCATATGTAAGAACGTCTATTTCAAGAACAATAAAAATTATTGATATGCTTTGCAACACAAGTAGAATTACATATTTCCAAGCAACAAGGTATATCCACATGCTTGCAGAACAATGATATAAGAACATAAAGGATTTAATGAGAAATTTGATGCATAAAGTTTTCTATCTAGAAAATGATCAATCAAACATCATAGAGTCATCTCTTACATTTTCACATGAAGACAAATTATATCAAAATTGAAAGTAAAGTACAATTTTCAGATTTCAAGTGAAGGTACAGAATTTTACAGTTACTGAAAAGAAATCCACATTTACAAAGCTACATGTTGAAGAACAAGTAAAACAATTAAGTAAAAATTTCAGGGGTTCATATTTAGAACATACGAAGCATTAAATACACTTCTACTCATCAAGATGCAAGCTACAATAGATTTAGGAAAGGATTTCCATATTCTTAGAACACATCAAACATTCAAGCAAGGGAAACATTGCAGTAACAAATTTATACAACATTATATCAGCCACCCTGTTAGGAATAAACTTAGGTTAATTCATCATTTACTACTGTTGTTATGTTAAAGTAATTAAATTTTATTACTTTAACTTAGTTAGTTGTTAGTTAGCTATTATCTAGTTGTCACATCGCCTAGATTAGTGGGGGATATAATATTGTTAGTTTACTACTTTGAAATGTTCACAAATGTGATTTGATAGGGTCAATATGTTATTTCTACATATTTTCCATAGTTAGTATATTTGTTCCACTATCCATGGATGTTGTTACTGTTGTACAATGTCTGTAAACATTACAATCTCTTTATTTGATATATGAGAAGGGTTTCTAGAATATTACATTCTTAAGATTTGGTATCAAAGTTAACTTGATCTTTGTCCTTTGCATTAGAGGAATCCTTCAAACATGGAGACTGAAGCTTCATTGAAGGCATCCAAAGAAAATTGGTCTTCCAGAGACCTGATGCTACATGCAGCACATGGAAGGATTACTGCATGGAGGAGGAACGATCTGAGTGGAGAGAAGACTATTCTTAGCATGGAAAAGGTTGTTTAGAAGTTTTAAAGACCAATTATTAGTTCTCTCCTGCTGTGTGGAAATCCCCCAAGGATGTGTTGAGTTTGGCGTGATCTAAAGCACATGTGGAGGATCATTGGATGCCCAGAAATAAATAATCTTGTTTGATTCTCCATTTGGATTACTAACTGTGAGTATTTAAGGCATCTGGATAGCAAAAGGAGAAGCTTTTGAATTCTACGCAGGAGATTTTTGATTGCTGTGTGGAGTTTAGTATGCTTTTAGTGACCTGCATGACTATTGCATGGTGAAGGAAGTACTGATCATGGAAATTTCCAAAAGGAGTAACTATTATCTCTCGAAAGTGCACCATGTAGAGAGATGATTGTAGGTATTCTAAGCTTTCTCTAGATCTCTCTCTTTCATAGATACAATGGAAAGACCTCAGGTCTATGGGTATACCTATTGTTGAGTTGTTTCGCTGGTATCAAGGTCGGTTCCTTTTTGATGTATCCTAAAATAATTTTTTGGGGTTTTGAGGGTAAAGAGATGACTCTAAATGAATTGAAAAAGTGGGGTAATACACCAAACTTGTTGAGGGCTTTTATTGATTACATGCAAAAATAATTTGAGAATGAATTCTGGATGCACAAACCAATAATTTTCAGCAGAATATTAAGGAAAAACACTTGATGTATTGAGGGAATGTTTCACAAAAATACTGTTAAGATAAACATGCACACTAATATAATGCATAAATTACTAAATTTGTAGCAACATAAGATTATTAATCAGGGAATTTTTAAATTCACAAGAAATAATAAGGTATACACAACATTGTAAATAATTGGAAAGGAAAAAATCAATTCTCATTTAAAGGGAAAAACTGGTAAAATATGCTTTAGCACTTCTATGTCCAAAAAGTCCTTCTTTGTGCTTGTATTTGCACACAATATATAGAAATTTTATTCATCCCACCCATCCTAAAAATAGGTTAAAATTTTACTCGCCCATGCATCTTATTTTTATCCTTTATTATGAATAAATAAAGGAATAAAAATAAACATGCTAATACAATGAGGCATTAATAGCCTTCATTTCAACAATACATTTAATTCAAACTACAGTTGACTGATCTATTTTAAATAAACTAGGGTGAATAACTTGGCTAATAATAGCCCTTGGAATGATGAGTAAGTTTTCTCCAATGCATGCAACTTGTCTGCAATTGTTTGATGTGACACTTGCAATGATCCATTTGCCATGATATTTTAGAAATTCTTTAATTCTTCCTTTTGGATGCACATGCAAGAAATTACCTCTCTGTGTGAGCACACATAATTATCTTATTTGCAACACTTTGCAAAAAATTATCCATGTATTCCATATACTGTGAGGTCCACTTGCAAGTCTCTGATGTCTACATCTCCTCTATCTTCTTGTGGTTACATGTAAAATTGACTTCTATGTAAATAAAAATAATGCCTTTAATACCAAATACTTAGCAAAACTCTACCTCCACCTGTGGGGACCACATGTGCACATGCAAAGTAATTCACCCTTTTGATTTCATCTTCTTTAATATGAGACTTTTGGCAAGAATAAGGTAAAATAATCTTTGTACTCATTGTTTCTTGGTCCTATCTGCCCCATCATTGGCCCCTTTTTGATGGTGTGAAATGATATATGTGAATTTGAATAATAATCAATTGATTATTAGACCCTTGGTATATATACTTGATTTCAAAAGCATGGAATATATGATCATTGGCATGGACCATAGCATATTATAAGGTCTATAAATTCCTACCTTTTAATAATTATTGATGTCAACATTTGATTATAGGTTTGGACTATAGTTTTGGAACTTTTGATAGGTCAAATGTGAATGATAATAAATAAGGACAAGGTTCCCCTCCACTGATGATCCAACCCCTCAATTATTATGTTGGTGTGTTGTCTAAATTCACACTGGTTAGGGTTTACTCTGATGTTGACATGTATGTACTTTCTAACCATGTTTGAATCTCATTAACTTGGGACTCAAGTTAAGGTGCAAAATTATTGCAACCCTAATCATTTTGTATTTGCAGTTTCGAGTTCCATTCGAGCTAAACGAACTTTGTGAAAATTTTGATCTACCTCCATTGATGAAGCTTTTGAGCTTGAATTTCTAGGTGAATCTGAGCTCTACGGTCATGGAAGGTCAATATGGAGCTCTTTCTACTTATGGTTCTTTGTTCATGCTTTTTTGGCATGTGTTTTTTCTTGACAAACTCACAGAGAGTTAATTCTTTGGAGAGGAAAAATCCTTGACACCTTTTAAAAGGTGACCATGCATTTCTTGACTGGTTCTATGAGCTTGGGATCATGTCTGTGAAGTTGTTTACCTTTTATTTTTAGGTAAGTGGTCAAAATACCTAGATCTACTAATACCCATTAATGGGTTTGTGATTATTTGACTTGGGCATGTGTTTATCTCTGATTCGAAGTTTGAGCTTTTGTATTATTTGTTCTATTAAATGGTGATAAACCGAATCCATGGGAGTATTAACTCTTTTTGCCTCTATGCTCTAGTTTGATTATTTTGGATTGAGCTATTGAGCTTTACTGCAAAATTTTCTATGGCCGCTATTGTGCTTTGGGTTATCACCATTTATTTTCTGATCTATTATTTTTGGTCATTGTTACCATTTTCACATTATTTAGTGGCCGTTATTGGACATAAATGAAAATAGCTATAAACCTTTATGTTTGGTTGCTCGTTGAGGATTTCAAGAGTTCTTTTTTAGGTGTTGTGAGCACAACATTCGTTCTGAGACATCCTATTCAATGAAACTTCATGAATCTATGAGCTTTTGAATGTTATAGTTAGACTTTTGTTTGTATTATGAACCGGGTTTAGCGATTTTACTAACTATTATACAGTCCACCTCTTGTTCTCTACTTTAAATAAATTTAGCTATGACTCGAATTAGGGTCTTTGTGTCTAAAACTGGGATGCCAATATTTTTTTTTGGTTACTCTTATTTTTTTAGATTTCAAATTGTAGTATTGCTATCGAGTAAGCTTTTACTCAATAAAACCATGGTACCTAGGAGCTCATTTTCTCTGTCGACATTTATTTGAACTAGACAGGGTTTCTCTATCCCTATTTGCTTATATCGAGCTTGGATTTTATATATTACCCATATTTGGGTTCTTATTTGTGTTATGCCTTCCTTGATTCCCTTGCTTTTGGATTCATGGGTATGTCTCTATAGTTTCTATAATGAATTCATTAGATCTCAGCTTGTGCCTTTGGGATTTATTTTTAAATTCTATCCTTCATTGGGAATGCTACTCTATTCTTAACTGAGAGTTGCTTTTTTTTAAACTGTATTCGGTCAATTGATGGATATTATTTGAAATATTGCTTCTTTTATTACATATCCACCAGTATCTTATGATTTTTCTCTATTTTTGTTCATTCATATATTGATCATTATTCTAAATACTATTTAACACTCTGTATCTAAGATTTCTATGTATGTATACCCTGTGTTTTCATCATGGGTTTGATGGAAAATTCATGTAGAACTACTTCATTTATTGGTTGCTTCTTTGTATTTGCTAAGTTGCAAATCTTGGTTTATGTTGATCCACCTTGATTACATGATCATTTTTGATGATGTAGAAGAACTGAAATCTGTAGCTATAGATGCAATGTTGACTATATAGATCTGTTCAAGCTCATAATGGGGAACTTTTGTTGTGTTAGCCCATAATGCACTTGACCGTATTCTGGATCTTTTACGAGTTCTGGTTTCTTTTCTGACTAGTAGATATGTTGATGTTGATGTTCCGAAAAATTATCATTTGCTCTATCTGAACACTTGAATTTAATTTATACTCATGTATTATCCTAACCTACTGTGAAAATTGAAAACATTTTGTAAACATTGTAATGATTAAATATTTTCCTTTATAGACCTCGGAGTTGGAAACCACTGTTAAATTTTTATAATTACTCCTTAGCGTTGTTAACATCAGAACAAAAGGAATGAACCTTAGCTCCTTTTATTCTTCTCAATGAAATATATGCTTGATTATTCAAAAGGGAATGACTGTAATTGTTCCTTCTGCTGATTTGAATGTATATATATAAATTTTATCTGTGAATGCATATTGCAACCTGATGAAGAGTTGTACTTACTAAATTAATTAACAATGTACTATTCATTCTATGAATGAAACCCACTGCTTTCTGAAATTGGAATTTGAGAAATAACGCGACTTTTATTACAATCTCATATTCATTTTGAAATATGGAACTCTTACCATCTCGAGCTCATATTTGTGTGTTGCGATTGGGCTATCTATTCATCTTACAATGTGGATTTATACCTTTGATCTAGCCTCTATTTCAAATATTATTTCCAGGAAGTTTCCATTTTCGAAATATTAGAAGTTACATTACTCAGCTATAGTTGTTTGGAAATTTGAGTGTTCTTATTCATTTGGATCTAAGGCTTAGTCCATCTATGAGCTTACTTACTTTGTGTTTGTGGACATGATTTGAACATTTATCTTATATATTGTAGTATCTCTCTCGTGTTGCTTTATTTTGAAAACTGCAAACTTTGAGTAGAGACCTGTAGCCTTTCCTTCTTGCATGGATTTTAGGTTGACTATACTCTTATTTCCTTATACCATATTTAAAGATTTTTTTTTCGTTCATCACACCTCCCAGACTTCAATTTATTTCTAGCAGTAGTCTTTACATCTTCAATTTTCTTTGAACCTGGATGATGCTGATTTGATTTATCTCTTTTCAAATTATTTTAAATTCAAGTGTAAAGTAAAGAAAAGTTTTCATTTACATTCTTCTTTCCTGTAACTTGCATCATGATATCTGCACCTTCCCTTAATGCATTCTTTTCTGTTGAAATTTAATGTAAGCTTCATAACCTAATGGGGTTGCAATTCATTTTATATGAAGTTGTACTTTGAATTCTAACATCAGGTTCCGTAAGTGCAATGCATTTTCCCTTAAAAGGCTTCCTTGTAGCTATATATCAATGTCTATGATGTTATTTGATCTTTATGAATGAGGAACCTATATTTTGATTCTTAAAAAAACACCATGAGATGTTCTTTCCAGTTATATTTCAACTTTTTGTTGATGTATCTTATCTCTGCTTAGATTAAGAGATTCATCTACCTAAAATTTATAGCACAATATTCAAGGTTCAAAACCTGGAGCTCAAAATGATTTTGTTTTCTAATCATAGGTACATGAGTTGTTGAAAGATGAAGGTAGAGCTAGAGATGGAGCTGCACTAAAGAAAAAAGATATACAAGAAGAAAAATACGATGAGAACCCAAGGCAATGATGGGTTCTACCTTTAATCTTTCGATCTTATTTTTATGTATATGTACCTCTTATCTTGATTAAAGATAAGTTACATCACATGGCTTGAGTGGGTTTACTGTACTTTTATTCCTCATGAATAAATGAACTATTTTTGTTTAATGACATGTATGTCTTTTATTTTATGTAGTCTCTTCATTTGCATGGATAATAAATGAACTTATACAACATATAAAACTTAAATAATTCACTTAATCATAGAATTAAATTAAAATCAAGTGTACCTTTTTTTATATTTATTGAAAATGTAAGGTGCTTATAAAACTATATTTTCCATGCTTCAAAATTGCAACTGAGATTGTTGTTTTAGAATGTAAAACCCTACATATGCCATCTTTCCTACCTTCACTAAGGCCTTACAACAATCTTCCTAGGCTAGTGTAATGTATTGCTGAAGATGATACATCGGAGAGGCGGTATATGCAAAGTGTTTCCTTTAGGGGAAACACTTTCAGCTACTAATTTGATGCATGGAACTCTAATCTTGTCCAAAACCAAACAATTAAAAAAAAAATATTGTATCCCCTTATGAGAAGGCTGCCCGGAACATAGTCAAACTTCTAACTCAACCATTCTGAAAAACTAAAAAGCTTCAAGTTGACCTTTTTGCATGGGGTGCGAAAAATTTTAGTAGTAACCTGCATGGAGAGTGCAAATTAGCTACCTCTAACTTCTGCATCAAATAATTTGCATGGAAGTCAACACATTTTCTTTTCTAGCCGTGCCCTTCAGCAACCCAACATGCTCCATAGTGACGCGACTCGTGGATTATTGACTGACTACTGTCATTGATGCTTGTTGGATGCCTGAGTGAGTGGAATAAAAATCTTGTAAGGTGGAAAATACAGCAAAATAAAGGTTGAATTATAAGGGCCACTAGATATATGATCACTTTATATACATGTGGGAATGTGAAGATAGAAACTTGTTCCAAACATCTGGAGTTTCAGCTATTATGTGTTGCCTGAGACCTACAAGAACAAAAAAATACAACGAAGGTAATTTACACTATAAAGTATTATATCTAGCTATTTTAATTAAAAAATAGTACAAATATTTCTTGATATAGCTACGAAGTAGCCAAAATCATCATTACACATACGAAAGAGGAATTCACTCCAGCCAATGTTGAATGTCGAATGTGCATGAGTATATCTAGACTTCTGGGAGCCAGTCTAAAGAATCACAAGCCCAAGAACACCGTTACGATGCTCAAGAGATATTTGAGTTCTACTTTTCCTTTCTCAACAAGCTTCAAAACACCTGCAATCTAGTCTTCAACGAGCTAGTTCGAAGAGGAATTCTTGAATATTTCCTATTCAACGTTAGCTACCAGGCAATGTGAGTGTGAGAAGAGCTAGAATCCAGGGCTGACATAGATTACAAAGATGAAGAAGAAATCCCCACAAAGCTTCGTCATATCTCAACACATGAGTATCGAGAGCATCTAAGAACTGGTACTTCTCAGTATTGAGTAACATTGTAATATCTCTTGGAATAAAAAAAGGTATTTTTTTTTACAATTTTGTACTCAATATGTATCACAAAAGGGAATGTTTCCATAGAAGAAGAGAAAAAATTGTAATCACACTATTATTATAAAGTGCCAAAAAAAATTCATTCTCATGAAGCTAGTTGCCTTCACTTTTCACTCAGAATTTAGGAGGAAAAGATGAAAGAGTTGCAAATTCTTCATTGATATCTCAACAGTGGTATTCTTTGTGGATTAGAGCAAAGTGAATGGAGGGTATTTTTTTGTGCCAGTGCCAATTTCAAGCTACGAGCTAACCCATAAGAGTTTTTATTGATCTAAGAGCCAACCCAACAGAGGTTTTCAAAATGTTTAGAGCTAGTCGTTTGTTTTTCAAGCACGTGTCAACCCAAAAGAGGTTCCAGACATCCAGAGATAGTTCCTGAGCCTATGCCATCTCTTGTACACTATTAAGAGGAAGTACCTTCATCCAGCTACTCATGTTCAGATGAGATGCAAAGAGACCGTACTGAATTAAGGGGGGGAATGATAAATTTATTTGATTCACATTATAATAGGTTTCTTTTAACATGTGTGTGCGAATAAATGTTTATCTCATGTAAACATATTTTGTTTTAGAGTTTTTACTCTCGTATTCACTTCAGACCATTATGAATTAAGGGGGTGAATGTTAGGAATAAACTTAGGTTAATTCATCATTTACTAAGGTTTTATGTTAAAGTAATTACATTTTATTACTTTAACTTAGTTAGCTGTTAGTTAGCTATTATCTAGTTGTCATATCCCTAGATTAGTGGGGGCTATACTATTGTTATTTATTGATTTGGAATATTCCTGGATGTTCCCAGATGTGATTATTTTGGGGAAATATGTTATTTCTGCATATTTTATATAGTAAGTATATTTGATCCACTTTCCATGGATGTTGTTACTGTTGTATAATTTTTATAAACATTGCAACTTATTCATTTGATATATGAGAAGGGTTTATAGAATATTATATTCTTAAGATATATCCATGTGCAAATATAATAAGATTCAGAAAATAAACATACATGCAGTTACAACAAGGATATAGTTGACAAGTCTTGAAATGGGTTTAAGTTCCATCATGCAAAATACATCTAGCCAAATACAAGTTTGTATAATTTGGAGGATCCAATAAGCAATGCCATCCACAGATGAGAATAAAATCCATTTCATTAATTATACAGATGCGAAGTTGTTGCTACCATATAAGCATTTATACCAGAAGTGTCATTCTTATGAAAAGATTCTAAAGAGGCTTCAAATTTAAATATACATGTTTGCATCATTGTAATGAAACAAAATTAAAGAATTTTATTGGTTGATTCAAGTGAAAATTTCTATCATGCATAAAACAACTTATAACTTATGTGAAAGCAATAAGCTTATCAAATCTCAAATACTCAGAAACAAATCAATACCCATTTACAAAAGTAGGAAATGGTGAGAAATTACCAAATAAAAAGGGTCAAGCTACAGAGGTAAATGAATGTAAAATATAGAGGCCAGGTTTTTAATTTTAAGGGTTCATGAATTCAAACAACAATTCCATATTGAAAAGTAATAAACTTGACATAGAGCTCAATGTATACACCACCAAGAACACAAAATAAAAAGTTGAAAAGACAAAAAATCTTCACTATAGTCATGGAAGCTAGGAATAAAGTGAATGTCTATGCAAATAAAACCATCTTGAGCTCGAGTAAATTCAAAAAAAGGACAAGTGTTTTAGGGTTCGAACAAAGCAACCCAAAAAAGTGAGTATACAAACCTGATTTAAGTAATCAAATAACTCGAGATGAAAAATATATAGCTCGAATATAGTGGAATTTAAAATATTAGCTTGAGTAGGGGTAAGAGCAACAACCATCATAAAAGGAGGTACAAGCTCATGGGTTTAAGAAATTTCTAGTCTAATAATAGATATGCAAATAAAATAAAGAAAAAACTATCACATATATGGAACCACACATTTTAATATGGTAGATCATTATTACAGAAACAAAGGCAAGAATAAGAGAAGTTACTATAATAGCATGAGTTCAGACACTGAGATAAGAAGAAGAAACTATATTTTTCCACTGTTGCACAATGCATACCACGGTGTTGCAGAGATAATTGAAATGTAAAATATCTTTCCATGATCGGTTCAAATCTTCAAAACCCTCAAGAAATAATGAGAAATAATCTCAAACTAGAGCTTGAAAGATATTTTCATGGAATTCACAACTTCATAGAAAAGATGAAGTCACAAAAAACATAGTGAATCAAGACCTATTCTTGGAAGGAAGCCACATAGATTAAAATTCAAAGCTTGGATCCGCAATATCAAAAAATAATGGTGGCCATGGATAAAGATCTTACAAGAGCTCAAAAAAGGAGAAAAAATGGTAGATAAAACAAGCTCGAGTTTCAGAATAATGGTGTCATGAAAAACAATTTCCAGGGCTTTGCCCTAAAATCCTCAAAGTATAAATAAATCTAACTAATGGGTTTGAGTTTTTTTACCACAATTCAACCCAATCATAAACATAACCTAACCAGTGAGTTAGGTTTGAATGGATAAGATTTTAGAGTACCAAGATCAAATGGTGTAGATGAGACCTCATAGCTCAACTACCTTGTCAACCAGGTTTAGAGCATCGACGGTCCAAGATCATGCAAGTATCAGAATCGATGGCCCATACCCTTTTCCACTCCCAATGCATAATTAATATTTATCAAGGGTCAGAGATCAATGACACAAATACAGAAGTACAAAAATCAATGATTCAAGCTAAATTTAAAAACTTCCATGTGACCACAACTACGTTAGCTTGCCACCGATGCAATCATGAGGGGTGAGTCATCATAGCAGAGGGGGACAAGGCCCCAATTAAAATATTACATCTACATTTGACCTTGGCTAAAGTCCAAAATCACAATGATATATGCTGCAATAAATCCAAAGGGGCCAAAAAACATTTCTATTGACCATGTTTAGAACCATGTGTAATCAAAATTGGCCAAACATTATCATTTCAATCGACATTAGATAGGGTCTTTAAAAAAGTATATATATGCCATGATTGTTATCAAAGGAAACTAATAGTAATGCATTCCCATGTGCAAATTCAAGGAGACCAAATAATTCAACCAATATCATTGTCTTCAAATATAATGTATGCCAAATTCAAATTCAAAGGAGGGTCATTACCTTAAAAGTTGCAAGATAGCTTAAAAATTCCAAATAAACCTTGTAATACACATGGACAAGTGGTTCCTACAAGAAGATAATGATTGCCTTATTTTTCATAAGGAAGATACCTTGTTCTTTACATGTGTAAAGATGGGCCCCACCAATGGATGAATATTTTCGCCTAGTATTGGAGCTTAAAACATTCTTTTTTATTGTGATATGGAAAAATGCCAACAACAAAGGCATAAATGATTAAAGTGAAGTCCTAATTATCTTATTTTTCACAAACATAGGGATATTATTTTCCTGCACATGCCTACATGTGGTCACCACAGAGAGGGTAAATATTTTTTTAAGGGTTGAAAAGGTAAAAAAAAAAAATTCTTACATAGGTGGAATTTTTGCATGCCTTCACAAAAGGATAGAATAGAGATAAAGGCAAGATACCCTTGCAAGTGGAGAATATGAAAGTACTACATCAATGATTAAGTATGACTATTTAATCAACAACAAGAAGATCAATTTGCATGCACATAGGAGAAGACTTGAACACCAAGCAAGTGGCTAATATTAGCCAAAAATATCCACCTAAATATATTGATTGTATTAAAAATAGATTGGTTAACTACATTTTCACTAGAGTGTATTTTTTTAAACAAGGTTATTGTTATCACCGAATCACAACACCCCTGGATATTGATAAGATTTCTAGTTTGATCACTCTAAGCATCCAGTGTGATTGGATAACATGGGTACTATCTCCAAGTTGTGGGACTTGCTACTTGAGATAGACCTCCAAAGAAAGCTGGTTCTTGCTCCTAAACTACCCGCCACAATCTACTCTAATGCAGGATAAGCTAACTATTCTAATCTAAATTTCCAAGGGACCAGGGAAAGAGAATGCATAAAATGAAAGCCTACACTAAAGTGGTGATACACCAGAAAAGGAGGGTGTGAGAGTAATCTCCAAATGTGTGAAATACAGAGGCAAAGTGCACACTAGAAGAGGTGATGACAGTTCACCATAATCTAGCAAAATGCATTCACAACAATATTCCAAGCACACACAATGATAATGAATCCCTGCAAGAACATAATAAATAGACACAATATTCTTATAGAAAGATCAAAGGGGCAAGAAGAATGCAAGAAAACACAGCAGGGGAAGATACATCCACAAACTGGTATTTTATTGCTTCATGATATGCACAGTTCAATCTATTACAAGATAAGGGCCTGGATCACCATGCAAGGAGTCCACTACAAGGGCCTGCAACACACTGGCTTCACAAAGCAATTTTGGCAGAGCTTTTCTACCCAAAAACTCTCTCTTTTACAATGAGCCCAACACTCCAATTTATAGAAAAAATGAGAAGGAAAAGAGAAGGGAAAATGGAAATCCCGAAATCTGTCCTTCAACCACCTGTAAGAGGCATTAAATTGAGTGAAATGATTTTACATTACTTGCAAAAGGATCCCCATACTGTCCCATGTGCTGCAGCAGAGAAAGAATGATGACCATGCCTCTTAATTGCACTCCCAGCTACCAAATAAAACACTGTTCTGAACCCGGCCACGTTTTCTTAAAAAACTCAATCAATTTCTGATCAAATCCTGAATTTCTTGATTTCTGTGCATCGGGCTCGGAACCACGATTCCAACGGTACCAATTTTGTGCAATTTTGTTGAGAAATGCAAAAGTTATGGCCTTCTGAGTGCGGGCAGCTATTTTGGGTCTGGCAGGCGTTTTCTGTCATTTGACGGGAATGAGCATTGACTGACTGGAGCTGAATATGTTTCTTTTATTTAAATATATCTACCCTCATTAAAATAATAAATGGCATAGAGGACATTGTGCTCATTCCAGAAAGTCCAATTTTGTGAAAATCGGAGCTCGGAGTCAAAAGTTATGGCCGTTTGAAGTTTCACGGACCAAACGTTGACTTTTCTTCTCTGCCTTCGGCCGCTTCGGCTTTTCGCGTCCCACGCGTCCCTTTGTCCCATTTGTCCCAAATGCAGCATGGGACAAATCCTTCCGAACTGCCCGAAATGGGCTTCCATGTCCCGTTTCTGCCGGTGACATGTGGCGTGATCTGATTGGCTTTCGGCTCCTTCGGCTATCCGCGTCCCGCGTGTCCCTTTGTCCCATTTGGGCTTCCGTGACTATTTGTTCTCATTTCGGCCGAACCAGCCAGTTCGCGTACTTGCGGCCCAGATGTCCCATTTGCTTTCGGACCGTTTGACTCATTTTCCCGGCCCGATTCGGCCGGTTCGCGTACTTTTGTCCCGCGCGTCCCGGACTGATTCGGCAGTTAGTCAATTTTCTCATTTCGGCCAGTTCGGCCGGTCCCGCGCGTACTTTGTCCCATTTGTCCCAACTGTTCGCGCTGCCTTGACTCATTTCGCCCGGTTCGGCCGGTTCGCCCTTTTGTCCCAACTGTCCCAACTATGCTGCGAGGACTAGGACTTAGCCATTTTTTATGATTTTTTCTGGCCCGAGCTTGTTTTTTTTGTAATTTTTTACATTTTCTCAGAACTTGCTCTCTTCTTCTTGGACAGGGGAGTTAGAAAAATATGAGGGGACCCTAGAAACATGATTTTTTTCGCCTGGACTCAATCTAATTGCTTGGGACAAAAGAATTTGATGCATGTTATCAAAATTACCTTGAGGGGTGAATTTTGGATAACAATTTTGGCGACTCAGTGGGGTCATCTGCCTGCCAGATGAAGAACGGCCAGCTGCTTGTAGCAATCCATTGGGCATGGAGTCTATTTGATAACCTCTCAGTTGATCTGAAATTTGAAAACCTGCGTTCTTGAGCCATTGAATCATTCGTTGAGCTGGTCTTCTCTATGGCTGCAAATTCTTTTCCAAGGAGCTTGATGAACTGCAAACATGCACATACTAGAAGCAATAGGACATGTGCAGAAGCACTTAGGGAAATAGAAACTACTCTAACGGCAGCACAATGTGCATAAGCACTTAGAGGAATGGAAAATCTAAATTAATATTTACAAGGGTGAGAAGCTTTCTTTCTAGTAGCAACGTTTGAGATAGATCCCATTGACCGGGATCTGCAATTCTTCACCATCCAACTTAGCCAGTCGGAAAGCATTGCTACCTTTGCATTCGATTATTGTGTATGGGCCACTCCAGATGGCATCAAACTTGGAGTGCTTTCCTGGTTTTGCACGATCAACATCCCACTTCAGTACCAAATCTCCAGTTTGTAATATCCTGGCCTTAGCTTTCTTGTCAAAACTCTTTTTGACCAATGCTTTATCCTTTTCTATGGTCTGCATTGCGTGCTCTCTTGTCTCTTCTAATTCCATCAGCTCTGCATACCTGATTTCCATAGGTTCAAACTCAGGCAGCTCCAACTGTTTCATGAGTTCCAGTGCTGGCAACTCAAGTGATATAGGTAGAACTGCTTCTTTCCCGTACACAAGCTTGTATGGAGAGCTTCTTGTAGATCTCTTGGGTGTGATCCTATCAGCCCATAGAGCTGATTTGAGCTTTGCATGCCAAGTTCTTTGATTTTCATCTAGAGTCCTCCTGATTATTCTTAGTAGGTTCTTGTTTGTAGACTCGGCTTGGCCATTACCTTGAGGGTAATAGTTCGATGAAGTGCTGAGATACACACAATTCTTGACAGCCCATTCAGTGATCTTTGTGCCAAGGAATGCCAATGCATTGTCTGATATGATAGTGGCAGGGGCACCAAACCTCGTGACTATCCCTTCATAGAAATCTAAGATATTAGATTCATTTGCCTCCTTGAGTGCCACTGCTTCGGTCCACTTGGTGAAATAATCCGTTGCTGTAAGTATCCACTTGTGGCCCTGACTTGAATTGGGATTAATAACCCCAATGAAGTCCAATCCCCATTGCATGAATGGCTGATTTACTGAAATTGGACGAAGGGGTAGTGTTGCTAACCTTTCTTTCCCCGTGAAGAATGCACATTTTTTGCATTTCTTGACCCATGAGTAGCAATCGTTGAACACAGTGGGCCAATAGTAACCAGCTTTCATGATTTTGAGAGCTGTCACTCGTGGAGCAAAGTGGCCTCCTGCTTCCCCATCATGGAACTCGTGTAAGATCTTCTCAACTTGATATGTTCCAATGCATCTTAATAGAACACCATTGATGTCCTTCTTGAACAAAACTCTGTCAACAAGCACATATGGAATGGCTTGTAATCTGAAGTATCTCCTCTTTGCTTTGCTCACTTCTGGGGGGCACAAGCCTGTTTGGAGGTAATGCACCAAGGTCTTGAGTCCAACATGGGATGGGTGCATCATCAGCTGGTTGTTCTTGATCATTCTGTAGTAGCAAGGACAACATCCTCTTCACTTTTTGACTCGTCTGGTTGTTTGGAAGCGAGCTGCTCACACAAGCCTTTGCCACGAACTAGCTTGGTCACTTTGATTTCAATATCATATTCCATCACCCGAGTGATCCAACCTGCTCTCTTCTCATTTAAATCCTTGTTTAGGAGGAAGTCCTTGACGCCAGCATGAGACACCAGCAGTTGAATCTTATTGTTTGAGACCAAATGTCTGAACTTCTTCAAGCTCCTGATGACAGCAAGGACATGCTTTTCGATGAAAGAATACTTTATTTCGTAATCTTCCAAGGTTTGACTGAAGAATGCTATGGGCTGTTCTGAACCTTCTCTATTCAGCTGTGTCAAGATAGCTGAGATTGTGTCTGATCCTCCAAATGCATACAACATGAAGTCCTTTGAGAAATCTGGGTTGATAAGAGTTGGAGCTTGTGATATTGCATGCTTGATGTTTTCAAAACTCTCTTTGCCTTCTGCTGTCCATTTGAATGCTAGACTCTTCTTCAACATCATAGTTAGAGGCTTCACAAGAGTGGAAAAATTAGGCACAAATCTGCGGACAAAGTTTATCCTTCCTAAGAAGCTTTGGAGAGATTTCTTGTGGTGTGGCAATGGAAGCGTTCGGATGGCTTCAACCCTTTCAGGATCAATTGTTAGCCCTTCCCTAGAGACAATGTGGCCCAACAGTTTGCCTTCGTGTGCCAAGAATACACACTTCTTTGGATTCAATGACACTCCGAACCTTCTACACCTCTGAAACACTTGTCTGAGGTGAAAGAGATGGTCTGCTGCATTCTTTGAGAAGACAGTGATATCATCTAGGTATACCAGCACTATCTTGTTGATTAAGCCTTTGAACGCCATATCCATAGCTCGCTGAAATGTTGCTCCGGCATTTGACAGTCCAAATGGCATCTTCTTGTAAGCATATGTGCCCCATTTTGTAGTGAAGGCCATCTTGAATTGATCTTCTTCTTTCACCATTATCTGATTATAGCCTGAATATCCATCTAGCAATGAAAACCTTTCTGAACCAGCTACAACCTGCAATATTTGTTCCATTGATGGAAGCGGATAATGATCTTTGAGTGATGCTCTATTTAGATCGCGAAAGTCCACACACAATCTTATTTCTCCATTTCTCTTTCTTACCGGCACCAAGTTTGCAACCCAACTTGAGTGTTTGATGGGAAAGATGATACTAGCCTCAATGAGCTTGCTTAACTCTTTTCTCATGAGAGGTTCGATATGAGGATTTACTGGCCTTTGCTTTTGCCTGACAGGCTTGGATTCCGGATCCAACTCAATAGTATGTTGTGCCAACTTTGGGTTGAAACCTCTTAAATCTTTGTAAGTCCAAGCAAAAACATCTGGGAACTCTTGACAAAGCTGAACAAAATCAGATTTCTCTTGTGAGGTACTTACTTTGCCAATTTGCAATGTCTTGCCTTCTTCCACTAAAATAGGCTCTGAATCTTCACCCTTTACTTGAATGTTCACTTTCTCCTTCCGGAACTGATCATTCGGGTTGAAGATTGACTCCAAGGTTATGAGGCCTTTTGGTAATTTGTTAGTCCTAAGCTGCACCACTTGGTCGCCATACTGCTGCTCCAGCTTGTCTTGATTTCTCATGGAGAACTTAGCTTCTTCTTGTAGGAAATTAACAATCTGCTGATCATTCTCGAAGACTTGCCAACTTGTGTTGTTATCTGGAACAGCTGGTCTCACAACCACTTTGATATGAGGCTGAGTTTTCTCACTTTTGATACTTTCTACAACATCAAACGCAGCCCCAATTGCTGCCAGTCTGTCAGCGGCTTCATTCTTTTTTCTTGGGATGGAAATGATGCTAAAAGCTTCAAAATCTTCAATAAGATCCCATACCCGATTTTTGTAGTTCTTCAACAGATCATTTTTGGCAGCATTTTTTCCTTTGACTTGGTTTACGATCAGCTCACTATCACCAAATACTTGTAAATTCCTGATGCCTTTCTTCCTTGCCCAGTGCAGTCCATGAATTAAGGCTTCATACTCAGCTGTGTTGTTTGAACAGGAAAACTGGAAATGGAAGGCTGAGTAATACCTTATACCTTGTGGTGAAATGAGCATAGCTCCTCCTCCTGCACCTTGTCTACTCCTTGACCCATCAAAGAACAATTGCCATACTTCATTCTTGTCTTTATGATCTGGCTTGGTGATGCTGGGGAGAGGTTGATTCTCTTCATGTAAACAATAGACTCCTAGCTCAGATTCTTCTATTTCTTGATAAGGATCAAAAGCATGCACCTTGCTTGCCCATTCATCAAGAGTCAAATCTGGGATGCTTCCAACCTTGGTGTCAGCTTCATCAGTGCTTGGATAATCTTCTTGATCAAACGCTGAACAGTTGGTATTGATTTGGCTTGGAGTGTAAGGCTCAATGTGAAAGTTTGCAATAGGTTCAGACCTGATTGTGGCTTTGGTTCCATATCTTGTTCTGAACAACATGTGTGACCAATCCGCCGAAAGATAGCCTCCAATTTTAGCAGTGAAGTCTCTTGACAAGCACAATGCAAAGAGTGGTGGCAGGTCTATGACTGACACATCTTGTAACACTATTACGTTGGGACATGCGTGCAGTGTGAGGCTCAAACCTTTGATTACTCCAACCATTGTCACTGCTGTCCCATCTAATTGCACTACTCCTTTGGATATGGTTTCATATTGGAGTCCTAGCTGATCAGCTATTTGTTTTGGCATGACTGAGCTGCTTGCTCCCGAATCGATCATGCAATTATGTACCAACTTATCTCCTATGATCAATGAAACATAAAATGGAGGGGGCTTCAACATTTTACCTTGCTGTCCTCCATGATTTCCTTCAGGCTGGGCAGAATTTGTGAGTACCTTCTCTTGCATTTGGACCTGTTGATTAGAAGTTGACCAGTCCTTCATGGCAGCTTGTAGCAAATCTCTCTGTCCTGGGATAGATAGTGATTCCCACATTGATATGTTTACATTTTTCTTCCTCATCTGATCAATGATGTTGAATGGAGATGAAGTATCCCTCTGCTGTCCCTTGGCCTGCACATTCATTCCTTGCAAATGAGCGGCAACAGCTGGCATCTGAGTTGGTTTAGGAGCTGGTTTGGATGCTCCTTGTATGTTTGGAACTACAGTTTGCTTGCCAGCGGCTTGTGGAGTGGTAGAAGGTTGTGGATTACTCGAAGCCAATGGCTGTTCTTCACCCAAATTTCTCCTCTTTGACCTTGTGTTGGCTGCAACACTTTGAGAGGGTATTTGATTCATACCACAGAAATCTTCAGCCTGCCAATTGACAAGAGTAGTTTCGTTCAGAGATGTTCCTTGCTGAGGTGCCCCTTGCTGCTGGTCTTCTTCGTGGCTGGACTCTTGCGACCCACCAATGGTTTGCACCATCAGAGCCTGATTTAATGCACCGTTAAAGCACATTGATTGGTTATGTGGCTGACTGCACGAGGAAACACCAATCATATTCTTGGGCCATGTTATTTTGGACTGGCACCAAAGCTCTGGATGCAGATGTAACATTGGGGTTATAGGGCTGAAATGGTCTATTAGTAGGAGGCCTTGCTTGATTCTGATTTGCAGCTTGATTGGGTGGTCTTTGAGGTTGATATGGTTGCCTGTTAGGCTGAGCTTGAGGCTGATACGGTCTAGCACTTTGAGCTTGCTGTCTTTTGATAGTAACCAGCTCATTTCCCAAATTTTGCAATTGTTTCATGACCTCTTGGAGTTCGTTTGAAGCACTAGAGGATGAAGTAGAAGCTTCATTTGAACTTTGATTTCTAGGGGTGGGAATAGGAGCCAAGACAGGTGCTTGACTAGTACTTGGGCTCTCTAAACTTGGATATAATGGCATTGGGAGGCCTAGGAGCTAGTTTACCAGCTTGAATAAGACAGTTTTCAGCTCTAATGGCAATGCTATAAGCAGCAGGTAAGGTTGTGCCTCCCATAGATTGAATTAACATAGAAATATCAGAATTCAAAGCTTTAAGATAGTATAGAAAAGCACCTTCTGCTGTTGGCCTGACTGCCACTGGAATCCTATCCCAAGACCTTTGAAATCTGAAGTTGAAGTCAGTCAGCTGCTCGTTGGGGGCTCTCTTGATAGTTGTCAATTGTTCTAGTAGAGACAAATTGTCTCCCTTTTCTCCAAACTGCTCATGGAGAACTATGCATAACTGATTCCAATTTGTGATAGAACCAGCTTCAAGGCTCCTGAACCATTGCAATGCCTTCCCTTTGAATGATGATGCCAGTAGTTTGACAGCCACATCCATTTCATTTATCTCATGGATTGCACAGACGTTAGCAATGTCTTTGACATGATCACCAGGAGTGGTATGATTTTCTCCAGTGAAAAATGGAATGTTCTTCAATGCTGCAATTGGAACTGGATTCTGTGCATTGAGGGCAAGTGGGCTGCTGCCAGTGAAATTGACAAAGGGATTTAGTGGTTGTGCCATTCTGATTGGCCTAAGAACCCTTGTTGATGCGAGAAAAGGTCTACCAGGTGGAGGTGTAGACAAAGTTCTGTTAGGTGGAGACGCAGATCTTTGAGCTCTTCTTCCCCTTCTTTCTCTGCCTGGAGATAGATGCAGATAAACAAACAATCCTTCCTCCCTAGTTCTTGACCTGGTCTGTATTCTTCTCATAAAATTTTCAGGCTTGGACTGCAGAAACCAGTGGATTATGCCTCTTTTGGAGTCGCCAGATGTGTAATTTTAAAGCTCCTTCAAAGCTGGAACTTACAACAAATGCACATCAATCTTGTTGCAATGAAAGTGAAGACCTCTAAGGTCCCACCGGGCGTGCCAGAACTGTTATCACCGAATCACAACACCCCTGGATATTGATCAGAGCTTCATATACTTGAACTCACAGTGTGATTGGATAACATGGGTACTATCTCCAAGTTGTGGGACTTGCTACTTGAGATAGACCTCCAGAGAAAGCTGGTTCTTGCTCCTAAACTACCTGCCACAATCTACTCTAATGCAGGATAAGCTAACTGTTCTAATCTAAATTTCCAAGGGACCAGGGAAAGAGAATGCATAAAAATGAAATCCTACACTAAAGCGGTGATACACCAGAAAAGGAGGATGTGAGAGTAGTCTCCAAATGTGTGAAATACAGAGGCAAAGTGCACACTAGAAGAGGTGATGACAGTTCTCCATAATCTAGCAAAATGCATTCACAACAATATTCCAAGCACACACAATGATAATGCATTCCTGCAAGAACATAATAATAGACACAATATTCTTGTAGAAAGATAAAAGGGGCAAGAAGAATGCAAGAAAACACAGCAGGGGAAGATACATCCACAAACTTGTATTTTATTGCTTCCTGGTATGCAAAGTTCAGTCTATTACAAGATAAGGGCCTGGATCACCATGCAAGGAGTCCACTACAAGGGCCTGCAACACACTGGCTTCACAAAGCAATTTTGGCAGAGCTTTGCTACCCAAAAACTCTCCTCCTTTACAATGAGCCCAACACTCCAATTTATAGAAAAAATGAGAAGGAGAAGAGAAGGGAAAATGGAAATCCCGAAATCTGTCCTTCAACCACCTATAAGAGGCATTAAATTGAGTGAAATGATTGATACATTACTTGCAAAAGGCTCCCCATACTGTCCCATGTGCTGCAGCAGAGAAAGAATGATGACCATGCCTCTTAATTGCACTCCCAGCTACCAAATAAAACACTGTTCTGAACCCGGCCACGTTTTCTTAAAAAACTCAATCAATTTCTAATCAAATCTAGAATTTCTTGATTGCTGTGCATTGGGCTCGGAACCACGATTCCAACGGTACCAATTTTGTGTGATTTCGTTGAGAAATGCAAAAGTTATGGCCTTCTGAGTGCGGGCAGCTATTTTGGGTCTGGCAGGCGTTTTCTGTCATTTGACGGGAATGAGCATTGACTGACTGGAGCCGAATATGTTTCTTTTATTTAAATATATCTACCCTCATTAAAATTAATAAATCTATTTTTTGTGGCATAGAGGACGTCGTGCTCGTTCCAGAAAGTCCAATTTTGTGAAAATCGGAGCTCGGAGTCAAAAGTTATGGCCGTTTGAAGTTTCCGGACCAAATGTTGACTTTTCTACCTCTGTCTTCGGCCGCTTCGGCTTTTCGCGTCCCACGCGTCCCTTTGTCCCATTTGTCCCAAATGCTGCGTGGGACAAATCCTTCTGAACCGCCCGAAATGGGCTTCCATGTCCCTTTTCTGCCGGTGACACGTGGCGTGATCTGATTGGCTTTCGGCTCCTTCGGCTATCCGCGTCCCGCGCGTCCCTTTGTCCCATTTGACCCAGTGATTGAAGTTCCCATTTCGGCCGAACCAGCCGGTTCGCGTACTCATGGCCCAGATGTCCCATTTTCTTTTGGACCGTCTTGACTCATTTCGGCCGATCCAGCCGGTTCGCGTACTTTTGTCCCGCACGTCCCGGACTTTAAGTTCTCATTTCGGCCGATCCGGCCGGTTCGCGTACTTCACGTACTTTCATGGCCCCTGTTCCGCGCTCCCTTGACCCATTTCGCTTCCCAAATGGTTCGGACGTCCCAAACTGTTTCGGGCTGGTGACTCATTTCAGCCGGTTTGGCCGCCTCCAGATGTCCCAACTGTCCCGACTATTGCAAGGACTAGGACTTAGCCATTTTTTATGATTTTTTCTGGCCCGAGCTTGTTTTCTGCAAATTTTTTCACATTTTCTCAGAACTTGCTCTCTTCTTCTTGGACATGGGAGTTAGAAAAAATATGAGGGGACCCTAGAAATATGACTTTTCACCTAGACTCAATATAATTGCTTGGGACAAAAGAATTTGATGCATGTTACTCCTTATTATTCCTTTAGGGGTGAATATTGAAAGAGAATGAGTTTTTAATGCATTACAATGTACATCAGAAAGTTCAACCTCTTTATTCCTCTGTTTATGCAAGGTAAAAGGGTAAGAACCTTGATCCCTTCCCTATAGACATGAGTATATAGTGAAATCTAGTAAAAGAATGTTTCCATGGCATTCTCCCATTATTGCTATATATTGTGTGCACTAGCAAGGCATAAAGGGGGACTTTTCGGATATAGGAGTGTTTAATAACTCTTTGCTTGGATGTCCATTGAATGAGAACCAGCTGATTTCCATTCTAATTATAATTGCAATGGTGTCTATCTCTATTCATGAATTCTTGTTAATGTTAATCCCATATGAGAACTAATCATTTTCTCGTTGCAATACATGACTGGTAACTTATTGCATATTATTCGTGTGCATAAATATAAAGTTTGTGATAATGAAGAACTACCTATTCTAAAATAAAGTAAATTTTCTCTATTTTTCCTAATATATGATTCGAATATAAGAATATGCAATTTCCCATTTAATTTTTTTAAATTTAATCTATATTCTTCTACAAAAACTCATATAAGAGACTGGACATTTACCAATTCAAGATAAAAATGTTTGTATGTATGAGAATGGGCATATGCCCATTCTAATCTTTGCAATAAAAGCAATATTGAACTTGATCATTACTAATGGGAAAAGTAATAAGATATATCAGAGTGAAAAGAAATGGTCAATCTAATACACGAATTATTTAACTTAACAATAGGTATAAAAACTATAACTGAAGGCTGTGAGAATGGGAAACTATGGACATTTTATAAATGAATTAAATCTTGGAACCACCATTATTATCTCTCAACATGACTGCACTATCCGATGAGATTGGGAAGTTGTTCACCTTCAATACATGAGATTGATTTCCTAATCATTGTTAATACCTATGATACACTCATGTGATTATGGGGAACTGCCCATTCAAAAACAAAGTAAATCGGGAACTATTTTTATTATATGATTCCTCATATGATCACACTGGGTATAATTTCCAATCTTCTAAAAAAAATTAAATCCTTATCTATATCACAATTTCATATATGATTCATATATAACAATGGGCATCCTTCCCATTCAATTCTCAAGAACATAAATTCATTGTTATGTCTGTATAAGGGCATAAGCTCCTTTTAAACATTCTAATACAAACGATACTAAACTTAAACATTTTAATACCTCTATAGGTATGGATATATGACCATTGAATGGAAGATAAAAAATATTGTTTATATGAGAATTAACGTATGCAATTATTCTCCATCATTGTAATACAAATTTCAATATTGAACTTAATATATTTTCAATCGACCACTCCTATGAATGGATGTGAGAATGGCTAACTAACTATACCATTACTAAAAACTAAGATAGATTTTATCTTTGTTCTTCTTTTATGCATTCCAATACATTAGACATGGGAATTTTCTCATTACGATATCATCATATGAAATGTAATCATCTGTAATGTGTCTATATATATATATATATATAAGTTCAATATTTCTTAGCTTGGCAGTGAGCTTTCCCACCTAACTCGGCAGGTCAACACATTCAAGATAAAGATGTTTGTATGCATGAGAATGGGCATATCCCCATTCTAATCTTTGAAATACAAGCAATATTGAACTTGATCATTACTAATGGAAAAAGTAATAAAATGCTAAGAGTCTACACCAGCTAATCTTGGTCTCATCTAATACAAGAATTACCTCTGTAACTTAATCAACCTTAATCGTCTCTTATGAAGGATCGTGAGAATGCAGGTCCACATTGACATTTAAAATGAATTCAGAGACATTTATCTATATTCTTATATCCTTTATGACTCTTGTATGGGATTGGGAAGTTGTTCATTTGATACAAGATTGAACGCTAATCATTTAATACCTATGAAGGATGTGATTTTGGGGATAGCTACCCATTCAAAAACAAATGGTAATTTTGATCTACCTTTTATTATATGATTCACTACTATGATAATGAGAAACTGTCCATTCTAGCAAATCCAGGGGCAAATTTTATCTCATACCCTGTCATATATGAGGTCATATACGATCAATGACCAATCTGCATCATTTACATATCACAGAAATAAATTTCTTATTTGTCTGTACTACAGGGCATATTTGTATCCTTCCAAATATATAAATGAATAAGAAAATATTCTAATACAAATGAATGACTAAACTTAAACATCTGATAATACCTCTATAGGTATATATATCTGACCATTGGGGGCAGGTGCCTAGATAAAAAATCCTCTGTTTGTATGGCTCACCTTGGCATATGTCAATTCTAATCATTGTAATACAAGCAATATTGAACTTAATTTTTTTAATAACTCTATGAAGGATGTGAGAATGGTCAACTGTCCATTATTAACCTATATCATACCTATGGCCGGATCAACCTCATCAGGTCCTAGGGGCACTAGTTGTGGTCTTGTAGGGCCTAATCTTGAACTTGGTTATCGCGCCACCTTAGTCAATAGACACCATATATAATTATTTTAATGTCATATCCCATGACAATGATTACAGTTCTAGATATTACTCTAGCTCGGCAGTAAAGCTTATCCCGCCCATGCTTGGCAGGTCAATCACATTCAAGATAAAAATGGTGCGGCGTATGTCACTGAGAACTGGGCATATGCCATCATTCTACCATCCTTTGAAATAGTAAGCAATATTGAACTTGATCATTAGTAATGGCCCCAAAGTTAATAAGATATAAGAGTCAAACAATAAATGGTCATATCTAATACTTCAAATTATTTATACCCACCCACCTCACCCCAAATATCTCTGGTTAAGCCCAATCGGCGTGTGGCCTACTAAGCGGCCTTAGTATATCTATATTCTTATGAACCTATACATCTAACAATGTAATAGCTCCTAACCCACCTTCGTGATCCTCATAAGTAGATATATATAATTACCTATATAAATGGGCTAACACAAATCATACCCATGTATATTTAGTAACGTGCTCCTCTATACTACGATAAATATCACACATCTTATACAAAATCCCAACTCTTGTGCCCTCCACATCCACTGAATAAGCTAATATGACTGCAATAAAATTCCACAATTATGGAACCCTAGATCTCACAATCACATCCATGGTAATATATGTATTAGATTTTACTCAAGACCATAAAAATTATCGTCATGCTTCACTCATTTGACTATAGGCATCCAATTAGGCCATGGTCAATAATCTATCTCCAACAATAGGTAACTGAAGTATCTTATATACATCCTCCAATATCACTGTCATCTTTCCTATTGAAAACTAGAATGTACAAGTATTCACACACCATATCTCAAACAAATTACTTGATAAAGGCATATTATAAGGTATCTCCCCCGATCTCATAATGTGGCATGGGCCGACACGTTCCAATATCTCTCAGTCATCATATTTCAACCCCAAACCAAATAATGTACTCTAGTGAGGGCCCACTCAAACCTCCCTGGAGTGTATATCTCTATTCCCAAAGAAATAAAGAAACAAAAACCACAATATTAGAATGCAATACATACTACGAACAACATCAAATTAATAAAAAGCATGCATTTCAGCAAACAATTCCAAAACCCTGCCCCCAGACACTAGGATCCAGACATAAGTCACTAGTGCCTAAAAGCAGGTTATTAACACCACGAAGCGGGTGCTAGTTTCCTAAAAGACACAAACACCATGTCTGCTTCCATTTTGGTTAGAAATGACTAATTCTACAAAAAATTCAAATTTTGAAATTTTTTGTAAAAACAAGCATATTTGACATTTTTTTCCAAATTTGGTAACACATACAAGCTCCTCAGTATTCTATGTAGCTATAGCCACTTCCACCCTCTCAAATCTCATCTAACTATATTCTCTAACTCGTGGCATTCTCACGGCTCATATCTCCAAACCAATCTCGGTATAAATGAAATTATTGTTCACTGAATCCATATTACTATGTATAGTAATTCAAATTTACCCTATACAATAGTTACCACTTGTATCGACTCTTATAACTAATACACGACACAAGGTTTAGCCCATATCTTAATCCTCATTACTCTGGTTTACTCCCTATTTGATTCATCCTCAAGTATTATACTATACAATTTTCACCATTCTTTTTTCAAATATGGCACATGAACTAATCAATACATATGCATTATTTTTCAATACTACTATCTCTCATTTATTATTACAACTTTTTATAGCCTTTTTTTGTCTCATTCATCATTTCTCCACCCTTCTCCTTTTCACCAAAAGGGGGGAGTACAATCAGGATCATCTTAATTAAGTCCTCTCAATATACAACACAATTAATGGACACTCCTAATACCTTAATATCAAATTTTTATTTGATTTCATTCAAACATGGTTACAATCATTCTATATGACATTCAATACTTTCTCCTATTTTGAAATCCATTTTTCCCCAAATGACCTAATGTTAGGGAAAATAAAAAACCTCTAAGTGAGTAATCTACGAAACCCATATTATTCAATCAACTACAATAATTCAAATCAATCCATCAATACAATAAGCATAGTTATTATCACTCCCAAATGACCTAACTTTGGAGCCACATTACATCACCATCACTTTCAGATGACTAAAATTGGAAGCCATTTAACACTATTCAAATAATAGCACCCATTACTATAAGAGTGGTGGAAATGATACTTCATCACATTTCCTATATCACTCGTATGTGGGTTCTTTAATAAAAAATAAAAAATTTACAATTAGAACTAAACAAGTAACAAATTCGGTATTTACCCATCTGCAATGGTTGGACCTTTTAGGGAATTATCAGGGACGAAGATAAAAACCACACCTTTCTCCCCAACACTCTTCCTCTGGTGGCAAGATGCCTAAATCCTCCAATTTTCAACAAATCAGGTTAGGAATTGATAAATCCATACCCCCTCTATCACCTGTGAAAAATAATCTAACATCTCCGACGACTTCACAACTATTTCTCCAATTTACTCCTTATGATAGGTTGTTATATCCTCTTACACCATGTGGTTTAAAATGTTAATATATGGTTTTCCATGCTACAAGCTCCTATATTCTGTGTGCATTCTGCAATATTACATCTCTAGACTCTATACAATTATGTTGCTTACCTCATTTACACTACTTGAATTTCATTCAAATAACATAAAGTGGGGTTAAAAGTAGATACAAAATCACGCACATATTACTATTTTACTATACCTTTTGTATGTTGTTATATGCACGAATCTTAAGTAAGGAAAGTATTCACTAGTGACACTATCTCTTATCTATCTATGTCTTTGATTAATTTTTACAGTAAATCTCTTCTACATATGAAATTTCGGTATCCACTTCTAGTTAGGTCACAAGGATCCATTTCTATCTGTCTTTTCATATTTTCCATTTTTTCTCCAAGGAAACTACTGCTCACCTTGGACACTAGCACCCTAGCGCTTGTTTATTTTCTAGGTTCTTCTATCTTTTTTATTATTTTTACACATTGTGACATTTAGGGTTGACCTTTTAACCTTTCTATTCCTTATCTCATGTTCATAGTTAGCATTTTGTGTCACTAGTGTTGAAATCCAAAAAAGGGACTCATATACATACATAACATAAAAACTATTATTCTTGATAGAAATTCAAAGGGGCTATCACATCTACATACTATCACTACTATCAAAAGTGACTACATTTTGGGTTGCATAAAATGCATAGAAGGGGGGAGTTTTGAATTGCATACCACACATTTACATTAAAGTTATCTATAGCCCTCTATCTTGGCATCATTGGTGCGAAGGAAAATCTAAGGACACTATTTCCCAAACAAACACATAGAACTAAATGAAGTCTAAAATGTAGTGAAGAGCTTGGTACTAAGTTTACTACTCAGGTGACCTTTAAGATCAATCCAAATTCACATATTGCATGTTATATTTAGATCTAATTTTTTTTGAGTTTGTAAAAATAGCTATGGTTTGTTTTTGAAGTTGCAAGTATGATATAAACATTAAATAGAAAATTCAGAGAAACAAATCATATATTGGAGCAAAGACCCTCAAACCCCGAAAATGAATGGATCCTAAATATTAACAAAGACACTAGCACCTAGAATGGACACTAGCGCCTGGGCACTCCTGTTCTCTTGTGGAAAATTTTGTCCCACACAATACAGAGTCTCAAAAATATTTTCCAGCCACTATGACATCATTTCAAGCTAGACCCAATAGATACATAGTCAGGACTACCACTAGCTTACATAGAAATCAACTAAGTCCTCTATCTCTCTCATTTGCATAAGGTTTTACATTGTTTGAGTACTTAGAACTTGCATATTTTGGCATATTATCATTTGTATATCACTTTTACATTAGTTACTTTGAAATTAGATTTAATTCAATTTATATCAAATCAAGACCTTAGATCATATACAAATTTAATTTGACTAATGTTGTTTTCCTAGAACTTAGATGACATGAAATTTTTTAGCTTCTTTTGTTACACCATAACACAAACTATTCTTTAAGGAATCCTTATCATGCATAACTTTGTGGAAGAGATCAATGCTAGTAGTGGCACCTTATAAAGGGGTATGTCATCGAATAGTGAAAAAATAGATGGCCAAAGGCCTAATAATTCACATGTAAAATTATATTTATTATGAACCCCAAATCATGTATTTGTTAAAAAAATTCTTAGACAAGATTTCCATTAGAGAACATAAACCACAAAGATACATTGTAAACAAAGGATTTAGAAGAGATATACACAATATAATTTAATTTAAATGATTTTATTTCAAAATACCCAATCCTTAATAGAATATGTTGATTTGTGAGCATGTAAAAGTTAGTTATGATGATATTTAGACATATTTGCACGTAAAACGTATTTGGTGGATGTGTTGGACGTGTTCTTTGTTCATGAATTACTCAATCATTTGATTGTAAAGTCTAATCTTAATTTGGTTGGGAGCTATAATGACCTCAATGAAGGTTAGTCTGCTTACAAGTATGATAATCATAGAGGCATAAAATCATGCATTATCACTTTTACCATTTTCATTTTATTTATGCTCAATGGCATTATAGAATTATACAATGACAACTTGTTAGTTATACTAAGAGCACAATGATGTGGATGGCTGAATGTTTGTAATCTAGATATTTTTGATAAGATTTTTGTAATTTAGAAGTAATTAGTAAGGCCACACATTAAAAATAATATGCATCACCTATGTTAATGTCTTTAATACATGTTTGAATGAGCTTGGTTTAAAATGGCATATTTGATGATGCAAGATTTGAGAATTTGTACCCTACATTATATTTATAATGAAGGCTCTCACACATGGAACATAGTGCACACAATACGAGTGGAGTCAATCGGAGTCCAACATATGAATTTAGGGGAGATAGTTATCCCAGTGAAAATCCCCCCAAAACTCAAATCACTCTACCATGTTTCAAACACAAGCCACTCAACAAAACCCTAAATAGAATATACCAATATTTGAATATCTAAACATGATATCAAGTCACTAAAATAATTGATCAAATGAATATTATTGATATCAATTTAATATATGTATCAACACACCAAATATAAACAAACACTCAAATAATATGCTAAGAAAATATTGATGATACATCGTCTTAATTTTTTAGAATATAATTAGGATAATAGGGATGTTTTTTTTTATCTCTTTTAGATATAGAAGAATACAATAGGATTTGAGACTAATTTTTAGGATATTAGTAGGATTCTCTGACTATAGATACACATAGATCCTGGATGATGTTTAAGCTTTTCTACTCTTGAATTTACCTCAGCATCTAATGGGATTTGTGAAACATCAATAACAAGAAGACTAGATTCATATTTTGTGGCTTCAATCATATTTTGAACTCAACAATGTTTCTTTTATATATATGAAAAAAAGTATGTATGATTCCCTTCTTAAATAAACCTGTGTAAAATGATATATAATATTAAACCAAATTGAAACATGAATAAGAGAAAAGATAAAAGACTACTACTATTTATTTGTGAATCCATTTTTACTATTATGAAAATACATAACAGTCATGAATACAAGAAAAAATCAATTTCCAACTGAAAGACAATTTTAATTGAATCATATGTTATATTTACTTAAATTAATATCTAATGAACGATTCATTTTATGTTTGGTGAGTGGTGGTTGGGGAGTTCTTGTTCCATACACAGTGGAAAAATGTGGTGGTGAAAGGTGTGGTAATTTTTTTGTGATGCGAAGGGGGGGATTATGGCCTTGCATTAATTGATCAGATTGTTGGTTATGTTAAACAATGCGGTGAAGTAGTAAATCATGACTAGTTAGCACAAAGGATTAAATGTGAGGATTCTGATGGAATTTTTCCCACAATCCAATACATGTTGGTTCACTCAATGCAAGACATGACCTTTTGGGTTCAATTTGAAGTTTTAGGGTACATATGTAAGTAGAGGTTTATGGAGTCACATAATCTTGCACATTAGATATTACTTAGCCCAATTTCATACTACTATTTGGAAGGTTATTGAGTGACTAAAGTATTAATTAATCCCACCCGTTTGGCCACATTATTTTACTTTTATTTCTTCATTCCCACATATTTAATTATGCATGCCCAGTTTGTTTCATTGTTATTTTCCATTTTAGCCTAAACTAGGGTGCCCTGGTCCCACTAGGGGATCCCCGGTACATTTTAAGATATCCCTCCACCTTTTGGGATCTTTGTGATCATTTTTCATACTTATATTTTTCCTAGTTAGCCTTGTCTGGGTTAATAACGAAATTAAAGCCTAATAACCCTATAAATATAAAGTTATGAGACCATAATGAGTGTCTTAATGTCACACACTACTATCACTCCATGTAGATTTGCATCAATTAGTGCCATGCATCAAGGCTAGAGATATGTATCACACATCATAACATAGGGGGAGGGATTCTATTCTATTCCATGCACATATACTATTACATTTTTCTATAGCTATTATTACTCGTTACTTCACAAAGTATGACTATAACGAGAGCACTTAGGGCATGACATGCACACATGCACCATAAATACATCCAAGTACAAAATGTAGTAAATTTCTTAGTGATAAGTCCACTAGTTTGGTGGCTGAGATCATTCTGAACCATTCATTATGTATATTTTATTTTTCTTAGGGTTTGATACTTCTTCTTCTCTTCCAGGTCATCACTTTACTATCTAGGACATTCGTCGCAGCTCAAAATATTCATTGTGATAGACAAAGATGGTTTTGACCTACCTTACAACCATGTCAAAACTAGTCCTTGAGCATTTGCAAAGACTAGGGCACCTATTTCCTAGACTTGGGCACCCTGGGGAACCCAAGTAACCTTCCACGTGCATCAATCTGTCCAGATTACTAAGATTTATCCTTCGCAGATCCTGTGAGTGATCATCCTTGCTTGTAAAATCCACAATCAAACCTGTGACAACTTGCGACATTTTCTAGGCTACAACTAAGTCCTCTTCTTTTAATTCTTTACATAATTAGGGTTTATTTTCATTTAGTATCATTATTTAGAGTTAATTCATACTATCTTATTGCATTTATACACTATTTTATTACTCCTAATTACATTAACTAGGGATGTTATTCCGTTGCATTTAGTCAGTTTTAGTTAATCATTTTGGTGAACCCAGTTCATTAATAATTTTTCTCTTTCTTCGCTTCCCTCTTTATGATCGTTACCTATAGCAATCATTTTGGAACCCTCTAATACTACAAACTACCTCTAGTTTCCAATCATTCTTTTTTATCAATGGCTGATTTCACCACCCATATGGTTGAAAACCCTTTATATAATTCCAACTGTGTTCCCCTCCATGATATCAAAACTTCTCATAGTGAAAAATCTTTTGATAAGGACACCAATGTTGACCATGAGTAACTTAATGTCATCATTGATTTTCACCAAGCTTTGTGTGAAAACCCAACTCATCTTCCACATGTCTTACACACTTTAATTTCTACTTAGTGAGCTCCACATGTGCTTGCATATATTGTAATTTCTTTAGCTTAGATGGTCTCTACTCCACCTATTTATGCTTTTTCTCTTATTCATACAATCATCATCCCTGTAACTACCCCTGGTGCACATAATGTGAAGTTTAGTTCCTCTTCACATACTCATGAAATAAAATCTTTATATAAGAATTTACAGCATAAAATTCACCAACTCCAAGTTGCTACTTCTCAGGGATTTCCATCTTTAGATTTCACTGCACTATTACATACCCCTTTTGCACCAACTATTTCTGCATATGCCTTTCCACCAAACTTTGTTTCCCCTAAGTTACCCACCTTTAAAGGCCACGGTGATCCACAAGAGAATCTCCCCCCTTTCCATGTAGCAGGTCTAGATTACATGAATGATCATGCTATTCTCACTAAGTTTTTTCCTCACAGTTTATAAGACTATGTAATGTGCGGGTTTTATGACCTACAAATTCATTCAATGGTCTCTTTCACTCACCTATCCGATGCCTTTCTTACCCATTTTATATAAATATTGGATATAATATTTCATATGCTCAGAAAGCACAACGTAAACAAGGACCCAATGAACATTTATCCAATCATGTCTAGTATTTCAAACATAACTTAGCTAAGATAACTAATCCCCTTGCAGATTCTGAGATCGAAGATATTTTTATCCATAGTATCTTGCCACCACTCCAAGAAAATGTTCTCTTTGATAATTTTTTTTCTTTGACCAACATTGTCACACCATCAAGCTTCACAAGAATAAGCTTCTTGCCCTACGAAAGCTTCAATATCAAGATCAAACTTCGTTTTTGACTCATAATCAAAATAGACCATCATCTAAGACCTTTACCTCAAAACCTATGGCCATACCATTTCTTGTTAACACTGTATTTACTCCTTAGGAGCTTTGAAATCAACCATACGAGGTCACTATTTCTAAGTTTAGTAGATTATCGAGTGTTTTGCTAACACAACTCATCAACAATAATCTTATCACCTTACCATCGCCTACACAACTTGATCCATCTCGACCCAAAGAGTGTAACTTTGGTGAAAGTTATTATTGTGATTATCACCAATGTATCAGAAATTCCATTGATCATTGTTTTTATTATGACACCTTAATTAGGACTTGCATGATAATAGCCAAATTGAACATCCTAAATCTACAACATCTAAACATTCTAATGAAAATCATACACTGATAATTTTTAACAACCCATTACCTAAACATGACACAATATCGATCAAATCCTCCACTAATTATGCTGCACCTTGTCCATCACGGGCTCTCAACATCCTCATTTCTAATGCTAACACATTACCACAAGTTATTTTTTTTCTCAAACTGATCACTATGCTAAATTCACATTTGATCACTTACATATTTAGGCCTCTCTTGGATCAATTTGTATTCACGACACAAAATTTGATCACTCTTCTCCCATTAGTGGGTGTTCTCTATCCCTGTTATGCACTATCAAATTTCCTCCCTCACAAAAACACTACCCATTTAATAGACATTATGGTTTCTTCAAGTTACATGTCACCATATGTCCTCTCATTCCTTTTGTCCCTTTCCTCATTCATCGTACTATCGAGTGATGTGACATACTTCTTGCACTTAATTGGATTCATCACTCCTAAGCTATTATTTTCATGACTCACTTACTCCTTTAAGATAATTGATAACAATCAAGTTATTTCTATTAATGGTATTCCTCCTACCCCACTATTGGTATCTCCTCATATAGTTTCTTGCGTATCATCCACCCCTTATAACATGTTACATTATACATTGTTAAAAGAAGAATCTAATCCTAATTCATGTACTCAAATGACACATACACAACCAAATAATTTTGCTAATCATACACATTGGCATCAACCTATTCCCATGGAAACCACCGCTTGTTAGCATCGTTCACCACCTAGATTTATTCAGCATAACTCTTCATCTCCCTCACATACCACATCATGTCGATCACCATCACCCACACAATTTTATAACATGTGTTATTATTACGCTCATCCCTCACATGCATATATACTTCCTTCAGCAGAACAACAAATATCTCACATACCATCACTTTTTCGGTCATGGTTATACACATTACTCCTCACCACCTATTGTTGAATGAACTTCATCCTTCACTCTCATCAGTTAGTTTCTCCTTTCACATGCCTGTGGGGCATATCACATTACACTATCCCCCTCCTATAACATACTTGCATAGTATTACATCACATATTCCACATCTATCACTTATTATCATCTCCTACAGGCATATCATATGACACGTCATAGCACCATCATTACCTGATGATTCACTCTTGCTATCTGGTTCACACTTGATTATTGAGGGATTACAATTAGACTTAATGCCACACACTAGACTTAGGAATTATGCATTACATCTCACCATACATTGATCATCATACACTATCCATTCTAAATTTATCCTACATTCTACATGATACTAGTCATTCTATGCATCACCTTTCTTTCACATATTTACACATTTAGTCTCATCACACACCACAAATTTATCATCACTCATCCATTCAAAGATTCATGATATACACTTTAGCTATAGGGTTCACGCACACCTTTTTTCGTATCTCATCACCACCACACAAACACACTCACCACAACACTTTAGACATACAAAATTGACATCTATTCAACCATTTACCTATGACACACTCTCATTTATGGCTCATTCTTGAATAATGAGGGGGAAAACAAAAGGAAACTCACTACATATACTTCCATACACTCAGGGGGCATGCTGCTCCTAACATTCCATCTTGCATTCCATTCCATCCATCCACAACATGTTGCATTGTCCTGGTGTGTTTACTATTGTTTACTAGTGTTTTCCATGATCAATATACTACACATGTTTGCTTTATTTCTTATATTTCATTATAATACACACATGTTCTTTCACGCCTTTTTCTAGTGTGATTGTAGATACAGGAAACTTACATGCGCCATGGATCCTTGCCTTTTACACTTACTATACTAGCTGTTGGGGGCATCCACATTCATCTCATATAGGTTCTATTGTTTTATTTTGTACTTAGCATCTTACATTACTTGGTCATACAAGCTTTGCCATATTTTTTATTACTCTAACATGCTAACACGTGTTCCATTTGTAGTACTTGTTTTGCGGGATTAGATATTTCCATGAGTACTTGTCTATTTTTCTTTACACTTGCATGCTTTGTTCAAAGCCATTGTATGTGGGATTTTCCATTTACTTGTGTGCACACTTGTTTTTTGTTTGCGGCCATCACACCCTTACATTTCTGTGAAATCGTGAGTGATGTCCCATGTTTACAACCCACTTTGTGCAATATTTTTATTTTCTTACGTGTTTATAATACTTTGATTTGTAGTTTTTAAATTGTTTACATACTTTTATCTTATTGCATACATGTTTTTATGGACTAAAACTTGTTTTGGATAGCCATCCACTTTTGTGTGCACCTTGGTTTATACCAAGCGTTTTCCCTTCCCTCTTCAGGGTAGATTTTTATAGGTTAGAGTGCGGTAGGTCATCTTTAGGGGCCACATTTTCCTTTCAGCATCTTAGAATGTTCCAGTTATCTCTCGAAAGTGCACCCTATAGAGAGATGATTGCATTTTTTCTAAGCTTTCTTTGGATCTATCTCTTTCATAGATACAATGGCAACACCTCAGGTATGTGGGTATACATATTTTGAGGTGAGTCTCCGGTATCAAGGTCGGTTCCTTTTTTATGTATCCTAAACTAATTTTATAGGGTTTTGAGGGTAAAGCAGTAATTTTAAATGAATTAAAAGGAGGTGATACACCAAATATTTTGAGTCTTCTGAATTAGAATGTGGATGATGTAAGTAAGAAATAACTTAATATTCACTGTACCAATGGCTTTCATTAAGGCATTAAAGGAAAAAATTACTTACTCTCTACTAAGGGAGATAATCACAACAATGAGATAAGTTAGACATGCACAATAAAAACTATGCAGAAAGGAGCATAATTGTAGTAAGGTAATATATCTAGTCAGGGAATGAAATTCACAAGAAGTTTAAGTAATACACACTGCTGCAAAACTGATAAGACAAAAATTATTTCTTACTCAAAAGGAAAAAAGGGCAATACATGCTTCAACACTACTATGTCCAAGAAGTTCCCCCTTGTGCCTTGCAATTGCACACAATATATAGCAAGAAAGCTTCATCTAACCCCTCCTAAAAATAGCTGGTAGTTTGTACTCACCCATGCATTCTATTTTTATCCTTTTATCATGGATAATAAAAGGAATAAAATAATACATGAAATATATGATACGGCTCTAAAGATTGAGTTACAATAATGTACTGTAGTTGATTATCTATTTTTAGGAGGTAAAATTGGCTAATAATAGCCTTTGCTTGTTGTTCAAGTCTTTCTAGTGTGCATGTGATATATGGCTCTGAATGAAAGCATGTGAAACTGATATTATGTGTAGAACATGCCACCTCATCTTCGCCAAGTCACTACTTTATATAAAATTAAACTTATTTTATGAGCATATAGTTGGTCTTTGAAAAATAATTACTCTACATCTAAGTGATATAAATCATGCCTTACGATATTTTGATTTAGTTACAAATTTCAAATAAATAATAATTAATAATAATAATCATAATTAAATGATTATTAATAATAGTTATTTTGTTTTAATTTTTAGACCTAAAATGGTCAAAATGCAATTAAATATAAAGGGAGTTCCCCTTTTACGTAGGTTTAACCCATTGTTAAACAACCACTCCTTGGCCTTATTTGATTTGGGTCCTCGGTGGTAATCATTTGATTTACGACCTTAGAAAGGTCAATGGTAAAATGATTATTTGATAATAGGGGTTTGACCCCTCTCCACGTTGAATCGGTCCTCATTCTTGTGTCAGTGGAAAAATTGATTTCAAAAGCATGGGGTCTTGATGAGCTCGACACATTACACAGTGCATTGGTTTCAATATGTTATCTTGTCCATTAGATTTTGAACGATTTTACTCACCACCATTGATCTTTTTCTCACTAGGAATGCATTGAATATGATTTGAGTTGAAATGGTCTTTGGACTGCAACTGTGGATTTGTTGTCTTTGATGATTTTCCATCTTCGATCCAACTAGGACGTTTATTAAATGTCGATCTCATTTTGTTCATTGATCTTATGGGAATGGATGTTTTGAGCCATCGATTTGGATGAGATGGCGATGGGTTAGTTGGAAATTTTAACATCATATACCGTTTGATCATCTTGGTTGATTCTCCTTCGTTGATCTTCCTGGAAGACTTAGGGAAGGAAATAAAGTAATGCGAATTGGTCATTTTGATTTTTCACAGACAAGAATTTATAAGGCAGAGTCGTGTCAAATTTTTCCCAGGCCACCATCGTTGTGTTCCGAGCTCAGCCTTTTGGTTCTACTTGATTGTGCATAGCTTGTAGCTTGTTTATAGAGTTTTGGATGAAAGAAAGTCCTTCACTGTGGAGGCCATCATGGTTTTATTTTGAAGTTTGTCTTTATCTCTGTATATGTGCCATATTGCTAGACCTTTGTAGCACTTTCCTCCCTTCTCTGATCACTGTGACATTTATTTGATGTTCTATGCATCAAGGATGAGCTCAACTTCCGCTCTTTGTGTCTCTACATGGTCATGAAACCATTCAACTTGATGCACTGGGTTTATGTGAAGAAACCTCTCACTGCAGAGGCCACCATTATTGAACTTTGAAGCTTGGCCTTCATTTTTAAAGAGGATTTAGCTTGAAAACAAAGCTTTGCATGATAAAGTATCAAGTAAAATCCATAATTTTCTCCTGTGAGTATTCGTATTTCTTCCTTTTTCTGCATGTACTGTGAAATAATTTAAAGAATGATTTTAAAGCTTGCAATGTTAATTTTTTTGTTATGAAGTTCAACCCTATTTTTGTCATGTCTTCTTTTTACAACCATGATGTACTCTATAATTTATTTTACTGCAAGGATTTCATTTTTCCTTTCATAGAACTTGGTCTCTATATATCTTATGCTTCTAGGTTGCACTTATGAGTAGCTCTATATAGAAAATTTTTCTGTTCTTCCTTATTGTGAGCCTGGCTTGGTTGTCTTGCTTTTAGAAGGTAATTGTTATATTTTCCTTCACCTGTAGAGGTATTCAGTTCAGTTGTAGAGTTATTTGTGTGGGTTTTTAGATTCTTTGTTTCATTTTGAGATGGTTCCTTTTCATCTTATACTCTTCATTCTTTAACTTTGTCTTGGCTTGTCACAGAGTTCTGTGTTGAGGTCCTTCGGAAATGGAAATTATTTTCTATCGCAGAGTTATTCGCTCTTCTTTGTATCTAATAAGTTTGAAAAGTTTTCCAAAGAATATTTGAAACTTGTAATATAATGGAGACCATCATTTCATTATTTTCTTTACTTATTCCATTGTAACCTTATAGATGCTTCATGAGTTGGGTTTCTCTGTTATATAATGCTCTTTTTTTTGCAAAACATTCACGTCATACTATTATTGTTTGCTTTTCAAATTAGTTGCATACATCAGATTTCTTTTTAAGCCTCGATGCTTTTGATTATGGAAATTTTCTCTTGTTTCATGCCTAACTTTGAAGTTGGAAAAATTTGTACTTGTCTTCACGCTTCTGTTATAATGGCATTTGATTTGGATGTTAATAGGATCTATGTTTACATGCCATTACATCCATACTTGGGTGTTTTGATTCAATTACTCGAATACTCAAAGGTGTAACCCAGATGGATTGGATTTGATTCATTCCTTTCTAGGTGTTTGTTTTTCCTTGGAACTTGGGATGAGATTTTCCTGTATAACCCTTGAATGACTGTAATTATCTCGTTACTACATGAGTATTGTATGAATATTGTAATTTATATGTTTTGATGTTGTTTTGAGTCTGAAGGTCGATAATTGATTCTTTTTTCGATCTTATACTGCGCATGAGTTGGGACTCATATTGATGTTATTATGACTATATTCTGAAAAAGCAACTGTACTTTTTGATTTATTTTTTTGGCTCCTTTTAATTTTTTATATAATTGGCCTTAATTTCTTTTCTTGTTATTGTGCATTGTTACCTACATCATATGTGTATTTTGATGAATCACGCTTCTCTAAATTTGTTCTTCTTTAGAATTGTAATATGTGATTCTTTTGCTAGGGTTCTCATTGTGCTCTGTATCACTATTTGGAAACTGAAGCTTGATGATGGAGCTTGCATTTACTATACTGTGTTTTATTTTCAAAGAGAATGGCTGAAAATATGAACAACTTGTTATCCATCTGCCTTCCTTGTATGTTAATCTCATATAATATATGTTAGATACTTGCTTTCACTTATTCTGACTAAAATATGATTGAAATCATTATTCCTTTTGTAGAAATTTGGTTCTTTTGATTTCTTATATTTTTTTGGAAACTGAAAGCAATGCTCCATATGTTTTGGCAAAATAGATCTTTTTAAAACTGAGCTTGTACCTTATGTTTTTGTTTTGTTGGAAAAAACATCATCATATCTGATACTTTGTAACAACTTGTAGCATTGGAAGTTTCATTAGTCTTTAATTTTTTTTGACTGAAATCCTTGATGATTGAAACATTTGGGTTTTGCACTAGTTGTAGGTGATTTCATGTATTGTCCTGGAGATGGTAAAACATGTTTTATCTATTCAATATGTTTGGTTATTCACCTTGTTAGCTGATATTTCTTTTGAAAATCATGAAGCCTATGAGCTGATTCTCACTATAGATGTTTGAATACCCATTTACAGTTACTAGAAACTACAACTGGAACATATGCAATACTTCAAAAGTAAATTGTAACATTACTCTTTTCCCTTCATATAAGTAAGGTAACTTTTGAAATTATGAACCGATTTCATGGATGTTCTAATGAATGCATCCTCCATTGGCTTCTTCTTTTGATGTTTCATGATTATACCTTATTTTTGATGAAAATTCTTAGGTATGATACAACTTGTTGTGACTGTTCTAAATTTTGAGCTGTAACTATTCTTCACTTGATACAAGTAAGATTTGAATCTGCACTTTGTGTATGTGTTCCATTTGTTAGAATCTGCAACACTAAAATTACATTTGTTTTATGAATTAGCACATGTATATCTTTGTATATTCAGCCTTT
The DNA here is from genome assembly GCA_019776745.2 of Taxus chinensis. NCBI lineage: Eukaryota > Viridiplantae > Streptophyta > Pinopsida > Cupressales > Taxaceae > Taxus > Taxus chinensis. The sequence goes on from CM034156.1 coordinate 106,308,704, forward strand.
AGTATGAATTGAAATAAATGTACTTTTCTAGTTCAAATTGCAAAATGTAATACTTCTTATATGTAAACACAACATTTAGTTTTTATTTCCTTCTCATTACCTGTACCTACACATTTAGATAAATTAGTTAGAAAACATTAGGCTTTTTGGGCCCTCTCATGTTCCATAGTTTTCTTCTTTTATCTTTCCTTTTCTGAAATGATTCTCAGAATCATATACATTGATGTAGAATACTTCCTGATGTTAGGAGATCCATTTGCATCAAATTAGATAGTACAAGAATATGGATTAACCTTGATCTCATGATTGACAATCTTTATTTTTTGTTCCTCAAGTACAATGCCAACGTTGTGGATAGAAAAGAAGAAGATGAACTAAAGCTAGAGCTGGAAGTGGAGCAATGGAGGTGAAAGAAAATCAAGGCAATGATGGGTTTTTCATACTCCTTTACTTTTTCTTTTCATGCATATGTACCTGACTGAAGTGTTTCCATTGTATCTACGAAAGAGAGAGATCCAGAGAAAGCTTAGAACACCTGAAGTCTTCTCTCTACATGGTGCACTTTCGAGAGATAACAATTACCATTAGGGATTCTCTGGGTAAAATTATTGCTATTGACACAAAGGTGACCTTATATGAGTATACAACATATGCCCTCATCTTGTTCTACATGAACACTTCAGTAGATTTTCCCACTTCTATTGATCTTAATCTTGAAGATAGAATTTTGACTCAAAACCTAAAATGTGAAGGTTTTCCCTTCAAATGTCAGACTTTCTTTTCCCTTGTTCACTTCACCACAAACTGCAAGTATGGGAATAAACATGCATTGGATGTATTTTGTGGTGGAAGAATTATCATCCAAGTCATCTGGTTGTTGAAACTGACTCAGATAATGCATTAAAATATGGGTTTGCAAATGATGAAGATGTGGTTTTGAATGAGGTGGACAACCCTTCCTCTACCCTAGTAGATAAGGATCTACCACCTAGTGACCTCTTACCTTTGTGTTTTTAGACTATTTCCTCAAAGATCCAAAATAAGGTGGATAACAACAATTTTGAAATTCTCATACCTATTCATAACAATGAAAATGTAAAACCGAACACCGATGATTATTTGTCTACTGTTAGAAGAAGGAAGAAAGGGAAAATTGTCAACAATTCCCTTAAGATGCATCTTAGATCCCATGAGAAGGTGTCTCATGGCTAGTTTCTATTTTGTTTACTTTTGTGTTTGGATGTGTTATTGTTTTTGTTTGTGTGTAGTTGACCCTCTTTTCTGTTGGTAGAGGCAGTGCTATGCAGTCTATGCAGTCCTTATTGATATACTTTTGTCTCCATTTGGTACATATTGAAATAGGGAAGGGTCCTCTTAAACTTCTTTCACCCTTTATAAAAAAACAAATCCCAAGGACTGAATCTTCTGAAAATAACTATTGACATTAACAACACTGAACATCAAGGTCTTATATTCAATGCAATATCTAGCACCCCCTCCTTGAGTGACACTCATATTTCACAACCATTTTCATTCAAACATTATTCGAATATGTCAAAAATACCTCTTCTATAATATTGAAGAAATGAGGAATCTGGGCTTCATTCACTTCCTCTCTTCACTCCATTAATCCCCTTCAAATATCCCTTCCATTCCCTTCCATTCTTCAAAACCGCTCTCCCTCTACAAGTTTCATATCTTGCGTATTGTCGCTCAGTTCAAGTTCCTATAATTTTCTTAAATTTTCTTCTAATCCATTTTTTTTTCGTATTCTTCAAAAGATGTTACCTTTTTTTTCCATCCTCTATATTTAAACAACTTTATGTAATATAAAATCTGCTATTGTCACTCTCACATCCCTTCTCGATGTTCACGTCAAAATTCTGTATCATTGCTAGTGTCGATAGCCAGATTCCATATTTGAATGAGGTGATTAAAACAATGACACTTTCTAGACACATAAATGGCTAAAAAAAATTGACATTACGTTGTTGCCGTTTTTTTACCAGGATCTATTTTCCCCATTTTCGTCGTTCTCCTTGTTCTGATGTTGTTCGTTACCAAGTCATGTTCCATTGGCTTGGTTTTTGTTTTGCCTACCTTCGTTCCTGTGCTGGTTAGGTTGTTTTTTTGCTATTCGTTGCAGATAAGGTGCTTTGTGAGTGGCTTGGTTTAGTTGCCGGGAAGCGACACTCCACTCGCTACAAACTTGAGGTTGGTAGGATGTCATGTTGGCTTCACTACTCCTGGGTCCTACTTTCCCCCTAACCTCTTGTATCATCGGTTGTCTTCCACGTTCGAGGGGTTTTTTTTTGTATGCATGCTGAAGTGGTTGCGTCTATTTTCCTGGTTACAGAGGTTAATATTGCAGCAGTTTGGAAGATTTCATTAGAGGTAGATGTTGACGTTTGAAGAACAATTGGTTTCTTAGCAGGTACTTAACTGGTCTTCTTTTCTTCTTTGTAAATAGCTTTTGCTAGGTACTTCACTGGGTTTTTTTAAGAGGTTGTATTTTCTTGCACCTGTATGTTTTTGCAATCCTCAATTTCGACTTGTGAGAATTATTTTAAACATCCATAGACATGTCAATTTACAGCTATATATATTTTTCATAGTTACCAGGAGATTTTAGTCACTCGGTACAATCGAGAATCCATAATGTTGCTTGCTTAGAATTTTGATTATCATTAGTTGATAATCTATTTAATTACTTATTTAGATCTTCCTTCTGAGAAAAATATGTAAATATACCACTTTTCTTGTGAATATTACTTTGTTATTATGTTTGGTGTCTGTGAAAGGGCAACTTAGATAAAAAATTTAAGAGTGCTTTCCATCCAAATATGTTATCTACTGTAAAATTTACAATGAAATAGGCGGTCACAAATGGCAAACAGATGAGCTTATCGCTTGTGCACCTCCACTTGCGTGGTTGTTTCATTAAAGGAAAAAATTTCAACACTTAAACATTTCTTTCTTAGATAGTGCAATCCACTATACTTTATAGTAAGATAATGTTTGATGGATACGAAACCATGGCAAGGTTTTTTATATAACAGTTAGCTGTGTAAATTGGGGTGTGGTTTTCTTTTTTTCTTTTCTGGTAATCGTGATTAGATTCTCTAACAGGGAGGTGGGCACCAAGAAATTTTATTTAACACTGTTATTCTGAACCCCTCTCTAGATATCATATCTCAATCCAAACGTGCTCCCAGCTCTATACCTCTATTTTCTTGTGACTGTTTGTATGTATAAAATAGTCGCACTCTTTTTCATTGGCTCTCATACCCTACTTTGAAATGTTGTCCTCGTAGCATTTATATGCATGGCCATACCTGTATCCGTACCATCCACTTTGTTATTAGTTTTGCAGTGTCTCATGGTGACTGATATTTACATATGTATAGTTATCTGCTCTGAGATGATAGATATACAATCTCTATATGCATGTCTCTATATTGAATTCCCAAATAGCCCCTTTTTCACAGTAGTTTAGGCATGCATCTGTGTGTATTAACTTCTTAGATGTTCAAATGATGAGGGTTTGTATATATATGCATGCATGCCTTATTTGTTCTGGATATTGAAATCGCAAATGCTCGCTTGTTAAATCTAGTTTAAACATGCAAAGTGTGCATTGGTATGCTACATATTTTATGTCGATACAGTGGCTAAGATAATTCCTTATTTGCATACATATGCACTGGTGCTTATTCTATAGTACCGTGGTGAATGAGTTCTAATTTAAATCCATATTTATTATTTTGTTATCATCAAATATTTAAATGTCGACATAATTCATATATACTTAAATTGTAATTAAATCAAATATTTATTAAATTTGTTTTTTTTGTTGTAGAATTATTAATGATTTACTGGTGTCTATTTGCAAGCTAGCCAAATAGAGAACAATCCCAGAGGTCTAAATTTGAGGTTTGTAAATGAAGCATAAGGCTGAAACTGTGTAATTCATTGTCAAATAACATTGAATGTGTAGTGGTTGTTAAGGGTTGTTAATATGTAACCTTTTTTTGTTTGTGCTAATATTAATCGTGTAATGCCAACGTGTACACGACTGTGTTCAAAATAGGTCATGGGTACTGGGTTTTCTTAATCTTAGATTTTTACCGGTGATTTACTATAGACTAAGATTGTTAGTTTGGGCAAAGTTGTATAGTGGTTGCTATAAAAAAAACTTCCGCACTAAATATACGTAAATAGTATACTAATAACTCAAAGTTTATACACACTATTTTTAAAAATTATGTTTCTTTCATTTTTCCCTCTAATTTTTAAAAGGCATGCATGTTTTAAACCCCATGGATTGTTACCATTTTTTGATGACACCCGACTTGTTACGCCGAAAGGTATGTTCTATGTGGGAAACCTGAATCCTTTTGACAAGCAACAAGACATCAACGATCGCGATTCATTGGTCGACGATGGATGGACGCTCAGGAGCCCGACATGTGGCAGATGAAAAGTGAGGTGTTGTTGTGATGTATACCGTAAATCTTCCGGATAGAGAAGTGATGGAAAGTTTGGGAGACGAAGAACACAACACCATGCTCAAAGGAGGGAGAGGCATATCGGGAGTCAGAAATGGAGGACACTTGCAGGAGTCCTTCCTAGAGGTGGACATGCTTCTACCATCAACAAAACAAGGGGAGTATGGTTGCCCCATTGTATAGCAGTACGAAGCAGTCTAAGAAGAATCAAAAAATGACTCGCTTAGGGTTTCGGGAAGGGTTTTCCTTTTTGTAATGTGGAGTGTTTTTACAACCCGTTTTTATTGTTCGTGGCCATCAAATATTGTAAATGAGAAGTCCCTTTCTCTTTGCCTACTAAGTGTGGTTGGAGTTGGAGACTGCATGATTGGAGGAAGCCATCCAGTATCACAGCTGAGATTTAAAGAAGAGGGTAATTTTTTTTTTGCATCTTCTACATCTGTAATTTGTATAGTTATTGGTGATGATTGACAATTTAACCCATCTTTGAAGTAGGATTTTTTCCCTTCACAGATTTCCCTCTGATTAAGGTAGCTTATGCCTGTTGCCGTATCCATATTTGTTTTAATCTTGTGTAAAATATTAAATCTGTTTACAGTATTTGCATGGAATTATTTGTATAAAGATAGTTGTTATACAAAGAAACAGATGGGTTAACTTTGATCTGTACTATTTTAAATGCTAAGGGTATTTGATCAGATCTTTATCCATAATTTGTTGTGCCTTTATCCTTTGTATTTTAAAACCAAAAAAAAATTGTAGTTAATCGCTAATGTCATGTCATCTAGGGTTTCAAATATTTTTGTAGAGAAATAGTTATGAGTGAAGAAACTTTTTTGTTGGTTCAGTCAATGCGTTTTGGAATTCACTGTAAAGAAAAATGTACGAGTCCAACTTTTTGTAAAAAAAACAAGTTTATTCAGGTCTGTATTGTCGGGTAGGTTTTGACCAATTTTTTTTTTTTAAATTGATAGGATCATTACTATGCCTTTTGACTGGTAATTATCAAGGCAATAATTTAACTTTCTGTCCTTTGATTATTATTGTTGCTAGAATAGTTATATTTTATTTTGTGTGCTTGCCAAAAGTGGACGGGACACAGTGTTGCAATGAACTTAGATGGACCTAAAAAAATATCTTTACCTTCACCTATATTCATAAAAACTCAAGTAAATCCTTTCCATACAAAGTCTATAAATAAATCATCTACAACAAGACAAAGTAAGTATGGGTATACATGTATTTCAACAGGTCCGTAATGTTGATTTTTGCATATCATTAGATTTTATCCTTGAGACAAACAAATGAATACATTATTATCCCTCTTTCACAGGTAAACCTCCTTTTATAATATTGGACTAATCTAGAGATACTTGTCAAATAAAATAGAACATACCAAACTTGGAAATAACGAGTCATTCCTTAGTCAAAAATTGAGTTTAAAATTCCCATAGCGTACACATCTAAAAAAAGCAACAAAACTACAGAAAATACGGTTTGAGAAATTTCACATTCTTGTTACGCCAAAAGGTGTGTTCTGTGTGGGGAAGTCCAACCCCTTATGACAAGCAAAAAGACATCAAGGATCATGATTTGTCTGTCTACGTTGCACGAATTATCCTCTACGGTAAAAGTATATTTGAATGTATTTTTATGGTTGTTCAATTTGACAGTTTGCATAAATTCCTGTATACTCTTGCATGAATGTTAACAATCAATGTTGACTTAGATGAAAGAAGGGCCCTCAATCATTAGTTTGGTGGAGTGTAGGAGGTAACAATAATAGTCATAGAAACTTGTAACAAAGAAGGTGTTTCAGGCCACTTTTTAATTGTGATCATCTTATATTGAGACATCAAACTGACCTGCATATAGAAGACGACCCATCCATGAAACAACCTATGGCAACCCCTCCGCCAAAGCCCTGAAAAACATATTTTTGTATAATTGTGTTAGAGAAAATCTTCCTACAATTTCAAGTAGCAGTAGCTTTTTTAAAGTCAAAATCTCATTCTGTACCATCAAAAGTGGCAACCTTCCTGTTTTGTCCATCAACAATACACCTAATGATGTCATTGGCACCCAGAAAAATCAAAAGTGTATTGATTTATCACAATGCAAAATAAAAATGTCTTGCAAGTAAAATCCCATAACTTTATGTAGAGTATTCATGTTATCAACTGGCTTCCATACTTGTTTAGCAGCAGCATGGATTCATGAAACATAACTTGAGAATGAAGTATATAATTATTTATGTGGAACCGAAACAGAATATAGACTTTATGAGGTAAGTTTGAAACGAAATCCCATTTTAAAAAAGTAGATTGGTAAAGGAATTAGAAAATATTATCACCTGAAGGGCAACAACACTAACATATGCTTCATTAACTGAATTGAAGCCTACATGACAATCCAAAGCGACCAGACATCCAAAACAGACTATTTTAGAATCAAAAGTAAGAATTGACTAATTTCTTACCACAAGCTTTGAAAATTTCACTGGCATAAAACATGACAACATTGATTCCAGATGCTTGCTAGAACACCATCAAATCGACTCCAACCTATACATGTATTAAAAAAATAAAAAAATGGATCTGCTGAATGGTTTGTCACGACCCATAAATTCTACAAACCATAGTTCATAAAGAATCTACTCACTATCATGTGATGTGCATATTTGTACTGAAATAGATCCAATAGTCTGCCCTTGGGAAGGCTCTCTAACTCCTCCACATATTCCTTAACAAGATATTTTTATAGTTTAGTTACAATCTATATCAAAATTAACAGAATTACTTGGCAAAGTTCTTCCTGAATCAAATCAATCATCTATAAGCTTATTCCATGACTAGTTACTTTAATTTAACATTATTATATTCACTTTGGTTAGCTTTTATACTGATTTATCCAAATTATACCTTCAAGTGTTAGCAGAATAAGCTAACTAAGCCATTATTCTCAAGTGTTTATAAAGGCCTTAAAAATTTAGTATACTTGTAACAAAAGAAAAAGATGGTGGTAAGAGAAGTAAATCACTCTTCCTTCTGGAGTTTTCCCACAAAGAGTCTCTCTAAATAAACATTGTCTTGTGCAAATTTGATCTTGTTGTTTTGCATTAGTTTCTTTGTGTACTCTCATGTATAGTTATTTCCTTTCAGTTTACAGAACTCCACAATTCCATTCAATGCACATTGTTGTTTGTTTAATGCAAATATATAATAAAATAAGAAGTTAATCAATCGATTACTTCGCAGCAACTTATGTGCAGAAAAATAAAGTGTCTCGCTTTCCTGCATGTAGTTGTGTTGTTCATGAACTTTAAGATTCCTCTTAGAATATGATATTTTTCTTTGTGAATGAAGTGTCTCGCTTGACTTTATGTAGTTTTTGTGTTCATAAAATTTAAGGTTGTTCTCAGAATAAGCTATTTTTCTTTATTGCATGGAAAATTCCATAACAGATTGTTTATAAAATTGGTTATTGAATATGTGTTGTTTTTTTGCATTATTTCCCTTTTACATTTTCATAGATTCTTAATTATGTGGGTGAATTTGTCTATCTAAAAATATCTTATTGTTGTATGTGTTGAATAAAGAAAACTATTTTTTTTTCTGGCAGTCTTCAACCACGGCATAAAGGGGCAAGTGCCTTTGACAATGGCAGGATTCGGTGTGTGCTGAGGGGTTATTGCCCCTAGGATACCGCATTGAAACACCCATTATTGGGTGTTAGACTGTCCACTATCAAGGCTTTTAAAGTTGCTTGCCAAAATAGATGACACCCCAATATTTGTCTTTTATTCCTTGTCAGTGCTCTACAACAAAAAAACAATGTGTTTGACTTCCATTTCCAATGTGGAACTTATCGAGGTTTATATAGAGTCTATAAAACTAGTTTTTTTCATTTCTATCTTTTTGGGTTGCTTGTGAACTTGCAGCAATGAAGAATCGGAATACAATTGTTCTTCCTCCACATGGTGTGACAAGCACCACTCCGCACTTGGAGTGAGAAGATGCTTTCAACAGAACAAAGTTTGTTGTCAATGTGCTCCATTGTAGGCAACCAAAAATGGCAAAACCTGCGATCGCTGAATTGGTTAGAGAATGTCTCTGCCTGCATCCTTCCTATCCTCTTTATCTTTCCAAATTCCATACAGCGGGATCCAACTCGAGGGGGTTTGGGCTTGTGTATGATCCTCGAAGATGCTCTAAAATATGAACCTGACCACAAACTGAAAAAAATGGGGATAATTGTAAAGACAATACATACTGGAGGGAAAAAACACAAGGTGCAAAAAAAATTGCTAATGTCACCAAGGGAAAAAATGAGATGCCAAGAAAAAATGAAAACCATTACGGGTGTGCTCCATTAAACTTATGTACATAAAATTAGTTTAGGTAGCTATATGGTGGAAACATCTACTACGCGCTCTTTCAGTTGTTTGATTGAAATAACATTATGTTATGTTTTTGATAGCTCTTACTTCCTTAAGTTTGAGACTTGCTTCATTGTACAATTGCTGCTTTGTCAATCTTATTAATGTGAAAAAAAAATTGATAGAGAAATTTCATACTTTTTTTTGTTTTGCATTTAAATAGCTTTCCTATCATCATATTATCTGTCTAGTGGCCACAACTTATAAACTTCATATGCTTCTCTTATAGGTGAACTCTAGTTGTTTGGAATCCTTTTATCTACTTGAAGTCAAGCATACTAAACTCTATCAGGGAACATACAAAATGCTGTTCATAATCTACATTTTTAAGTCTTCCATCTTGTGTTGTCCTAACAAGAGTTGAATAATCACATGATGTTTATATTTCATTTGACAGCTTTGAATTCTCAATGTTGAGAATCAAGATTGTATATTGATCAATCTACTTCTTATCTCTCAAATTATTGATTATAAACTACTTTTACTCCTATTGTTCTCTCTTTCTGTTATTTGTTTTCTGTGTTGCAATTGTCATGGTTGCATTTTTCTTTGTTGTTTCTGTGTTGTAGTGGAAGGTGCCTCTGAAATCCACACAAATCCTTCATCATCTATTTCACTAGGAACTATGATCCAACCTATGTCATCAATACATCCATCGTTATGATCTCCAACATAAATTCTATTTGTAGTGCTGGTTTTACCAACAGTTGGCCAACCTTTCTCATGGTGGAACATCCTTTTTTTCTTTGAAATTGGTCTTAAAACTTGTAGAGAATGCAGGTTAAGGTGAAAACCCCTAACTTATTGTTGTGTTGATACTTTTTCCAATGGAATTTTTACCACTTTTATGTGTTGAGTGGGTGTTAAATACAGATTACTCAACTGTTTTTGATACTAGCACATCAATAGTTTACGTTACTAATGCACCAAGAGTTATTATGTTCATTTGTTGCCGAAACTATTCCAGCTACATTTTTATTCATCTCTCCAAAATATTCAGTTAGATATAATAATGTTTTTTTTAACTATAAAGAATGAAAAAAAGTGAGTTTTCCATAGCAAAAAAGTCTGACATGCTTGTGATCATGCTACGAATCTTACAAGTTAACTTAAGTCATCAACATCGGCTTGTGGTATCTGTTCTAAACCATTCTCTTTGCTTTGAAAACTATTCTGCCATCTGTGTTATGAAGTTGTAATTTCTGTTATGAAGCTACAATTCATGTACCTTTTACAATACATCAAACATCTGAGTTATCTATAGTCGAATTTCATTCATTCCTTCCAATTTAGGTAAATATAATACAATATTTCTTTTATCTTCTAAATGAATTTGTATTATGGTTCCATTAAATAGAACAAAGTTTAGGTTTATTGCTTTGAAAGTAGGCTTGGAAATTGACAGGTTGTAGGACTTTGTTTGTGATTTTAACTGTATATTAGAGGTTTTTTTAAATTTCCGTACACGTATTACTTATTTACATATATATATGAATAGATTGTAAATATATCTATAAAAAAAATATGGAATATATAGCCACCTGAAAGAGTTGGAGAATTTTGATTAGAAAGCCACACATAATTTGAATTTCACTTAGCTATCTCTTCTGCCTGTATACAACCACCTGGTACTTTCAATTAACCTTATCTCTTTAACACTTTATTGCACTTCGTCCCCCACAAAACTGATTTATTTTGACACATTTTGTTAAACAATTCCTATGTTGTATATGTTTCCCTATTTCATACGCATAAACTTTTAAATGTGTGTGGCATTTTATTTTACCATAAGTAAATCATCCAATGTTTTATAAATTTATAGTATGGTTTTGAATCACGATTGAGATCTTTACACATATTTTTTTCTGTAATTTTCTTCATGTCATTGGTTTATAACATTTGAATTGCGCTTAAATATGTTAAACATGTTAAATTTCATATTGGAGTGTGAGTTCAAATATTTTCTTTGAGGAGGATAGATGTAGTGATTATGCATGTGAATTTGCAAGCTATTGAGTGAGTTTGTTCCAACTATGTTTCATTGTATGTTGCTCAAGTGTGTCTTTGGGATGAGTTTTTTATTTGTAGAGATCTTTTTGTTACTTGTGTTTTCCACCTAGATGCTTATATTATTGGCCAATTTTGTAGTATGACCTGTAATGCTTACCAAATAAAGTGATATTGCATTTATGTTCATAGTTTTTGAAGTGTTGTGGGGAAGATTTTGATCATTAAACTTAAAAATCTGTACTCGTTACTGCTATGTTTCCTCAACAAGTTTCAAGAAGATGGACATTTCTACCAAAAATATGTAGCTTAATTAGTAAAAAATTGAAGAATAAATGTGTTGCTAAAATTCTTCTTGATGAGTACATTTGATTTTTTTCCCTTAAACTTTATTAAAATAAAGGGGAACTTTAAAAGTTAAAATTGTAACTCGTCTTACAAAAACATAGAATATTCTTAATTTCATTGCTACTTGTAATATTTTATCTAATATAATGTGGTATTTTTCTCTAAGAGATTTGTTCTATCTTATGGAATTGATAGTGAAACATATTTCGTCTCTGGAGATGAAAGGGAATGTTTTGCAAATAAAAAAAAAGTAAATAAAGGGTTAAATTTGGGCATCTATAAACTTTTCAAGTTTTTAAATTAGGATGATAAGCCCAAGTTCTTCACACTTTTGTGACTTATTTAATAACTAAAATGATAAAATTGGGAGATGAGGGAAGGTGGATATGATAGATCGTCATCCTATAAGAAAACAATTCCATTTTATTTTTTACAATAGGGGCAGGGAAAATGGAAGTGTAGAGAAGGATTGTATGATAAGTCATCTTATTGAATCTCTGAAATGCTAAGGGAATAGTTCATTGTTTTCGAGCAATTTTTTTTTTGTTTTTTATTATTGATTTCAAAGTTCATCTGGTAGTGATGTTCATTTCACCTTTTTTGTGTACTGTTCTTTACTAGATCCACATAAACAATGGAAAAATAATTGGATTCATAGAAGAATATTGATAATGGGAATGACTATAAGTATTAGGGTTTGTTTCCTTTATTTTCGTGGTTTGTTTTCTTTATTTCACTTTTCCTATATTAGATGTTGATACAATTTAATTGGGTCAAAATGCAAAGCAAGATGTCATGGAGGTCAATTTATGGAGTCTCTTTAGCATGACAAAAATTACTATGTAGCTTCAATGTTGCCCAACACTTTTGGTTTGGGTTCAATGTGTTGGTCCACATGGACGAGGGTTTGCCTTAGCCCAATATTTTTCAGGGTTTTAATGTTATAAATCAATGGCTTATATTCATTTGGTGGGCTTCTCAAACCATTCAATTAAAGAAAACACAGTATAAAGATGAATAATATTTGTATTAATTTATATGCATGTGTGTGTGTGTACACACCATTTGCTCATTATTGGGCCTGATATAGTGGGCCTCTTACATGATGTTTGTGTGCTCTCTGCTTTCCCTGTGATTTGCAATGGATGGTTCTACATCTAAAAAAATTTCATTTACGTTAGTTCGTAGTTGTGGCAATATTTTAGCCTTCTATTTACTATGTTTAAGGTAGCCATTGAGATGATGATAGAGCAAAGGTAACAATTAAGTTAATTTAGCCTTCTCCATAATAACAATAAAACAATCTATCGTGCATCAAACTACTCTCAAACGATTTAGGCCCGCATCTCTTTCTATTTTATGGATCGTGGAAGAAAAATTCCACGACGTGCCAATTATCACGTTAGGATAGTTTTGCTTGGAATCGATTTTGGAACAAGGAAGAGGTGTTTGATATTCGTCCTGAGCTCTGAAGGACTAAGATGGATATCCCATTTTTGAAAAAAAAAGAATGATGCCAAAATAATACAATATGTCCCACAGATCACAATCTTTTTTCCAATAATGGCGTTATATCATTTCTATAAATATTGATCTATGTATACCTTTTGATCTCGTATATACTTATTGTTGTCATTGCACACAACCTAGTGAGTTTAGTTTTCTTTGCCAGTCGTTGATGTAAATTTTGATGTTTCTGTTAACTTTTCTTTCCAAAAAGTTTATAAATATTGTAATGCGATTTATCTCATTTTGCAGAATCGCATTGTGTGTTGAAAATAATCTCAAGTGATCATGGCTGCACCTTTGACATATGGTGGAGTCTCTATTTTGATTGAGGGTTCTACAAATTCCAAACTGATAGTCCAACTTCTCAACATTTTTCCCCTTCGATCTACGTTGAACTCTGAGCTCCAGCATCGTGTGCATCTCTCCGATGGTGTGCACTTTCAAACAACTCTTTTTCCCTCACAATTTGTAATCTAGGTTTCAGATGGTTGGCTAAAAGACGGGAGCATTGTCTGCCTGCACAAAACCCTTTGCAGATTGATAAACCATGAATTGTATGCATCCATTTTCCTTTGTGCATGGATGCTCCACTTTCATTTCTTTTATATTCACTAAAATTTTGTCCCTTTTCTTTGTTATCCTTTACAGGACTGTTCTTGTCTTCGAAATGGAAGTTGTGATAGAAACACATCCAAAAATTGGTTCTCCCACTCCTATTCCCACCCATGTCTTTTGTGGAAAGTAATCAAATACCAATACAAATCATGGAGACGACATAACTTTGGTCGCGCAAACACCTCCCCAAAAGAAAGTTGGCCTCCTTGACAGTTCAAGGTTGCCTCTAAAAATAAGTGCACTAAATACAACCATGTGTACATGGTCTATTGAAGGTCATGCCCTTGGGAAAACATCGCTTAAGGAATATGTGAATGCAAATGGCAATGAATGATATTTCGCCTTTGATTTTTCTAATGGTGAAGGTGGAGAAATACGCGTTACATGCTTCAACGAAATTGTGGATAAGTTTTTTGGACAAATTGAGGTTGGAAAGTTATACACCATTGCAAATGGAAGGATAGGGAATGCAAAACCAGGTTACAACCACCTTAATAATGAATTTGAGATATTCCTACAAGCTTCTTCCACTATCTCTCCGTTGCTTATCAATAACGCCACAATACCTTTGCATAACTTTCACTTCACAGAAATCAAAGATATACTTGCAAAACATGTTGGTTCCTTCATTGATGTTATTGGCAATATTTTAGCAATCTCTCCTTGCTCCACTGTTCACAGGAGGGATTCCAGTGAAACTATATGAAGAAGCTTGCAATCGGAGGACATGTTAGGATTTAGTGTTACTGTAACTTTATGGGGCTAGCATTTACAGGATCTTACCAAAGAACTTGAGGAATTCCTTTCTATTCCACAACTCCTAGTATTGACTGTAACAGTGGCACGCGTTTTGAGTTTCAATGGCACTTCCATAGAAAATGTCTCTAGCATAAAATGGTTTTTAAATCCTTAGATTTCTAAATCTAAAACACTGCAAGATTGGGTTGCCTCTGAAAATTACATTGTTGAAACTCCCTCTGTAATGAACAAATTTCTAGGTCCTCCTCAAAGCTTAAAACCAGTGGCAAAAATTGTAGAAATACTTCAAATGGGTAATACAGAAACCAATGAATGGGCTATGGTTATAGCTACAATTATAGACATCACAATGGATAACTTCTGTTACATGGCTTGCCCCCTTGCAATTAGTGGAAAACAATGCCGAAAGAAATTGAAACTAGTAGACAATGGCTCGTAGTTTTGTGGAAGTTGTAACTCTCATGTGTATCAGTGAAACTATAGGTATGATCTCCATATAAACTTGCAAGATGGCTCAGGAGAGCTACAATCAGTTATAGAATTTGACATAGGTGTTGAAGCAATCATGGGTGTTGCAGCAACAGACCTCTGACTTTTGTGCATAGACGACGAGGCTACAACGAAAATTGCAAACCAGATAATTGGCCATGATTACAAATTCACTCTCTTCGTGAAGAAAGAAAATTTTCATGGAAATACACAGTTGAAATGTGTCATACTCGATTCCCTTAAATTGGTCGAATCCAAAGTTGTTTCTTGACTTTGCCCTTCCTGCGCACCATAACACTTTCCTATATTTCAGTTTCTTCGTTGTTTGCTCATATTTCCTTTGTAATATGCTTTTGTCCGCATGTTCTAATGGACTATAACTATCAAATTTTTCCATTTAATGGTTGTTAATATTGGTTTACATGTGCATCTATATTGCAGAGACACCTTTTTTGTAATTGATAAAAATGTATGGTCCAATACATATATATATATATATAAATATAGTTTATGGTAACATTATGGAACAATTTATTCATTTCTTGAAGGTTTGTCTATGTTTCACATGAATTTTTTTCTTATTTCTACCTTGTTCCTTCTTAATTTACCTATGTAGAAAAAAAAATGAACACATATCTCTATGCTTTTTCCTAATCAATACCTCCATACACACCATTGTATTTCTTCCTTTACTTCCTTAAAAATATATGCAACAATAAATCATTTTCCTTTTGTTTTATTGCCTTTAGCTACCAAAATATAAAAATTTTAGAGAAATGTAAGCATCTACAATTAGTTTTTGCATTCATTTCCCCTTATCCACATACATAATTTAGTACTCTTTGAATATTCTCTTATGCCACATTTTTTTTGGCCATTTGCGCATGTCATTATTTTATGCACAATGCCTACCCCAGAGAAATGAAAAATAAGAAGAGATATTTATGCCTTGCAAACAAAATAAATCAATGCTTCCTGGAGCGAATGTTATCGCCAGATCCAACAGATGCCAACAAGTTCTACCCCTTTCCAAACTGTTCGCTGCCCCCATTCCATGTCTTCCCATGCTACTTTCCCCTCCACAACAGAAAATTCTCCTTTCCCTCTTGGAATTAACCACACCACTTGTGTCGAACCTTTTCTTCATCATGCCCGCAACATCGAATTACAGCCCTCTCCATTGCTACATTTCCCTCCATCTTCTTCAGCCCAATACATTTCTCTTTGCAATAATTCATCCTTCACATTTCATCTGGGCTATCAGCCGGTACCAAGTTTGCTTGCTTCTCCTTCTCTTGCCAAAATTCCATCCCCTTCCTCCCAAACTCATCGTGCAAGTCACCTCCAAGATTCCACCCTCCCCATACCACTCCACAGAACTTTCCGTGTGGCCCCTTATTGGACTGATGCCCAACATAGGTTCCACCAGAGATTGGATCTTTTATCGCACATCCACACCTACTCAATTTGTCTTGAGAACTACCCAGGCATACATACTACCTTCCATGAAGGAAAACACACATGCACTAGGTGTGAGTCCGAAAGAAATGGACACCGCTTCTCATCTTGGAACAATATGGATCCTGACACTCAACCTTTCGTTCTCAAATCTTTAACCCAGGTCAAAGAAATGTTGATTTCTTACATTAATCCCATTTTTCAAGTCACACAAATGCGCAGTGGACAATATAAATATTCAAGTCACACAATAAGTTTCTTGCAAAATATTTCTTCCATTGCCAAATAACTTCCTTGTCGGCTAGGAGATTTGGATCTCTAGTTGGTTCAAAAGACTGGAATGCAACAAACAAAATTTGACTTCTATATAAGCAGGTCCCATGTTTCGAAAGCACTTTAATATAAAATTACCCATGACCCCTATTATAAGGATGTTCCTACTGATACTGAGGCTCTGACTTCTCTAAATTGTAGGATATTGAAAACCCTCCTTCCGACCCCTACGAGTATCTTGAGGAGACATCCTCATTTATTCCTTCATACCCAAACACTAGCACAAAATAGGAGTTGATCAAGCGGTGCCTGCTTTCAAATGGCCATGCAGCACCCTACACCTTGCCTTGGCCTGAAGTCAGAAAATTGCCAATTAATGAATACACCACAAAGGGCCTTTTCTCAATGGCTTTTCCATGTTTGTTTCCAACATGTGCAACATTGTTTAAGAAACCACACATGAAGGATGTTCAAATGCCTGAATATGCCCTCCACCTAATGCACTACCACGATGATCATTTTGGCTCCCACGCTAGGTTTTGGTACTACTTGCTTAACCTTATTATGAGATATAGGAGCCAATCTATAGTTGCAGTATTTAAGAAGTTGAATCTTGAACATGGTGTCCCCCCTACTATAGGCCAACTACGACAACACATGCATGATTTCCTGATGATTTCCTTCAACATATTTTAAGGAGATTCGAAATCAATCTACGCGGGACACAGACATTTTGGTAAACGAGAAGAGGGGAAGTCTCTGACATGATTGACCAATTGGGAGTGCCTTACACTCTTCTTCACTCTAATTATAGTAGACACAAAATGGCCAGACCTATATAACATCACGTCAGGTTTGTCTCCTGGTGAGGCCCATGTAGCACAACACTGGAGGACCATGAACATTGTTAACCACCCTCATTGTGGCACTGCTTACTTACATAAAAGATTCACCATATTCTATGAGGAAGTATTATAGAAACATATTTGTGCCAAAGACTACTGGTATAGGTAAAATTATTCAATGGTCTATACTTTTCAGTTACTTGAATACAAAATGATTTACCTTCCTTTACCACAGGTATGAATGGCAACATAGAGGTTCAGCACATGTTCATTGTTTTTTATGGCTTGAGGATGCTCCAGATGTTGATCACATCGAATGGTCAAAGAATGAATCTGTCGATGAAGAATGAAAATAATTTGATATCTACATATCTACGTGGAATATGCGGCCTCCTTCGGTTCACTCGTATTTTTTTCACAGAAATATCTAGGATGACCCTTTCCTATTAGTTTCATGTCTGGTCCTTTCAGTTTCCCCATTACAGGATTTGGAGGAGCTGATAAATCGTGTTCAATGACACATGAAGTGTTTTGAGAATAATTTCCTTCGAAAAAAAATAGCTAGCTCTAGTGTCAATACAATGCACCTTGGGAGAATAGAGCCACTTCTTTATTGTTTGTTGATGAGAGTGCTTCAGTTAAATACCTCCCTTCAAGGAATGATGATAGATTGAACACACACAATCTAGCAATGTTATCCATAGGGAGAGCTAATATCGATTGTCAACATGTTCTATCTCTCCATGTTGTCCTTAAATACATTGCTAAGTATGCTTCTGAAGTGGAACAAAGGTCAGAAACATAGCACCAAATTCTTTCTAGATTGTCAAGAGGTTTAGATCCTGATCTGCCTGCACATTTAGCCATAAAAAAATGTTAAATGAGAGTGTGGTTGAACATGACATTAGCACACAAGAAACATGCCACATGCTCCTCAAATTGCCACTTGTAATGTGCAGTCACACTTTTGTGACGCTAAATGTAGGTAGAAAAATATTAAGAAGATTTGTTGAATCAGAGTGTGAGGATGCAGAAACATCCCTGCTTTTAGATGCATATAGGGTCCGACCTTTAAACATGGAAAGCCTTCCACTCATTGAAGTTACATGCGACTAGAGTTACAACAAATATTGCAAGCATAATAGGTGCAAGAGTCATACCCATCTAGCTATTGTACAGGTGTTCCCCAAATTTCAATGCATTCCATCTAAGGAATCCGCCTCTTTTGAACGTTTCCGTTGGTCTGAAATCCTTCTATACAAACCTTTCTGTAACATTTCTAATGATACTGGTTCAACACCTCAACAAACCATTTCTAATTAAAGCTTGTTCAAATATAATTATCGGCCTTGGCATATTGCACGGCATGAATCCAATCTGTCACACACCTCCAATAGTGACACTGAGTCTAAGGTCGAGCCCCCCTTTCCTATTGAGAAACTATATGATTGGCAACTATTCGCTCGATTCCACCCCCGTAACACTTCATTCCTTGACAACTTGCAAATGTTGGGACTTCGTGAATTTTACACCCTAAAAAATTGGATTGCACATCGTATTCCTATTGTTCTGTTGTCTCTTGGCACCACTTTCATCGAAGATAATAAGGTAAACAATATTTCAGCTTCCTTCGTGGACAAATTCGACCCTCCAACTTCAGGTTTATCTCCAGAACAACAACAAGCTTTCAACATAGTTATTGAACACTTCACGCACAGATCCAGCCTTCCTCTACTGAGACTTATTATACAAGGGACTGCAGGTACTAGAAAATCATTCCTCATTAACATTTTAAAGTCTTCATTTGCCTCTTCATCCAGCCAGGGCCTTTCACCTCTCTTTTTTCTCGCCCCAACAAGAGTTGTTGCTTTCAACATTTTATCTTCGTCGATACACACAAGCCTCTGGATTCCCATTAAAGAACTCAAAACCTTAGACGGCCAAGCTTTATCATCCCTTCAATAATCCCTCAAGCACATCGAATACATTTTAATTGATGAAATGAGTTTCGTCGAGCCAAAGTTGCTTTCCAAAATTGACTACCATCTTAGGGAGGCTTTCCCACACTTCAAAGATTCAACATTTTGAGGTAGATCTATGATCCTTATTGGAGACCTCGGTAAACTTCCTCTGGTTATGGAAATCCCACTTTATGTAAGAAAGTCTTACGGAGCTACCCTTTGGTGAGAATTCAACATATATGTCTCCCTTCATTCAATCTTCCGAAAACAAGGCTCTAATCCAGCATCGGCATCATTCTAGAACTTATTGCTTAACATTCGTAACGCCGTCCCTCTCATCCAAGACTGGGAAGCTCTTATGTCAAGATTCTATTCCTCCCTTTCCGAACAAGAAAGAATTGAATTTAAATAAGGCCCTCATAGTTTCACTCAAAATGACCTTGTGGACTCACACAACCTTATTATGTTGAAGTCCCTTAACTATCCTATAGTCAAATCAATTGCTGAAAAGACCAGACGGTCTACATTTGGCGATACTAAAGATGATCAATTGAAGCCCAAGGTTATTCTATGCATCAATCAGAAAGTAATGCTTTTCGTAAACTTGTGCGTTGAGAAAGGTCTTGTAAACGGTGCTACTGGTTCCATCATCGACATAGTCTATGAGATATCCTCTGGCCCTCCAAGTCTACCTCATTTTGTCGTCATCAAATTTGATCATTACACGGGACCTCCATGGGATTCAAACAACCCCTTACATGTTCTTGTTCCTCTCATTGTTAGAGGAGGTCGCAGATAAGTGCCACTTAAAATGGCTTGGGTTTTCGTATCCACAAATCTCAAGGACTTACACTACAGCTTGCTACAGTGGAAATTGGTGGAACTGAAAGACAAGGCCTGGCATTCACTATTGTCTCAAGAGTTCTATCTCTTTCTTCCCTTTGTATTCCTCCATCTTTCTCTTTTTCCCACTACTCTTGCATGTCCTCCACTCCCCTTCTACATTCCAGGCTACAAGAGGAATTTCACCTTCGATCCCTTCCCTCTTCTCTTCCTCACCTCGTCAATCCCTCGTCTTAGATCCTTATAGTAGTCACGTAGTTGTGGTCCCAAACCTTATTTATAATAGTCATGCATGTATATATGGCATGTATTTTGTATTGATAACACCTTTTGGTTCGGATTTCTATTGCCTGCAATTAGTTTAAACAACATATGTGATCTACGTTTGTTTACAAATATGTTCAAATTTTCATGCATCGTTCTGATTCTAGCCAGTCTAATATAGCAAATGTATTTGTTCTACCTCGCTATTATTCTTCTATATTTATCGTTCAAGATCTTGTTGCTTATGTTTTTTTTCACACTTTTCTTAATTTGACCATATCCCCACCACACTATATAATCTTCTACTATAAACATATTTTATCTATGTTTGTTTACAAATATGTTCAAAGTTTCATGCTACGCTTTACTTCTAGATAGTCTAATATAACTAATGTTTTTGTTATACCTTGCTATTATTCTTTTATATTTATCATTCAAGATCTTTTTGCTTGTGTTTTTTAACAAGTTTTTCTTATTTTGACCATATCCCCACCACACTATATAATATTCTGCTCTATTATACGCTAAATTTCATTTTATTATCCATTATTTAAGATTTCCTCTACTTCTTTTCCTTATTTGACTCCTACCATTGCTTGCATTTATGGGATATATTCATTTTTAACACTCCACTTTCCTTCACTTGTCCCACTTTTCTTTCCCTCCTCCATTTCCTTTTCCCTTTTAAATTTCGTTTATCCTTTCCGTCTAATGCATTCTTCTTCTCTACTTCCTTCTCATTTTTCCCCAACCTCTCTTTCGGTGTTATCATCGCATACCTCACGTGCGATTGCTAGTTTTGGTAGTAAATTTGGTACCCCATTTAGTTACTAGTGTACAAACCATTGATACCATTAGGATAGGAACATGTTGTGTTGTTCCACCGGTACCATGATGTATCACTTGGTGGCTGGAGGATCTATATTATTTCTTACGAATTTTAAATGGAACTTGTATAGTTATTCGTCGTGGTGTGGTTTTTTTTCTAGGTTATCTACAACCATAGTTCTTAGTCATATTGCACACCACTTGGCACCTTGATGGGGTTATGGAGACGTGTTCATCTTTTTCTTAGATACATGAGGCTAGATCGAGAGGTGCCACACCATGAGGCTAAGAATACCCAAGCTTTGCCACCATTTTGGGCACCTTAAAATGTTGCGATGCATGAGGGCTTGTTTGAGACTTGTTGTCCCTGTGTTACACAAACCTGGGTATAGTTTATTTTGGAGGTCCTAGTATTATACAAAAAAAATTGGACATAAGCTATAACTTGCCCTTCCTATTTTGTACCATGCAGTACATTTCTTAGGTGCCTATCTGTTCAAGGCCCCTTTGTAATGGTGTTTTGAAATTATTATTTGAATAGCAAATGAATATACCAAAATTTTAACATCTAAACAAAACAATATGTATTTTTAATATGGTTTAGGATTCTAATGATAAATAGATATCATCCATGTTTCATATTTATTTTTTACATGTGAGTTGTAGTCCATTATGATTAGATGTACCGTTGTTGTAATTTGAATGTAGTATCATCATGTATCCTAGCCAGTTATATAGTATAAGTAGATCAGTCTATG
Organism: Taxus chinensis; assembly: GCA_019776745.2. Classification (NCBI taxonomy): domain Eukaryota; kingdom Viridiplantae; phylum Streptophyta; class Pinopsida; order Cupressales; family Taxaceae; genus Taxus; species Taxus chinensis. Next base: position 106,330,607 of record CM034156.1, read on the forward strand.
AAACAACCATTTAAGATCACTTATGGAAATTAATTAGCTCAATGTCTCAAGCTATTCTTTTAGAACCACACATGGTTCCAAATCCCATGTTATACTACATCATTTCTAGTGTTTTATGAAATTCTTAACCCCACCCTTTTAGATTGTTTTATGTTTAGGATTGTTTATTTTCCATGAGTACCTTAGATATTTGATCTGATTAGAGATGTATGAACTTTGGCCATTTATTTTTTAGGATTTATACGGTTGATCTCCCTACATATAGTACATATTATTCATGCGAAACACCTAAATGCACCGGCACAGTTTGCTGTAACCTATAGTTCTATTCACAGTAATGGGGTTATGGAAACGTATTCACCATTTCTTCATATGCATACGGGAACCATCAAAGCAACCTCATAATGAAGGCAAACTTATACAGTCTCCTGCACTTGTTCTAGTGACCCAATACAATGCAATAGTTGATGAGGATCTGGGAATATGTTTCCCCCATGTCGACCAATAATGGATGTAGTTTTTTACAGAGTGGTCTGACCAGGTGCCGATCGCATGAAATTTTTAAAGCTTGTTAAAAATACTACTAACTTAGAAATGTGTTTATAATGTTAGTTGTATGTGCCCCAAACCTATCTTTCCATTAAAATTTACATGTACCAATGTGTAATGGGTTGTCACAATGTAATACATTAGTTATATATCTTTTGGAAGGTGCTTCCCCCGCTATACGCCACATAATTAGTTCATAATTTGTTATATGTGTTCTTGAGCCTATTTTATGGTATTAACATATGTATGTACATATGTATGTATGTATTCATTTTAGTCCTGTGATCACAACTATCAAAAAAAAATTCCATACCAACCAAATTGGACTATTATAGGTCATGTGAAAAGGAAATGGAATGTACACCAATTTGTTAACAACAGGGTCCCAGGTCAAGTGTTCAATTTTACTGTTATAGATTTTTTCAGGATAATGTTATTATAACACCCTTTGGAAATATTGTAACTACTTTATTTGAGACCGTACAAACTAGAAAGGTGTATAATATATCTAATGGTAACTTGAAATGTGCCAATCGATGATTTAGTCAGTGCAATAGCTTATGGTAAATGGAAACACATGGCATTGTCCTAAGTATAACATAGACTTACCATAGTATTGAGCACATATATGCACTCAACATGATGCTAGAAGATACCACGGGTAAATTATGGTAAACTACTTTCGAGGATGTTCCTATGAGCACCATGGGCATATATGGTCAGGCCTTATACCGGACTGATGAAACATCTGGTCAACTTTTGATAGTGCTTGAACAGGCCTTGTTCCGTATGTATAATTTAATTTTTCTAAATGAAAAGGAATTATACAATGGAAATGAAATACTCAAGTGTACCATTATACATGCCACTAAAAAAGAGGACTCACCCACACATGATATTGTTGTTGATGCTTTGTTAAATGATGGCCCTGCTTTGACTGGTTGTCTTATTCGCATGTAAATTTGTCAATTAAATGCATATACAATTAGTTATAGAATCTTCCACTTGAATGCAAGACATAGGAAAAACATGCACATTTACACCATCCTTCTATTGGTATCACTTTTCACTTTTAATTGAACGTACTATTTTGTACCGTATATATAAATCTATACATGCCATATACTTGGGTTTTGTTGCCAAAAGGAAATGTTATACATTTTGTTTTTAAATAACCAGAAATAAATCCGTCCGACCAATTCCATGTAAAAATTGACCATCTACTATCAAGCCTATTTTGTTTGCGCTTTTAATAATCTATCAATATATTATAGGCTTCTTTTGGCTGGGTCTGGGGTCAAAACAAATATACAATTTCCTCACTCATCAACTACCATCTGTTACTACCCCTACCTCCCTATTCCATCCCATGTCATAGGTCAGTTGTTATACATCCACAACTACCCCTAACTCGTACGACCTTGTGTACCACCAACAAAAAACCATACTACCATGTGCATTATTGTAATCAATTCCCGCAACACTCATGTCAAACCTAATCACCAAATGTTACATAGTTTTTGGGTAAGTGCAGGAAGTTGATGGACAAATATAGGGTCATCCGTGGACATCATATTGCAAATAACAACATAATATCAACTTGTAGGGATTATTAGCAATACATACACTCAAAATTAGACAAAATTATATTAATATGAATCGTAGCATCCAAAATCTAGTTTCTAAAATACTAATTTTTGTAAAAAATGGACAAGATTAACTATATTAAACACTCAAAATTCAATGACTTGGTATTTTTCTTTAAAAACGCCGATAAGATTATAGTCCGTTTGCCCACAATTTGGATGACCAAAAATTGATATATATTTTTTTCCTTTTTTGAGAAGTTATATGCCACTATCTATCTTGGGATGGATTTTATTTTATATTTTTTTGAGTAATATTTTATTTTTTATGATTTTTTCCGTCCGTGAAAGTGGTATGAAAACATAAAGAAAACAGAGCACTTTCTGTTTGCCCGCCATAACTTCATCAAAAAATATTGAAATCAAATAAAATTTTTTTTGAACATGTATATAATTTCACCATGGTTGGGAAGGTATAATTTTTATCACATTCTGATAAGTGAAACAAATTTTGCAGTCTTAAACGTAGACATAAAAAATTCACAGGAAAAAAGTGTCTTAAAGACCTACTATTAGTAAAAAATTATAAAATGATATTTATCCTCTTCTATTCACTTTAAAATCAGTATTTCTACAAAGCTAATAGTCTCCCCTACGCAATGGTACCATTTTTATGACATAGTTTTTACTTTTCGGCATGGTTCAAGTCCGCGGAAGACTAAATTTGATGTTTTGCTGTTTTTAATGTAAAATTTAGGATTTGATGTCCACTTAATTGTCCCCCAACTTGGTGCACTTACCCTTTTTCTTTTTTCTAAGTGAACATGCCACTTTTTTAAAAATCGAGATTTAACCACCCCTTAGTATGCTTTGAGATATAATTACCCAATAGCTACTACAGCTAAAAAATGTTTTCTTTGGCATTATAATAGGCATGACACGAATATTTTTGGGAAATGGATTGAAACCTTAACAAAGTGAATAAATATTTCCAAAAAACCCCAGACTAATACATTGAAAAACACAATGGATTTTCAACCGCCACGCACAATATTTATGTCCCTTTATACCTAGAGTTCGGCCGCTATGTTAAACCTTTACTACATGGTAAATGGTAAACTGCAAGCAAGTACATGTAACCTATTCAAACAACATACAAGCTCCATTTTAATATCCCCTTAGAAAAACACCACGTGTATCTTGATTTTACTTTAGTACAATATGCATTGATTTGTAATAAAACATTGTACACTTTTGAAAACAACCAAACAAATTGTTATGTTTTTTTAAAAAATACACACTTGTTTAAGAAATTTCCCAGAATCAGTTGTTCTAATTTCTACATCTTCTGTGCAGGTTTGGTAATACATTATATGAGATAATGGTTGACAATCGTAACCATGGTAAAGTAAAACTTACCTTTGACAAGAGTAAGGACTGACACAATGCTATACGTAGGCAGTGCTACAGGGAGAAAAAGTAAGAAATTAACAGATGTCGTTGAAACTCATATCATGCCCATAAAATACCCAACAGTGTATTACAGGAACCTGTACAAAGTGAACAGACAAGTAACCCGTTTGAAATTATGGCTGTAGAAGGTACTTATAATGCCCATACGAGCTTCCGAAATAAAATAGATGCTTTAGGGTATATTTCCATTTGCTTTATATGCCATGAATCCTACCGAGGCATGCAATTTAAGGTTTGTGATAGCAACAACACATGTCTTAGGTACAATAATGAGCATGCTGGCAATAGGTTATCCACGTGGAATAATATGGATCTAGGGCCCTGACCTAAAGTCTTGGCTAAGCTAACACAAGTTAAAGAAATTGTTATTGCAAGAGTCATCCCAATAATACAGATAACGCATACCCATGGTGGCCGATATAAATATAGTTTCCACACCATCATCTTTCCGCAAGACATAGCATCTATATTAAAATATATGCCCCATGATATTGAACATGTAGAAATTCTAGTATTCATAAGGAAAGGGGTTATAAACAAAATGTACAAGTGATTTGTAAATAGGGCTCGGGTTAGTGCTGCATTGCACTACAAAATATCCTATGACCCTTACTATTGTCTCCAAATATGTCAAAATTGTTTAGGGTGCACTTTATCAAATGGTTCAGAGTTAGACATTACAGATATCACTAGCTTGATTGCATGAACTTTACTTATTAATAAAAAACCATGGTGTGTAAACATAACTAAGTGTGGCCAAAGCTATAAGTCATTTTGACAATTGAGGATGTTAGAAAGAAAGTTTATTCACCGTTGTTCATTTCTACTTTTGTACATGATCTATTTATTTTACGCATAGCTAGGTCCCTGAAGATAGTTACCAGCAACTCGTGAATTTGCAGCAAGAAGCATCCATGTGAACAGCTTGTATACATTAGCCTAGTATTAACTCTAACTGCCAACACATAATTATACTGAAGTCATAGGATTACACTTAATAGCATTTACTGATGGCCATTTTCAACAGGTGTAGCACTGTTTAAGATATAAGTTTTACATGATGATCCTATAGCTATGGGCGGATTTACAAATTTCACTAAAATGCAGTACCTCCATACAATTTTGATGGTAATTGACACTCACCGACGATTGTCACATATTCAATGTGTAACCAAAATTCATGAAACAAAAAACAACAATCAGACAACCTAAGTTGTTAACTTCCGGACAGAAATAAAGGTTCTTTTCGATGAAGGTTTTCCTTAACACCATCTAAATTAGCTTCTTTTCCAATAGTTAAAATATCTTCGAGATAAAATAACTTTTCACAGCATCCCTGTATCAGTTATGCAATGACAAAAGAATACACAGTTGCAAGAGCATGATGGTCTAAACGGCCAGTTGCAATTAACATAAACGATAGTACAGCATTAGGACCACAAACTATTTTAGTCACACTACAGCACCAACACAAAACCCAAAAAAAAAGACCTGCAATTGGGTTACACCTACCTACACCTCAACAAATCACCAGGGCGTATCTCATGCTCCCCCAAGAGTGGAGCACCTGCTACCTGGTACATACCCACATCTTGTTGATGCATAGATGAAGCAGAAGTTCACATACTTCAACAAGGAAACCTTGAAAAAACTTTCCATGCCCAAGATTATTGGTACATAGTGAGGGTCATCTGTACAACGTTTTCGTCGTCGTTTTCGCTCTGTACCCTGTTCCGTTGAGTTTTCCTGTGGGTGCTTTTGTTTTTCATTGATTCTGTGTAGCGGTGCCTGTTTACCTTTACCGCTGACTCACACATTCATGGCTACGTGCATGCCTACCAGGTGCTCTAGACATGGACACCTTAGAATCGACCAACTCCCAGGTAGCAGCGGGGATAGGTTTCAGATCCAATCCTTGACACCTGCGATAATTCGCAAACAACCTAAGTCTAGAGTCAGTTAGACATGGAATTGGTATGCACTATGAGCAACGTTGATGGTTTCTGCAGTCAGTTAGACATTTTTGCTATGTTGTTCCCCCGGTTCTAAAGCTCATTTGGATGAACATATCAATCAACGTTCAAAGGCGTAGTGAAATTCTCAGAGAGTCCACCGGCACCTAAAGAATTAGGTATCGCACCATCTACAGACACGGTATAACGAATGCCATGTCCCCTGTGATGGCATTACCGATCTTACTCGCAACTCACAAGGGAAAGCGGATATTTACACTCGAGCACTTAATTCACATGATGCGAATTGGGACATTCATAAAGTCGATATCTTTAGAGAAAAGAGTGATGCCAACAAGTATGTACTAATCATCAAGTAATTTCCCAGACATGGAGTACTACAGGTATGCTGCATGAATTTTCCTACTTGGCCGCTGCATCTCCGTTCTCCGAGAAAATGTGTGGACAAGAGAGTTGTCCGCTATGTTCACGCAAATTTTCAGACTCGACACTGCGACTGGATTGAATCTCAACCACACTGCTGTCCTCCAGCAGGTGGTATTGCTTCATGGAACCATGTTAGTTGATCATGACATTATGGGAGGCCAAGAAACATCGTTCAATTACGAATTTTTGCCAAACAAAGAACCCTTTCGCGGGTGCCTTCCGCCTCTTCCGTTTCACTTTCAGTAGTGACCAATGCACTTTCAAACAACAACATAACCCCTACCATAGGGCATACTGCAACCCTAACAATTATTCATTCCTTCATACAACACCCAACATCCCTATACAATCTTGTCACACATAAGTAGTGGTTTTAATTTCAACATCCTCTTTGCAGGTTTACATAGATACATTGTTCAAGGTAATGGTGGGTAATCCCAATTGTGGTTACAACAGCTACAGTACTTGGCTACCCTCCATACTCAGAGACTCTCCTCCGTGACACATCAACATATGTAGCATGGGTAGCGTTCACTGAGGATTGATTCAAAGACGAAATCAATAGGTGTCGCCGAAGCTCATACCATGCTTAGACAAAGGCCCATACAACATTACTACGGGTACCTGAACATAGCAACTCATTTGCACAGTCTTACCACCTTTGGAAAACCGACTACAAAGAGCATCCATTGGTAATGCCCATATGAGTTTTCGTGCTACAAATAGTATGCATTAGGGGATATGTCCATTTGTGTTATTTGCCATGAATCCTGAGACCAAGAAAATGAAAGTCATGGGAATTCGTGATAGTTATCAACACATTAGCTGTTAGGTGAAGATATATGAGCATAGATGGCTTCTCGGTTTTTTATGAATGGAACACCACGTATGGATCTGGGGCCCCAGCCTGTCAAGTAGACCATTGCTAGCAAATACATGCCCGAAATTTATCGAAACAAGCCATAGCCTCAAATACCTTCACAGTCATGCATACATACCTTACCCAATACCGAAGCCATGCTTGTTATCTATTCAACAACAAGTCGCTTTACAAATCATTAAGAGTCATGCCACTGCTAACATACCCATTGCACCTCCACTCAAAATGGTTATTTCCATGGCACAACTGGCACTAGTAAATCTTATCTAATCAGGACCAAATCTCATATGTCCTACAATTACTATCCCCTGCACGCCACACCCACTTACTACTCCTAATGCCCCAATAGGATGTCGCAACTTTCCATATTAAAGGCACCGTTATCCATGTAGGCCTTTCAATTCCAATCCATGATGTACAGGACCACTTCATGGCCAAACACTGCTCCACTTCCAAGAGAAGATGAAATATGTGAATTATATATTAATTGGTGAAATGAGTTTCATTGGCCAGTTCGTGCATACTGAATGATATCAGCACATGCAACTACGCCAAGCTTTTCCAAAAGCTGCAGACAAAGACTTTGGCAGTTGTTCGAGTCATCCTCGCCAGCGACCTTGCACACAACTACCTCCTATTAATGATGTGCCGACCGTATGCAGGCAACACAGTGTGGCTGGTCATGCCTTGTATGGAACAAATTCACCACAATAATAATACTAGACACTAATTTCTGGCAAGCCGGAAGTACGCCTACCCAGGCTTGATTTAGAGCCCTACTTTCACAATCTTCTACAACGTAGATGCAACATAAGTTGACTGGCACTTTCTTATTATGAGTAGGGCCCCATCAACCATTAACAAATGAGGAGCAGGAAACATTTAAAATGCACACCCACCTGTACGCTAACTAACAAACTAACATCAATCCATTAACAAATGCATACTTAAATCCCTAAACTTTCCTATTGTCTCTTAGTCACGCCGACAACACCATGCTGCCACCCAAAGCATTATCCGTTGCCCCCACCCAATTAGAGCCTATACTCTGTGCTCTGCAAAAGGAGACAAAAGTCATATTAATAGCAAATCCATGGATAGAAGCTAGGCTAGTTAATACGCATGTAATTGATAAAGTTGTATGCATAGTTTACAAAGGCCCCAAAAAACCCCCCAACATCCCACTGTATAGTAGTTGTCAAATTCATCGGATACCTAGGTCCACCCTGGGATATGAACAACCCAAGCTCACGTACCTATCCCCCCTATCACAAGAAACAATTTCCGACGAATCGCACTTAAGATGGCATGGGCACTGACCATACACAAAGCACAAGGAATGACGCTCGAGAAAGACACAATAGACATTTGTGGCACCGACTAGCTAGGGCTCACATTTACTTGCTATTTCACGAGTACAAGTCCCCTTTCCAACTTGATTATTTCTCCTCCCTTCTCGTTTGCACATGGTACACATGCATAACATTCAACAAATATGTGGCCAACTGGAAAGAATCCGAGTACCAACTCCACTTAAAAATCAACTCCACAATCCCCTCATAAAACTTAACTGGCCCTCGCCGCACTTCCTACCACACCCCACTTTTACTCTGTGCATCTTACCCTCCCCAACTCCTATATCCTTATCTATTGCTTTAAGATATCTACACCTACCACTGCTGGTAGCTCCTACTTTTCTAACATGATTACTATGTGCAGATCCATCTACTACACTCTAAAAAGCAACTTTGCAAATAACAACGCCAAACTAGGTGCAACCCAGCACCCGAACCACAAAACATCTAGTTGCCAACCAAACATGCCCACCTGCTAACTGCCAACGAGTGACTGCACACTTAGGTATAATCCCATATACATAAATCATTTCAAAAAAGGAGTAAAACATTTTATAAAAGCCAACTTGTCTCTATTAACATTGTTTATTATACTAATACTACTATTGTTCCCAGGTACTGTTTCTCCCCCACTAAAGAAAGTGTTCACATGCACAAAAGGCGCAACGATTTTTTCTATAAATTAGCCACTAAGCTCGAACAAGACACTTGTACCCTTCACCAACTTGTATTCGAATCCATCGAAGCCCGGGTCCGCAACACTGACACTGTAGCCAAGGAAGACCTCTGCACATTCCAACTTACCCTTGGCAAACTACAAGATAACGACTCAAATGTTAACGCAGGCCACCATCGCCATCAAAAATACCTACAGGATTGTACGCAACAAGGCCTACGAGCAATAATAGAGCCGAAAGGGGGATGTAAATTGTAACTCAGGATTCTAGCAAAAATAATAAACCCCACTTGTGTTATACCTATAGATTTATTTTTATAGAACTTAGTTTGATCTACCCATTTAATGAATTCTAGCTTATTTGGAAAATTTACATACCTTTATTTGACTTTGAAAATGTCATTGCAATATACTACAATAGTTGATAGAAGAGTTTTATGAGTTTTATAGCTTTCTCTTCTTACCATGGAAATGTAATATCATAGTATTTTAAATTCGTTTACCTTTAACTACAAATATATATTACACATCTCAATACTTTGATACACATAAATTCCCCATTATGTTTACAAAAACAAAATCTACCCATTAAGTTAAACTCTTAAAAACATAGCAACTCTTGCAATTTAAGTTGAGTGTTGAAAATGCACATAGGGTCCAAATTTCAAGTGCTCAAATTGTAATTCAGTCTAATTATTAACTACAGATCTGAATCATTGATATATATTTACATGTTGCACTTATTCAACTTTCCACCCGCTCGCCATTTGATTAGTTTCATATATGTGTCTGCTTCTTAAAAAAAAAAAAAAAAAACATTTAGCAAGCTCCTAACAACACCCAGCTTCTCCAAAGTGGGAAATTAACTATAAAGTTGCACATACATTAATTTAACACTTAACCAAGTTCCCATCAAATCACTACTACATTCAATAAAGTTCTGTGTTACCACAAAAAAAAACCTTAATGTCAACGGTAAAAAAAATTATTCAAATTTTTTTCAATAACAGCATGGCACTTTAAATATATTGTCAAAGAATTGAAAGGTGCTGCATATAAAATGTTGGAGACTCATAAGAAAATCCCCCCACCATTTTACCTCGCTAAATAACAGTGGGAATAGTAATAATATCTGTTCTTTTATACCTTATTATTATCACCTACAGGAAAAAATCCAAGCCCCAAAAAACTCCATACAGGAAAAGATAACATACACAGCTGGCACGTATAAAGTTTGCTGGCCACCAAATACATTATAGAGTGTTCTATGATTATGATACCGAATCCCTGAAAACCCAGTGCTAACAAAGAGTTCTTAAACTCCGTAATCACCAGCACAATTTACTAGGGTTTACTATGTCTACAACTTTAAATCTGTGCCTCTTCTCAAAGTTATGCCCAGACCAATAAAACTGCGATCCGATTAAACCTTGTGCTATCCTCTGTATGGCGTATCCTTCCTCATCCCCAAACTGGAGCAATTGCTAATTTTATGTATGGCGTATTCATACCCAAAGTGGAGCAATTGCTAGTTTTATGTATGGTAGACTCGACTTACAACAACAATTACGTAGAAAGTTATGTTTTGCGGCCGTAACCAAACAATGTCGAGATGTACAATCACTAGTTGACACGTGGTTCATGCTTTCAAAGACGAGAGAACATGGAATAACATTTAGTGGAGGTGGCGAGAGAAAATAAAGCTTCAATTATTGACTGTTTTGTCCAAATGAAGGATTATGAGAAAACAATATAGTCAATTACGAATGACTATAGTTGCATCAAGGGATTTGATTCGGTGGCGATATGGTGGGATTTAATTCATGGGGTGTGGTAGCTTTACATAATGCTAAACCAGGTCGTGAAGGTGAGTGAAGTATTGTACAGTTCCAGCAACTCCCAGTAGTATGTAGACGCAGAATATTGAGTTGTATGATAGTTAAACCCAACATGGGAAAGATTGTTAATGGGTCTCACCTAAGAATGGTTGTCATCAAAAAATTTGTATCTAAGAATAATAGCATCGGAGAAGAATTTGTATTTCATTTTAGGGAACACGATTCACTTGGGATTTTGGAGGTTTATATGATGTATTTGTTTCATACTTCATTTGTTGTTGAGAATAAATATGGGAGAGTTTTGAGCCTATGGAAGGAAAGGAGTTTGGCATATGCTCAAGGTCGGTAGGTCTTAAAACACTATATATTTTCCATATGCATAAATTACAGTATTCTGACGAATCTGATTTTATTCTATAGTGAATTTACATTTCAAAGTATAATAATCATGGAACTGTATTTCCTTATTTATAACATTCATTAATATTTGATTTAATCAAACATATAATAAATGTGAAGGTTGACACTAGAGTAAAGTTACCATCTCCAATAACGAGCTGAAGAAAATAAATTCCAATTTTTCTTATCTTTATATCATAACATTTTAATATTTACCAATTAGAGTGTCAAAGAAAATGGAGTTAATGTTAGTCAATGTCATTCATCTATAGAGCAAGCTAAGGATTTGGAAGTCTACTAAAGTCAATAGCTATGGTTTATTTATGAATAGACATAAACTAAAGATAATCAGGTTTTCGTAGTTTCTATGATCGTATTATGTATTATATTTGAAAGAAACACTACAAATCCATCGAACCTATCTCCTATTTTTCGTAGAAACATTGTGTACAATAAAATGGAAGAAGCAGTTTTTTTTGTTTTGGTAGACACAACTACCATGGTCAACATCTGTCAAAATTTTCAACCACCATTGTAATATATATTGAAATTTACTTGTATGTTTATTTATAATGTCTTTTTTATTTACATTACACTTACAAAATATAATTGGATGCCTATGAATAAATTAAACACACAATAACATAATTATAGTGATCATAAAATGTTACAAACACATTGAAAAGTAACACTTCTTAGGTTGACATTTATTAATATATATATATATATAATAATCAAAATACATTCAGACTTGTGCATGAATCCATTCATACTTATGTTCATTATATGATCTACTTTTTTCTTTGTCCCTCTTGGATCGAACCATTTATCCCTTGAAAAACGATACTCAAACACCAAAATGTATGAACCCCAAATTGATACATGTGTGATTATTTTGAATATGAGCATTAGATGATACAATTAGGTGGGGTTTAGGTGTGAAATATAATATTTTTATCATCAATGGATTTTTTGAGATGTAGGATTATGAAAAAAAAATATTGTACTCCTCCATGAATGACTAGAGCTCCATCGATGTCTTTAATTTGGTTACCAGTGTCATGGGGCTAGCTACGCAGCAGATTTCACTAGCCAATGTGCGGCACCGAGACACTAAATTTTTCACTCACCTTAGAGGAACAAGCTACTCCACCAGTCCCAGAATACGCCTTCATTCCACCTTCAACCACCACCCATTCCCAACACATCTCCAACTTATGCACAAGTGAACCCTTCCAACACCTTTCCCAACTGCCCATACAACTACTCCAGAAGACCACTCGGTGAAACCACGGCTGCCCATACAACCAACAGGAGCTCTTAATATGCCTTCTTAGTTCACCTGAGGGAATGCACAACTCATGCCTCCACCACTCATCACTGACCCAACTCTCTGACGCCACTAGCCGGCACACTGTCGAACACCCAATTTTTATGCACAACGCCACTAAGGAACATCACATGCACGTTTCTTTCATCCATCCATGAGTCTGCCTGAGTTACTATGCTGGTCACCTATGCGTGCACTAGCGGGGGAATTCCTCCTCGTGGTCCTTCCCGGGTGTGAGCCTCTACTCACCCCGACCTGCTGACTGTTCTTTCACTCAAGTCCAACAGCACCAAAGATCCCTGCAAGGAGCACTACAAGCTCGCCATATTTGTAGACCGCATCACAAGCGGGTGATGTTCTCTTCTTCCCTCGGCTTGATCCAACCTCTGAAATTTCCCTGATGCCATGGCCACTGACATCGCCATGCCTACTCTTTGAGACACCCATCTGCGTCCAGACCACATTGACTCCTACTCGATTTTTCTGCCTTAGTTTTCAGCTCACCACACTACAACTGTATCCATGATGTCCTTGACTCAGCCCACCATGTCGCGCATCACCATATGAACCATCCTCTGTCCACTTCAATGAGTCTCAGCCACTACTTTTGCACCCACTCTGCATCCACGCTTCCGCTACGCCTACGATACATCTATGTGAGCACTCAACTCATCTATGTTGTTTAACCTTTGCAAGGTTGAGGAGCTCGCCACACATGGCTTGCTCACGTCTGAGTTACTTCTCCTCTATTTTGACCTCTGGATCCCAGTCTTACTCTGTCATGCCTCTTAGCTGCTTCCCACATGAACTCTACTTCTAAGGATGTTGCCACCTCAAAGGTCTCCCAAAGTCCACAGTCACTTAACACTAAAGTCCCACTGCTGATCCACGATGCATATCTCTGCATGGACATAGTCCGCAAGGGTAGAGTATATCTCCAAGGTCTCCTGAACACCCCATCCTGATGCCATGGCCACTGACATCATCGTGCCTACTCTTTGAGACACCCGTCCGTGTCCAGACCACATTGACTCCTACTCGAGTCTTATGCCTTAGTTATCAGCCCACCACGCTGCAACCATATCCATGATGTCCTTGACTTAGCCCACCATGTCGCGCATCACCATATGAACCATCCTCTGTCCACTTCAATGAGTCTCAGCCACTACTTCTACACCCACTTTGCATCCACGCTTCCGCTATGCCTACGATACATCTATGTGAGCACTCAACTCATCTATGTTGTTTAACCTCTGCAAGGTTGAGGAGCTCGCCACACATGGCTTGCTCATGTCTGAGTTACTTCTCCTCTTTTTTGACCTCTGGATCCCAGTCTTACTCTGTCATGCCTCTTAGCTGCTTCCCACATGAACTCTACTTCTAAGGATGTTGCCACCTCAAAGGTCTCCCCAAGTCCACAGTCACTTAACACTGAAGTCCCACTGCTGATCCACGATGCATATCTCTGCATGGACATACTCCACAAGGGTAGAGTATATCTCCAAGGTCTCCTGAACACCCCATCCTCTGAATGTCCAAGTGCACCAAGTGTTCCATGCTCCACTTGGTGTGGGTGTGAGTTCACCACGTTGGTCTTAATGTCTGCCATGCTCATCTGGCTCATTAGGCTTGCACTGCACTCTCAATGCAAGGCCTCTATCGTGCAAGTTATTCATGCTCAAACCAACTCACTCTGCCACTGCATTGCTCTCATGCGTTGCCCAACTCGCTCTACGTACATTGGGTAAGTTCTTCACTCTAAGACACCCTGCACTGTTCCTAAGTGCAACCAAATTTTCTCACCAACCCACCTTAGCTAACCTTGATTCTAAGACATCCTTGGCCTCATAGCATGGTCCTTTCAATCCTCCATGCAAAACTCTTTCTCACTAGCCAACCCTCAAGAGTTGCATTGGTGTGCCACCGGGAACTTCCCGGGAGGTCACCCATTTTATGCCTGCATGCTTAACTCACCCAACTCACCCAAATCTTCTGTAAGCCAATGCATGCGAGGTTTTCAACCTCAACCCATGCAAGGCCAACCATTTTCCTCGGTTGGGAGTCCCTCTGGCTCCTTGGATAGCGCCTCATGCACTACCCTGCTCGGATGGGGTCTGCCCATCCTGAGGGAGGTGGTCGCTCTATGAGCATGGAGACGCACCCCCCTTATATTCTCCCCCACTCAAAGTGGTGATGCCCATGGTGTCAATGCTAGACTTTGCAAGCCTGCACAAAGGATACTAGTGTTCGCAACACTGGGACAAAATGTAAATGCACTACTCACATGCAAATACACAAGGAACACATCGGTCACTGCTGACATAACACAACTCAGTCTCTTCAACATCTCGCTGTGCTAACTCCCTATTCTTAGGAAAAAAATTTCCAAATCACTCAACACTTCTGTCGTTATAGCTCCCTTCCACTGAACTACACTTCACCAAACATCCAACACAATGTCTGATGGGATACCCCTTCTGTAATTCCTACCAACTCTTAGAAATTTTGCATGATGTACAAGCTACCCTGCTAAGCTCTGAGCCTTTCTTGCAAAACAATCACTGCATAACTAGAGAACTGCCAACAACCTCCACGCTGAGTGATGAACCACTAAAAGATTTCACTTTCATTGGAACTAGTCACACCACGATTCCACCCACAACATGAAATTCTCCAACGATCTGGGGGCCTACTTCACCACAATGTTGCCCTTGTTTAGCACTTCCACCAACACCATAGCACCATTGTGCCTCTGATGCTGATCTTCTGGTAAAATATTCACCAGGAATACCTCATTTCACTACAACCTAACTGATCTACTCACCACCGTTTTCAACCAACCAGCACTTCCGAAAATGTAACGCTTGCTTTACTCCAGAAACGTAACCACTACCACTATTGCCAACCTAAAATTCTAAGGTTTCGCAAAATCACCACTCTAATTCTGCCAAGGGAGTGCCACTTTTTCCACTTCATGTCTCGAGTATCAACTTGATATCACTTCATAGACATTGCAATTCAGCCATTCTCAATGTACAAGTTCTGTCAACAACTTCTGGGGAGTCGTCATGCTACTCAATGCTTATGCACCTACCGAGTTTTCGAGTTACTCTGCCTCTGCACGTGGACTCTACCAAGTGTTATCCCTTCACTATTTGCTGCTTGGAGCTAGTTCTGCACCAGCCTTCAAATGAACTATCCACCTCAGTGACGTTACCCAGCCCACACTGTATACATCCCTGCCGCCTCCTCCACATCTGAGTTCTGATCAACACTGGCCTTATTCTCACACAAAGTCTCTAACAACCTGCACTGACTTACTTGCATCACATAAGTGCCAACTCTTGACACCTACATGGGTCTAAAACACCCTTATCACCGAACGCCATGTTGACACATCGCAACTACATGACTCCTTCCTCATCAACCCACTAGTATACCGCTGAGAAAGGTCACTGGCTTCATTCATTCCACTATGACATCAATAAGGCTCAACTCAGCTCTGATACTCCAATGAATCACTCTGATCTGACACTACCCTTTGGCCCGCACCAGTCTGCTTCTTACATGCAGCATAATTACTCCTCTTGATCCAGTTGTGTTGGTGTCCTGCCTTCCGATCGCCAACACCGTTGATTTCCAATCTTCACAAGACTCAACTCCTGATCCAATTTATACAACAACCAACTCCCGTAAACATGCATGACTCTGCTCAGCCGCACATTACGTTGGGTGCTTCAACCTGACGTTTCTTCATAAGCACACACCATTCTATTTCTGCTCAGCCCAACCGTGTTGGTGTCCTGCCCATCCAATCACCAACGATGTTGATTGCAGTGGCTCCCTAGTCTGCTAACTCATTCTTCAATCAACATCCCAAGCACCTGAAGTTGAGATCTCTTTCGCTAACTACTCACGTTGGTTTACACTCTATTCCCAACTCTAACACTGATGCTCATTGTTGCTCTAAGTACCAGAGAGAGCATCACCTCAAATGCTCTGATATCAGCTATCACGTTGAGTATTAAAGAGAGTAATACACATCCAAAAGCTCTGATACCAGTAGTCACGGGGCTAGCTACGTAGTGGATTTCACTATCCAACGTGCAACACTAAGACACTAATTTTTTCAATTGCCTTAGAGGAACAAGCTACTCCACCAGTTCCAGACTACGCCTTCATTCCACCTTCAACCACCGCCCATTCCCAACGCATCTCCAACTTATGCACAAGTGAACCCTTCCAACACCTTTCACAGCTGCCCATACAATTGCTCCAAAAGACCACTCGCTGAAACCACGGCTACCCATACAACCGTTGGGAGCTCTTAATATGCCTTCTTAGTTCACTCGAGGGAATGCACAACACATGCCATCACCACTCATCATTGACCCAGCTCTCTGACGCTGCTGGCCGACACATTTTCGAACACCCAACTGTTCTGCACAACGCTGCTAAGGAACATCACATGCACCTTTCTATCATCCATCCATGAGTCTACTTGAGTTACCACGCCAATCACCTATGCGTGCATCAGCGGGGGAAATCCTCCTCGTGAGTCTTTCCCGGGTGTGAGCCTCTGCTCACCCCGACCTGCTGCCTGTTCTTTCACTCAAGTCCAACAGCACCAAAGATCCCTGCAAGGAGTACTACAAGCTCACCATATTTGTAGACCGCATCACAAGCGGGTGATGTTCTCTTTTTCCCTCGGCTTGATCCAACCTCTGAACTTTCCCTGATGCCATGGCCACTGACATCTCTGTGCCTACTCTTTGAGACACCCATCCGCGTCCAGACCACATTGACTCCTACTCGAGTCTTCTGCCTTAGTTTTCAGCTCACCACACTACAACTGTATCCATGATGTCCTTGACTCATCCCACCATGTCACGCATCACCATGTGAACCATCCTATGTCCACTTCAATGAGTCTCAGCCACTACTTCTGCACCTACTCCGCATTCACGCTTCTGCTATGCCTCTGATACATCTATGTGAGCACTCAACTCATCTACGTTGTTTAACCTCTGCAAGGTTGAGGAGCTCACCACACTTGGCTCGCTCGCGTCTGAGTTACTTCTCCTCCATTTCGACCTCTGAATCCCAGTCTCACTCTGTCACGCCTCTTAGCTGCTTCCCACATGAACTCTACTTCTAAGGACGTTGCCACCTCAAAGGTCTCCCGAACTCCACTGTCACTTAACACTAGTGTCCCACTGCTGATCCATGATGCACATCTCTACATGGACATACTCCACAAGGGTAGAGTATATCTCCAAGGTCTCTTGAACACCCCATCCTCTGAATGACCAAGTGCACCAATTGTTCAACGCTCCACTTGGTGTGGGTGTGAGTTCACCACGTTAGTCTTAATGTCTACCATGCTCAGCTAGCTCATTAGGCTTGCGCTACACTCTCAACACAAGACCTCTATCATGTAAGGTTTTAATGCTCAAACCAACTCGCTCCACCACTGCATTTCTCTGCTGAGTTGCCCAAATCGCTCCGCGTACATTTGGTAAGTTCTTCGCTCCAAGACACCCTGCACTGTTCCTAAGTGCAACCAACTTTTCTCACTAACCCGCCTCATCTAACCTTGATTCTGAGACATCCTTGGGCTCACATCATGGTCCTTTCAATCTCCCATGCACAACTCTTTCTCACTAGCCAACCCTCAAGAGTTGCATTGCTGCGCCATCGGGAACTTCCCGGGAGGTCACCCATTTTATTCCTACGCGCTTAATTCGCCCAACTCACCTAGATCTTCTGTAGGCCAATGCATGTGAGGTCGTCAACCCCAACCCATGCGAGGCCAACCATTTGCCTCGCCCTGGAGTCCCTCTGGCTCCCTGGATAGCGCCACGTGCACTACCTTGCTCGGATGGGGTCTGCCCATTCTGGGGGAGGCAATCACTCTATGAGCATGGAGACGCACCCCCCTTCTAACCAGTATGTGGAATTTAATTTATGGGCTATGGATTCTAGACCTACCACCAAACCAAATTCATGTTTACGATTTGTGTGGGCAGATCAACTTGCTTGGGTGCGTCCATCGAAATTGTTTATGCAACTCTTCCCTTGAGAATCGTTCATTGATAGTGTCAGATGATGTGATAGAAAAATCTATGAAGAGGTTAGTATATGCATTGATAGGTAAGTTTACTAGGATTTTTTCTAACATAGACTTCATGAAGTGATGGACTAAAAGAATCAGGAAGCCCCTAGGCAACATGGAGATTTTTGCTTTGACGGATAGTCCCTTTTTATAGTCCTTCCTGCGGAAGAAGATATATTCGAGGGTTTTCAAAGGAGCACTTGGTTCTATAGTAGGAAAGATTTATTTCAAGTTAAATGACAACCTGGGCTCTTTCAGGGTAATCCTCCCTGTGCTCCGATAATGTGGGTTTTCTTTCCAGGGATTCAAGTCAAGTTATGGGAATGGGATGTGTCTGAGGGTATTCCCAGAAATACGATCCATCTGTGATCCATCGAATAAATCACCAGGCTCACACTAGGATAACTTATGCTAGGATATGTGTCATCTTTTTGGTAGATAAACCTCTCCATGCTTCCATCTCAATTCAAACAAAACATTGTTAATGGGAGGAATGTTTGGTATATGAAGATTCTCTTTTTTTTATTCTCATTGTAAAGTCGACCATGGAAGTAGATGTTGTGATTCACCTCCGCCATCTTAGAGACTTGCAAATAGCTATGGTGCTCTTTATCAGTAGGTAGCTCTTTTATTGTATTCCCATATCTTAGGAAAGGATTATTTCACACTTTTTTAGTGAGTGTTTCTAGGGGTTGGCCACGTAGTTTGGTGGAGGAAACAGGTAAATCATTGTTTTTGAAGGGATTGTTTAAAAGAAAGCGTGCATATAGGATGCAGGAAACGTTTTTGGTGTGTTGAATCCCTTAGAAATAATGTGTCGTGGTTTAGTGGCAACTGACTTAGTACAGGGGAATCTTACACTTATTTTTTTAGGTGTTTTGAGCTAGGGAAGAAACACCCATAACAGGGAGAACCTTCTCTAACAACATTGATTCTGATGTGAACGAGGAACACATTGAAATTTTGGATATGGACCAAGAGTATGTGATGTCATTTGGTGTATGGTAACAAAAGAGAACATGGATGAAATCCAACATGAAAAAGACCAAGTTTTGATTTTGATGGCCCAAAATTAAGAGTCTTTTGAAGAAAAAAGTTTATGTAATGTCCCCTTTCCAACACCTAAGGCTTAAGGGCCAATTTGAGTCCAAGCCTTGGTCATACCCAAGGGTTATGGACATTGGGAGCTATTGGGTATGAGTATCTAGTCCATTTTGTTATAATTTTTCATTGACATAAGCGTAAAGTTGTTTGGAGGGACTAGATATTATGTTTTTTTGTTAGGAAGGGGCCACATGACACTTGATGTTTTAATTTTGCTTTGCGGGTCACTTATGGACCATGGTGACTTAAAAGGGGAAAAGGAACTTAAGTTACTTTTATTTTATTGGTCCTTCCTGAGGAAAAATGTAACTTTGGCTATTTTAGGGCTCTTTTGCCTTGGGGAAAAATATATAAGGAGTTGCGAGGAAAACCTGAAGGTAATTCTTGCATACATAATTATTTTCCTTCATGTGCTACTGCTGCTTGCAAATTTATAGCTTGTGGAGTGAAATCCCACACAAACCCTAGCTAGTAGGGCATTCTTCGGTAGTGAGAGATCTACCTTAGCTTGCCATTTTGGAGCTAAAATCAGGGTTTTTTTTCAAAGGTGTTTTATGAGGGTTTTAGAGGAGGGTTTTCAAGAGATTTTGGTGTTTTTGGAGAAGAAGATTCAAGGGTTTTCAGGGCAGATTTACGAAAGCCATTTGGGAAGGGTTTAACATCAATTTGAGGGCATTATAAATAATTTCCAATCACTTCCCAAGATGGGAAACTTGTTTTGAAGATTTCAGCCATTATTTCGAGGGTTTCCAGTGGTACAAATTAAAATGTGAAGATTAGAATATCATTCCCTATATTTATAAATATTATTTCCAAAGCATCATAATGTTTGCACTTGTATTCAGAGAGAAATAAATTTTTGAAGTTTTCCAGCTGCCTAGGGAACGCTATAATTTTCTGGTAGCAATGTATTATCTGAAAAATTCTGAAAATAATTTTCTAATGCTTGTTATTGCATTAGAAAGCTTAGTATAAATTTTCAAGTGATTCGGGCAAGTATTTTGTGATTTATAGATTTATTTATATTTGTTGCCCTAGTTTTAATTTCTGCAAATATCATATTTCTGTTTGGCTGCAAATTGTCCGTATTTTGCATATTTTTTTAAGGGGTGTCCCACTAGGGATATTTCAGTGGTATCAGATCTAGCTTTCTTCTATCCTATGGGGGTTGAAAAGATGGGTGATAGTGAATATGAATTGGGGGAGGAGTTGATGAAATAGTTGTTCACCAATATGGTGAAGCAGCAGGAAACCACCAACCTCTATTTGAACCTTCTCACTAAGAGACTAGCACAGGGAAGGATTGATACTCATATGGAAAGAGGAGAAACTAGCATTATGGGAGAACAAGGTAAAAGAAGTGAGAATAGACATTAAGGGCAGCGGTCTCCTTGTTTTTCTACTAGAACTTTGGGACTTCACGAACCCTCTTTCTTGAAGGATCTAGAAGTTTTAGAGGTACAACAACCAGTAGAGATTTTAGATGAGGAGTCTTGTAAGGAGAGGTACTAGACCTTAAGTGAGGGCTTTCATGACAACATGCCATTCCAAGAATATTGCAAAATGAATATTGGAAGAAGACCCAAGAGAGATCATCAAATTTACAGGTACAAGAGTTATAGAGGAGATTGGGACATATTTCCATTCCACACTTCGATGGTTCTAATAAGTGTATTGCATAGTCTTGGGTTTATAAACTGAAGAAATACTTCGACTTAAATCGTATGTGTGAGGAATATGCAATTAAGTTTGTAATATTACATCTTGAGGGAGATGCTCATGATTGGTGGCATCATGGATTAATTACACAAGGACACATACACATTACTACTTATGCAAAGTTCACACAGAGTCTAGTGAGTAGATTTGATCAGAGGGACCCTGACAGGTATTTTAGGGAGTTGACTCATTTGAGACAGAAAAGTTACCTAGATCAGTATATCGCAGATTTTAAGAGATTATCAGTCATGGTACCTGATGTTACGGAGGTGAGGTTGATTTCATTATTTACAGTAGGTTTGACAGATGGTCTCGTTGGGTATGTGAAGGCATTTCAGCCTTCTTATTTGGATGAGGCTATTAGGAGAGCTCGTGATTTGGAGTTATCCACTCCTAAGTTGAGGTTTCCATCTCGAGTTCAGCCTAAGGTTTTTCTTTCTATATATAATGGTTCAAATCCGAAGGTACGTACACTTAGGTAAGATGCAGCCAGGAGACCATTCATATCTAGGGAGGACAGAGATGAGTTGATGTAAAAGAAACTATGTTTCAATTACCGTAAACCTAGGGTTCCAAGGCATGATTGTAGGGGTAGAGGGAAGGCCCAATTCATAAAGGTATTTAAGGAGAGTGATGGTGATGAGGAGTTAGACACATAGGTGTTAGGTTGTGGAGCCTATTTTCATGTGTGAAAGTGTTGAAGACTATACACTAAGAGTACTGTACACTTTCCACAGTTGTCTCGCAAGGGTTTGGGGGTGCAGCCTCTGATAAATTTTTTTGGGCCTTAAAACGTGCTTGATATACCGGAAAATGTGTTTTTTCTCATATGGGTGGGATTTTGACCCATAGGTTTATGGGACGGTTTTGGCCCATGGTTTTAATACCCACAGTTTTTAAAAACTGCTTAAGCAGTTGTCTACTTATATGGTTTTATGCATATGGTAGGTATCATGTAACATTGCAGATGTGTTTTGAATTCGGCTATGAATTCTGTAGAGTTTTTTTAGCATAGCTCCAAATAGATCTAGGTATTATATTGAGAGAGCAGTGGCTAGTAATAAAATCTGAGCAAGTGATTCTTGGTGGACGTAGCCCAAATTGGGTGAACCACATTAAATATTGTCTCTTTGTGTTGTGTTATTTTATTCTACGCTTTTAATTGAGATCTGTAATATTTTTTGCGTATTAGTTTCTATTGTTGCGATTTTGTGAGGGATTATTCCACATATTTTATCCCTTATTTCCTAACAACAGGGATTGGAGGATGATGACGATGAGGCATTAGATAGTGCAGGTGTTGAGCAGGAGAGGGAGAATTTCCCCCAAGAGACTATCGCCACTTTGTCTAGTACCCACGCATTCAGAGTTAGGGGAGTTTTACAGGGACAACGAGTAATGGCACTCATTGATAGTGGGGAAGCCCACAACTTTATTGATACCTCATTGGTTGAGAAGTGAGGATTATATAAAGAGGATTTTGAGGGCTTCAATGTGGTTGTAGACAATGGAGAGTCTATGAGGTGCATGTGGTGGGTTCCCCAATTGAACATCACGATGGGTAACTATAAAGTTACCAATGATTTCTATATTGTTGGTATTAGAGAGACCAACCTAGTGCTTGGAGTACAGTGGCTCCATTCCCTTGGTGAGTTTCGGACTAACTTTTAGACGATGGAGTTGAATTTTAAGTTTGAAGGGAGGAATATGACTTTGAGGGGCTTATATTCAGAGCTACCCCAGGTTGTTACAACTAAGAGGATTGGGATAATTTCTAGGCACAATGGGGTGGATTGGGTAGTACATTATTTTGTTTCAAGCAAGAAATTAGAGGATGGACAACATGAGAATCAT
Source organism: Taxus chinensis (assembly GCA_019776745.2). Lineage (NCBI taxonomy): Eukaryota > Viridiplantae > Streptophyta > Pinopsida > Cupressales > Taxaceae > Taxus > Taxus chinensis. Next base: position 106,353,884 of record CM034156.1, read on the forward strand.
ATGGATATATAGGGCTTATTGGACATGCATAGTATAATTTTTTGTGACATACCTCTAGGAATACCTCAAGATAGGGGATTTGAGCATGTGATCGAACTCGAGGACGCTAGACCTGCAGTTACTTCTCCTTACCATAACCTCAAACAGTTTAACGATGAGATCGAGAATACTATCCACGAGCTCAAGGATATGGGGTATATTAGACCAAATTCTTGTCCTTTTTCTTCTTCGGTGGTATTGGTTTAGAAGAAGGATGGGACCATGTAGATGTGTATATACTACCATGCCTTGAATAAAAAGACAATAAAGAAATAGTATCTAGTACCAGGTATTGATGAGTTTCTTGATGAGCTATATGGTGAAATCTATTTTTCAAAAATAGAATTGTGATCTGGATATCACCATATCAAAGTCAGGGAGCAGAATGTGCATAATACATCTTTCAAATGCCTTTAAGGTCACTTTTAGTTCTTGGTGATGCCCTTCGGATTGTCTAATGCTCCAGCTACATTCCAATCTTGCATGAACCATGTGTTCAACCACCACCTATGGAACTTTGTATTGGTCTTCTTTGATGATATTTTGGTCTACAAAAGGACTTGGGAAGACCATATCTGGCACCTTGGCGAGATATTGGGGATACTAGAAGCTAATTTTTTATATGTGAAAGCTTCTAAGTGCGAGGTTTGCATGGAAGAACTTTAATATTTGGGATATGTGATTGGTAGGGGAGTAGTGAATCTCGATAGAGAGAAGATACGGGAAATTTTGGATTGGCCACCGCCTAGGACGTTGACGCATGTGAGAGGATTCTTGGGGTTATGCACATACTATAGGAGGTTTGTGAATAATTTCTCTTGCTTAACTGCTCCATTGATTGATTTTAACAATAAGGGAGATATTTCTTGGTCAGAAGCAGCATAACAATTTTTTGATCACCTCAACAGGGTGATGAGTTCATGTCCCATTCTCGCATTTCCATATTTCTCTCGCTTGTTCATTCTAGAGTGTGATGCATTAGGAGAGGGTGTTGGGGAAGTTCTCATGCCTATGAGTGTTGAAAATTGAAGCCGGTGGAGAGAGGTTATTGAATTTACGACAAGGAGATGTTGTCTATTATGCATGCTTTGGCCAAATTCAGATAATACCTTGTGGGCAGAAAATTCATGGTTCGTACAGATCACAAAATTTTGAGGTTTTTTTGGGGCAAAAGGATCTCAATGACCGACAACGGAGATAGTTGAACAAGGTATAAACCTATGACTTCGACATAGAGTACACTAGAGGTAAGAATAATATTGTTGTTGATGCTTTAACTAGGAGGCCTTACCTTACTTCTATGTGTAGTTCTATGTCTAAGATTTTAGCAGATTGGAAGGGTCATATACTTGTTGAGTATTCTAAAAATTAGTTTGCATGTGAGATCATGGATGGTATTATACATGATGACCGATACTGAGCAATGGATGATCTCATTTTCTACAAGGATAGGATTTTCCTTGTACCAGGGTCCAAGATGAATGAGAAGATCCTTCAAGTAGTACATGATACACCATTAGCTAGGCATCTTGGGTATTTTAAAACATATAAGTTTATCAGGGAGATATTTATATGGAAGGGGATGAAGGATGATGTCCTTCATCATGTCAGAGACTGTATGGTTTCCCAGCAAACCAAATTTGAGCATTTGTTTCGAGCAAGATTACTTCAGCCTCTTCTCATTCCCAAACATAAATGGGAAAGCATATCTATGGAATTCATCACAAGGCTTCCCTTGGTGCATGGGCATAGATGCATTTATTTTGTAGCTGAGTGGTTAACTAAGTATGCTCATTTATTTTCCCTACCCAAGGGGCATGAGGTGGTAGAAGTGGCTCAAATTTTCTATGCAGGTGTTTTTAGGCTACATGGGTTACCTACAAATATTTTCAGTGATCGAGATCAGATCTTCATGAGTACCTTTTAGCAAGAGATCTTTAGAATAGTAGGTACAAACTTTACTCCTAGTACTAGCTATCATCCACAATCAGATGGGCATAAGCAGATAGTTAATAAGTGGATAGAGGGCTACTTGCATAGTTATGTGTTAGGTCATCAGCGAGCATGGATTAGATGGTTACATATGGGTGAGTATTGATACAATACTACATATTAGATGAGTATAGGCATGACTCATTTTTGATCCTTGTATGGGTACGACGTTATAACATTTGTGGATTTTGTATTACAAGATATCTTAGCTCCCAAAGCTTGATATTGGTTATAGAAGAACCAATATATTCTGAAGGATCTCAGGGAGAACCTTCATAAGGAATAGAATCAGTAAAAGGTAAATGTAGATCGACACAGGATAGAGAGGTATTTTGAGGTTGGGGATATGTTATTCCTAAGTTTGCAACCTTATAGGTAGTTCTCACAGAAGCAGAAGGGGGAAGAGAAATTGAAACCATGGTTTTATGGTCTGTATAGGGTAGTTCGACAATTTGGAGGAGTTTCATATGAGCTAGAGCTTCCATAGCACAATAAGATACATAATTTCTTCCATGTTTTGTGCCTTAAGAAGGCACTCGGGTAGCACATTGTACCATCTACGTATTTTTCACCACTAGATGAGGAGGGGAAGTTGGTGTTAGAACAAGAATCAATTTTTGAGGTGAGAAAGAGGAGGATTATGAGCAGAGTGATAACATAGTATTTGGTATAGTTGAATGGATTTCCACTTGAGGATGCCACTGGGGAGGGAAAATAGATTTTGTAGCATCCTAGTTTGCATTTGGTTGGGGACAAGAAAAATTTCGGAAGGGAGGACAGTAATCTCCCCTTTCCTATGCCTAAGGCCAAAGGGCCAATTCGATTCCAAGCCTTGATCATAGCCAAGGGCTATGGACGTTTGGAGCTATTGCGTATGAATATAAAGTGTTTTGGAGGGACTAGATATTATGTTTTTTTAGTTAGGAAGGGGCCATATGACACTTAATGTTTTAATTTTGTGTTGGGGGTCACTTATGGACCAATGCGACTTAAAACAAATGACTTATGCTAGTTACTTAAGTTTTAGGGCAGATTTATGGAAGCCATTTGGGCAAGGTTTAGCATCAATTTGAGGGCATTATCAATAATTTCCAACCACTTCCCAAGCTAGGTGATTTGTTTTGAATATTGCATCCATTGTTTGGAGGTTTTCTAGTGGTACACATTCAGATCTGAAGGTTGGAATATCATTCCCTATATTTATAAATACTATCTCCAAAGTAACATAATTTTTGCACTTGTATTCGGAGAGAAATAAATATTTGAAGTTTTTCAGCTGCCTAGAGTACACTGTAATTTTCTGGAAGCAATTTATTATCTGAAAAATTCCAAAAATAATATTCTAATACTTGTTATTGCATTAGAAAGCTCACTATAAATTTTCAAGTGATTCGGGCAAGTATTTTGTGAGTTATAGATTTATTTTTGTTCGCTGCCCTAGTTTTAATTTATGCAAAAATTAGATTTCTGTTTGGCTGCAAATTGTTCATATTTTGCATATTTTTTAAGGGGTGACCCACCAGGGATATTTCAGTTTAATGTTGGGGTGGATGATTAGTGGTTCTCAAAAGGAAAACTGAAATTAGTTTTGGATTTCGAATAAAACTTTCTTTAAAATGTCCCTTTATCACACATGATGATAGTCAAAAGGTCTACTCCCTATCCAATTGATCATGATTCCTTGAAAATATTGCACTTTTAAAAAGTACGTCTTTATAATAATTACATTATCATGTCCTTTTGTAGGTAGGTGGATCATAGGGATCTAGTTGAGGATAATGGATGAAATCTAATACGTCATAGAAAATCTAAATTTAAGTAGGTTATTTTTTTGAACTTCATATTGGTTATCGTTCATCTATGATTTGGGTCTATTTTAGTATTGTTTTACTGCTATCTTAGTTTATTGTATCATTTTTACCCTTTTGGTGCTTTATTTTTTATCACAACTATGACTTGTGAACAGTGAGGAATTAACTAAAATGGAAGACAAACAAAAAATGGCAAAACTTATTGTATATTTTTGTTGTAAACCTCGATGTAAGGTTGTGGAAGATTAACTTATATAACCTTATAAAATGTATACTTTTGGGTGCTCTTGAATGATCTCAAAACTAGGAACAAACCAATTCAAGGAGAAGATGTTCATTTGAATTATTGTGTAACACCCACAAATTCGACACTCCAAAACCACTAAAAAACAATATTGTAATACTTAGCAATTTACAAAATAAAATAAAATAAAATTTTACGAAGTCAACATGCTTTTATTACATTTAATAAACTATACACATTCATAATGTAATCATAATTAAATTTATAATTAAACATTATTAATTAAATTCTAAATCCATTTCAGAACACAACCCTCTGCTAAGGATTCCATAGATCTTTATTTGATAATATAGGCTAACTAATCTTCTTATATTATGTATTTATATATCCCCTTAAGTTATAAAAGGTTCATCTCCTAAGTTGGTTTAAACCTAATATTCATTCCATCGTATAGTTATCTAACCAATCACTTTAATTCTAATTCAATTTAATTCATTTAGATCATTATCAAATTATTTGTGCACAATATCTTTTACTTTATTTACCTATAGTGAAGTCTCACTTACTTAATTATTATCCAAAAAGAGAGGGGTTACAACTTATTCTAACTCCCTATGTACCATGTAGAGTCATTCACCAATACACATACCCTTAATTTGAGACACCCTTTCCCACAAAAAAATTAAAATCACTTAACAATTTGTAGGATTAAATCTCTATCATTAGATGTAATCAATGTGGGCCCTTGGATTTTAGGTTTGACCTAAAAGCCCTAAAAAAGCCTTATGATTTCTTTCGTATTTCCTTTTTTCCCTAATCCATCTCATTTGCATCATTTTTTGTTTTCCAAGTTTGGGAGAAAGGAGGCCATGGATCTAAGGAAAACTATGGAGGATTATTACTTTTTGATTCAAGATTTGGGAATGAGGAAGAAGCTTGTTCCTCTATTTGTTCTTCTTTTCACTTTGTTTCCTCTTAGAGTTTGTAATTTCTTGTTAAAATATATACATATATTTTCTTTTATAGGAAATACAACCATATTGTTGGTTGTGGGTATTCATTTACCCCTATTCATTTACTCGAATGCCAAGGGTTTATAAATAAAATGGACCGTACAGTCGCCATGCGACATTTCATCCTACGATCCTCCTAGGACTAGTGACATACGCTCTAGGCCAAATCATCACCCATATCTATCATTACATATCATAGTGGTATATGCTTTAGGCTAAATCACCACTTCTCTCGTATTATTTTGTAGTGGTATACACCTTAGGTTAATTCACCACTCCCTTCACCATTTAAAATTATAGTTTTATCCGCTTATCCCTAAATAAAAATTCATCTTATCATCATGTAGTGGTATATGCTTTAGGCTAAATCACCACCTCCTCTTTATTCATCTTATAGTGACATACGCTTTAGCCTAAATTGTCACCTTTTCTATCCATTCCTAGTGGTATACACTTTAGGATAAATCACCACCCCTTGTTATTAATCTTGTAGTGGTATACATTGTTAGCTATTTCTATCATCATATCATAGTTGTATACACTTTAGGCTAAACCACCAACTTCCATAATTTCCTCTTATCATGGTATACGAAAAGGTCTAAATCATCATTCACCCATTCAACAAGTCATGATAAATGATTTGGCTATAGGGTTGACACACATTATTTTTACATCTCACACTTCATCACCACCCTCCATTATTCATTTCATAGTTATATACGCTGAGGGATAAATCCTCACTCATCCATTCAACAATTCGTGATGTACACTTTGGCTATAGGTTTCATGCACATATTTTCCACATGTTGCATCTCACCACCACCACACCAACACACTCATCACAGTTTGTTAGACACACACCAACAACTAATCGAACATTTCTAGATGATGCAATCTTGTTTACGCTTCATTCTAGACTGCTGAGGGGGTAAAGAAAATGAACCTTATTTCATACACTTCCACACACTCATGGGGTAGGTTGATGCTATAATTCCATATTGCATTCCATTCCATCCTTCCACAACACACTACATTGTCTTGGTACATTTAATCTTGTTTACTAGTGTTATACATGATCATTTTATTACACATGTTATCTTGACTTCTTATATGTCATTATCATACAAACATGCACATTGATGCGTTGGTCTAGTGTGATCATAGATACATTACAGTTACATGCGACATATATGTTCACCTTCTACCCTTACTATAATGTTCGTTGGGGGCATCAAAACTCATCTTATACAGGTGTTATTGTTCCAGTTTGTATCTATCATCTTATACTACTTGCTTATATATGCTTTGACATATGGGTTATTTTTCTAACATGCTAACAGGTGTTCCATGTGTAGAAATTTTCTTGCAAGATTACATATTTCTATGACTACTTGTTTTCATTTCTTTCCTTATCTTCTTTGTTTTCCATTATATGCGGGCTTTTCCATTTCTTGTGTGCACACTTTATTTTTGTTTGCAACCATGATGACGTTGTGTGTCTTGTGACATAGTGAGTGATGTCCCATGTTTGTAAACTGCTTTGTGTGGTCTTCTTATCTTATTACATGTTTACACTACTGTGCTTGGTAGTTCTTACATTGTTTTCTTACTTTACACTTATTTCACGTATGTGTTCACGTAATAACACTTTTTTTGGCTATCCATGCCCTATTATACCCATCTTAGTTTCTACCAAGTGCTTTCCCTTTCCCCCTGCAGGGTAGAGTTTTATAGGCCAGAGTGTGGCAGGTCCTCTTTTGGGGATACCTTCTCCTTTTAGTGTCGTAGCATGTTCCAAAAAAGAGGGGGGCATCATAGAGGGTTTTTTCACACTAACACAATGTATTTACACCGGTTCAATACAATGCACTTTCCACCCTTGGTAGTGTGGGTTTACATACAAGTAGTGAGTTCAGACCAGTCTACAAATGCCATACACAATAGATTTTATAGGACATCATTTCCTTGGCATTTCTAGGGATTAGATAAAGGGTAGAGGACATAGATAATTTCCTCCCTATACTTCTTTTCCCAGTTGGCATCAGATCGCCCAAAAAACTAGGATGCGATATAGATCTCTTAACATACATTTTAGTAGAATTAGTTAATGGTTGGAGAATAAAAATAATTTCATCCCTATATTTCTTCACCCAAGGTGGCATGAGATTGCCCAAAAAACTCACGGCAGTACAAGATATCCTTCTACACCCTTTTTCTTGACATGGATCGGGTTTGGCTATATGAGAAACAAATAGTAAAATTAGGGGAAACAACGATAGTGTGATGACAAAACAGTATGACGCCACTTTCCCTTACTAATCATGGAGGTAAACTATTCATCGTAAAACCTATACATACATTCTACCCTAGTTTCACTCTCATCACTTTTTATGCATATTTTTATTATTTAAAATTTCATGCTCCACCATCTTTTTCTTTTCGTCATTCCATACTTAAGTCTAGTCCATCGGCACATCTCTTCCAGAATCTTTATGGATATCAGGTATACACTTCTTATCTTCTTTACATTGCCAAGATTTCTGCTCACCAACATGAAGTGGGGGAATAACATAGTCACAAAATATTACACATTAGACATTTATTAGCCCGGTTTCACACTACTATTTATAAATTTCTCAAGTGACTTAAGTATTAATTAATCCCACCTTTTTGGCCATCTTATTTTACTTTTATTTTATCATTCTCACATATGTACCTATGCATTCCCAATTTATTTCATCATTTCCTAGAATTTTAGAATAAACTTGGGTGCCCTACCCTGTACTAGGGTGCCCCGGTTAATTTTTAACTTTCCCTCAACTTTTTGGGCTCTTTGTGACCACTTTCCATACTTATCTTTTCCCAAGTCAGCCTTGTTAGGGTTAATTATTAAATTAAATCTTGAGAAAACTATAAATATAAAGTTATGAAGCCATAATGAGGGTCCTAGTGTCACACACTACTATCACTCCATCTAGAGTTGCATCCATTACATCACTTGCATCTATTAGTACCATGCATCAAGGCTAGAGATCTGCATCACACATCATAACATAGGGGGAGGGATTCTATTTGATTCCATGCACACATTCTATTATGTTTTTTTATATTTATTATTTCTCACTAATTTACAAAGTGTAGCTCTGATAAGATAACCTAGGGCACAACATGCACACACACAAAAGAACTGCATCTGGCTCAGAAATATAACGCAGGGCTTAGTTATAAGTCCACTATTTTGGGGGTTGAGGTTAGCATGACCCATTCATTGTGTATCTTTATTTTTCCTAAGGTTTGATACTTATTCTTATCTTATAGGTAATCACTTTACTATCTAGCACATTCAATGTAGTTCAAAAAATCTAGTGTGATAGACAAAGAAGGTTTCAACCTATCTTTCAACCCTGTGAAAACTAGTTTTTGAGCATTTACAGAGACTAGGGATCTTCAGTCAGTTCAGATCCACTAGATATTCCCTTTGTTGGACCTCAGAGTGTTCATCTTTGCTTCTAGAATCTATATTTATACTTGTGACAAGGCCCCATTCTCTATGTAGAGGACATATATCTTATCTTATTTGATTATTTATAGTTCTCAAATTTATGGGGGAGTATCAAGGGAGGCCTGACCACCTTGAATTCATCTTCTCACAAATATATAGATGTAGTGGCCCCTCTATTAATATATGGGTTCCCTATCTATTAGTGTTGGGGGCCCACTGGCATTGAGTGGAGTGAGAAAATAACCTAGTGATAGTACCGATAGATAGATGGATGAGTTTTTATTCAATCCTCCTATTTATAGTAGGGCCAATGACCCTACATATATAGATGATCAAGAGAACCCCCTTTGGAGATAAGATATATAGAGTCGCTAGTGACTGTATGTAGTATAGTCGCCATATATAGATATCCCCCCAGTCTCTATGACCCATATCTACATATGGGTGCTATCTATATAGATAGGGAAAGAGGTTAGCTGAATTATTAATTTTACAAGATACATGTATAAAGATGTGTGTACCAATATCACAAATTGTGGAAAAACCTGAAAAATCGAATCAAATAAGATGTATATGTGAATTACAACATGACTTAGCTATTACTGGAATGACTTATGCTAACCCATTAGAGAGAGGAGGAATTAGTAATAAATGGTCATTTGAATATACCTTTTCCCAAATTCATGGTTTTTCCAATGCAAGAGATGTACTTGGTTTGGTTACACAGCCAACCTGCGATAATCACCATTTATTGTCTAAGTCATCCTTCTTTACTTATTTGCATGATTAGGGTTTTATTTCACTTAGACTAAATATTTAGATCCATATCATACTATTTTACTACATTTAAACTATGTTTTAGTCCTCCTAATTAGATTAACTAGGATTTCTATTTAATTGCATTTAGTTAATTTAAGTTAATCACCATCTAGCTCTATCAAAAGGGACAAGGTTGGTTAATCTGCATCACACAAGCATAGGAGGGAATTTTATTCTATTCCATCCACCATATGTTACATTTTATACACATAGTTATTGTATGCTACTTTCACAAAGTGTGACTGACACGAGAGCAACCTAGGACATGATCACACACATAGACACAGAAATAAACTTGCATCTCAAATGTAGGGCATTACTCAGTTAGTAATTCTACCATTGTGGCCGTTAAGGAAAGTCCCACCCCTTCATTTACATTTTTCTTTTGTAGGGTTTGATGTTTGTTTTGGGGACTTATATTTCTATTCTTCATCACTGATCATTGATACCATCCAACACATATCAATGAGTTACCCACGACAAAAAACAAGGGTTTTACATCATCATCCCACCCTACAATTTTTTTACTATACCTCCTTCAAAAACAAGGGCACCCAGAACTCAGAATAGGATGCTAATAGACACCTTGATCCTATCCCAAGTGCCCCAATCCCTTTGGATAAGTCAGATCTATCCCTATTGGGACCTATGCAAGTTGATTCCTACTCCCAAGAAAATTTGGTCCATCCTCCGACACAGTCTAGATTAGCCTCTGAATCAGATAAATTCCTTCTTACCCTACTTCTTGATTACGGTTACAGATTTTAAATAGTTTAGTTGCTTGAGACACTTTCATATTCATTTATTGTAGTTAATTATAGTTATTTACCTCTATTCCTAGTTATATTAAATTAATAATAAATGCCTATTTCAGTTAATCATTTTGGTGAACCCATCCTTCGAATATACCTTCTATCTAGGGTTTCTTCTACTTTAGCTATGGATCAAACTCATGATGATTTTATTGAAGCTCATCTTAAGGCCATTAACGATCACATTTCTAAGATTCCCCAAAATCTAGACTTCCTTTTATATGTTGCTCATGACAAAGCTACTAATTTAACAGAGCTTACCACTTCCACGACCATACCGACCTCTGTTGGTACTCAAATGCTCGCTTTTACTCTCCCACCTATTTCTATCATTCTTGTTTCTATCACTACTTCTGCCAATCACTTTACAACTCCTATATTCTATCATATGAGGTAGGTTTCATAAATTGGTACTCGAGACATAACATCTCTTTATCATGACCTTCAATCTCAAATTCACAAGTTATAATAGGGAGCTTTGTATTCACATCCTTATCTATATTCTATTGGTGTAGGTTATTTTCCATGTATTTATTTTAAATACATGGAATACCTCCACATAGGTGATTCACCATGCTTAGGTGTCCTAGGGTGTCATTATGGCTCTTACACACGTCATAGAGTGTTATTGGAGTTACATTTGACCGGCTATTCCGGGAATGTAACTCCCACTTCTTGATGGCTACATTTGTGGGGGAGTTACACAACCCACTACTATTTGTACACCCTTTCATCTTGAGAAACACATGGGGAATGGAATAGAGTTTTGTTTTTTCATATTTTTTTCCTCAATGCATGCACATTGCTTCCATGAATGATTTCTTGCTTTGATATTGAAGCTACATTGTTTTGTGGTTGAGTGCAACGTTTTGGTGCTCACGGATTCCCTCTAGATCTTCGTCATTCCTCTGACATCTTATCAGAGCTCAGGGATTAGAATCATGTTGCTCGCAATAGTTTCTTACTACTCTCTGTCTCGTAGTTTCTTGTGCAAGCCATCATTTGCATGTGCTCTACTTACATTTTTCAAGGGTTGTTGTTCGAGTTTTTGGCATATTTTCGAGTTTAGTGTCTTTGACCATTCGATTCTCCCGGTTTACATGTGTGTTTAGAGGTGCTTTCCTGAGGTCTAATTCATTCTGAGTTTCAGATCTATGTATTTTGTGCTAGTTTACATTGGTTATCCTTTCTTGCATTGGCTTGACCGACAACTTGCTAGTGACTCAACTCTTTCTTCTTACAACTCGTTTCTCTAACCGTGCTCATGTTTGCTCATGTAACGGCCTTTTGCAACAACCTGCAACTTGTTGTTTGTTGTTTACTCGTGTTTGGTTCTGGAATCACTTCACCCCCCTAGTGCTCTAGTCCCTTGCTCAATGGTTTGACATCAATATGGTTTATGTGATCTATTCCGAGCCTTTTTTGGCACTCAACTATTCAGATCGAGTGCCTTGCTTCAGATTCACTCATACATTCATTTTTTGTTGTGATTGTGGTTTTCAACTACCTGTGTGTGGATGTTTTTACTCATAGTGGCCTTGCTTTAGATCAAATCGAATTTTCTTTGGATCCTGTAACCCTGGTTTGACTCTATTCGTGGTTTTTCAGGGTTAGCACTACCTTGGTTTCTCCCACCACTCCAACTTCTTCCACGCATCTTCTGGCTCCAAGTTCAACATGTTCCACACATCTCTACCATTACCTACTCAGTCAAAATGTTCAACCTTCCACCCTTTGACCATTTCAACTTTGTAGTTTTACTCACTAGTCTGGTCTGGTCTTGCCATTTTTAGGTATCTACTCACCTCGTAGCTGCCATGGTCTGTATCTGCGCACCCATCGACACATGGTTCATTGTTGCACTGCTGGTCTTAGACCTCCAAACCACTGTAACTACAGATGGACCTGGTCACCTCGCCAATTTTGTGCTCAACTTGAGCCCTCATAGTTGCATAGTTTTCCACCTACCATCTTACACGTGGCCCTTCTAATCAGCAACTCAGCAAGTTCGTGCCAAATCCATTAACTCGGTGCATTCCAAACATGGGCCCACCTCCTCCACCTTTTTTTTTATGTTTTAAGGTGTTTAAACATTTAAACATTCATTTGGCATTGTAACATTTTAAAATTTGGGTTTTGGCTTGTATTGCTCACCCTTCCTACGAGCGTCAAAGATGGAGGGTGAGGTTCAGGGTTGGCAGGAGGCTAATCCCCCCTCGCAGTCAAAACAAACCCCTACTAAAATTTCGTGCCATTTCCAATGAGTAGTCACATGATACCATTTGTACCCATCTCGTGTACTTTTTTAATGCATTTGCAGCATTTAGTGGCATTTTCAATCAATTGCGGGAATCGTTTTAATGCCATAACTTTTGACTCACGGCACATTTTTGAGATCTTCTTTAGTCAAAGTTGCATGATTTTTCACACATTACCTGATGGCATTGTCATTTTTGTAAACACATTACTTTATAAAGTACCACATTCTGGGGGGGTTGACTGTACTCTTGGGCTTTCACACACAGACGCATTATCGACCAAGTCCGATGTCTTGCTTTTGTGCACCTTGCACTCTTGAATTTTACATCATGGAGAGTGCTCTTTCCAAACTTGAATGTCATAGGATCATGTTACAACATCTGCCACTTCTCATTGGGAGAGGGAACTATTCAGGTTGGTGTGCTTCCATGGAACGTTACTTCACCCACGAGGGTCTTTTACCCTTCTTGCTTGGGCCAATTCCTACACCCACTGATCATCATCATCCGGAGGAATTCCTTGACACTTGTGACCATGTCTTTGGTCACATTATGATGCATGTATCTTGTTCTCTTTGGTTTCACATGGCAGACTCAGATCCACCTCGCCATGTTTGGAGCATTCTTCAGTCCTTCTATGGAGACCCTTCACATACTGTCGCCTTTGTTGTTGATGCTGATTCAGTTGTATCCTCGATTTCTTCGTGTAATGGCAGTTCCACTGACATAGACTCGTTTGGTTCTACTTCTACTGACAAGGATTGTGCACCCAGTTCTGATGTTGAGAGTACTACAAAGGACTCTTCTCCTCTTTCTCTTGCTATTCTAGAGAGTGTTGACACATCCCACATCTCATCAGGTATCGAGTAGTCTCATACTCAGTCTCACACTGTCATTACACTAGCCTCCTTTCCACTTCCAGTGTGTGAGGCCCACTTCACTCCTCTACCTCGCTCTTCTACCTGTTGAGCCCCCTCATTGGGATGAGTATCTGCCTGACCTTAGTCATCTTTTTGCAGAGCCTACTTGTGATGTACTACAAGTCCCTCATCCATCTATAGGTGTTTCAGAGGAGTTCATCATCTCCGTTTTTGGGAGTGCCCCTTCTGGGATTCTTACCACTTCCACTTTTTCGGAGACCTTCATTGATCCACCCTCAGCTGTGGATCCCTTTTCTGTTGTGGAGGATTTTTTTTTCACTTCACATCACGTGGACATCCTTTCTACAGGTGTTCACTCTTCACACTCTGACAGGTCTATGCACATGACACTACCTTCGGTTCCTTGGCACTCACTTGCTAGACCTATGTCACACTTTAGTGCACCAGACTCAGAGTTCTTCATGTTGCTGCCTTCAGTTTCCTTTGTGAAGTGGGTAGACTTCTAGCACGTCATTTCTATCCTTCCTAAGGGCAAGCACATAGTTCAGTCTGGGTGTCTCTTCCTCAGTCCAGAGTCAGAGGATCTCGTGATCGACATTCTTCTGGGAGACCTCCTAGAGTTGTAGAGTTCAGATCCGTCCATGGCATCTTTTTCATTCCTCTTGTCTCCCTCTTCTTCTCTCTTCTTCTTCTTTCTGAGTGATTGCCTCTTTTTACATGGTTACCTTTATAGGCTCCTCTGTGGCTGAGACCCATCCTTGGCATCTTTCTTAGATTAGAGAGTGGACTTGTCTCTCTTTTGGGGGGGGGGGGGGGGGGTTTCCCACAAGATTTTCTCCTTTTACTCCACTTTTCGAGAGCTTCTTGTACGTGGGTACTTCATTAGGCTTCTTGCTAGGACCCGCATCTCTCCTTTTTTTCATCTATGTCTCCACCTAAGCTATGATTTAGGGGGGTGTTGGTGTAGGTAATTTTTCATGTATTTATTTTAAATACATGGAATACCTCCACATAGGTGATTCACCATGCTTAGGTGTCCTAGGGTGTCATTATGGCTCTTACACATGTCATATAGTGTCATTGGAGTTACATTTGACTGGCTATTCCGGGAACGTAACTCCCACTTCTCGATGGCTACATTTTTGGGGGAGTTACACACCCCACTACTATTTGTACACCCTTTTATCTTTAGCAACACATGGGGAATGGAATAGAGTTTGGTTTTTTCATCTTTTTTTCCTCAATGCATGCACATTGCTTCCATGAATGATTTCTTTATTTGATCTTGAAGCTACATCGTTTTGTGGTTGAGTGCAACGTTTTGGTGCTCACAGATTCCCTTTAGATCTTTGTCATTCCTCTGACATATTCCACCTCGTTATTACATACTCCAGTCTCACTTGCCATCTCCACTTATTCACTTCCTCCTGATTTTTTATCTCTAAGATGTGTAGGAAGCAAATAGATGAGAAGAATGTGGAGTAAATAACTCTCAACACATTATTTTACTATGAAGAAGCATGTACATTATATAGGAGAAGAAATAAACAATATTCCCCTAAAATGAAGGAGGAAGATATGGATGAAGGTGAGAGAATAATGAAATACAACAAGGAAGAGAGAATAAAGGGAAAATAGAATACAAACACACTTAAAATATAAACTATGCTATGTATGCTAACATTCCCCCCTTATTACATTATTCTTTCAAATGTCACCCCCGAAAATTTCAAATTTCACTTTCCCTAGAGATTTTGTGAGAATGTCAGCTACCTGTGCTTCCGTAGGATAGTAGTAGAGTTGAATGTGATGGTGTAGGACGTGCTCTCGAATGAAATGGTACAGTCAATTTCAATATGCTTTATTTGTTAATGAAAGACTGGATTCTACATGAGCTTCAAAACACTCTGATGGTCGTAATAGAGAATAGGTGATTGTTTTTCAGGAATCCCCAGGTCATCCAATATGCAACGTAACCATATCACTTCGCACACAGCTCTTCATGCAACACGATATTCTACCTTTGTGAATGAGTTAGAAAAAACATTATACTTCTTGCTTATCTAGGAGATAGGTCCAGATCCAAGATGAAATATGTATCTTGTAGTTGACTTCCTGTCATCAACAGATCTAGAATGGTTCGAGTCGATGTACCCCTATAAGAAGAATTGATCATTCTTCTTATATTCCAGACCATAATTAGTTGTTCCTCATATGTATCTTAAAGCATGCTTTGCTGCATTGGAGTGAAATTTCTTTAGCTCTTGCATGAATCTAGAAAGATAGCTAACAACATAACAGAGATCTGATCTGGTATATGTCAAATAGATGAGCCCTCCAAAAATTCCTGTAGAGAGTAACATCTACTTGAGATGAGTCTTGGAATCTTGAAAGTTGCAAGCCCTTTTCCAAGGGATTAGATATAGGTTTACAGTCAAACATTCTATACTTTTCCAGGAGTGTCTTGGCATACTTTTTCTGGGAGACAAAAAGTGATGCTCCTTTTGCCATATCTCCAAGCCAAGACAGTAATGTAGTAGCCCCAAATCTATCATGTCGAAGGTTATTTTGAGATCATTCTTTACAATATCAACTTGATCTTCTGAATTGCCAGTGATCCCAATATCATCTACATATACAACAAGAATGACAATTTCTTTTCCTACCTTCTTTATATATAAATTTGAATTTGAGGAGCTACAAGTGAACCCAAGCTGCAAAAGGTGATTGTTGATCTTGATATACCATGCCCTTCGAGCTTGTTTCAATCCATACAGTGATTTTATGAGACGACATACCTTTTTAGGACACTCTTCATCAAAAAATCCTTTAGGTTGGGTCATGTATACTTCTTATTTCAGGTCACCATTTAGGAAAGCACTCTTGATGTCCATCTATTGAAGTCTCCATCCTTTCTATGATTTAAGTGCACAAACTATTCTGATGGTATTCATCTTCGAAGTGGGTGCAAAGGTTTCTTCATAGTCGATGCCCTCTTTCTGAGCATATCCTTTTGCTACAAGATGTGCTTTTATGTTTTTCGATGGATCCATCCCCTTTATATTTAGTTTTGAAAACCCATTTGTAGCCTATGGGTATCTTACCTATAGGTAGATTGACAATTTCCCATGTCCAATTTTTCTTGAGTGAGTCAATTATGTATCCATGGCTTCCTTCCACTAAGGTTGACTGAGTGCTTCACAAACATTATCAGGCTTGGAGCTATCAATCAGTGAACTCATGAGTGCAAAGTTTACCTTATTTCTTGTTTGACTCCTTGTTTTGAATTCGGATGATGTATCTGGGAGTTGTTACAAATGTGAGTTCTTAATAGTGCTTTGTACCCACTTCAGACGAGAACTTGGCTGCTTTTGAACAGAACTATGTCATTTCCATGTGGATTGATGTGGAGTCACATTCTCCAGTTCTCCAAGGTCAAAAAATAGCTCTCCTGGTAGCATTTCTTTTCTCTGAGTAGTGTAACCAAATACTTGTAAATGAGAAATTGATGGATTTCTAGCACTCCATACCTCTTCTGGAATTTTATTTTGTAGAATATTTTTCATTTCCCTATTGAGAAGATATACAGTGGTCTATACTGCTTCAGCCCAATAGCGTTCTTGTAGCATTACAGTTGTTAGCATGCAGCGAGCCATCTCCATCAATGTGTGATTATGACGCTCAACAATTCCATTCTGCTGGGGCATGTAGGGAGAAGTCAGGTGCTGCTTAATGCCTTGTTGGTTCAGGAAGGCCAAGAACTTCTTTGATGTGAATTCCCCCCCTCAATTTAAGTGAAGTAGAAGAAGTGATTGTCTAGCCTCTTTGACAACACGATGATAGAAGTTCTGCAAATGTTGAAGAGCCGCTTTTCTCCTTTAGGAAATATACCCACATCTTGTGAGAGTGGTCATCCACGAACAATTGGAAGTACTTGTATCCTGAAAAAAAAAGTAGGGAATGGGCCATTCAGATCAGTATGAACTACCTCCAGATACTTCTTGGCATGGAAGGTGCTCACTTGAAATGGATCTTTGTGTTGTTTTCCTGCAAGACATTCAGGGCAAATAGGAAAGGAACTAGACAATTTGGGTAATCCATGGAGCATTTCTCTTGAACTCATCTAGTGCAGTGAACTAACCGATAAGTTTCCATATCTAAAATTCCATAGGGCAGTTGATTCTATTGTAGAAGAAGATAAAGCTACTGCAGAAGATGAAACGATATCTAAAGAAAATAATTTATCTTTTACAAATGCTTTAACAAGAACCATACCTTGTCAAGAGATTAAGTGCATGATTTAATGCCATTTTGAACAAGAAATTATACCTTAAGGTGATGATTCAAAAGCTTAGTAACTAACAAGAGGTTGCTAGTTAAGCTAGGAACATAAAGTACCTTTGTAAGTGAACATTTTCGTGGTCTCAGAGGAATGATGACATTTCTAATTCCTTCTACAACATATTTTCTTGTCATCGGCTATCCGAACCTGATCTCAAGCTGGTTTTTCATGTAGTGAATCAAACAAATTTTTTTCACTTGACATATGTTTTCTTACACTAGAGTCTATTAACCAGACTTTGTTCATGGGCTGAGAAGTTTGAGAGATGAGTAAAAGGTTCTTACCACCATGGGCTCCTTCTGATGTCTCCTCATTAGATTAATCATCTTCTTGGGCTGTAAGATGTCCCTTCTACTTTCTCTAGCAGGGATTTCATTTAAACTTTTAAAAATCTTCACGCCGGATTTGCTTGTATGACTTGAAGACCCTTGTTTCAAGCTATTGTACCAACAGTGATCAGTGTTATGAGTGTTGGTTCTGCAAATGTAACACCACCTCTTGGACTTTTGATCTTTCTGCTATTGTTTTGGTTGTACTTGATTTCGCTTCTCTGGGGGACCCTTCCGATTCTTCTGGCCACGGTAAGGCTTTGAGAATAGGGATTTATCCTGAGACTCTTCATGGGATGAAGTGATGGCCTCTTCCTGCTGTGAAAAATTCACAAGATCTTGGAATGTCACTGTTTGTTTAGACACATTCAATGTCATAACAAACACTGAGAATTGAGAAGGGAGTGCCCTCAAGGTGATCGCTACAAGAAGTTTATTGTCCATCGTTTCACCGAGTACCAATAACTCTGATCTCAGCTCAGCCACGTGATGTAATAACTCCTCCACTTTCTCATCTGACCCCATAGAGAGGGTGTGCAACTTTGATTGAAGATGAAGAATCTTCGTCTAATTTTTGGCTTCAAAAATTGTTGCTAACTTGTCCCAGGCCTCCTTTGGTTTTTCCATATTCCTAACATGTGGTTGCACATCGTCACTAATACTGAGCATTATCAGTATCAATGCTTTCACACTAGCCATCTCATACTTAAATAATTCATCAGGAGCAATGGGAACGGGTAATGATCCGGTCACGATGCCCCATAATCCTTCAAACTGAAGGATTGTCTTCATTTTTTTTTCCAGGCCGCAAAACTGGGCCCTTTAAGCAATCGAGCATTGAAAAGAAGCAACTTTAGAGCAGACATTGTAATAAAAAAATATTTATTTATTTCAAGAGTTATTACAACTTTGACTCACTGATGAGAATTACTGGCTCGTAGATGCTCGTCATATTCATGTGCTGTGAGACGGCGATGATTTTTGGGGCGTTCTTCTTCGTCATCACATTTGGCATCGTACCCAGCTTCTAATTCTTCCTGAACTCACTTTGTTTGACAGCTGATATCAAAAAGGAAATATTCAAGAAGTCCTTCGTGAACTAGCTTGTCAAAGGCTAGATTGTTGGTATTCCAAAGCTCATTTATCAAAGCAAAGTAGAACCCAGAGCTCTCAGGAGCTTCTTCACGGTGTTCTCTAGCTGGCGATTTGATGTTCTGACTTTCAACAGTGGCGACCATGTTATTGACGCTCTCAATCGAGTTATCTATGCTTGACATTCGGTGTAGTTTTTGTAGTGGCTACTTCCTCGTTGTCTTGGTAAAGATGTATTTCATTTGATTAAAGAGATTTTTCTCCTGCACCAGCCAGTCTCCTTGTAGGTTGTTGTTTCTTCCACACAATATTCAAGTAGAAGTTTCTTTTTCATGCACATGTAGAAGACTTCTTTGCCTTCACGTAGGTATAAAAGCTTCATGCACAAGTATTATACTTCCACGTAGCTTTTTTTTTTAATTTTCTACAGTAAATAAAAAAAAATCATAACAATAGAATTGGATTCAATCTTCCACGCATAGATATGCAGCTTTCTCCCACGCTACTCTAACTCTTTACGTGGGTGTTTTCCAAAGGAAATGATTCTTGGGGTCTGCAGAAAAAAAATCTCGCAAAACGAAATTATCCTTCCACTTTCCACGTAGCAAACAACTTCTGGTCTATTCCTTCTCCATGCAGGTAAGCATATCAGTCACGCAATAGAAGATTTTAAGCTTCTTTCACACAGGAACTGCAAATCTACTCCACGCAAGTGTCGATTTTCATTACACCAAGGAATAAACTTCCATGCACTATTGTCCTTCTATATGCTGAGAAACAAGTATAGATCCTCACACAGGTTTTGGTGTATGTAGCTCCACGCACTTGTCTCATTCTGCACGCATTTTTCTCATGGCTCTTTGCTTAGATCCTCTCCCATGTATGCAAGACAAAGACTCTTCCTTCAGATTTCCAAGTTAAGAATGTTTGTTGAAGATAAAGTAGGACTCCACACATCAATAGTGAAATGGTAGTGAAGAATCATTTCCACTCAACAAGAAGATGAATAGTGTAATAAAAAAAATATCAGACTGCTCCTAAACGCAGTACAAAAATGTGTAAGACTTTCTACACACAAAATAGAAGACTTCTTCCACGTACGCAGGTCACCTTTTCCTCCCCTACATTAGCCTTTTCTCCTTCAGACACACATGAAAAAATCATGTTTTCTCTGACACCAAAATGTAGGAAGCAGTTAGATGAGAAGAAGGTGGAGTAAATAACTCTCAACACATTATTTTATTTTAAAGAAGCATGTACATTATATAGGAGAAACAATAAACAATATTCCCTTAAACTGAAGGAGGAAGATATGGATGAAGGTGAGAGAATAATGGAATACATCAAGGAAGAGAGAATAAAGGGATAATAGAAAACAAACACGCCTAAAATATAAACTATGCTACGTATGCTAACAAGATGCCCATTTTCAATGGGTGTGGTGACCCACAAGAACATCTTAGAGAATTCAGTGTAGATTTCCTTGATTTTGTAGATGATCATATTTTATTGGCTAATTTTTCCCTATAGTCTCTATGATAATGCGATGTGTTGGTTTTACAACCTACCTGTTCAATCGGTAACTTCGTTCACACATCTAGACGATGCTTTCCTTACTCATTTTCTATCAACATCAGATCCAAGATCTCTAAAGATCAACTAGCACAACTGAAATAGGGATCTAATGAATATGTAGCCAACTATGTTCTAAGGTATATGAACAATTTATCTAATATGTCTAATGTGCTAGCGTACTCTAGAATTCAATATTTGTCCACTAAAATTTTCTTACCGCCACTACAGGAGAGTGTTCTTTTAGATACCTCTCCTTTGTTTTATCAACTTTTTCACACTCTTAAGCTTTGTGAAATAAATTCTTATATATTGAAAAGCTTAAATATCAAGAGTAAGAATCCTCCTCTACATGTTTTCAAAATAAGACACCATTTGAACCACATGCAACTAAGGAAACTGATGCAAAAGCTAGTGTACATGAAGTCACTATTCCTAAAGACACTCAATCATCACCGCCTAGGTGTACATTTACTAACTTTCCTATGGCCCCAAATATAATATTACAACTTCTTCTTGACAACAATATTATCATGCTACCTCTGCCACTCGAATTGGATCCATCACGACCAAAAGGTAAGAATTACAATGAAATTTTATAATGTTACTATCATAGATGTGTGTGAAATTCTACGAATTGATGTTTCAATCTCCACACAATCATCCAAGATCTCATTGATAACAACAAGATTGAATTTCTAGAGCCTATTGGCTCTCCACCAAGTAAGGACAATGATAAACTCAAAATATTTAATAACAAATCTCAACAACGAGACAAGAAGACATCTGATTCCTCTCCTAATAAAAAATATCACGTAGTTCCTCCTGCATCAAGGGCTCTTTATTTCTTAATCACACATACTGATGCTTCACCACTAGTAATATCTATTTCTAATGTGGATTACCATGTGAATTTTACTTCTAATTACTTACATATCAATACATCTATCAGCTCAACCTCTATTAATAATGCTAAGGTGGATCCATCATGGCCTATTAGTGCATGCTATATTTGAATTCTTAAGGCTATAGGCTAGCATCAATTGCAAATTGAATACCCCTTCCACAAACCCTTTAGCATTGTCACATTACATGTTATGATTGGTCCACTCACTATACTTGTTCCTTTCCTTATTGGAAATAGAGTTGATTGATGTGACATGCTTCTTGGTCTCAATTTGATTCATCACTCTCAATTTATCATCTCCACGAATAATTTGTGGCTTAAATTCATTCACGAAAACTAGGTTATTTTTATTGACAGTGTTCCTCCATATAATTTATGGTCATCATCTCCTCACACAATAGCTAGCACATAATATACTTCCTCTCATACACAACATTCTATGTTACTTGAAGCACAATATAATTCAAGTTCACCTACTCGGGCATTATCTATACAACTACATTTTATCACTAGTCCTACAAAAAGGTACAAGCCCATTCCTAGAACACATCCTTTGTTTTGATATAAATCACTACCTCGATTTATTCCAAGAGGATTCCCATCACCTTCGTGCTTGGTATTACGTAGATCTCCATCGCTAACACATTTTTCTATGCCACATCATTCATCATATATTCATCCATCACATGTGCATAGGCTTCATTCACCAGAACATTAGTTGTCTATTATACCACCTCTATTTGAGAATTGTCATATGCTTTCATCACCACATGCATCAAATGGAGGACCTTCATCCTTCACTTTCATTGGAAAGCTCACACATTCAAGCATACGCAAGGGACATAACATCTACAAGATTCTCCCCCACCACATATTAACAATAGTACATTATTCGTATTTGCATTTTCATACTTCAATCTCTTCGCATAGGCATACTCATCACAAATATTAGCATCATCATTACACGATGAAACACACTTGTGCTTTAGTTCACACTTGACTATTGAGGGATTACTCCACTTTACTCACACTTTTTTGGTCATTTCTAGCCGTTTGAGCATCTTATATTTTTCTCAGTCCACTTTTTCGTTGTTAATTGCAACATTAAAGCAAAGGAATCATATAAATATAAAGTTATGTGAACATAATAAAGGACCAAACATTAAGCATTAGCTATCACCACCTATGGTTGCATCCATCAAACATCTAAGAGCTTCATCACATTCATCTAGAACCATCCAAGGGACATAAGGGCTAATTATTCCCCATACACTTTATAGGAGGGAATTTCATTCTCTTCCATGCACACATCTAGTAAATTTTTTTACATCTAGCTATTTTCTCGCTATCAAGTGCAACATGTAAAAGACCCACCTAGGGCACAATTTCCACACACATAAAGACATATAACTACATTGGATCTGAGATGTAGTGCAACACTTAGTAATAAGTTGCCAATTTTCATAGATGAGGATAGTCTGACCTCTCATTCTGGATCTTTATTTTTAGGATTTGATGTATATTTAAGGGTTTTGTAGAATCATTCTTAATTGTAGGTTTCACATGACCTTGTTGATCTTGGTGCAACCTTGGAGTGACCAAAGGATAAAAAAAGTGAATGACTTGTGAACATCTAGAGGAGGTGTCCTTATCATTTTCATATACCCAGGAACCTAGAAATAGGTCTAGGATGCCCATGATCGCCCCTATCCCTCTCTAGGGGCCTTAGTCCAACCTATCCTTCCACATCTCTGCTAATCAGCTATGGATTCTTACCCTCCCTTTAAACTTAGGGTTTTATATATTTTGGTTTAGCTTACTTGGGTGTAATTTCTGTACTTAACTGTTATTCATTTATTACTAGCATAACATTAAAATTATGCATACATTTTACATTTTAGCCTAGTAATTTTGGTGAACCCTACTCTTTCATGCTTAGGATCCTTAATTTTCCTTTAACATGGATTGTAAAATTCCTCAATTTTCTTTATCTGACTTAATTAAGATGCATCACAATAGGCAATTTGTTCTACAAAAAACCTAAGACATAGTGTATCTTCCTAAAGATACACTACTGCATGAGATAATACCTATTTTCGATCATCTATTTAATGACACCATCCTTCATGATTCTTTATCCAATCAACCTATATTGGATTCAATTAAAACTTTTCATTCTTTACGTTACAACAAATATAAGGCTATGGGATCCACAATCACATCTCTGAAATCTGAAATCCAACAACTGAAAGAATCTTCTTAGGCTCATGATAGGTCTTCTTCTCATTTTAATTCTATGTCTTGTACATGTACTCATAGAGTGAGCCTCAAGTCTTACTGTTACTGGATCCTCTCACCTTTTCTCGCAGTACTGAGAAACATGAAATTGTTATTGAGCTCCTTAATCATCAATTGATCACTTTAACATTTACTCAAGGCTATTGTCCTTCCTGACTTAGAAAATATCAAGGTCATCCATATTACAATTATCATCAGATTAATGGACATAACGACAAGGATTGCTATGCTTTACAATGAAGAACTAAACATATTGAGCGTCAAGGGTTTCTATCATTCATTTCATAATATTTTTTTGTATGTTCATCTACAAACAATGCATTCACATGAGCTCTTAAATTTATTTCTTATGCATCTAATGATCATTATACGATCACTTCTAAGCTACCTTTTTTGGCCAGTCAAGTGTCGTCTATTCAACCTCCTCTTAAGGATGGTCCCACTTCTCTTCCACTCAATCTATCTGCGGCATTACAAATTTAAAATAAGTAATCACCTCTCAAGATTAATTCTCCATCAACTCCACTTACTAAATCATCTATAGTATTAAAAATCCAATCTAAGAAACATCCTTTAAATCTCAATTCGATGTGTTCTCCACTAAAGTCTTCTACAAGTTTATTAAATAAGATACCACCATGTACATCTCCTCAAGCATCACCACTCTAAAAACCAATCACTTTTTTTAAATAAACTACTCCTACCGATGGTCAGAGTACATTTAAAACTTTTCCACCATCGGATGGTCCTAATATTTCCTCCACCACTCCACGATCGCTTAATCTCTGTTATGTGACTTTTCTCACCTCATTCCCTGATGATGAACTATTTCAGTTTGGTTCACACTTGACTGTTGACGGCATCCTATACATATGAACCTCAGACACTACACACTACCTACTCAACACACTTACATCATATAATTTTCATACATATCAAGCACAACATAAAACAAAAACTTGACATATTCATAATATATAGGATAATAGGCAGTGCCACAATCACTTTCCTACATAACATATATTTCTCACATGCAAACAATAGAAATATCGTATATTATCTCTCCCTCTATAAAAAATACACATTCAACATATCTATCTTACGTAACCTATTACACAATCAATACATTCACAACACCTTTCTCTTTTTCACAAAATCTACATAACATACTACACACCATATAATCAAACTATTCACAACATTCAACTCTAACAAGAAGTTCAAAACCTCTTACAAAAGGGACACATGGACAAACAACACTAAATTTCTCCAGCACCATCAACATAACGTGTTATATAATACACATCGCATACCCAACGAATCCACAATCAAATCTCTTTCACCGATAATCAAACAATGCACATCTCTCATGCAACCAACATAATACACTACCATCTGATGCACTCTAGTTCCATGGTCTATACTCAACTGTTGAGGGTATATATATAAAATGGACCTAATCAAAGTTACATGTTTCATCAACTTGTTCATTCACTCACGTATTTACACTATACACTTTGTACTTTGACGATCACATCTTTCTTGTACACTCAATTCAAACCATTTACTGATGACACACTATCGTTTATGGTTCATTCTTGACTACTAAGGGGGCATAAATAAATCAACATCATTGCATACATCTACATCAACTTGGGGGCATGCTTCTCCTATCATTCACACTACATTCCATTCCATCTCATCCATGGTATACTGCATATCGTGGTTGTATTTACTATTTCTTACTCATGCTTTTACATATTCATATTATTACACATACTAGATAGATCTCTTGTGTGTCATTATATTTAACATACACACATTCTTATTTTCTTTCCTTTCTAGTTGTGATCATAGAGTATACAGATCAATTACACGTAGCATGTATGCTTGGTGCAATACCTATTACTAGTCACACAAAGTCTCCTAGAGGTATACACTTTCATACATTTCGTACGCTATTATTTCATTATGTTTTATAGCACACTACTTTATCAAATTATACATTTTTTGATATAATTTGTATCTTTCTAATATTCTAACTAGTATCTCGTGTGCAACATTTTTTATGTAGGTCTATTTTCCACCATAGTTGTTTGTTACATTGCATGTTCTTGCTTGCCGTTATTTTCCATTATTTCCAAGATTTTCCCTTTTTCTTGTGTGCACACTTGTTTTTTTGTGGCAACTAGATCCTTGATTGTTTTGCAATATCATTGGTGGCGTCTCATATTTACAACCCACTTTTCACGGTCTATATTATTAACTTGTTTGTTTACATTATCTTCTTTCGTATTATTTTCTTAGCATACGCCTTGACTTATACATGTATGTTTGTCTTTAATTATAATACCACTTTTTTACTATCCATTTTGTTTATGTGTGCCTTAGTTTCTACCAAGCACATTCCCTTTGCCATGTAGGGCATGTGTTTAACACAGTGGTTGTTTCTCATTTGGGCCACATACTCCTTGAGTGACATCACATGCACTCAAAACAAGGGGGAATCATTTAGGTGAATCATTTACCCCATATAGTGTTATATACAACATAGGAATGTACTGGTACAATACAATAGTCAGTTTTAGATAGGGCTCTAAATCAAGCTTGGGTTCTTATAACAACAATGCCTTTCTTGGATGTCAGAAACCAAGGGGCAGTTAAATAGTGATTGGTAGTTCAGCACAATGTACATAGCTCCACAAAATGGATTTTATAGGGTAAATTTTTTATAGAACTTACATTTTTACACACCATCTATCGTGGTGTTCCATATTTTTCCAAGTAGTCAAAGGTTGGAGAATAACACTAGATTTATCTCTCTTACCTACTTTTTGTGGCATAGGATCGCTCAAACAACCAACATCCAACATGCTCAACAATTCTTGGAAGTAGTCAAAGGCTGGATAATGACATTGCACCTTTCACCCTACACTACTTCTATCGTGGAATGAGATCTCCCTCAAAAATTAGCCTTCATCAAAATTTTCAAGTTTCTTCCTACACTCTTTCCCCATCTCATATTAGGTGTCCATCTATATATGAAGTGGTATTCAACATCATCAACATCATCACAACACAACCAATAATAATAAAAATAACATAGACATCAACAACATGTAGATCATGACATTTACAAATGTGTTTCCACCCTAGGTTCATCTTCATCATCAGTTTTTACACTTTCTCCTTCTTAGCATCCGCACTTCACATTTTTATCACCCCACTTGGCCTTGTCCCTTGTCACATTTTCATCATTAATGTACATGGCTATCACGTATGCATCTCTATCTACTTTATGTTACTAAGATTTTTTCTCACCAATATAAAATGGGGGGAAAATGTAGATATTAAATCACACACTTTGGGTAGTTATCTAGTTCTGATTACATACTACTGTTCATGTGATTTATATGTCATAAAATTACTAATTAACCCATGTCTTTGGCCACCTTTCTTGGTTTTTTTTGTTACTTTAATTCTTGCACACTTATTTCCTCATCCTGCCTTTTTAGACCTCAACATTTATCATCCAGGACACTAGCGTGGTAGCAAGGATGTTTGCAGCAACCGCTCTTGTCGCCTCTAGGTTAATTCAAGGAAAATTTTGAAACCACCACAAAATAATTCATAGAAATTCATTGGAAAATATAGAAAAAATGAATTTCGTGCTAACGGAAAATATGGAAGAATTGACTTTCATGCTAATATATTGTCACACGGTAGCATTTTATATGATACCGTCCATTAACATATATTATGTTGTCGGCTGATAGTACTTGATGTAGGAAAAACTATATGTAATTTTTTTAATAATATTTTTTTGACAAAAATATTTAAAATGACTGGCTCGACGAGAAATATGTCCTCACAAAATATGGAGCAAAAAAATTTTAAAAAAAATAAATTTAATTTTTTGTGAAAAATACAAATTTCACAATTTGTCAATGGGTTTTTTTTTTTTGAATTTTTTTATGTTAATAGTAAAAAAGATCATTTTAATGAGAAATCTGTCCTCACAAAATATGGTGCAAGCAAAAAAAATCTCATACTATCAGAAGGTAGATTCTTGTATGCTACCATCCGGTAGCATATTTTATGCTACCAGCCAACAACATTTATTTATGTTGTCGGCCAATAGCTTAAATTATACTACCGTCTATTAGTATATTTTATGTTACCTCCCAACAACATTTATTTATGTTGTTAACTAATAGCATAAATTACACTATTGGCATTGACTGATAGCATAAATATATGTTGTCTTCTAGTAGCATAAAATATGCTACTAGTGGGTAGCATAACTTAAGCTACCAACTAATAGCATATATTCATGATGTTGGTATGTAGCATAAAATATGCTATCGGTCGACAATACTAAGGTGAATATTGTTAATTTCTCTTTCGTGGAGATGGCGTATAACCCCTAAAATTTACTTATACCTAGAATATTTTAGCAACTCAAGCCTACTCCCTTTCCAAAAAAATCAGCAATTTAAAATTTTAAAAATTAGAATATTCATGAATTAACAAATATTCACAACTAAAATATTTCTTGGCTTAATTATGAAATACAAGAAAGGGAATGATATAAATATACATTTATGTGATCACAATAAAGGACCAAACACTAAGAATTAGCTGTCACCACCTGAGGTTGCATCCATCAAGCATCTAAGAGCTTCATTACATCCATCTAACACCATCCAAGGGAAACAAGGGCTAGTTATTTTGTATACACTTTATATGAACGATAATCATTTTTTTTCATGCACACATCTACTGCATTTCTTTATATCTAGTTATTTTCTTACTATCAAGTGCGACATGCACAAGAGCCACATAGGGCACAATTTTCATGTGTGCACACGCACGCACCCACACACACACACACACAGAGAGAACTACATTGGGTCTAAGATGTAGTGCAACATTCAATCATAAGTTCACCACTGTGACAACTGAGGATGGTCTGACCCTTCATTCTGCATATTTATTTTTAATATATTATGTCTATTTGAGGGTTTTGTAGCATCATTATTCATTGTAATTTTCAAGAAACCTCGGTGTTCTTGTTGTGAACTTGAAGAAATGAAAGGATAAAAAAAGAGAACAACTTGTGATGATCCAGTGGAGGTTTCCTGATCATGTTCGCAGACCAAGGTTCCCATAAATAGGTTTAGGGCACCCATAGGTGCCCCTGTCCCTCTTCAAGAAATGAAGTCCAATTTTTTCTTCAAGATCTGCATTTTTCTGAGGTTCTGTGTGACGGTTAGTGCTACATATTTTATAGTTTTCTAACTTTGTGCATCTTCCATTTCTCTACTAATTAGCTAAGGCTTATTACCTTCCCTTTGCACTTAGGGTTTTACATTTTTTACTTAGCTTGTTTGTGTGTAATTTATGTATTATTCATTTACTACTACTATAACATCCAGATTAAGCTTACATTTTACATTTTAGCTTAATGAGTTTTATTATATTTTTCCAAAGGACTAGAACACATTTTTCCTATGCATGTAGAGTAGATAGGATAACCATGAATATATCATAGTGTTTGGGTAGAAATAATATTAACAAAATTCCAAACATGTACACATAACACAACTTAGCCATGTCTAAATAACTCAAAGGTGGACCCCACACATTGTGTGACCCCTTCTAAACCACCATCCCTATTGTTTCTGAAACCTCCTTATAAAATCTTGTACAAAGTTGTCTCAAACATTTGTAGTCTTGTTTGAATAAAAGAATAATCATTATCTTAATGTCATTCCAAGTAACCCCTCTTCGTTTGATAACATTGAAACGTTGTTATAAACATTGTGTCTTATACTAACTATATCTTATGCAATAACTTATTATTATATTAATAAAACATTTACCTCTCTTTCAGGACTTCTCTAGTAATTTTAACTCATTTCAATTTTTCAAATAAAAAAAATTGATTATAGTGATTCCTTTTAACACCATAAAATTAACCATATTTAATTTATTTTTATTTTTTATATCTTTATAATTTTTCTTTGTTTTACATGTATTTTGAGGTCTTGTACAATTATTTCATCTTTTTAATTATTATTATCTTTCTATAAGAATCTAGTCATATAACATTATCAAAATAAAAAATTTCTCCATATATTTATAAAATTATAAATTATTTTATATCATTATAAAATAATATTAACACTTTAACAATGTTTAAAATTAATAGTTGAATTCTATAAAAAAAAATAAAAAAAATTATAATTAATTTAATGTTATGGTTACAAATATAAGTAAAGAAATACGAAATACAAACATATTCTATCGATGATTTTTTAACTTTTGATTTTTTGATATTTCATATTCGAAGCCAAAATTAAATCTATATATTTTTAAAATGCTTTTCGAAAAGTACCAAAAAAATATTGAAATAGGAAAATATAGTATTAATGTGAGTGTAAAATGTGAAAGCATAGAAAAAATAAAAAGTATTAAATCTGTCATACATGGAAGTTCTAGGATTTAAAAAAGAAGATACAAATGGACTATTCGTAAAGCTTAGGCTAATTTTAATTTTCGTTTATATTATGTATTTTCAAAAACTGAATTTAAAAAGAATGATCATTTTAAGGTGTAACACCAAATTGATAGCGATTGTGAGTAAAATAAATATTTAATTTAATCGATCGAAGTGAATCCAAAAACGGTGAAGAAGATAATTTGCACGTGTGGCATGGAACTGACACAAAGAGTTAGTCGAACCTGGAAAACAAGAATTGTATCGTGGAATTGAAAGACTAGAACAAAGGAATTTTAAAGATAAAAGCATCAAAACATTTCAAACTTCTATCAATTCAAAGTAATTGCAATGATTTATTATTATTTTCTGACAAGTGATAAGAGTATTTCCCATATTCAAGGAATTCCTCTTTGTGGCTAAAATAATCAGAAACAAAAACAGTGCAACATTCCACAAAGATATAAGTAAACAGAGTATATCTTAAGAGAAGAAATCGATAAGGGCGTCCATTTTATTGATGATTGAGAATCCCCAATATATTTAGCAAATGTTTAATATAATTTTTAGTATGCAAATTGTATACAAATGTCAAATGCCAAAAGACACGTGTGTAGTGATATAAAAAAGAATTGATCAAAAATCTACAAGTTCTAATGACAAATTTTCTTATCTTTGAATAGAATGTCATATTAAACTAGTCCTGGCATTCCACCGGTAAATGATGTAGCGAACTTTGAAAATAATACAAGTGAAGAATCTTCTGTAATATTTAGCATTCGTTACTGTATTAAGAGCCGACGATCATTCCTATCTGCAAAAGGCACCTACACTGATGATTGACACGAAAATATTTTGTTAAGAATGCATATAGAAAATAATTACGAAGAATCCAATAACAAAATATAAAATAAAAATACAAATTTGGCGAAGCCTTCCGCAAGGATGAAGAAAACATTAATTCCAGTGTTACCGTTTGCGACCCAATGAATCAACTTCATGATTGAGAAATGCAACGTGGACTCCTCGTTTCTTCATATAAAATTAATAAGTTGTTGTTGAGAGATGTGAAGGATGTGCGAGCTAACCTCTTGGACAAGCCATTGGCAAATAACCAATTGTGTGTAGTGGTATCGTAGGTTGGCTCGGAGGTTCGTGTGGCAGGGATAGAGGCAAGCCTTCCCTTAGATCATCATTTATGCAAGCCATACTCGAGTAAATCAATGTATCCCCACCCAGGGGGAAGGGCTCCCATCCCAACCCTTCCTCACGAAATACCACCTTGCAGTTGTTTCCCACAAGATAAATACACCCTTCTTCACCCCAATTGCTTCCCATAAGATAAATATAGCCTTAATTGCTTCCCAGAAGATAAATATTGTTCGATTGTTCAACTCAAATGGTGCACAAGGATTCAAAGTAAAAATTAAAGGAACGTGCTCAACTGGAATAAATCAAAGAACCATGGAATGGGGTATAGGATTCAAAGTAAAAATAAAAGGACCATGGATTATGAGGAATGGGGGTGTGTGAGGAATGAGGTCCGGTGTTCAAATTAAAAATCAAAGAACCATGGATTGTGTGGAATGAGGGTTTATGAGAAACAGGGTCTCGTGTTCAAAGTAAAAATGAAACCAAAGAAACATGGATTACGTTGAATGGGGGTTTATGAGGTACGGGGTCTAATGTTGAAAATAAAAATGAAAGACCATGGATTATTAGGAATGGGAGTCCAAATTCATTAATTCATGTACCGATCGAAGAATTCCACATGCCTCACCCATCAACAATTCTCTTTCCAATCCCACAAATTCTCTTATCATGTACAAATAATGTACAAGAAAAAATAAGTCATCCCCACATTAGTGAAAAGTTACCACAGGTGATAAGGTAATAATCTCTCACTCAGCTAAAGACATGAATAAATTGACTTATGTTAAAAGTTTTTGCTTCTATTTTCCCTAGCCGTCGAATGTGGGATTATATTATTCCTTCAATAAATTCAAATCGAGGATAATGAAATATGGGATACTAAAGTTTTAATTATTCATGTTCCTTCTAGCTGATCAAGGATTGTTTCTAACAAGTGACAGAAGTTAATGACAAGATGGTAGAGTATATGGATATACAATGCAAGCGAATTCATTTGTTCAATTGACGATGGCTGAAACTATTACTCTCACAGCATCTACTTGGATTTACTTCCGTGGGCCGTGGCGGACTCAAATGTAATTCTCAGATATGATTAACATGGTATTCTCCCAAGAAAAACCATGTTGGCGACCTCCATTACCTTTCGATTTTCCCATTCGAGCAACTTGGCTCCAACATCGACATTAAACTCGGCATCGATGTGCATTGTTTCGTACAAAATTCCTCTTTTTGATCTCTTGAAATACCTCGAGATCCACAATACACAGTGAGTTCAAATTGTGCTGGTGATCTCCTTCATCTCAGCAAGGATAAGATTGCTCTTCAAGAAAACAAACATCCAGCTCCCGGAGGTGTAACTATAGCTACTGATGAGTTTCAACGCCACGTTCAGCCGTACCTCCAGTTCATACGAAGTAGAAATTACTTATTCGAAACGAATTAACGTTTCTAATTATTACATGTGACTCCTGTTTCCACTGCTTTCCATTCATTTCCCCATCTTCCCAAATAAATTATATTATTAAAAGGTTTTGTTCGTGCCTTGTTTTTCACCCCTACTCACCCGTAACTAAAATTCAAATATATAATTAATGAAGGATATAAATTTTATCGTTTTAATTAAAATACATGTTTTAAAACTATAAAATAAACAGATATATTAATAATTATAACATCTATTAATATGTATATGAAATAAATGCATCTAAAAAAAAGATTTTATGTAATATATTTATAATACATTCAAATTATATTTAAAACATGTAAATATGATGGAACACATCGTATGGTGTTTTTACATAACACCTATTTGATCTAATTAACTCTTTAGTTTTAATTGTCTTATTTTTTTCACATAGTTTTATTGAATTTGGAATCAAATAGTAATAATTAATTTCAAAGAATTAGTATTTTACAAATTATAATATTAAATAATTTTTAAGAATAATTAATTTCAATCAACATAATACTAATACTTAAAGTTAGGTGATTTGTAAAACAACATAACCCTGGTTAACATTAGAATAAAGAAACTCTTTTTACCATAATTATTCTATAAAGTTTCAATAATTTGAAAGAATTGTAGAATATTTGTGGCATCACTATAATAAGTTCACAAATTATATTTTAGCTTGTGTAGATTTTCCACAATTACAATATAATTGTAAATTCTTATAGGAAAACACATTTCTAAATATCTATTGTTGAAAAGCCACATTTAGTTGAATATTTAAAAATAAGATGTAAATAATATTCACAAGATTTATATTATTTATGGAAATTTTTAAAAATTAATATAAATTATAATAAGAGTATGTGGAGATGCCACATTAAATAATGCTTCAATGTTATATTAAATTTTTTCAAAAATGTCACATAATAGTGTGTAAACTCAATGTTACACAAACTTGATAATTATTATTTTTTACAATCATTTTTACAATACTTCAAGTGTTGTATTATTACATATCTCATGGTTTCCATGTGATAAATAGGGTTGGGATCACTCATAGTTGTCCAATTTTTTTTATGGGGTTAAGTTGTTAGATGTTGGTGTTTTCTTTATTTTTAGAGATTTACTTTTTGAATTACAAAAAATAAATAACTATTACTCTTGAAAATTTATAAAATCATTCTAAATAATTGTGTTTATGTTTTACAATTTAATCATACTTATAAAAAATGTATGAAACCTACATTTCCAAATATTTTAAAAGAATTTTTTTTTTGGAAGAAAAAAAAAATTCACCAATAACTACTATTTATTATAATTCATTGTGTACATATTATTTTTACGCCAAAGGCGTCCCCCTATTGTAAAGGGCTTTTCATTCGTTCATGGGACTATGTCAAATTTGGTGGCCATTTCGATGTTTTACAATACAATTAAAATTGATGGGCATAATGACAGTTATGATGACCTTTTTTACATTTTTATTTTTCATGGCAGTTTTGGTTTTTTGTTTTCTTTTGTTTTAGTTTTCCAATTTTAAGTGACAAAGATCGGGAGCCCAAACGAGTTATATGACCTAGGAATAGAAATGATGATGAGAATGAAAGGAAGATTTCCTATCTCAAGTTGATGACTCTTGTGTAATGCCCGTTGCGTGAGGGAGACGGGAGTGGGTGGAGCCCCATTTTTCTTCGCCAAGATCTCGTGCTGATTCTCCTTCAATGCGTGCAGGTGGATGTGGGTCTCCAAAAATTGCGCTATACAGGCAGCTTCAGTGGAGCGCAGAACTGAAGGTCTGTCTCCCTGGTGTTGCGTGAGAGGGTTTGGATTCTCCTAAAAATCGTGCTGTACAGGCTGTTTACAGCAACGATTTTCCTGTTGTTCTGGTTGCATGCGACCACAGTCGTGATCAGTTGTTGCAAAATCTTGCAGCTGTAGTTGGAAAACGAGGTAAAGTTTTACCGTTGGTGTGCTGATCTTGCCTTTTCATGGTTGGAAAGCAGACCACTGTCATGTCTAGGTGGTGAATCTTAACAGCTGTAGAAGGAGCTCGATCAAATCTAGTGAGCTGGTCTTGCCTTTTCATTGAGGATCGCTTAAGTCTAGGTGACTGAATCTTTCATGGAAGGAGCTCGATCAAATCAAGAGAGTTTTTTTTTGGGTTTTAAAGACATCTTGCGTTCATTGCTTCGTCTCAAACTAGGGCTGCTCCTATTCCATGAGAACACCCAGGGTTAGGAGATGATGAAGGATAGAGGAATTAAAAAAGGAACTTGGATGTAGTTGGTTTAAAGGCAATAGAATGGTGCATGCTTTTGTGTAGGTGGAGATCACACCCACGGGCACAGGAGATGTATGCAATAAGCCTGAAGAGAAAATGTCTTGGGAAATGAAGGTAGCATGTATATTTTTTAGAATCAGATCATGTACTGAGTTTTGTTTCTTCATAATCATTTTTTGTGGCTGTGCAGAGTATACAAAGCAGACTCTGAGTCAGAACCCTGAAAATTATTGCAAAGATTATCTATTGAGATCTTACTTGTTTACGATGTAACTCGTGGAAGAGAGCCTCATAGAGGCCGATCTGTTTCATATCAGAATATTCATGAAAAACAATTTTCTTGCTATTATATGAGTTTCTTCAACGAGTCACTAAGTTGGCAGGCATAAAGGTTTCTGTTGGAATTATCACACCTTTCAAGCTACAGCTGAAATGTTTGCACCAAGTGTTTGATGCTACCCTCAAATATGCTGAAGGAAAAAGGTTTATCCATCAATATGGTAGATGCCTTTCAGAGCCAAGAGCTCTGCTATCTCTCTTGTCTTCTGGGTTGTCATCAAATCTGCATTTTATGGTGGCCCTATGTTCCTTATGCCCGGTTTGGTTATTGCCTTGTATGTAACAGGAGCACTAAATGTTGTTTTAATGGAAGCGCATCAAAAAGAAATGTGTCGTTACTTGTACAATCATTAGGCATAATGAAGACGGTGGATGGGGGTTACACATTGAAGGTCACAGCACAATGTTTGGGACAGTACTAAACTATGTAACTTTGAGACTTCTTGGCCAAGGGTCTGATGGAGGAGATAAAGAAACAATGGAAAAAGGTCGTGTATGGATTTTGGACCATGGCAGTGCTACTGCTATACCTTCATGGGGAAAAATGTGGCTTTCGGTGCTTGGAGTATTTGATTGGTCTAGAAACAATCCATTACCTCCAGAGATTTGGCTTCTTCCATATTTTCTTCCCATCCATCCAGGGAGGATGTGGTGTCACTGTCGAATGGTTTATTTTCCAATGTCATATTTTTATGGGCGGAGATTTGTGGGACCTATAACTGAGACTGTTATGTGTTTAAGAAAGAAGCTCTATACAATGCCTTATGAGAAAATAAACTGGAATATAGCACGTAATATGTGTGCAAAGTTTACCGGAATGGTTATTGTTTCTCTTGCATGGTATTGGGACACCGTGTGGGTGAGAAGCGTGCGTTTGGTGGAGAAATAATTTTGGGACTGCTGGGAGAAGGGGTCTGCTCGTGCATGGCCATGAGATATAGTGTTTAAAACAGGCATGATAAGCCCTAACCCTCTCTCTTAATGATTTATTTCTTTTAGCATTTAGATAAATCAATATCTGCAACTTTGTTCGAATGCTGTAGATGTGGGTTTCTTTTGGAATGTGGATGTGTTTTTGTTTTACTAAATAGATAGTGTTTGGACTCTGGATATCATATAACACGTATTTACACATATTGAATCCTTCTTGAAAGAGATGCTAAAAAAAAAGATGAGCTTTCCAAATGACTTTTAATCATAATTGCATGAGCTGATCTCTCCCCCTTTTTACAATTTATTTTATTTACTGTTTGAAGTAGAAGAAATCTCTACATCGATTCTTTCCTACTGATTTTATAATGTTGGTTTCTCTTTTGCCTTGATTATTCCTTTGAATGATGGTTTCTGTAGAAAATAGTATGGAGCGTGAATGAGGTTTATAATTTTTCTTGTATTGTTTATATCATGTAGAACATGGCTTGAAAAAGGGAATTTTCCGATATGACTGTATTTGGATTTTACGTGCGATTTTATAATAATTTAAACTCCCACTAGGATTGGGGCTTCCATTTGGGAAGAGTCATACTAGTTTAATTGGTCTTCTAGATAGCTCCATCTGAGTCATTTGATTATCATTTACCTTGGGGATTATTGAAAACCCCTCACCAGGACCTCTACTATTACTATTACTATGAGCTTATTATTAGATTGGAACCCTCCTGAAGCATGCGTTAATGGGTTTTCTATGACCTTTACAAATATGTTATGCACGCAATTCATTATCCTCTGTGGATAATTAATTGGCTTAATTTTTGAGGCACTACTTGGATCCTTGAATCGGTTAAAGTAATATTGGATACATCGACATTCCTCAAGTTTGATTGATATGTGATGCCCTCATGCATATGAATTCAGGCAATGCCTGAAATATGAAATTATAAATTTATCTTATACTTGACCTTGAAGCTTGTCGAAAGACGTTTGGTAGAAAAACAGATGAATAGGGAAGTTAAGATAATTACCCTAAAATGGATTCATGACACAGCCTCAAGGATAAAGGTAACAGCTACCATAATGGGACTGTGCATACCATGTATGCCAGTAAGGATAAATATGTTATTTCAATACTTGGTTAACGAATGGAATATTTTCTGGTATTTACGATGATTATTATGTTAGCTAAAATTTGATACTTGCATCTCAACTGGGAGTTGAGATAATGTTGGTACTTGTATTTATAGTGGCTTGGTCTGCGCTTACTTATCTTAGTTAGTCAAATGTATCTTGGACATATTAGCAAAACATGACAATGTCGTTAATCGTAGCTCATTCCAATGAGTTGGACCCTTGTACTAAAAGAAATATATAGAGACATGGAATAAGCAACCAAAAGGATACCTAAATATTATACGAACTTGTGGATTGGTGGAATCTTTGTTAACATAAGTATATCCTTAAAATTGTGAAATAAATATCCAAATTATACTTCATATCACTGAGTTTCTATGAAGGTTTGATACTTGGGTAATATCGATGAATAATATAAAATTGGTACTTGTATTTATTATATAAGCTTAATGTCGTTGGTGCTTTTATTTAATTGAAAGATAATATTGTTGGGTACTTAAATATGCGAAGTAGGTCGAGGGTATTAGGTGAGCGTCATTATTATTTACTGTAATTTAAGTATGCTTAATTGCATGATTAAGGTTGTATATCTAGTCTCTTGGGATGGTGTTCTTATGTAAGCAAATCTTAAGGAAGTGAACATTAATGAGTATGAAATGCATTATCATGAGATGTGTGGTTAAGTTTTAAATGTCTATTAGAAATTTCTTGATAAAGAGTATTGCAAACTTTCATTTATTTAAATACTAGATGGCATAAGTTATTAGGAGAGGTTTATATCTTATCATGCTCAGTTCTAGCGAACTGACTCTAGATAATATTTGTGCAGATGGATTATGCGAGTAGATTAAAGAAAAGAGTGTAAAAGTTTCATCAGTTCAAATTATGAAGTTCTTGTAGAAAGTTCAATGCGGTGTAAATTTTGTAACTTTGCTTGCAAGGAGTTTAGAAGATCTCTTGCCGTTGTATGTTCAGAAAAACTACGTGGTGAAGTGTTCTTTCCCTTTTTTGTTGTTAGACTAGTTACTTACCTTGGTGAGATATGATATTCAATCATTACTTTGGCATAAGTATTGTAAAACCTTGTTTTTGAGAATAAAGTGTTAAGTCAAAACTCTCTGACACCTTGTAATGATGTGATACAAGTAAAATTAAATGGAATGGTTAACCCTTATAGAAGTTAACTAAAATATGTGTATTCAGATAAATTAATATAGAGATGACTTACTTGAGAACAAGAGATTCCTGAAGTACTCAAAGGTGAAACTATCCTTGTAAAGTAAATTTTTTATAAATTGATATCCCTAGCTAAACTAGTGAACACTACTCTTTTTTGGTGAATGCCTAAAACAAGCCAAAGGAAAACAATAGTTAGTTTCTAATAAGATTTAACAAGTAAGAGAAGAAAATTTTGAAACCACACAATTTATCTCTCAGCCTATTTGAAAGTAAGTAGTTTCCTTTTGATAAACTCTTTCAGTTAAGCCTAAGTAAAAGCGTTAATAATTACGTATAAAACCCCAAGCTCCAATTAAACCTTGGTAATAACTAATGACGTCTTAAAGAGGAATTTAACTCGACTTAATCTCCTTATCTCTTTCCTAGGATACTTTGTAAGTCCTCTTGATTTTGTTGAACACGAATTCTTGTTGTAGCAAGGAAATGAACAAGTTCTAGTAGCGTAAGTATGGACAGATAGCCTTGTGGAATTTAATTATTCCCTTTATTAAGTTAATGGAACTAAACAATTCTATTGTCGTAAAGTGAAGATTTTAAGTGAACTTCTCTACAGTGTATAAGAAATTAACTCAGTTGGTAAGATGAATTTGTGCGAATCATATATTGAATCCTTCTGAAAACTTAAGTCATGAGCTAAAGGGTGTCTTATCAAAATAAATAACCTCCAATCATTTCTTACTGTGGCTTGCCCTAGCTGTAAGTGTGTCATGTGGATTGGACTTCCATGTTGTCTTGTCAAAAGAAGAGTACATTGTCCTTGATAGGTGTGAACATTCTCGTGCTGACCTTGTGGTCTCCCCCGTAACAAGTGGTTCCTAGTGTTGGTTGTAACCTTGTGACGACATGTTGTGTCGTGTTGAGTCAAAGCAAGTCAAAAAAAAAGTTATCCTGTATTTCACTGTGTTGTCCTTGTGTTGGTATTTTTGGTGTGTTACACTTTGGTATCAGAGCGTAGGTTCATGCTCTCGAACCTATGGGCCGGATTGGTGTTGTATGGTGATGTTGCATGGTGGTGGTGGTGTTACATGATGATACTGCATGATGATGATGATGTTGCATGATGATGGTAGATATTGGAAGAGTAATGTGCTTTAAACGTGATGTGATTTTGTCGTAATTGTGATATTGTGAACGCACATGATGGGTATGTCACCTTGTGCGTGTTTGTGATCATGTTGACATGTTGGGGATGGGAGTATTCTCTCTCCTTCTTGTGGATTCTATGAAGAGTTCACGTGTGAATTGTTGTTTGAGATGTGTGAAAAGAATTCTAATGTGGATGACGTAGTGTTGGAGCATTGTGGCATATTGTGATATGTGGGTGTATCAATGTGTTGTATGACTAGTTGATGTTAAAAGAAATGAGTTGTATCATGATGTTTTTACCATGTTCTGAAGAAATGTGTGTACCACCTTGCTATGTTGCAATGGATGTTATGTTGTGATGTACTATGTTCATCGTATATATGAGTGTGTGTAATATGTAATGCTTCATGTTGTGATTGTGGGTCATACGGTGAGTGTATGAACCCTATCGTATGGTGCTTGCACTTTGGGTGCAGAATGTAGTAAAGTGATGTGTTACACTCAGTGAATGTATAATCGTGATCTACCCTGTATACATACCATACGTGAGACGTTATGGTAGTTATGTGTGTGCCACCGTTATGTTAGTGATGTTGTTGTATGTTATGTTGTGAACCTTACGCTAACCGATCCTGAGGGAAATCGGTAGAAGTGTATGTTGAGAGTGAGGAATGGTAGTACCATGGGTCAATAACTCGAGCTAAAACTCGGTTTAGTAGATAACATGTGATTCTTTCCTCTCTCCCTATGTGGTTGTATGTATGCAACCTTAGTGTATCTATGACTATGTTTAGCCTTGTCGAAGGGTGGCGGGATGATTCAGATGGAGGTGATGACAGTTGTATTATTGATATGTATTTTACGAGCTGAGGCTCGATGTTCTGAGTGCTAGCAACTCGTTGAGTACCCCTTTGGTGGCTAGATAAGGCCACACAGTTATCGTAATGTGACATTATTATAAGTTGATTTTATTCGTAAATTGAGCTTTTACTTTATTTTGCAAGGACCAGCATCTTTTCTTGATTGCCATGCTTTACAATTTTGGGCATTTCCTTGGTTTGTGGCACTAACATGGGGATTTTGATACTAACTTTGGCTATTTGGCCATTTATTTTAGCTTGATTTGGGTCTTCTTTTAAATTTGGAATTCTTACCACCTTGCCCAAGGCTTGTACTTTGCCACTTGGCACTTTGATTGGATTGTTGTGCTGGTTCTATTGTCGTGATGTGTGGAATAGGGTCATAGGATGCACCATGGATTGGTTGGACCTATGGACCCGCTTCGTTGTATGGGGGTACGCCCCAAGGGGTACATATAACTAGCGGGTTGTTGAACCACGCGTTATTATGTCACTTGGGTTAGGAGTGTTCGAACTCTATGTGTCTTGGACCATAGGGACAACCGGCCTCCTTGAGGGAGGCATAAGAGTTTGAGGGAGGCATAAGAGACTTGAGGGAGGCATAAGAGTTTGAGGGAGGCATAAGAGACTTGAGGGAGGCATAAGAGTTTGAGGGAGGCATAAGAGACTTGAGGGAGGCATAAGAGTTTGAGGGAGGCATAAGAGACTTGAGGGAGGCATAAGAGTTTGAGGGAGGCTTATGATATTTGTCTGTATGGTTGATGTTTCAGGATATATGTTGAGTTATTGTGATGTTTGGTAGTGGTCTTTTGATGTATGTGTTACTCATGTCAGATGGATATGTGTTGTGATGTTGTGGACATGTCATTGATCCCCTTGTGGACACTATGTACCTGTGGCATTTGTTTGGTGTTATGTGAGTTTTTCATTGATGCAAATTGAGGAAATGTCTAGTGGATTGTAGTACTGTTTTGGTTAAGTATTTGGTATGTCAGTCATTGATGTGTGCCGAGTACTATGTTATGTGGAGTGTGCCTATTCTATTCCGTAATTGTGTAACCTTTTGTGGTGTAATACAGTCTTGAAGTATATACTTGTGTGCTTGTGAATCTGTAGGGTCTTGTGAACCTGATAGGGTGTTGTGTTAGCAGTTCATGTTGGGCACCCACAATAAGGAATAAATCAAAACCCTTCAATGATGATATTTTTAAAAGAAACTAAAACTAGAAATAATGTTAATGGAAAGAGACTAATGAAAATAATAAACAAGAAAGAACTGCCAATCTTCACAGAACATTGAAAGTTAAAAATTCTACCAAATGTTCCTAAGGCTACCTTGTGACCGTGCTTTAATCAACCAAAATTTTAAACCATAGAGTGTACTTTCTCCTCAGTATCCTATCCCTTGGTTGCGAACCATTTCTTTTCCGTCTGTGTTATGTCGCATCGAGGACGATGCTTTCTTAAGGGGAGGAGAATGTAATGCCCAGCTGAGCATCGTATTTTTTTTTGTTCTACCTACCACCCCTCCCAACCACCTGACCTGCGGGTTGAAATGACCACCGCGTGTTTTCTGCTGTCCTTGCGTGAGGGAGACGGGAGTGGGTGGAGCCCCATTTTCTACGCCGTTGGGATGATCTCGTTCTGATCTCTTCTGGGATCCTCCTTCAATGCGTACAGGTGGGTGTGGGTCTCAAAAATCAGGCTGTGACAGGCAGAATCCGTGGGCGCAGAACCGAAATCCTTCTAGGAGTTGCCGTGAGGAAGATTTGGTTGTATGCAGCAGCTACAGGGTAGAGAAGTAAACTTATCCTCAGAAAATCAGTGGCCCAGAGAGAGCTGAGTGCGACAGCTGCTACAGGGGTGAGCCCAAGGAACCGTTGGTGTTGATCCTGATGTTCTGGTTACACGCGACCACAGTTAAGACTAGTTGTTGCAGAACCTTGCAGCTGTAGTAGAAGAACGAGGTAAAGCTTTAGTTGAGCTGTCTTGCCTTTTCATTTTGGAAGTCACTTCTGTCCAGGTGGTGAATCTAACATGGAAGAAGCTCGATCAAATCTAGAGGCAAGTTTTACAGTGAGGCTGGGGATGTTGCATTCACTGCTAAGTCTAGTTGCCGACCAGAAGTTATTCTAGGTGCCTAGCCCATGGGTTTTTAAATGTGTGGTTCATACGGCTGAAGCTACATAGCTAGGGAAGTAGGCGAGTTCCATCTCAACTTGTTATTGCTAATTGTGGAGATGTCAAGAGTAGTGTTATCTAGTTGGAGGAAAAAAAATCCCTCTTTCTAACTGACCATACAGGAGTGAATGAGCTAGGATGAGATGGGCTTGTATCGACAGCTAGCTGGTGGACTATGTTAGCTAATTTCTAATGGATATCAGATTGGAGGCTCTCCCAACTATGTTGTATTCTGTGCAATAAGAATTTTCACCCTGTGAGTCGCTGTGATTCTCTCTGTCAAGACCTTCCTATCAGAATTGGCCTTATGACAGTGAGAGAGTTACTCAGGAGACCCGATGAAAATTATTGCTAACGATTCTCTGGTATGAAAACTTTACTTGCTTTTTACGCGTGTAACTCATGGAAGAGAATCCTCTTAGGAAGGTGGGATCTGTGTTCATGGTCAGAATATTCATGAAAAACAATTTGCCTTGCAATTATATGAGCATCTTCAACGAGTCACTAAGTTGGCAGGCATAAAGGTTTCTGTTGGAATTATCACACCTTTTCAAGTTACAGTTGAAATGTTTGCATCGAGTGTTTGATGTTGCCCTCAAAT
This sequence comes from Taxus chinensis, assembly GCA_019776745.2. Taxonomy (NCBI): domain Eukaryota; kingdom Viridiplantae; phylum Streptophyta; class Pinopsida; order Cupressales; family Taxaceae; genus Taxus; species Taxus chinensis. Next base: position 106,397,556 of record CM034156.1, read on the forward strand.
CTGCTGAAGGAAAAAGGTTTATCCATCAATACGGTAGATCAACCTTTTCAGAGCCAAGAGCTCTGCTATCTTTCTTGTCTTTTGGGTTGTCATCAAATCTACATTTTATGGTGGCCCTATGTTCCTATATGCCCGGTTTGGTTATTGCCTTGTATGTAACAGGAGCACTAAATGTTGTTTTAACAGAAGCGCATCAAAAAGAAATGTGTCTGTTTACTTGTACAATCAGGGTTCCAGGCATAATGACTTTATGGTGGATGCGGGTTACACATTGAAGGTCACAGCACAATGTTTGGGACAGTACTAAACTATGTAACTTTGAGACTTCTTGGCCAAGGGTCTAAATGGAGGAGATAAAGAAACAATGGAAAAAGGTCGTGTATGGATTTTGGACCATGGCAGTGCTACTGCTATACCTTCATGGGGAAAAATGTGGCTTTCGGTGCTTGGAGTATTTGATTGGTCTGGAAACAATCCGAATTGCCTCCAGAGATTTGGCTTGAGAAATTCCATATTTTCTTCCCATCCATCCAGGGAGGATGTGGTGTCACTGTTGAATGGTTTATTTGCCAGTGTCATATTTTTATGGGCAGAGATTTGTGGGACCTACAACTGAGACTGTTATGTGTTTAAGAAAGAAGCTGCTATATAATGCCTTATGAGAAAATAAACTGGAATATAGCACGTAATATGTGTGCAAAGTTTACCGGAATGGTTATTGTTTCTCTTGCCATGGTATTGGGACAGTCCGTGTGGGTGAGAAGCATGCGTTTGGTGGAGAAATAATTTTGGGACTGCTGGGAGAAGGGGTCTGCTCGTGCCTGCCCTTGGGACGTGGCTGTTTAAAACAGGCATGATAAGCCCTAACCCTCTCTCTTAATGATTTATTTCTTTTAGCATTTAGATAAATCAATATCTGTAACTTTGTTCGAATGCTGTAGATGTGGGTTTCTTTTGGAATGTGGATGTGTTTTTATTTTACTAAATAGATAGCGTTTGGACTCTGGATATCATATAACATGTATTTACATATATTGAATCCTTCTTGAAAGAGATGCTTAAAAAAAAAAGGACGAGCTTTCCAAATGACTTTTAATCATAACTGCATGAGCCTGACCTCTCCCCCTTTTACAATTTATTTTATTTACTATTTGAAGTAGAAGAAATCTCTACATCGATTCTTGCCTACTGATTTTATAATGTTGGTTTCTCTTTTGCCCTGATTATTCCTTTGAATGATGGTTTCTGTAGAAAATAGTATGGAGCGTGAATGAGGTTTATAATTTTTCTTGTATTGTTTATATTATGTAGAACATGGCTTGAAAAAGGGAATTTCCGATATGACTGTATTTGGATTTTACCGTGTGATTTTATAATAATTTAAACTACCACTAAGATTGGGGCTTCCATTTGGGAAGAGTCATACTAGTTTAATTCGTCTTCTAGATAGCTCCATCTGAGTCTTTTGATTATAATTTACCTTGGGGATTATTGAAAACCCCTCACCAGGACCTCTACTATTACTATTACTATGAGCTTATTATTAGATTGGAACCCTCCTAAAGCATGCGTTAATGGGTTTTCTATGACCTCTACGAATATGTTATGCATGCAAGTCATTATCCTCTGTGGATAATTATTTGGCTTAATTTTTGAGACACTACTTGGATCCTTGAATCGGTTAAAGTAATATCGGATACATCGACATTCCTCAAGTTTGATTGATATGTGATGCCCTCTTGCATATGAATTCAGGCAATTCCTGAAATATGAAATTATAAATTTATCGTATACTTGACCTTGAAGCTTGTCGATAGACGTTTGGTAGAAAAACAGATGAATAGGGAAGTTAAGATAATTACCCTAAAATGGATTCATGCACAGCGTCAAATAAAGGTAACAGCTACCATAATGGGACTGTGCATACCATGTATGCCAGTAAGAATAAATATGTTATTTCAATACTTGGTTAACGAATGGAATATTTTCTGGTATTTATGATGATTATTATGTTAGCTAAATTTGATACTTGCATCTCAACTAGGAGTTGAGATAATGTTGGTACTTGTATTTATAGTGGCTTGGTCTGCGCTTACTTATTTTAGTTAGTCAAATGTATCTTGGACATATTAGCAAAACATGACAATGTTGTTAATCGTAGCTCATTCCAATGAGTTGGACCCAGGGATAATTTTAGTGGCGAATATTCGTAATATGGCGAATATTCCATTTTTGAAAATTTTGAAAAGGCAAATTTTTTGGCACGGGCCAGTGACCTGTTCGCCTAAAAATTATGCTTTAATTTTTTTTAGGGGTCGGCTTCGCCTACCCTTGAAAAATATCCCCTATATAAACCTAGATTATTCGCCAGGTAGAACACTTCTACTTCACATTTTTCAACAATATGATATATCCCGTATTATAGACGCGCGACAAGGAGGGTTTGCAGACAAGGAGATACTATAGATATTGATGCATAGTAGATGCATGACAAATATTTGGTTGACGAGTGAAATGGAGTTTTTTTCGATGAGAAAGAAGACGACAGAGGTTGTAGATGCGCGTCAACAGGCCTTAGTGACGCGCGTCAATAGGACTTAGTGACGCGCGTCAATAGACCTTAGTGACGCGCGTCACTAAGGCCTATTGACGCGCTTCACTAAGGCCTATTGACGCGCGTCACTAAGGCCTATTGACGCGCGTCACTAAGGCCTGTTGACGCGCGTCTACAACTTTTCTGTTGACGCGCATCAACAGGCCTTAGTGATGCGTGACAAGGAGGTACAATAGATATTGATGCATAGCAGACGTACGACAAAGAGTTTGTTGATGCGCGACACGGAGATTTTTTGATGAGAAAACAGAGGTCGGAGGCTGCAGACGCGCGACGGGAGATTGACGCGCGTCACTAAGGTCTATTAACGCGCGTCACTAAGGTCTATTGACGCGCGTCACTAAGGTCTTTTGATGCACGTCACTGCATTTTTTTTAATGCACGACAGCAAAATCTCCCGTCGCGCGTCTGCAACCTTCTGTCATAGTGCTTGATATTCAGGCGAAATTTTTTCATACAACCCCCAAAAAATTCACCTTCCCGTGAAATGGATTCCAGGGATATTCGCCAGGTATTCTCCACCTCCGATTTCCAGGAGGTCTCTTAAAATGAACCCTGGTTGGACCCTTGTACTAAAAGACATATATAGGGACATGGAATAAGCAACCAAAAGGATACCTAAATATTATACTAACTTGTGGATTGGTGGAATCTTTGTTAACATAAGTATATCCTTAAAATTGTGAAATAAATATCCAAATTATACTTCATATCACTGAGTTTCTATGAAGGTTTGATACTTGGGTAATATCGATGAATAATATAAAATTGGTACTTTTATTTATTATATAAGCTTAATGTCGTTGGTGCTTTCATTTAATTGAAATATAATATTTTTGGGTACTTAAATATGCGAAGTAGGTCGAGGGTATTAGGTGAGCATCATTATTATTTACTGTAATTTAAGTATGTTTAATTGCATGATTAAGGTTGTATATCTAGTCTCTTGGGATGGTGTTCTTATGTAAGAAAATCTTAAGGAAGTTGAACATTAATGAGTATGAAATGCATTATCATGAGATGTGCGGTTAAGTTTTAAATGTCTGTTAGAAATTGCTTGATATAGAGTATTGCAAAATTTCATTTATTTAAATACTAGATGGCATAAGTTATTAGGAGAGGTTTATATCTTATCATGCTCAGTTCTAGCGAACTGACTCTAGATAATATTTGTGCAGATGGATTATGCGAGTAGATTAAAGAAAAGAGTGTAAAAGTTTCATCAGTTCAAATTATGAAGTTCTTGTAGAAAGTTCAGTGCGGTGTAAATTTTGTAACTTTGCTTGCAAGGAGTTTAGAAGATCTCTTGCCGTTGTATGTTTGGAAAAACTACGTGGTGAAGTGTTCTTTCCCTTTTTGTTGTTAGACTAGTTACTTACCTTGGTGAGATATGATATTCAATCATTACTTTGGCATAAGTATTGTAAAACCTTGTTTTTGAGAATAAAGTGTTAAGTCAAAACTCTCCGACACCTTGTAATGATGTGATACAAGTAAAATTAAATGGAATGGTTAGCTCTTATAGAAGTTAACTAAAATATGTGTATTCAGATAAATTAATATAGAGATGACTTACTTGAGAACAAGAGATTCCTGAAGTACTCAAAGGTGAAACTATCCTTGTAAAGTAAATTTTTTATAAATTGATATCCCTAGGTAAACTAGTAAACACTACTCTTTTTTGGTGAATGCCTAAAACAAGCCAAAGGAAAACAATAGTTAATTTCTAATAATATTTAACAAGTAAGAGAAGAAAATTTTGAAACCACACAATTTATCTCTCAGCCTATTTGAAAGTAAGTAGTTTCCTTTCGATAAACTCTTTCAGTTAAGCCTAAGTAAAAGCGTTAATAATTACGTATAAAACCCCAAGCTCCAATTAAACCTTGGTAATAACTAATGATGTCTTAAAGAGGAATTTAACTCGACTTAATCTCCTTATCTCTTTCCCAGGATACTTTGTAAGTCCTCTTGATTTTGTTGAACACGAATTCTTGTTGTAGCAAGGAAATGAACAAGTTCTAGTAGCGTAAGTATGGACAGATAGCCTTGTGGAATTTAATTATTCCCTTTATTAAGTTAATGGAACTAAACAATTCTATTGTCGTAAAGTGAATATTTTAAGTGAACTTCTCTACAGTGTATAAGAAATTAACTCAGTTGGTAAGATGAATTTTTGCAAATCATATATTGAATCCTTCTGAAAACTTAAGTCATGAGCTTAAGGGTGTCTTATCAAAATAAATAACCTCCAATAATTTCTTACTGTGGCTTGCCCTAGCTGTAAGTGTGTCATGTGGATTGGACTTCCATGTTGTCTTGTCAAAAAGAAAAAAAAATATGTATTGTCCTTGATAGGTGTGAACGTTTCTCGTGCTGACCTCATGGTCTTCCCCTGTAACAAGTGGTTCCTAGTGTTGGTTGTAACCTTGTTACGACATGTTGTGTCGTGTTATGTGTCAAAGAAAGTCAAAAAAAAAAAGTTATCTTGTCTTTCGCTGTGTTGTTCGGGTGTTGGTCGTTTTTGGGTCGTTACAAAGTTGGTGATGTGAATTGTTGTTGAAGGGGGGAGGTCTTGATCATGCGAATCAAATCTAGACATATCTTTGTTACTATATGACATGTTCTAACCAAATTCGGGTTGGCTTCCATCTTCAATATCTTAAGTAGGGTCCCGAGAGGGCGAGAGACAACCTAAGAAACTTGTCTAGTGGAGGCAAGAGGCTCCATCCGTGGTTGAGTGCACATCTCATGGGATACCTTAGCGTCTTTGGAGTGTTGCCATTGCTCCAAATCTGGCCTTACCAATATCATGTTATTAGATCATTACCCTACCCTCTTTTTTCATAAATTTCATTATTTCTATTAGTAAAAGACGTTTTTTAATTGAAATTGGTAGTAAAATATCCACCCTTAGAAAATATTCTAGAATGCCTCCTAATTCTAGAATAATTTTTGGTGTATCCATTTATTCTTGAATACTCACATCTCAAGGTTATTTTTTTTATTATGTCAATTTTCCTATTTTGGGTAACATTTATCTCAGTTGCCATGATCGATGAACATCTCTTATGTCAAATTCCTTGGGGGTTTGTACTAGAGAATATAGTGGATATGGTATTTACATATTTACCTTTCGTTAAATACCAAACTATAATGTAAACATTAATATCCTAACATTCCCCCTATAACACCCATCTAAAACTCCAACTCAAGACTCAAGAACAACCTACGTTAGTTAGAAAAAATTATGGAATAATTTTTTGTTGTTCAAGGTAAGACTACAAACAAGCCTCAAAGCAACATTTGACACAAGGAAGTACATCAAGGTCAATCATGTTAAGAAGATAAGGTTTTCCATTGGAATAACATATAAAAGACCACATTAAAATTAGTGAGTATAATTAACCAAGTATAGTTTAAATTTCCTTTAGGTGTTAATTTAATAATTAGATTAAATTAACACTAGAGTTAAAGATTACTTAATTACACTTAAAGGGCTACAGGGGCCAAAACAATAAAACAAGGCTCTCATTACAAGGGGTTAGAAAAAACATTCCCTTTCCCCATAAGGTGGTCCCAAATGGTCAACTCATGCTTTTAGAAATACACATTGAAAATAAGGAAGGTAATTTTCCTCTTACCCACTCACATACTGGCCTAAAAGATTCAAAATGATTTTTCTCATAGTTCCCATTCTCAGAAGATCCTAAACATGATTCCATTAGATAGGAAATTTCATTCCCTTTCCAATGATATAAAGAAGTCCTCCTAACTTCTTATATTTCTCAAGTTATGGGCCGATGGGCCTTGGAAGTAAAATTTTCCCAAAGGTAGGCATGTGAGCTTGGGGAAGAAATTTTGCCATTAGAACTCTTCGGTGAAAATCACATTTCACCTATGCACGCCTGTGCGCCCATGGTGGGGCTTTACGTCCAAGAGGAAAATTTTGAACTTGGGGTCAACTAAGGACACTCATCCAAAATCCATGCCTAGGTGGGAAGGCGGGTCACCGAAGTTAAAACATAATTTTTGACTTAATTAGAATGGGCGAAAAGGAACATTTTAGCTTGCTCCTCTGCCAACGCGCCGAGATGCCACGTGTCAACAAATGGTTGGTTGCGGGCCTAAGGGGAAAATTTTTCCCAAGCAGGTGTGTGGGCCTGGGGGGAGAATTTATCACTTTAGCCCTTTGGGTGAAACATGAAGTTTACTCCCGTGCCTCCGCCGATGCCCAAGGGGGCCACTGAGAGCGTTGGACAAGTATAAATTTTGAACTACAAATTTTGAAATACTTTTGCACCTCCATTGTGGTGTCGTAGAGACACGTGGAAGCCATCCATTGGCTAAGGGCCAGTGGGGCTGCAAAGAAAACTTTTCCAAATTTACTTTTTCGACATAGACATTTTTCCTCCAAATGGGAAGATGCGAGCTTACGGAGCTACGGGGAATTTTCTGATTTTTTTCAAAAGTTCTCTAAGTCAAATTCGGGCACATGGGTCTGATAAACAAAATTTTCCCCTTAGCTAAATTTAAATTTTGAGTCGGAGATGAAGTGAAAACTTGAGAAGGTCCTAAGGTTTGACTGGGAACTCAGTTTTTGGAAAACAAGGACTTTTTGAAAAGCTCTTGAAGTCCTCTTTGCATAGAAATCTTAAAATTTTAATTTTGATAAAGTTTGAAGGGTCAATTTTAAGAAAACGTTCTGCAGGATTTAAAAATGTGAACTGGTAACATTTGACTTATAGAATTTTGTTCAATTCGACCTCCTTCCTTTCTCAACATGCCAAACATACATGGAGGATTTCTCTTAGAGTAATTTAGGGTGGATTTTAACGTATATATTGTTTGATTGATCTACGATTCAAAATTTGTAACATTTTACCGCAAAATGAATGCAAATTTTCCTTTGCTCAATTTGAAAGGTTATTTAAAAATTTCTTAAGTGTTTTAGTTTTTTTGGGGTCGTTTTGATCATGTAACCTCAATTCAGTCATTTTATTTCATTTTCCAATGTTGCAGGGTCGATCTGTGCTTTTTGATAAAACATTTGCTAGTTTGAAAAACATCTAACAATGATCCAATTTGAATAGATTTGGTTACATTTACAAACTTCAACTATGAATTCATTCTAAAACACTCTAACGTATTAAGTTAATTCAAGCAAGGTATTCAAGTGCCAAATTACAACTTCTAATTTTCAAACCATTCCTTTCTAAAAAACAGAGCATTATGACATTTATTGATACATATTCACCTTTCATCTTTCCAATAGAGATTTCAAAATACATTCAACAATCAAATTTTAATATCTAATAATACCATTTGAGAAAATTAATACAATATTTTATTGATTCAAACGGATATCTTAACAACTTATTTCTTCCATTCCTCATATTCAACATACAAAATACAATCTCTTTTACATTCTTTCAAAAGTAGAAAACAGAGTATATCTCTTTCACATTTTGAATTACAACTTTCATAGTCAATACAAAACATATTTCCATCGAAATAATATACAAGGTCATCCAATTCAAGTGGGAGAAGGTTACTGTAACGACCCATAATTCTCACACAGTACAACACAGGATAATTTTTTTTTGACTTGTTTGACACATAACATGACGCAACATGTCATCACCAAGGATACAACTAACACTGTGAACAACTTGATACAAGGATGGCCATAAGGGCAGCACGGAAACGTTCACACCTATCCAGGACAATACATTTTTTTTTGACAAGACAACATAGAAGTCCAATCACAAAACACACTTACAGTTATGGCCAACCACAATGAGATATTTTTGAGGGTTATTTATTTTAAAAGGACATCTTGCAATTCTTAGCTTACGTTTTCAAAGAGGCTCAAGATATGATTCGTATAATTTAACTTGCCAAGCCAAGTTTATTCCTTTGACACTGAGTAATTATCTTTAAATATTCTCTATTATGACATTTATTTGCTTAATTCGTTTATCAAGAAAAAAAAGGAGTTTTTAAATTCCACAAGGCCATCTGCTCACCACTAATGCTACTAAGATTCGTTCTTGCCCACAAGACAACATGGTTTTAAGTTCAACACACTTAAGAGAAGAGATACAAGGTGCCTTGAAAAAGGGTTAGAGGGATAAGGTCGAGATGGAACATCTTTAGGACCTCATTAGTTATTGCCAGTATTTAATTGAAGCTAGGGCTCTTAACCAGAATTATCAACAACTTTACTTAGGCTTCGCTAAAAGTAATAACAAGGAGTAAAAATTTACTTTCCAAATGGCGGTGAGAAAGATGGTGAGGTCTCCAATTTGTTTTCTCTGGCTTATTAAATCTTATCATCTTCAAACAACTAACAGTTCATTTCACCTTAGGGTCATTTTACAAATTTCACCGTAAAAGGAATAACGTTCACTAGAGGAGCTGGGGTTATCATGATATAAAGTTTACTTGCAATGATAGTCCTGCCTACCCTTGTTTACTTAAAGAATTTCTTGCTCTCAAGTTGGTGACCCCTACACTACTTTATTTGAATACAAATTTTAATTTAACATCCAGAAGTATTAAACAATCCCATGTTAGTTTACTTATGACACTTTATTACTAAGTCATATCAAGGTTTAACTCAAAATTTATTCTCAAGGTAAGGTTGTAGCAACACTCATTTACAAGAACAAAACAAGATTACATCAATTCTTAAAATACTGATACTCCAAGAAAGTCACTCAACAAAAATAACCAAATTTTCTTACAATTTCAATGATGGTCAAACAATACAAGGTTTCCAAAGTTCAGATGACAAATTCCACAATACTTTATACTAAGACATTAATCCTCTTTTAAACTTTCCACTGGACGTTAACAATAGTTGAACAACATAAAAAAAAAGATTCGAGCAAAGGAACTTCTCAACTGAGGTTGATGAAAAAAGTCTACAAGTCTATCCCTCATCTACATGCAAAAATCCATCTGCAACAAATTTTCTACAAGAGTCAGTTCACGAGAATTGAGCAAGATAAGGCTACACAAACCCACCATAACTGTTATCTATCAATACCATAAAAAGAATCACTTTATTACAAGAATTTGGGTAAAACCTCTAAAAACTATCAACACTTCAAGTTATAATAAGTTTCCACCATGCCAAACAAGGAAGAAGACCATGTACTTCCGTTAGGAGTAAAGAAAATGAAAATATAACAACCGAAAGAGAAAGGCCCTTGGCCCTACAAGGAGAAATAACCAATCTAACAAAGCAGGATTCCCACCAATTAAAATAATTAAATAACAATCACAAGAGTGCGATTTGATATAAAGTACCAACCATCTAGAATTTTATCACAGGTACCAAATGCATAGGTTATAATATTATATTTCTAGAAGAACAAGAGTTGATCGGCCCAAGAAAAGGGAAACCACAGTTCCAAGAAATAACACAAAAAGCCATGTATAAATGAGTTTCAAACTTGAAATCACATAGAGTATCCACACAACATAGGTTTCGAAGCATAAGCAAAGTAAACTAGTTTTGGCCACTAACTCTAAGAGATTTCCCAATCATTCAAAAAGGCCAAAGCCTTGTACACTAGAGCAATCACGCGAGAGAAGAAAAAGAGTCTGTCAACCAAGAGTATACGAAAATGTCATCAACAACTTTTATAACCCTAAAAATTTACAACACTCCACATCAATTATTAGAGTTCAGTTAATTTAAAATAAATTTCCTATTTCCCAAAACAACAATATTTTTAAGGCAACCCTTAGTAACATAGACAACCGTTCAAACAAAGGTACAACATAAACTACTAAGTTCCATTATCAAAATAGCTCCTTCTGCTATAGCTCCATCATACTATTGATTGCATGAAAGTTTTTCCCAAGGTTGACAACATTCAAGGCAATTTTCATCACAAAACATTAAGGTACATATGTGCATATAAGCTGTCCAATACTAATTAACAACACAATCATAATAAATGGGAGGAAACACAAGTTAGAAGACTAGATTATTTCACCAACAACCTTCCGAGAGGGAAGAAGACCAAAATAATTCCAGAAATAGCGGGGGGGGGGGGGGGGGGGGGGGGGGGTACTAGAGTTGCACGATTAAGACCTCGAACATAGCTAAATAAAAAAAAAACTAGTTACAATTCAAGATGAAGGGGGCAGTCAAAGTACCTCCTAAGAATGGCTATAAAACCTAGGAACCAGGCTGAAGCTACGTAGGAGTCTAAACACTCGAGGTTGAAACACGATGCATGCAAACTAAAACATTCTAAAAGTTTTAACACCGAATCTCTAACCTGAAATAGTCCAAGCGTTGATTACACTAATCCTGCAACCTTTCCTTTTCGATGCCAAAAGGGTTGTTAGGTGGCTTGAGAGATCATTAACAATTTATGTCAAAAGACAAAGAAGGACATCCTTGGTTGATAGGAAGAAACTTCATAGTTATTGCACGCTTACAATAACGACTGCTAAAAACTAGCTTGAACAAATAATAACTGGAACTCTATCATAGAGAAGAGTACATATATATATATAAAGGAAGATTGATCACTCGAGCAAGAGAAACATAACATTCAGGGGAAAGGGCACATGCATCCTTTCGACCAACATACTGTCAACGATAAAATCTAAAACAAGAAGAAACAAGCAGAAAGGGGAAATCTCCCATCATGACATCCAACTGACAATTCAATGCAAGGAAAAGTGGTTCAATTTCACAATAATTTTAAATAAAATAGCAGTAGAAAGGTGTAGAAATATCTTGCCTTTTTCTCCAGATTCAACATCGTCCGGATCAACAACAACAATCCAAGCCTAATCCATTTTCTTCAAGCTCGTCGGGTGCCCAGACATCGAACATCTTCACGTTGGCACAGGTAGGATTTCACGGCCAGGGTGGGTGGTCTAAAATACTTCCCATCATCCTCCCAACACCGCTCCAAAATTAGCCCTAGAACTTCTGTAGGCCCCATTTTTGGAAATTGAACTTGATCCTTCGTCATTCATCCAAACACCTCCACCATCTCCATATGCATCTGATTGTTTCTGATTTGGACCTCCTAACCTTGGTGCTCTCATATCAGGAGCAGCCCTAGTCTGAGATGAAGCAAAAGAAGATGGCTTTAAAACCAAAAAAAAATCTTGGTACGGACTACATAACCATAAAATAGTCCCTAGACTTAGCATCCTCAATAAAGGCTGACCAGTCACTAGATTGCTTCAATGCAGCTACTTTTCCCTTAACCCAAAGTGCTCTGCGAGCTCGGGCTAGTGCCACATTCATGCGGTGAATAACAGCTACAAAGCCAACCCCATGATTTGAAGCTCGGACACAAGACATAATGATTACATAACGCTCCTGGCTCTAAAAGGCATCTACCGTAGTGATATAAAAACCTTTTCCATCATCAGATTTGAGGACAGCATCAAACTCTCGGTGCAAACATTTCAGTTGTAGCTTGAAGGTGTGATAATTCCAATAGAGATGTCTCCAGCATAGATCAAGGGCACTAAATCATACCCCAACGCCTTTCCACTTTACAAAGACACTCCCCTGACGATTTTCCCATTACCCAAATATAATGTTTGCAGGGAAATCTATGTCTAAAGTCCTCGCCCCAACTGTTGACACCCATGGTGATAGATTGGTAACAGACAGCTCCCCAGGACCTTCGTTACCTGCAGAAGAAGACACAAACACACCCCTCTCTAGCCCCAAAGGCACCCATTGCAATACTATCAAGATAATATGGCACAGAACCCCCACCCACAGAAAGAGAAAACACATCCACACCATCTTCAACAACAATATCAAACACAGAAAGTATGACATCCAGCATACCTTATAAGTTGCAAGCTGAGCTTTGAGTGCCATTCCTTTCGCTGCGCAACTCTGATATGAAACAGATCCACCTCTATGAGATCCTCTTCCATGGGTTACATCGTAAAACAAGGTCTCAGTAGAGAATCATGGCAATAAACTTCATCTGGTCTCCTGGTAACACTCTCTCTGTCGCATAGTCGATTTTATAACCATATCATGAAGGAGAAAACCAAATTTGAGGATGCATTATATACTGAATAGAAAACAACATAGTTGGACAACCTGCCTGTTGGAAGCGCTCAAAAAGGCCTCTACTACTCTGCAACCTATCTGCTGCCTGTCCAAAAACTGTTGCAGGTCGCTGTTGTGGATATCCGGCAAGAACACACCTCGCAGCGCCCAAGAAAGTGGAGGTAACACACCTGCTCCCCCAGCCTGAAGCTCCATCTACACCCATGCGCACAGGAAGGAACCAGGAAGAAGACGCCATGACAGAGAAGGTTCGTGGCAGGAACAGGAACAACACTCAAACACATTTTTCCCTCCATCAATGCCTGCAGCTCAAGAAAGACGCGCCCAATGCTCCACCTAAACGCATTGAAGAAGGAAATCAAAATAATATCATGGTGACTAAAAACGGGACTCCACCGACTCCTCACGCAAGGTAAAAAAAAACGCGGTGGTCAAAAAAGTCTGCAGGTTGGGTGGTTGCGAGGAGACCAAATGCATCCACGTGCAACAAGACCTGCCTGGTCGGCCAAGGTGGTAGTGGAGGGCAGGTGGCAGAAACGGGAGTCAATGCCCAACGGGGCATTACATTTACAATAAGGAATAATCTCAACAAGGAATGTCAACTCTATCTTTTCCTTTGCCCCAGAACAGTAACATGTTGATCCATCATTCTCCAATTTTGATCACAACAAAAGCAGGGGAAAGGCAATGCTCTCCACCCAATGAATACATCCATTGAAAAGGAGAAGCCATCCTTCTTTATTGGCCCCCGAGCCTCAACCAAAATTTAATAGAAGATGTGTTTTAACTCATCGCAACAAAGGCTTCCACAACACACAAGCATAATTTCACATGAGTGATTGAAAAAATTGTCTACCATATGTCATTGTGAGTCCTACACTCTTTTCTTCCCTTAAAATTACTTGTTTATGTTTCGTATACATCTAGAGGCTTGACATGTTTTTACCATAAGTGCGACCTCGATGACAACAGATAACTTATTTCCGCACTTGTCATTGATGTCACAATCTTCCTTCCCCTACTTCCACCATGCATCTTTTCCACATGTTTCTCTTTTCATTCGTATGAGCCAATGTCTGTCAAAATATTCAATTGAGTTTCTAAAGGAAAATATCTTCAGAAGATCGAATCTTACAAATCTCCTTATGTCATTTTTAGGACATGCAAAAAGTGAGCCCCTCAAACATGAAATTTCACATCCTCATGAGCTGCATTATTAAAATTCTTGCACCATCACAGATATCTATGGCATCCATTGCAGGGCTTTACATGCTCATACCCTAGGCCTAAGCACAAATATATTCGACAAAAATTATTAATACATAAAAATACCTTTCACCATCAGATGAATTTTTGTTCCAAAATACTAATACGCCATAATAGCCACCTATATTTGTCTTTTCCTCATGATGAATTTTATTCATTTTAATTTTGTAGGGTCTCATTTGAAATTTGTTTTATTTGTTATTCAAAACAACTTTTGGAGAAGAAATAGTGACACTTGGTTCTCAAGCATCATAATATTTCTCATGATTGTTTTGTGGGTGAAATTTCACATCGATCTAAGTTTTTTTACAATTGATTCACTTAAGAAGTGGTTTCACCTACTTTTTTTTGTTCATCGCATAAAATTATAAGCACTAAAGAAGAAAGAAAGTGCCCAAAGACATGAGCCATGCTAACGCAACTTCCTTAATCACAAACATGGAGAAGTATGATTAAATTTTGTGTATTTAAAGTAATACAAAAGGTGACCCATATTTTCAAAATATTTGACACTCGTTAATACTACAAATTTGATCTATATAAACATATACGATAATAGCACAAGGATATACATTTTATTTTGTAAATGATATACACTTAGTGCTAGTATTAGATATAGACATAGAAGACATATTCACTATGAATAGTTTGTACAAATTTGCATCGAGCTTAGTCTAAGGTCAGTCGATAGCGGTAGTATTCAAATATAATTTTCAATTCTTGAATGCACCATATATTCAACAAAACCAATATATACTAAACACCGAAAAAAGGTGGTTCTTTATGGGATGTTGATCTTGATTGAAATATAAACCAAAAACAACACAGTAGCGATGATGATTAATGTATTATAGAAAATAAATCACAATAAAAGAGCTTATTCAATTTACCATAGGAGGCTCCATCATATTCATGATCCGCAAATTATATATACAATTACTGCATATATTCAAACTACTATTTTGATATTTTTTTGTTTACATTTTTTCAACATTGATACACCTACATTGTAGGGAATGATTTGTTAATTTTTATTAGTCACCTATGAAAACTTGTACTAGATGCACATTCTAATGTTTAAAATTTCACAATGCCAAACGAATCCATAAATACCCACCCCATCTTAAATTGCAAGAGCCGGTAGAAATAAGCCCTTCCCTCTCAGGTAGAAATACAAACATTTTTTGCATTAAAAAGATAATTCCTTATCCACAACTATCTCTAACACATTATTCTCTAGAAAATCATCTAATATCTCATCAACGTGATCCATGTAAAACTATACTTCCATTAAATTTAGAGAGAACAAAATATCCACATTTTTACACTCAATTATTAAAATGCTGGTTTTTTCTTTTACATAGAACGATTAATAGCTCTGAGAATAGATATTCACCTTTGAAAAGGAATAGATTGATTATGGATATCATGTAATCCACATGGAGGAACAACTATTACTCTTGAAAATTTATAAAATCATTATAAATAATTGTTTTTATGTTTTACAATTTAATCATACTTATAAAAAATGTATGAAACCTACATTTCCAAATATTTTAATAGAAAATCTTTTTTTTTTGAAGAAAAAAAAATCACTAATAACTACTATTTATTGTATTTTTTGTATACATATTATTTTTACGCCAAAGACATTCCCCCTATGGTAAAGTGCTTTTCATTCGTTCACGGAACTATGTCAAATTTGGCAATCGTTTGGATGTTTTTCAATGCGATTAAAATTGACGGGCGTAATGACGGTTATAAAGAACTTTTTTACATTTTTGTTTTTCGTGGCAGTTTTTAGCAGTTTTGATGTTTTGTTTTTTTGTTTGTTTTAGTTTTCCTATTTTAAGTGACAAAGATCAGAAGCCCAAATGATTTGCATGAGCTAGGAATAGAAATGATGATGAGAATGAAAGGATGATTTCCTATCTCAAGTTGACGACTCTTGCTTGTGATAAACAAAGTCAAGAAGCAATGGGCGAGGAATTCAAACCAACGAAAAAAATTGATGAAACGACAATGGTGATTTCGTATACATATCCTGCAAAGCCAATGCAAATAGTGATGATGTTGCCTCCTCAGAAGTATTATTATTTGAATCCATACTAGGAAGCGATGATACCACCCAATGCCATTTTTGGCTACTCGGAAAGCATTCCACTGTGGGAGACTGTTTTTAGGGATACCTCTGCCTCTTTCGAGTGTTGCCATTGCTCCAAATCTGGCCTTACCAATATCAGGTTATTAGATCATTACCCTACCCTCTTTTTTCCTAAAGTTCATTATTTCTATTAGTAAAAGACGTTTTTTAATTGAAATTAGTAGTAAAATATCTACCCTTCAAAAATATTCCAGAATTCCTTCTGATCCTAGAATAATTTTTGGTGTATCCATTTATTCTTGAATACTCGCATCTCAAGGCTATTTTCTTTATTATGTCAATTTTCCTATTTTGGGTAACATTTATCTCAGTTGCCATGATCGATGAACATCTCTTATGTCAATTTCCTTGGGGTTTTGTATTAGGGAATATAGTGGATATGGTATTTACCTAATTTCTACACTTTATCATGTCTCTCGGTATTGAATTTGAAGCCCCTCTATAAAAACACAATTATATTTTATGATTAAAGTTGGAAAGGTCCCAAAGAATGTGCAATGTCTCGATTGCTCACTTATTCTTGAAAATGTGTATTAAGGCTGATATTATTTTGTATTGCTATAGACTACTATAGTGTGGTGGAAAATGTTAAAATTCTTGTTCCTCGGTACTAAAAATTAAGGGTCAAAGAATGGGTCTATATCTCTCTTTTCCCATTATGCTACTAGCTGAACTATTCTTCCATTCCTCCTTGCTATGGTATTCTTCTTAACTTTAGATCATACTTGCACAGGAAAATGTAGTTTCTAACACAACTATGCTCTATATTATTTCATATGAACTGATTATAAATATATAGGGAGAAGATTTATATAATTAGGGAGATGAAATCTCCACTATACTCTCATAATAATCTCCCTCGATAGATTACGATATATTTTTACAACAATAAAAAATATATCTTAACAATATAAATTCTAACCTAATATTTATTATTGTATATAGCAATATTAAATATTAACTAACAAACTACATATTTACCTTTCGGTAAATACCAAACTATAATGTAAACATTAATATCCTAACATTCCCCCTATAATGACCATCTAAAACTCCTACTCGAGACTCAAGAACAACCTAGGTTGGTTAGAAAAAAATATGGAATACATTTTTTTGTTCAAGGTGACACTACAAACAAGGCTCGAAGCAACAGTTGACACAAGGAAGTACATCAAGGTCAATCATGTTAAGAAGATAAGGTTTTCCATTGGAACAACATATAAAAGACCACATTACAATTAGTGAGTATAATTAGCCAAGTATAGTTTAAATTTCCTTTAGGTGTTAATTTAATAATCAGATTAAATTAACACTAGGGTTAAATATTTCTTAATTACACTTAGAGGGCTACAGGGGCCAAAACAATAAAACAAGGGTCACATTACAAGGGGTTAGGAAAAACATTCCCTTGCCCCATAAGGTGGCCCCTAGAATGGTCAACTAATGCTTTTAGAAATACACATTGAGAATAAGGAAGATAATTTTCCTCTTACCCACACACATACCGACCTAAGAGATTCAAACTGACTTTTCTCATATTTCCCACACTCAAAAAATACTAAACACCATTCCATTAGAAAGGAAATTTCTTCCCCTTTTCATAGATATAAGGAAGTCCTTCTAACTCCCTATAAAACTCAAGTTATTGGCTGACGGGCCTTGGGAGGAATCTTTTCCTAAGGGCGGGCCTCCGAAAGAAATTTTTCCCTTAGAGCTCTTGAGAAAAAAGTGCATTTCACTTCTGTGTGCCCGCGTATCCATGGTGGGGTGGGGAAATTTTTTTTCCCATGCGTGGCCCGACGGAGCAGGGGAGAACTTTAGCGCTGCCTCCACATGCCCTCGAGCCCATAAGGGACACGTGTCAACATTTCCAAACTTCAGCAGGAAGTCAGGCAGCCGGAGAGACTTAAGACATGTACTCTTTTTACTAAAAAGTGTTAAGGGATCAAAATGATTTGTGCCTCCACCGATGCCCAAGGCGCCATGTGTTAAGCTCTCATTGGCTGTGGGTGGTCGGGCCAGTGGAAGAACTTAGTATTTCGCCCAAGGATTTCCAAAGTGCTAAGTTTTAAAAGGATTCGATCCTCCACTGACACCTCATGATGCCACATGGTAGCACCTGATTGGCTACGGGCTAGCGGGGCCATGGAGGAAACTTAGAAAATTTTCCAAATTTTAATCTCAAAAGTGTTAAGGTTTGAAAAGAATTTCTGCCTTCGTCGTTGCGTCGTGAAGCAACGTGGCAGCACCTGATTGGATGCCGATCAATGGGCCGATGGGGAAAATTAGGAAATTTTGGTGATTTTTTTAAAAATCTAAATTACACGCCTCCGCCATGGCGTCGTAGCAGCACTCGTGGCAACCATACATTGGTAAAAAGGCAAGGTGGGGCGGTGGGTCCGAGGGGATTTTTTTTCCAATTTTTCTTTTCGAACTTAGATTATTTTTTGGCAAAAAGAAAGCTTTTCGGGTCAGCGGAGTGGCGGGGAACATAATGCCTTTAGTGTTTTTGGGCAAAAGCACAAAGGGAAATATTTTTCCTGTGGGTCCGCCCAAGAATAATTTATCCCCTTAATTTTGACAGTTAGATTTTTTTTTGAAGCCAAAATGAAGTAAAACTTTAGAAGGCCATGAATTTTGACTGGGAACTCGGTTTTTGGAAAACGAGGACTTTTTGGAAATCTCTCGAAGTCCTCTTTTCAAAAAAAGCTAAAAATTTAAATTTTGATAAAGTTTTAAGGGTAAATTTTAAGAAGACGTTCTGCAGGATTTAAAAATGTGTGCTGGTAACGTTTGACTTATAGAATTTTGTTGAATTCAACCTCCTTCCTTTCTTAACATTTCAAACAGACATGGAGGATTTCTCTTAGAGGAATTTAGGATGGATTTCAATGTATATATTGTTTTCTTGATTTACAATTCAAAATTTGCAACCTTTGACAGCAAAACGAATGCAATTTTGTCTTTCCTTGATTTGAAAGGTTCTTTAAAACTTTCCTAAGTGTTTTAGTTTCTTTGGTCATTTTGATCATGTAACCTCAATTCAATCATTTTATTTCATTTTCCAAGGTTATAGGGTCGATCTGTGCTTTTTGATAAAACATTTTCCAGTTTAGAAAAAACATCTAATAACGATCCAGTTCGAATAGATTTGTTTACATTTACCAATTTCAAATATGAATTCATTCCAAAACACTCTAACTTATTAAGTTGATTCAAGCAAGGTATTCAAATGCCAAATTACAACTTTTCATTTTCAAACATTCCTTTCTAAAGAACAAAACATTATGACATTTCTTCATATGTATTCACTTTTCCTCTTTCCAACCGAAATTTCAAAATACATTCAACAATCAGATTTTAATACCTAATAGTACAATTTTAGAAAAGTAATACAATCTTTTATTGATTCAAAATGATATTTTTACAACTTCTTTCTTCCATTCCTCGAATACAACATACATAATACAATCTCTTTCACATTCTTTCAAAAGTAAAAAATAGAGTATATCTCTTTCACATTTAAAATTACAACATTCATAGTCAATATAAAACATCTTTCCATCACAATATTATACAAGGTCATCCACTTCAAGTGGGAGATGGTTACAATAAGGAATAATCTAAACAATGACTGTTAATTCTTTTTTTTTTTCTCCAGAATAGCAACATGTAGATCCATCATTTTGCAATTTGATCATGAAAAAAGAAGGGGAAAGACAACGCTCTCCACCCAACCAAGACATCCAATTAAAAGGAGAATCCATCCTTCTCCATTGGCCCCTGAGCCCCAACCACAATGAAATAGAATATGTGTTTCAACTCATGGAAACAAAGGCTTCCACAACAAACAAGAGAAATTTCACGTTTAAAACATAGTCCAAAATAGAATGTAGTTTGCAACCACATTAAAACATATCAAAAAAACATTAGGCTTCGTCATGCAAGCCAAAGAAGCAATAAACTATGGGGATGTTACTTATGCCTCCCAAAGTGGAATAGGGTATCACCACCTGATTACAAACCACCAAAATATAGTATATCAAAACCCTGAAATTCCCTTATGCCTCCCCAAGTACCCCTTATTCCTCACATTTCGTTATGCCTCCCCAACCTCTTATGGCACCCCATAACAAGTAAAGAAATGAAAGCTATTTCTTTGCAAGGTGGAACCCAAATCCCAACTCCCTCCACAATTATACCTCCCCAAAACACTTATGCCTCCTACAAAATATACCCCATAGTCTTCTCCTACACTCTTCATAGGCCATCTACCCAATATCCCACAAACATGCATAAACATTCACAACAATAACATTTGCATAAATAAAAGAGGAGCATTTCAAGACCCAAGCTCTTACCTCTATATGATGGAGTTGTTCTAAGTTCCAAGCAACAGCTTTATTCCAATGCAAGCAATCCAAATTTCCACCAAGCACAAGCATTCAAAGATCTTCAAGCTTATCCAAAGCAAGAGATCTCAAATCGTCAAAAAGAAATATCCCAAAAATGAATTATCCAAAGGTGAAGCAACCCCAAAACAAGGTAAGGAATTTGAATTTTATAGAAGAGGGAAGAGAAGAGGATGGGGTAGATCCATGTAGGATGCCACATCACACATCCTCAACACCAACACAAAATTCAAATTCATTCTCCAATGCATATTAAATAGGTGGGTGAAAATATGATAGTTTTACTTACACACTCAAATCAAACCCACACCCCAAAGGACTGAAATTAAAATATGTAAGAAAAGTGCAATTAAACATACAACTTGACTTAGAAAAATGCATAATGAAGGGCTAATTTTAACTCTCCAACCATAGGTAGGGTTGGTATGAAAATTTAAGAGGTATGGGACAAGTTTAACTTGTCCCATAAGCCTCCAAAATCAGCCTCCAAGGACAAATTCGAATTTCAAAGAACATGAAGTGTTTCATACTCCAAAATCAACTTACATATCTCTTACACATCACTTACACATTTCTTACAACACTTTAATTCAGGCCAACAACTCTATTAATTACTTTCTTATGACATATTTTAATTAATTAACTTAATAACATGATTACTCACAATATTAACACACCATTTAATAATAATGAAAGGTATCAATGCACCACTAAATAAACACATGAAAACATTAAAAAAGGGACCAAATAAAATAAATACATAAAACCCCTTGGTCACATTTGAAGGTGATCCCCCCCATGGGAATCCCTAACACAATCAAACACAGACAAACAAATACAATTGTCATGGTGACCTAATTGAATTCATCTATAATTCCAATGTGGTTGGTCTCCAATCTCCCGATGTTTGTTGTAATATTTTAACCTGCAAAACACAAATACCTCCTTCAGCCTCATGGCCACATCAGAACATCTAATTTAATATAATATACTTCCAAATTCATCAATATATATATGAATCACAACAACATCAAGAAAATCAACAATATCACTTACAATTTCATCAACAACTATATCATCATCAAATTAGTTCAATTTTCCTCAGGTCTACTCAATATATCCAAAATGTCACATGTCCTAACAACATCCATAAATATATAACCATGTCAAACAATATATCATAATCAATATATAAAATATCCCTATTAATCATCATACATCATATATGAATCAGAGTCAATAATAATCCATGCTCTAACATATAACATCATACTAAATCAAAACTATAACAATGTACATGATATAGTCAATGGTGTCATGATCGATATCAAAAGGTGTCAAAGGGAAGTGGGCACTACACCCCCTTAATGTTTACATCGTAGTAAAGGAGTTTTCACACTTCCTCTGCAACCTGCTGCCTCTACACTCTCATGATCTTAGCACACACTCAAAATGAAGGTAGAAGAAGGAACACCTCAAATTCTTATCGACAATGCACTTCCGGGAACACATCTAACCGAAGAGGATGGGAAATGCCTAGGAATCATCTGCTTATCAACCAGTCACTCTAGGGAACCCATCTAAGCAACCTTCAATCGTTTTCCATGGGCTAACCACAAACCTAGGTCTGAACAGGAACACATCTGACTGTTTAACCTCATCAACACTCATGATGCTACATTTCAGAATATTATTTGTTCTTCACTATGTTTTTACATTGGGGAATTTATGTAGGAATAATCACATACAAAATTGAGAAAATAGAAATGGAACATTGGATCACGTTCATCATGTTCCCCCCTCAATGTGAAATTTCCACTTATTAAAAACAGTAAACTGTAAAAACTAAAGTACAAAAAACCACACTAAAAAGCATATACTCACACTATATATATATGCCACCACATCTCTGTGTCGTCTCGTAATTGGTGACTAACGAGAGGTTGTTATGTGATCTCCAACCTCCGATACCTCCATCATGTTGGTACCCAAATTGATTCTCCCTCAGAAGCTGAGCAACATCACAAGTTTGGAAGGAAGCTTAGAGATAAGCAGAGCATGTAATGTGTCATTTTTTAGCCAAGGATGAAATGAAACTTACTCTTTGTCACTCAGATGTGGAGAAATGGGTAGCATCCTCAAGAGGATTTTACCTATCCTCACTACTTTATGGTTTTTCCTTTAAACCACAATGAGAGGACCCTTTTTGTGGCCTACTATTTGTGGAGGAGATGGAGATGTACTTCCTTGTGAAACTATTAAGAAGACCATGAAGAAAATATGATCAATGCAAAAAAACCTAACTCTCACGAGTTTTCACTCTAGATAATGGAGATCTTTTCTAAGCAAGGTCCAGGCCACTAAAGGCAATGAAAACCTTATTGTTTTTGCATGTTTTGGTAGTAAAAACTATGCATTATACTCACATGATAAACATAGGTAGTATGGGTATGATTGGTTGTTTTTAAATGAATTTTTGGTGGGAGGTGAGGAAGAAATGAACTTGATTCACCATATTCTTGAGAAATTTTACAAAAAAGGAGATCTTGAACAATAGAATGATTTAGGATAGCTAGGATGTTCCTTTAACCAAAATACGTGCTTCAATGGAGGCCCAAATCAGCACTTTCACACAAACTTCAAGGATCCAAAATGAAGGCTCAAATTAAAAAACTTAACTAAACATTATCAACCTCTATTTCATCATGCCTAAGATACCCTCAAAGGCTAACAAACAATCTTATAGTCATGCTAGGAGTCACAGTGATTTTAAATTTATTTATTTCACTATCAAATGAAATCTCTTCTAATAAATGAAATTGCAAATACCACCATACTATCACAAGGATAAGATCTTGTGTGATTCACAAAGATTTCAATGTAAGATTGCAACAGGAATAAGAAAAGTGCTTGCATACATTCAGAAATGAAGAAAACACAAATTTCACCCAAAAATAATGCAGATTAACTCAAGTTTGATTAAATTTATCGTCATGGGAAAGTTTCTAGAACAATATCAGAGCCTGTCAATAGCTGTACACTCGCAACTACCTTGACATGATCAAATTTAACATAAAAGAGATAAACATGTTTCTTCAATGCTTTCTCAGAAGGATGGGTTCTATCAAGCTTTTCTCTTAGAAAAATCAGTCCCGACCTCTAACACTCCAACCATTTGTATGATAAATTCGTGTAATTTATAACATTTTTCAACAGAGTTTTCCCCTAAAAATCTGAACATTGAGTGCACCAGTGCTCGCCATGATCTAGATCGCAATTACCATAATCAGATCTGTAAAAAGTTGTCAGCTGCTTAGGGGGTGGATCTCTTCGAACATCTTCCGCGTTCAACTCCTTGTTCTGGTAGACCACTCTTCCCTTTTCTCGATAACTACTTCCACCCCTAATTTGTCAAATCTGGTTCTTTGCATGCTCGAGAAGGAAAAATGGAAGATTAAATCGAGCCTAGAGGTTAGATGTCATCTTAATAGTAAAATACATCCCCATATCTTCCTCACCAAACTTAGATATCAAATTAACTCCCCTTACCTGTTTGGCATGAAATAAATATCAATAAATCATGAAGAATCACATCTTTAGGAGCTCTAGAGTGAAAATGCCAAAAAAATCAGATACATATGCACAACAGCCATTGATTTCTATTTTGAATTTGGACCATCCTAATGGGAGATCCATTTTAAAACGGGTCTGCAGGTTCCCTTTCTCCTTTTACAACTTTTGGAAAATGTAATTTTTTCACATTTTGCTCCACATCTCCGCCCTTGAGAAATGAGCCTAACATGTGTCCTAAGGTGGGTCCCAAAGGAACCATGGCCAAATTCTGCTATTTCACCTCTTTTTTGGAAAAGGAATTTTTTTCCAAATTTTCCCTGTAGCTCCGCCCTTCCGCTTCTAGTCTCTGATGTGGGTCCTAGTAGAACCATACTTCCTTTTTCACTTTTAACTCCTTTTTCTGCAAAAGGAAAATTTTCCAATTTACCCCCGAAATTCTACACCTCCGCCATTGACTGGAGAAATTTTTGTCCTTTATCTATCGGGCCCATGGGTCATTTTGATGATTTCAGTCTTTTAAATATCAAGGGGCAAAAATTCCAAGTTTCCCCCGATGGCCCGCACCCCCCCCCCCACCCCGCCTCTTGACATTTTCAAACTACCACACGTCTCAATGATGCATCTTGAGGTGGTCCCCAAAATTAGAGACCCTTAATGATCACAGGCTTGCCACATGTCTCAAGCCCTTGAGGAAGTTGCTAAAAAGTCTAAGGAAAGAAGACTCGGCGAAGACCTCCACATGTCGTTATGGCGCAACTTCAAGAACCTTATAATGCTTCAAAATGATTTGGTGGAGGTGCACTTCCATTTTATAATTTTAATTCCATTTTTCCAAAAGGGAAAAATATCCAATTTTTCTCCAAAGACTCGCATCTCCGCTTTTAACTTTGCCACGTGTCCTTCTGCGGGGTCAAAGTAAGACATTTTTCCCTGCCACTTAAATTTTTCTTTCATCAAAGCTTGGCAGGGCTGCAGGGTGGGTTCAAACATTTTACCAAAGTAGCCAAAAATTACAAGTTTAGAAAACAAACCCGCCACACCCCATCCAATTAGAAGAATCCACGTAAGTACCAAAAGAACCAACCAGAATTGAGCGGAGCTACGGGACCAAATTTGCCCTTTTGCCAAAAAACAAGAAAGTGACAAGTTATAACATTTTCCTGCCATCCCCTTACCAACCAAAAGAAGCCACGTGACCACTAAATGTTGAGGAATAATTTTGACAGGAAAAAGACACCCGCCAGACCATCAAAAACATAAAAATTCACCATTCATGCCCAGAATCCGATTTTTTCGCTAAGGATGAATTTTTTTGAAACAAAACCAAGAGAATCATGGTTCCAAGAATCTTTCGACCATGGATTTGGATTTTCAAAGGCATACAAATATAAATTGATCACTCTCAAGCTTTCATGGTCGGGGAAAAATAGGAAAAATGGAAGAGCCTGCGGATTTTCAAGAAATTAGGGAAAAATGGTGCATGATCAAGATGAGCACCAACATCGGCTTTGACTCGAGGATGGGCACTCCTTACGAGTGCCACAAGAACAACTGGTAGACCAAGTGCTAAGAACAAACCATTGGGAAACGAAGTCAAATATAAAGCTAGCATAATAGAACAACCACAACCATCCTCCAAATACCAAACCGAGAAACCAGCAAAACCAGGTCATCGAGGACTAGAACGAAAAAAAAACACAAAAGACAGAAAACATAACCAACAAACTATATACTGTATAGGAGATGCTCACTTTGATTTCTGGAGAATCAATCCAGGAAATGCTTTAAATGCCTACCATTAATAGGTAATTCGAGTAATTCACCATCCAAATCCTTCAAGAAGAAGGTGTGCTCACAAATCTGAATGTCAATGGAGTAAGGACCCATCCATAGTGCATCAAATTTACCATGCTTGCCATTGTGTTCTTGTCTGTTATCACACAACAACAAAAGATCTCCAATAGTTGAACGCTCTGGGAGTGACCTTCTTTTCATATAACTTCTTCAATTTTTCTCTCAACTTTACATGCCTTTGGTGAGATACTCTCCTTTATTCATCAAGTTCAATAATTTGGTTAATGTGAGCCTCATATGGACTAACTTCTTGATCTTCTAGTTGTTTGAATGAACTGATATGAGGATAGTTTGCATATGCAAGGATAACAGAGCTTGAGTGTCATACAATAATTCAAATGGAATTTTTTCCAGTGGCTCTTTTAATAGTAATTTTGTTAGCCCAAATAGTGAACATCAGTTGTTCACCCCATTTTCTTTTGTTGACCTCCAAGGTTCTTCTAATAATCTTCAATAAATTTTTATTATTGGACTTCGGCTTGTCCATTTCCTTGGGGATCATAATTAGAGGCATATTTCAAGCTGATCCTGTATTATTTGCACATTGACACCAAAGGTTTAGCTCTGAAGCTCATGGCATTGTCAGTCAACAATTTTGACTAGACACCCCAAACCTGCAGATGATATGGTTCAACATAAAATCCATGGCAATTTGGTGTTTTGCTCTTTTGGTGGGGATTGCCTCCACCCACTATGGTGAAGTAATTAGTGGCTACAAGAATCCACTTATGGCTGGACACTTGAAGGGTTTGAAATCTCACAAATGAAATCCATTCCCCATTGCTTGAATGGGGATTCAATTTATACAGGCTACAAAGGTAGGGAGCCTGAAGCTTTCAGTCTTCCAGAGAAGTAACTGACAACTCTCACATCTTCTAATGAAAATAATTGTATCCTTCAAGAGAGTTGGCCACCAACAACCAGCCCTCAAGATCTTGTGTGTTGTGACTCTTCCAGCAAAATTCCCCCCCAAAAACTCCTCCATGAAGATCAACAATTATCTTGGGGGTTTCATCTGCAATGATGCACCTTAAGAGAACTCCCTTTGGGTTTCTTCCAAGCTAACCCATAGTCAGTAATGACATATGTATGGGAAGCCAACTTAAGGGCTATTTTCTGGTTTCTTACTCAAATACTTAGGGTAGTACATATGTTTGAGATAAAGGACTACATCTTTGTACCACTTAGAACTCATCAATTTCTCAAAAGCATCTACCCTTCCTTCATCTACCTCATTTACCTCAATAGTTTTCTAAGTTTTCTCTCATCCATAAGCTTAGCCAAGCCCAAACCGCTCACTAACTTCGTGGTTTGGATATCCATGTCATATTCTTGCAACTTGTTCACCCATCTACATCTTTTTCTTGATAGATCCATCTCTAATGAGATGTCTTTCACCACAGTGTGGGAAACATAAGAAACAATTTTGGAGCTCAAAATGTAGGGCTTGAAGACCTTTGTTGCTTTTACCAAGGAAAATGATTATCTTCTCCATAATAGTATATTTTAGCTCAGCCCCCTACAATGCCTTACTAAAAATGGCAATTGGCCTCTTGGCCCCTTCATCATCTTTTTGTAGCAAGACAGATGTAATAGTGTTCTCTGAAGCAAAAGAAAACTAGTTGGAAAGGCTTCTTATAATCTAGAGATGTTAAAACAGGGGCATGCTTTAATGCCTCCTTGATCCCATTGAAATCTTGAATGACATCCTCCTCCCATTTGATGTCTTGGTCCTTCTTCATCATGCCAGTGATTGGAATGGTCAACTCAGTAAATTTTGATATGAGTCTCCTGATAAAGTTTATCTTCCCAAAGAAGCACTGAATCCCCTTCTTGGTTCTTAGAATTGGGACCTTGCCATTATGGCCTCTACCCTTTCTAGATCAATCATTACCCCTTCTTATGACACAATGTGACCAACCAACTATGCCTTCTATACTCTGAAATGGGCACTCCTTTAGATTAATTGAAATGCCATATTCTCTACATCTTATCAACATTTTCTCCAAGTGCTGCAAATGATCACCTCTCTTTCTGGAGAAAATAGTTACATTGTCTTGGTAGACAACAATAAAATCATTTATGTAAACAGCAGAAGCAACATCCATTGCTCTTTGAAAGGTTTCTCTAACATTCATTAGTCTGAAGGGCATCCTGAAATACACATACAGTTCCCCAAGGGGTGGTAAATGGTATGTCTTAATTCTTTCAGATTCCTTTACAACAACTTGGTTACAACTAGAGAAGTCATCCAAGAGTAGATAAAAACTTAGAACTAGTCATTAAGTGCAACATGTTTTTCCATGTTTGGTAAAGGATAATTATCCTTCACTGATGCTCTATCTCAGATTTTTGAAGTCCACACATAGCCTGATGTCCACCATTCTTCTTTCTCACAGGTACTAGGTTTGTAACCCAAGAAGAATACCTTGTAGGCTGAATAATCCCTCCATCCCTCAGTTTCTTCAGTTCCTGCTTGCATTTTAAGAGATAGGAGTGGATTGATTAGCCTATGTTTTCTACCTGAATGGGTTTTGTATTAGATTCC
This sequence comes from Taxus chinensis, assembly GCA_019776745.2. Taxonomy (NCBI): domain Eukaryota; kingdom Viridiplantae; phylum Streptophyta; class Pinopsida; order Cupressales; family Taxaceae; genus Taxus; species Taxus chinensis. Next base: position 106,426,068 of record CM034156.1, read on the forward strand.
AAGAGTAATCTCATGTTGAAAACAGATCCTCTCTGTATGCCTTTAGTTTAGAATAAGTCCAAGCCATGAAATCTTGATATTTTTTTTAGAAATTGGACATAAGACTGTTTTTCCTCCTTGCTGAGATTGCTTCCCAACCAGATCTTCCTTGGTTTCTCCTTTGTGCCAAGGTCATTCTCCTCAATATCCCTTGAGGCTATTATGCATCTTTTTATAATGTGATCAACATTGTCAAAGTTGGATTCAAGAGCAACTAGCCCTCTCAGGAATGGTATTAGTCTTTAGTTGGATGATGCCTTTGCCAAACAAGGTTTCTTTACCCTCTACTACACACACCATTGGCTCCTAATCAATATTTTGATTAGAAAACTCCCCTTTTTTATATATAAATCTTCTTACCTGAGCATAATCATCAAAAACATGCCAATGTTTAATGTTGTTAGGTATAGATGGCCTAATTAACACCTCAACATCATATTCACAATTTGGGGATACAGTGTATAGTTATCAAACCGAGATCCCAATATTGCAAGTTTGTCTTGCCAAATAATTGAACCTCCTATCATGATGCATAATATTGAATGAATAAAACATCTCAATGAGTTCCCAAGCTACATGTTTTTTATTGTTTCATTCGCTGATTTTTTTGTGGCATAAAGTATTTCTGACTTGATTTACAATTAATTATGAATATCCTCTAACAATGATGTCTTTAACAACATATTTCCAAGCAATCCTCAGACCTAACAACAGTGCCTCATACTCATGGCAATGTTATTAGTGTACTCAAAGTTGATTTTGAAAGAAAAGACAAACTCTTCCTAACCTGGGGAGATCAGAACAACACCATCACCATTTCCGAACTTGGAGAAAGATCCATCAAACAATAAAGTCCAAGGAGAACCTGCCTGTTCAAGACATTTGCATTCTTCAATCTTGTGCTCTTTTTCAATCAACAAATCCTACAAAGTTATCAGCATCAACACTTGTGTACAATAATTTGTAATATGCATTGTTGGGATCATCAATAAGGTGCAACATCTTCTTTTACTCCATACAACTTGACAAGGATGCCCTTAATTGGGATGGTGGCATAGGACATATCCTTTTGAACACTCCCACCAACACTTGCAACCCATTTTATTGACAACAACATACCCCACTTGGATGGGTAGTCAACAATAACTACATCAAGCTTCAAGTTCCTTACCTAAATAGGCTGTAAGTTTGTACCACGAAACCTTTTGCACATCCCACCATTGAAACCTCTCTAGAATCCATGGCTTTGTAAACTTCCCATATGCTATTGTTACCTTGATGTTTAGTTCACTCATGTCCTTCCAAAGGCATGACATGTTGCATGATGATGACCCTTGAATCAAACATACAATTGTGCAACAATATGTCCTTAATGATTAGCAGTGGTGAAGAATGAATCCACATTTAGTTGAGAATATATGAAGGATGTCTCCAAAAATAAACCTCAGGTGGTTCATTTAGCTCTTCTAATGCTGGTGGTGCTTCTAGTTCTTCAATGATTCGAGGAGTCTCCACAATATTGACATTTATGCCTGGGGCACTCTTATCTTCTTTCAATCCAAAATACTCCAATGCCCTCTTCTTGTGTTTAGGAATCCTAAGAAACTCAACAATTGGAATTGAGATCTTGATTTGACTCAAGACTTGGGCAATATCATAAGGGATGGAACTTTGGCAAGACAACTTTGAAAGGGAGATTGAAACACTCATTAGATGGCACAAGATTTTTGACAGCTTGGGCATGAGGAGGGGTATGAATTCTTGTTTGGGAGAACAAGGCCATTCACAGATGCATCTTTCTTAAAAGCCTCTTTAGGAAGATTTGAAAGAAATGGAGTTTTTTGTGCTTGGCTTGAGACTCTGTATACCTTTAACAACCCTACTTCTTGTGTTGTATTCCTTTTCTTGGGAAACAACAACATTCATCAACAATTACTTGTCCTCATCAGATGGGATTCTTCCATCATACTTCTTTATCATCAAAGCTCTTAAATATTCAAAGTCATTAATAGGAAATTAAAAATCATGTACAATATCTACTTCTAAAGTATGAGAGGGAGGAATAATAGGTACCCAGATGGATGTCAATCCCAAAAAATCAGCCGCAGTTTCTAGTACTTATTACCTCAGTTGAGAGTTGCCCCTTACTGTGGGCTTGCAGAGCACGTCCATCATGCATGCATCATCATTATCATCATCAGATTAGCTTCTTCTTCTTGTTGCTGATCTTCCTCACATGGAGCATGTGGCATGAAAACATCTATCCACACCAATCAATGACATATGTATCCTCCACAACAACAATTCTAGAAGCCAAAGGATCAGGTACCATTCTCTTTTTCTTGGCCTGGGACTATTTATTTCCAAATCCAACAAGTCCCTTGCATTTGTCATCAGATCTCTGATTATTTATATGATGATTTGTAAACCTATTTTTTCATTTTTGCTTGTGTTGATCTTGTGAACTCTGTCCCAATTCCCTTTTCTATCCTGGGCTAACTTGTATGATATTTCTTTGGCAACCCATGCCAAATTTTACACAACTTCTTTCAAATCTAGCAGCCTTACCTTGTTTGAGGATTTTATCCCGGTTAGTTAGTTTTACACCCTCCCTTTTTAGAGGCTTTCTGAATTGCCTTGATGTTGTTCTCTATTTGCAGAGCCATGGTAAAGGCCTACCTCAAATTAGTAGGGATTTTGTCCCTCAGTTAGTAAGAAACCTTTTTTATCAAATGCATATGAATATTTGATCAAACATGATTCATCACATGGCCTTAAGCTAACATGTAATATCCTTAAGGTCTTGTTAAACCTTATGTTGAAATCATGTACTAACTCATTAGGATTATTCTTGATGTTTTCAAATTCTGATAGAAGAAACCTAGGGTCAATTATATCACCATACTAAAATCTAAATGCACTTGTTCATCTCTGTCCAAGAATCAATGAAATTATCTGGAAAAGCTTTATACCAGTCCCTTACATCCTCTTACAAAGTATGGATAAACAATTTGATATATACATCTTCATGTTTAATCTCAAAGTCTTCCATCATATTGATAAAATGCTTTAAATTTTGATCACCAATTATAGGGTTGTTTCCTTGGAACTTTGGTAATCTATTTCTTATATCTCGGGGAACTGCATTTGGATAACCATCCATCCCTTTAAAACTTATAGAACCAAAGGTGTTTATAAAAAATGGAGGTCTAGGTGGGGGCAAGGCCATGTTGTTATGAGGAGGTGACCTTGCATGGGAGAAAAATTGATAAGGGGCAGAGGGTCTTTGAAACATAGGAGTATAACTTTCAAAATGGATATTCCCTAAAGGCCTTATTTCTTGGAAAACCCTATCAACTTCTAAAAAGACAAGGGCAAAACGAGAAGCAAACTTTTCAAAATCAAATGAAGGTCCCTCTCCAGTTGGAGAATTCAGTTCCACAAAGAGGCTACCTGATTCAGAAACACTTGAACGACAGTATTCAATAAAAGGCCGATCAATTTCATCAATGGTGATCCCTTTTCTTGACTGTTGATCTCCAACAAATCTCCAGGATTTTCTTCCTTCTGAATTTGTTTTTTCTATCTCTGGAAATAATGTCCTAGCAGAATCCCTAGTAAAGAAAGATCTTCTTCCTTCCATATTTGCAAATATTAGTAACAAGTCTCACTTGACAGTGGTTAAGACACTGGTACTCATCCAGAATCAGATCAACAAGGAGTCACCACTAAGTATTTCCACCTTAGTTGTTAAAATACACTAAAATATGATATTTCAATACTATAAACTGGAAATGGCATGATATAACCTTTCTTTACACAAATTTATCAATAAAAGCTAGTGCACTAGGTGTGGAAACTGAAAGAATTACACAAAACACTTGCAACATTGAATACTTCTTAGAGGCCCGAACACAAGATGATGTTTGAAAAAATGTATTAGAACTTTGAGCATATAAGAAGTGTGTACCAGGGTCTTAATATGAAGTGCAACCACTATTTCCCTACAAACGGTGCCAATCGAGGTTGACAAGCCAAATAGATATTAACGGGCATTAGATCAACAAATTTGTCTCAGAAACTCAAATTAGTTCCCACCAACGGAAATCAGGTCCCCGAAAATGGCGCCAATCAGGTGTTGGTACCCAAATTGATTCTCCCTCAGAAGCTGAGCAACATCACAGGTTTGGCAGGAAGCTTAGAGAAAAGCAGAGCATGTAATGTGTCGTTTTGTAGCCAGGGATGAAATACAACTTGATCTTTGTCACTCATATATGGAGAAATGGGTAGCACCCTCAAGAGGATTTTACCTATCCTCACTACTTTATGGTTGTTCCTTTCAACTAGGGTGAGAGGACACTTTTTTTGGCCTGCTATTTTGGAGGGGATGAAGATATCCTTCCTTGTGAAACTATTAAGAAGACCTTGAAGTAAATATGATCAATGCAAAAAAACCTAACTCTCACGAGTTTTCACTCTAGATAATGGAGATATTTTCTAAGCAAGGTTCAGGCCACTAAAGACAATGAAAACCTGATTGTTTTTGCATGTTTTAGTAGTAAAAACTATGCATTATACACACATGATAAACATGGGTAGTATGGGTATGATTGGTTGTTTTCAAATGAATTTTTGGTGGGAGGTGAGGAAGAAATGAACTTGATTCACCAAATTCTTAAGAAATTTTACAAAAATGGAGAGCTTGAACAACATAATGCTTTGGGATAGCTAGGATGTTCTTTTAACCAAAATATGTTCTTCAATGGAGGCCCAGATCAGCACTTTCACACAAACTTCAAGGATTCAAAATGAAGTCTCAAATTGGAAAACTTAAATAAACATTATTAAGCTCTATTTCATCATGGCTAAGATACCCTCAAATGCTAACAAACAATCTTATAGTCATGCTAGGAGTCATAGTGATTTTAAATTTGTTTATTTCACTATCAAATGAAATCTCTTCAGATAAATGAAATTCCAAATGCCACCAAACTATCACAAGGATAAGATCTTGTGTGATTCATAAATATTTCAATGTAAGATTGCAACGGGAACAAGAAAACTACTTGTAGACATTGAGAAATGAAGAAAACACAAATTTTTCCCAAAAATAATGCGGATTAACTCAAGTTTTATTAAATTTATCGGCAGGGAAAAGTTTCTAGAACAATCTCAGATCCTGTCAATGGTTGTACACTCACAACCACCTTGACACAATCAAATTTAACAAAAAGGAGATAAAAATGTTTCATCAGATGATTTCTTAGAGGGACGGGTTCTATCAAGTTTTTCTTTTAAAAAATCAGTCCCGACCTATAACACTCCAACCATTTACACGATAAATTCATGTAATTTATAACATTTTTGAATGGAGTTTTTCCCCTAGAAATCTGAACATTGAGTGCATCAGTGCTCGCCATGATCCCGATCACGATTCCCAGAATCAGATTTGTAAAAAGTTTTCAGGTACTCAGGGGGTGGATCTCTTTAAACATTTCCTGCATTCAACTCTTTCTTCTTGTATACCATGCTACCCTCTACTCGCCAACCACTTCCACCCCTAATTTTTCAAATCTGGTTCTTTGTGTTCCCGTGAAGGAAAAATGGAAGATCAGATCAAGCCTAGAGGCCAGATCTCATCTTAATGGTAAAATATGTCCCCATATCTTCCTCACCAAACTTAGATATCAAATTAACTCCCCTTCCCTGTTTGGCATGCAAGAAATATTGAGAAATCATGAAGACTCGCATCAGCAGGAGCTTTGGAGTGGAAATGGCGAAAGAATCAGATACATATGCACAACTAATGTTGATTTCTATTTTGAATTTTGACCATCCATGTGGTAGATCCATTTTAAAACGGGCTTACAGGTTCCCTTTTTCCTTTTACAACTTTTGGAAAAATGTCAAATTTTCACATTTTTCTCCACACCTCCACCGTTGAGAAATGAGCCTAACACATGTCCTAAGGTGGGTCCCAAAGGAACCACGGCCAAATTCTGCTGTTTGACCTCTCTTTTGAAAAAGGGAAAGTTTTACAAATTTTCACCGCAGCTCCCCCCTTCCGCTTCTACTCTCTTATGTGGGTCCCAATGGAACCACACTTCCTTTTTCACTTTTAACTCTTGTTTCCACAAGAGGAAAATTTTCCGTTTTAACCCCGAATGTCTGCACCTCCGCCATTGACTGGAGCAAGTTTTGAACTTTCTCTATCAGGCCCATCGGTCATTTTGATGATTTCAGTCTTTTAAATATCAAGGGGCAAAAAAATCCATGTTGCCCCCGATGGCCTGCCTCCCCACCTCTTGACATTTTGAAACCGACACTCGTCTTAATGGTGCATCTTGAGGTGGTCCCCAAAAGTAGAGACCCTAAATGAGCGCGGGCTCAGCATGTGTCTCAAGCATTAGGAATTTGTTGAAAATTCTAAGGAAAAAAGACCCGGCAGAGACCTCCACGTGTCGTTATGGCACAACTTCAAGAACCTTATAAGGATTCAAAATGATTTGGTGGGGGCGCGCTTCCATTTTAGAATTTTTACTCTATTTTTCCAAAAGGGAAAAATATCCAACTAGCCTTTGAAGGCTCGTATCTCTGCTTTTAACTTGTCCACGTGTCCTTTTGCAGGGTGAAAATAAGACTTTTTTCCCTTCCGCATAAATTTTTCTTTAATCAAAGCCTTGCGGGGCTGCGGGGAGAGTTCAAACTTTTTGCCAAAGTAACCAAAAAGAACAAGTTTAGAAAACAAACCCACAATGCCCCATCTAATTATAAGAAACCATGTAAGTACCAAAAGAACCAATCAGAATTGAGCGGAGCTACGGGACCAAATTTGCCCTTTTGCCAAAAAAGTAAAAAGTGACAAGTTAAAACATTTGCGTGCCATCCCCTGACCAACCAAAAGAAGCCATGTGGCCACTGAATGCTGAGGAATAATTTTGACAGGAAAAAGATGCCCACCAGACCGTCAGAAAAACAATAAACTCTTTATTTTGTCGGACATCAGATAACACCGAAAATACGTCCGTAAGAATTTTTTTTTGGACAACTTGATTATTTTGAGTAATAAAAAGACAATAAACAAATATTCAAAAACCACTTATTTGGCAACAACAATACCATCAAGAAAAATTCCGACTCGTTTACATGACCTTAATATTACGACTCAAATAGCTTACGATCGACAAGACAAAATGGTGTCAAATGACTTTTACAATAGAATACATTTGACTATCAAAATTCTATACTATATGGACATGCACAAAAAAAATAACCACTTGGACCAACAGTAGTAATTATCCACTTATTGACTAATCAAACAAACTATAGGAATACTTTGGACACTTTTGAATTGTTTGGACTCTTTAAAATGACTATTAATGAATTTTGACTCTTGATAACGAATTTTGACAACAATAATGACTTACATTCTTTATTGAGTAGATTTGTAATATAATTAATTACAAATATAATTACATTTTTGGACACTCGATTATAACGAGCCTTAAACTAAAATGACTCAAGATAAGGATAATATACTAGACAAATAATATAAACACATTAAATAGTTATAGTAAAAATAGAAGACTTACTCAAAACCGTAGTTTTGATGTTTGCAAGATAAGGAACTGTAATTTTCTCCAATGGCATATGTACTCGCCGTATTTTCTTCTTCCAATATTTAACAACATGTAAAAGTACCCACACCTGTTGATAGATATCATCCAGTTCTTCAACAAGATCTGAATTGTTGGTGTAAAATATGTTACCCACGATTGGCTTGTTTTGATGGTGTGAAAAAAATTTGCTGCCTTAATTGCTGAACAATTTGGTAATTGAATAATTGCTTGAATCTACCTCCACCTTGGATACACATTATAGCCAAGAATAACTTGTACAATATTGAAGATTTTACATGTGCTTGGGAGAATTTCAAACTGATCAACTACGTGAGAACACGGTATACACCTGGCTAAATGACAATGATTGAAAAAAGGAATTGAGCTGATTAAATAGCTCGTAATCAGTGATAATATACTGTGAGGTACACGTGAACGCAGGGAGGTGTGCATGTGACAACCGGATCAATTACAAAGAATCAGACGCATGGCATGCTCGTCAGTATACCTTGATGGAAATAGAACACACAATGTGTTCTAGTACTCCTCAAAACTTCGAAGATTGCTAAAATTTGACAATGATTAAAGGATTCATCATTGAAGATGAACAACACTACCGTCGATGGGAAAAAAATTGATGCAAAGGAACACGAACCAGATCTGGTCTATGTAGAATGTTGTAGCCAAATCACTTGAATCCTTTGTTGTGCTCAAACATGAATGTTACAGCCTCACACTCTATAAAATATTAACTCTAAACTTCCACCTAAAAGACTAGAAATAAATTAAATAAAATAAAAACTTCACATATATCAAAAACTCCATTCCTAGGGGCAAATAGTAATAAGATTTCCCCTCACAATTTTTAGGATTCCATTTTCTCTGATACTTCAAATAGTAATAAAATCTTAGCTTTGGATCATACTTCCACAGGAAAATGCAGTTTTTAACACAGTTATGCTCTATATTATTTCATATTAATTGACTACAAATATATAGGGAGAATATTTCTATAATTCCGGAGATGAAATCTCCCACTATTCTCTCACAAGAATCTACCTTGATAGATTACGATATATTGTTACAAAAATAAACAATATATCTTAACAATATAAATTCTAACCTAATATTTAATATTGTATATAACAATATTAAATATTAACTAACAAATTACATATTTACCTTTTGGTAAATACCAAATTAAAATGTAAACATTAATATCCTAACAATTCTGCATGTTGGTCTTACATCTTGGATTCACTTCACAAGCCACAAAACCAACTAGGGTGTAGATTAAGATAGATAAGAGAAGCTAGTCTCCAAAGAATTAGAATGAAAAGTTCAAAACTAAAATTTACCCCTCTACCATGGGAGAGCATATCAGAATAAATAGTTAAAACTACAATATAAAATTGATCATCCTAAATTCATATCAAATAGAATAATTGGGATGTTAATTTGAAAGATCTTTGAGACACATTTTAAGAATTTTATTTAGAGAATAGTGTGAACCAAGCCGAGGCGAAGATGTTATCTGTTGTAGCCAGATATTGACTTGAATGACTCATGATCAATGTGATAATATTGTTCAATTTTTGGACCACAAATGCATCAATGTTGTTATTGATGCTCTGTAATCTGTAGACTTGTTCTTCATCCATGCTTGAAGTAATTTTTTTTTTGCACTTTACAATCATCTCAGATCTCATTTTTGTTTGATTTGGTATTTTTTTCTATAAGAATACCACATAAAATAAGGTGAAGCTCTCCCCAAACTATGACCCAAAGAAGGCATTCACGTTATATGTAATTTCAAAAGAAAAGGGCTATGCTTAGTATCGATAGGAAGAGAATAAGTTGGCTTCATGGCAACTATAACTTAGAGTGGTGATCAATATTAGTGTCAACTAGTTATCCATTGTAAAGACTATTTATGTTTCCTTTTAGCAATGGAGTTAATCCTATGCTTCCAAAAATGTGTTCCATGATTACATAAATGTAGTTTTATTAGGACTCTTTTAGAATTAGCAACTGCTATTTCTTATTACTTCATTTCAGCAATTTTCTTAGGATTTTATTCGACGTAGTACCATATAAATACTTTTATTGGTCAATAAGGTACAACTATTGTTTGATAACTTGATATAATTCGTTCTAACATACAATCATAGCTAACACAATTTTATTTTTTTCAACAAAGGACTAACCGAACAACCGATGCAACACTAACACAATTTACGCAAAAATAAATACAAACCACATCAACTATAAAAGTAATTAACTATCCAAACGGTATCAAATGTGTTCATGTTTAGTACTAAAAAATGTCGACAAAACACTACCACTAATGATATAAAATCTGCACATGTATGGAAATCTTCATGTATTCATGTTTAGTTCAAATAAAATACTCCACAAAACACTACCACTCATGATATAAGATTTGCAAATGTATATGTATGAATTTGTAACAAGTTTGAAATGTAGAGATGGAACCTTTAAATGAATTGATACCTACACTTAAATAATCAATTAAACCCCTTATCAACATCAACTACAAAATAGTAACTATCCCTCTAAAAAAATTAACATATACTGTGTAACGCCTGCATTTTCCTCAACAAGAAAACCCCGCAAAACCCGATAGCAACAGGAAAAATCTTGATATATATATATATATATATATATATATATATATATATATATATATATATATACACACACACACACACACATACATATATGTATATATGTATACATATGTATACATATATACATATATGTATGTATATATGTATATATGTATGTGTATATATATATATATATATATATATATATATATATATATATATATGTATATGTTTATGTATATATGTATATGTATATGTGTATATATATATATATATATATTGCAAAGCATTAGCCAAAAATTACTCTAATTTGGATTATAAATTTTTAAACAATTACAAGGCATCGGAAAATAACTATCTATTAATTAAGATTGCCCCAATTTTGAAAACTAATATTACGTTTGAATTCTTTCACTAACAAGGTTCCAAATTTTTATTTAGATAATCTTCATTAGCTTTTCAAATCATAACTCCATTAATCCCTTTAAATTTATAGTTTAAAGATCCAACAAATTTTATTTAATGTAAACAAGGATATTAATACTGCAATGCTAAAGACATGCACATTATTATAAATTTATTTTCCCATCAGTTCAAGGTATACAACTAAATCAAACCCCCTTTGGCCCCATTTAAAAAAATACACACCCATATTTTATTTAAACATTCCTACTTAAATACCCCATCACATAAGTGATGCAGGGTTCATCCTACACCACCAGATCAAGTCTTTCTGAGCCTTTAGATTTAGGTTAAACAAAAGTAACCCTAAAATCCTTATGAAACCTCTTATATTCATTTTCTAAAACTAATCTCTCATTTCTCTTGTTTTTTTTGTAGGTTAAGGGAGGAGGATAAGGAAATGAAACTATGGAGGCCATTGGAGAGGATTGGAAGTTCTCTATGTTAATCCTTTTTGTATAAAAACAAGGATCTACCTAACCCATTTGTGGGTATTTGGTATCTCTTATTTATTTGTTTATATGTAGTATATTCTTGAGGTTAGTTGTTTATAGCAAATGTGGTTCCATGGTATGAAAGTTTTTTGAGAGTATGCTGCAATTTTTTAGGGATGATATTTAAAAATTTTATCTTTTAATTTGTAATAAAATTCAAAATTATATTTACTCATTTATAAATTGACATTTGGCATAATTTGTTCCTACAAAATAGAAGTGGGTGGGGGAAACTTTCAGCCCCCCCTTTTTACCACCCCCTTCCTACAAAAGTGGTGCACCTTGTTTTTAGGAAAAGATTCTATATTTCCCTGTTTTCTTAAATTTATTTTGTCATGGGACCACCCCCTCAACAAAAATAGGAGCAGCAGTCCCCTCCATGGGACCCCTACCTAAATATTATTTTGAGAAAACATCTTTTTTTTTTGTTTTTACTTTATCTTACTAGCAATCGCATGTGCACAATGCAATGTGAACGCCGAACAATATATGTTATTTGATTTAGAGGGGCAAAAAGGAATGGAGGAATGCGAAAGTGGAATACAATGTACAGTAATGGCTAAAATAGAAATCCTTATATGTGCAGGGGAAAGGTATTAAAGGAAATGTAATGTAATGTGAAGTGGACACCTGTTGGTTACAATCGATGAAGGAGTGTCAATTCTTCACTATTATTATCCAATAAATCGTAGACAAATGAATTGATAAACAAACAGAGCAATTTTAACACCAATCAATTATGAGAATGACGAAAAATGCTCTGCTAAATTTCACTCAAACTTTTTTTTTCTGTTTTTGATAACTTGATAGAGTAAAAAGAATTCTGAACTGATTCCTAAAGATTTAATTCACAGGAAATGTCAACCCATCAAAATCCATTTCTGATATTTTAAATTGAAAAAAATTACACATTTATGCAAGCAATACGCTGACAAAATTTGTAAGTGTTGGAATAACTGGAAAGGATGTGGTTGTGTAACCCACCAGAAGTGCATCATTTTCCCATTGGGAGAAAAAAACTAAGCTCCAGGATCAATGCACGGGAATATCATGACTTAAATCATGATCCTCGTTTTAGACACTTAAGTATCGCTAGAGTCAAAAAGACCTTTCTAGTTTTACCAAATATTATATCTGCAGGCCGAAAATGGACGAGAAAATAAAAATATGACTGATTTTATTAAGAAACATGAATTTGCATCTTTTGGTTAATTTTTGCAGCACTATAACCGTCTCCTTTTCCCCTCTTGCTCAAAGAATAGTGGAGAAACATGTCACATGATTAAGGAAGGCCTCGACATAAGAAAATAAAAATCAAGTGTGTTCTTAGCGGAAAGTATGAAGGCAATGAAATATACATCAGATAGTGTCCCTTTGCATTATATTGTGTTTCACTTTTTATAGGCATCCAATATTTCAAATTGTTCCCCTACCCACATTCCATAACACTCAAGAATACATTTTCTCATTAACAAGTGTCCATTAATTTCAAATGATACATAAAAATCCAATTTCAAAGTTGATTTTGAAGACTGGTTAGCAACAAGCACATACCAGAAGTCCAGAGAAAATAAGCAAAAATAAGGTGCACCTATAATGGGATCCCTTCAGTCCTATAATGGAATGTTCCACACTGCACAACTCCTGCGAGATACAAATCTGAAGATTAAAAGACATCGAAAATAATTTCAGTCCTTCGATAATGTTTGCAAAATGACCCTTGACATAAAAGGCAATGTATCATCTCAATCTAATTCTTAGAAGAGAGGCAAATGTGGTATAAAATTAATGCATTAGCAAAGGAAGATCTCAAATCTAAACATTATTGAAGGGAAACACTCCATTAACTTTGCAAATAACAAATTTCCATGTCAATGGGCAGATGAGCTGGACATTCCTTAGACAAATTGGACTTGTCCCAAAACACCCTTATCTCGAGTGAAACTGCAAGTGAGCTTCCCAAGGGAATTGATAAATGCCGAGGGTGAGAGGAATTTCAGAGATTTCTAATGAAATGCCTACCTTTGGTACCTAACCAATTTAAATTAAAGGAGTAATAATTATAAATTATGATAAGAGAAAAGTCATGTCCTCGGGGGATCAAATATGCACAACTAACATTCATTGTTTTGAAGTAATGTCAAGGTGGATTCTAAATCCTTGTCTAACTTAATACTAAGGAACCTAACCATAACATCAAAGACTGAAGTCTATTATTGAGAAAATCAGGGCATTGGTTAACTTTTCGTTCAAATCCACACATGAAGAGACGGTAGCCAACCAGTTCATCAATTAGGCACTTAATCTCTAATGAGGGTAAATTATTGTTAGCAATCATGAGATGTTAAGTTCAAACAAATACTGATCCAAAGGAGGATTTTCTATATTAAAGGAATTGTTGATAGATAATATAGAGGAGACGTAAAGTCGTCCTGATCACTATAGAGTCATAGACTCGCATGATCATTATGATCTAACATCTGGTAATTTCGGGTGTTTTTAACTGTTGCACTTACAATATATTTGCCTCTCCGTGGGGTTTTATGTGACAGTGCAAGGGACAACACAACATGGAATATAAATTGTATAAGCACATTTTTGGCTGGGTTGGATACGTGGGAAGGTAGCTAGGAGAATGAAATCCTGCGGGGAAATAAAGATGAAAGGTTGTTGAGGCAGAGAAACAGCCACACCCATGGATGACCATTTTAAGAAAGGTTCCCACAAACAAGTACCAGATATTTCAATATGGAGGTGGGAAATCCAAAAAGATACTTGTAATCATAACCCGATATTGATCAAACAGTAATATATATTGGTGGACATTAACAATCCTAGTACTTCCTGGGGAAAGAAGAGAATGGCATTTATTTTGGCAATAGGAATAAACCATGGGATGCAAACTCATATTGGCTTTGATTCTAAGCACCTAATCAGGTTAAGCAATTCTTCTTGGCGGGTACACAGAGGTGGGACTGTTTTTTTTTTAACATTCCCAATGCTGAGGGGATTACTCCTGCGATTACTGATAATCCCCAAAAAAATGAGATCACCTGGCCTCCAATAACCAGTACACCTCTGATGGATATTTTCTCCCTGATCGAGCTCTGAAGTTGGGTGTCCTAATAAATGCAGGTTAAGAGTTTAAGCCTCCAGCCTCGCAAGCTCAAAGTAAACAATACAATATCAATATCAGCATGAAATTACTTTGAATAATTTTGAAGACTGAAAATATAAAATAGGCAAGTGACGATGTCCAAGTTCTCTTGCAACTTGCAAAATTTAATAGATACTGTTGATGTGGAACAGGACACTAATGAGAAAGGCCAGAATCTCTGATTTACAGACAATATCACAGGCCTAACCTGCAATGAATGCAATCTCTCTTTTTTGATAATTTTTAGTAGGAAAATGGCTGGGAAAACAATGGAGGATTAAAGAAAACTGAATGAACAAGGCTGTCAGGGAAGAAAATTAATAGGGTGCAAACTAAAATTAGATTTCATTAATTCAAAGAAAAGATGTGAATACATATTTAGCACAATGAATGATCAGGTCATATTCACCTTCAAATGTTCCTCTTAGGATAATACCTCTAAAAACCTCTGTCGACTATATACAATATAGAAAAAGGACACTGTATAGCCATCACTGAGCGGAACTAAAAGGAGAAAACGAACGCTATTAAAAATTACAGGATACAGTTCCGCACGCCACTTCATACGCAGCACTTGATCAAAAGACAGAAAACAAACTTTCAGCAGTAAGCAACTAAAACGTGTATTTAAAAAAAAGGCTCCTCAGCGCACGAATAATCCTTCCTCAAATTTCATGCAAAACAGTCCGTCCCTCCCACCATCTCCACACCTTTCCAACAACCCTGCAACACTCAACCACATTTTCCATTTACGAATCTAAGTTTCGGGCGTACATCTGACCTGTGGGCCGCCCATACCACGTTCCCGCTTCCTTCCTTAAAAAAAAACCCTGAAAATGTTTTAAAACGAAACAAAGAACAATATTTGCATATCTAAAAAAACACACAAAAAGATTACAAATGAAAAGAACACCCGCCCTGTTCCACAATAACCATAAGACCTAGCTGCGTACACCATCTAGTCTTTCCCATACTTGCAGGTCACGGGGCGATTTACGGTTGGCCACAACTCTTCTTCTCTGCGTACCAAACATCCTCTGGTCGGCATCAAATAAATTACATCCGCCTCCATCATGTTAAAATGGGAAACCTTGTCCTACTGCCGCCGAAGATGGTATTCGTCCACATCATGACAGGAAAGGTTGTACGCCATTCACAGCCTCTGCAAAACAAAAACAAGCGTTTCGTCAAATAAACAACCAAGAAAACAAAGAATTTGAGATACAAACACATCAATTTGGTAACTGGTACAGTGGGTATCTGTAAATTGAGTCAATTTGTATTAAGGGCTAAACCAACCCTACACATGGAGATAATGGGTACTGATTTTAGGACGGATTTAGCGAGAGCTTTGTTCTGCCATTCACGACCACAGTCGGTGTGCTCTCCTGTTTCGTGCTAGACAAGGCCGGAGAAATTCGAGTTAGTCTGTTTCAAAACAAATAATTGGAACATGTTCTAGTATTAACCCGACCCTTCACATAAAATTTGTTTGAGATCAATGCAGTGTATATGACCTCTGCGGCGCCTTTGGAATGTGCAACCCGAACGACCTTCATCTCTGCAGCTGTGTGGAAAGATTCGATCCCAGAAACAATTGCCCATGGGATTTGCAAGACTGGTGGTCCAGTGGTTGTGTTCCACAAAGCTTGTTTAACTGCCATTTTAGCGCATGCAATGTATACAGCTGGCCAAACCTGCGCCCTTACAAACAGTTGCATGAGAGGAGTGACGTGCCATCCAGCCATCCATTAACTCTTGCCTCCGTTGGATTTCAACGACGCCTCAAGGAAGAATTTCCTCCGTTTGATTTCTGACTTCTGTCAGAATCAACAGGTTCAACTCCACTACAAGAACACCTTCGGCGTTAAAAACCCTAAGATTTAGGGGTTTTGCTTGATATCCAACTATATTTATAAGGTCTCTTTTTTTTGTTTTAAAATTATTGACAAAAAAAAATATATATTCCAAAACATATATATATATATACGTGGGATAGGGCAAGAGTACCCGTGACTGCGGAAGAGACTGTGCATAGACCGATTAGAGGCCGCATAAAAACTAGAGTGGCCACAAAAAACAAGTCACAGATCAGAGGGGCGCCGAATTTATATGGGTTGGGGGTGACGGTTGGGTTGGCGCCCCTCCCCCCAACCTTTTTACTTAACTAAACTAAAGTAAGCCTAGGCCGCATGCTCAGGCCTCCTCACAATTTTCTTTTTGTTTCGAATTGTTTTATTAAAAAAACTAAAACTATGCTTAACCGATTTCAAAGGTTTAGATTCTAATATTAATTTTAATTGTTAAGAAGTATTAACATATATAACTATAGTTTATATATATATTACCATCTATTGATAAGATGCAGATATTAATATTTATTAATAATATTTTTATACTTGTATTATCATTTTAGAAGTAAGTCAATGTAGGTTATTAATATACATATATTTTATATTAATAGTATGTATTTGTTAATCAATTAAATTTCCCATTAATATAGGATATTGCAAATTGGTGTGAGAGGAAATTTTATTTCTTTTGTTGCAATTATAAATTTGTATGAATAAAATTTTACAAGCATCTAGGTAAAAATAGTAATGCACAAATTTGTGTAGTTATCCAATTGAAACATATTTCCAGTTTCAAACCCTTTTATATAATATTATAATAATATAGTTAGTTGTAATTTATTTTATTTACTTGAGACAATTTCTATCGTTGTAAAGGAAAGTACATTGTAAAATTAATTTCCTATTGTAGTGAAGGGGAGCCTAGATTGTAAAATGTATTGCATCAATTCCTTTTGTGAAACTATTTAAATGGAGGAGGTGAAACACACTTTAATGACACACATTCCTTTCTTATTTAAACAATATTGCCAAATGTAAGAGGTTCAACATTCCCTTTTCACTCAATAACATGATCTTTTAAAATAGATTTGCAATACAACTACTAAGCAAGGCCTTAATATTTAAAAGAACATAAAATCTATTACTGAACTATTACAAAGTTCACATTCCCATAAAGTAATGTAAATCAAAATAATAAATTTACAATGGTTTAACCAATGAATAAAATTACATCCAATTTACTATTGGCACCATTTACAAGCTGTAGAATTATAGTAGCACAAGTTACAACTCCACATGTATTTTCCCAACAAGAGTACTCCATCCTTTGAGTCCACCATCTTCATCAAGTCATTCACACAACAAAACAGGGGAGTAGGCAACACTCTCCACCCAACCAAGATATTCAATGAGGGAAGGAATCCTTCTTCCTCATTAGCCCCCGAGCCCCAACAAGGAAGTAATGAGGGCTATTTATACAACCCTGGCAACTCAAAAATGGCTTCCACATACACATTCAATCAAGACAACAATGAAATAACCCAATACCAATTTCTTTACAACCAACCAACAAATATCAAACACAAAGGCTTCATGCTAAATCCATGGAGGAGAAAGGAACATGGGGTTTCTTCTTAAGCCTCCCAAGGGTTTGGGTGTCCACCTATGATCCTCCAAAAACTCCATCACAATACAAACAACACTCTTATGCCTCCCTCCAAGAAGATACACTACTCTTATGCCTCCCTCTAGAATCTACCCACTCTTATGTCTCCCTCACTCTTATAATAAGATAAACACAAAACACATTTATCAACAAGGTGGACATCCCAACCCAACTCCCTCCTAAAATACCGAATAACCATTTCTCTTATGCCTCCCTCAAATTTTTACCCCCATTTTCATTTCTCTCACAACCTAAGAAATAATGCTATTTCCAACACTCATAACCAATGTAACAATCAACATTTACACATAAGAGCACAACAAAATAGCAAGGTAAATGAAAAGGTGGAGATCTACATCACAAATGAAGAGTATCAATACATAACAATCTCCAAGCCTTCCAAATTCCTAAGAAACCACCATTCACTCCAAGCTCCATTCTCAAGAAAAATCTATAAAATTCCAAGAATTCACCTAAAAAAAAGAGCAAGTAACCCCTAATACTTCCCCAAAACTTCAATAAATAAAAAAGAGGGAGAGGGAGACGATGTGGCTCCATGTAGGATGCCACATCATTTCTTCTCCATCTCACATCACTCAAGTCAAACTCATAACCCAAGGCACAATAAATGGGTGGTTGAGAGGTATGATAAACCTCTTACACACACCACTCCAACCCACACCCTTAAGGGTAAAGAAATAAACACAAGCAAGAAAGTGTAATTAAAACTCACCTTTGTGCCTTCCAAAACACATAATGGGGTCTATTTTTGACCCCACAACCCATAGGTAGGGTTGATATAAGAAAATAAGAGGTGTGGGACAAGCTTAACTTGTGCCACAAATCTCCGAAATTGGTTCTTAAGGCCAAATCCGAATTTCCCAAGTAGGGTGAAGTGTACAACACTCAAAATCGCATACACTTAACTAATAAACATAAGAAACAAAGACCCAACCACTATACTAATTGAATCCTTTTTGTCACATCCAAAATTATCTTATTAATATGATTAGCTCATTTAATTAAGACACATAAACCAATTAATGATAAAGGGAATTACATCACCAATTAAATCACATACAACAACATTAAATAAAAGAAAGGAAAAGAGCTACACAAAAACCCGTTGGTCACAATTGGCGTCATTCCCACCATGGGAACCCCCTAATAATAAAATAACAAAACAACAACATTACAAAAGTTGCCATGGTTTTTAGCTGCCAATACCCCACATTCATTCGTTGTTGGTCTCCTGTCCCCCATAGTTTGTTGTTGTGATATAATTACCTGCAAAAATAACACAATACCCCTCTGGTCATATTAATGACGTTGAAGTAATAAAAAACTTATTTCTAAATATCAATTTCAACATAAAATATCATAGTTCTATTATTGCTAGGACCAAGTATCAACAATTACTCTAATTTCCAACATTTTGATTCTACTCATACATCAGTTTGCAACTAAGATCATAAACCGGCTGAATAATCTAATTTAAGCAATACTTTCACTCATTCACAATTTCTCCAACCCTCCAATATCAAAGAAATCACAAAAATAACTTTGAACATCATAATAAAAATCAATACGAAAATGATTTGAAATATCGACATATATCTATTTGACAACACAACATTTTCTTCCATACTGAATGTCTATCAGAAATTAATCAGTTTAGTTACAGTAATGTCTATCCTTCAATTTCCATATCACAATGTGTTAATGTCGTTCGTCTATTAATATCTTCCGGTAATAATGCACAATAGTGTCTATGTGTCCAGTCACAGAGATAAACTAAATACAACAAAACAATATCGAAGAGTAATGCTATCACAATCAATTTATGAAAATGCAACCATTCTAGCTAATTGTCTTATCCTTAAATGCCCATTAGTGTCCACAGTACGGCATACAGTCAAAATAATAATAACCAAAACACAATGGGGTCATGATGTCCCGCACATCCTATTAGCATGCTAACTAGAATAAAGCAGCAAGGTTTACGATTATAAACAATTCGGAAAAGATAATCATGGTTCATTTAGTGTTGAACAGAAGTGGGCATTACATACCGTTCAGCGTTCACATTGCATTGTACACATGAGATTGCTAGTGTTAGAGAATATCTTATATTAATGAGTTCAAAAATATATATACACGCCAATATATATATATACTTGATTTTTTAATAAATTTTTACATATATTATATGTCAAAGTAATATTTTTCTTTTTAAAATATATCTTTGATTTAACATGTTACTATATAAAATTTGTATTTATATTTAGTATCTAATTTTTTATTAATATTAACATCTATAATTATCTAATACTTATTACTTATTTTATATTTATATTAAAATCAGGAATTATCCACTTAACTACAACTAGATTTGTGGTACATACCATAAATATTTCCATAATTTGTAGTGTTCGGTTTCAAAAATAATATATTTTGGAAACCCTTTTTCTAATAAACTCACTTAAGTATGAGTGTAAAATTCAAAATCTATATTCCAAAACTAAAATTAATATTGCACTTATTAATATTTTGATTTATAAACATAGTAACAAGATTACAAATGAAAGTTGTAAATATTTTGTTAACATACCATGATACCTCACTATGATATTGTAGTCATCCCTCAATTCAACATGTTCAGCAGAATTTTACTCAAAGTAATTGATGACACAATTATAATGGGTAGTAAAGACCACGTTAAAAAGGAGAAAGTTATAATAGATCAAAACATTCAAGAGTAGTTTTATTCAATAAATTTTTATTTTATATTGTGGATAACCCGTGTTATTGGAAAAACTAATCCATATAATTTGTATTTATCTTAGAAACGACAGGAGGTGGATGTTAGGCACCTTAAGTTATGTGTATTATGTTAAAAATATTATTATAATAGTTGGCTGTGATTTACTCCATAACAATATTACCAAAAATATTGGAGACATTTTAAATTTAGGAGATTATCAATTTATAAAGAGAGGTTTATCATTCCTTTTTAGTACTGCAAATTGGTTTGCATTGCTTATAGGCTTCCTGCTCACCTTTTAATAGGTTTGTTTTGGTTTCCAATAGTTAAAATTGGTTTGAGTTGCTTTAGGTCTTCCTATACAAGTTTGATGTGGAGGATTTCCATTTCAACAGATGGTGTGGTTTTTGAGGAGATATTTGTAAGAATAATTTATTAAATACATGTGGTCAATGATTTGTAACATTGCTAATGCAAATAGAGTTCAATGCAATTATTAAGTCTTATAGGAACGTTACTCAGATCTACAGTTTCAATGCCACAGAATGCTCATCATCTAAGGCATTGTTTGATTTGCAGTCCCAGAGCCACATTAATAAATTCTTTATCAGATTAGGTTTTTTGATGCCAATGTATTGGAAGATCAATGTGGCATAATCAGATGTTACTCAAACAACTTGTAAGCATGTAAAATCGAAGAAAACTTTGAAGAATGTGGGCCTTGTAGAGATGGATTTAAACGAAATTGACAAGAACTTAAGACTATTTTTGGCAGTGCATATGGAGGATTTCACATTAAACATGTTGCAGTAATTAAAAAAAAAACTATTTTTAAATCTTTTGGATCTTGAGCCGATGTTAATATCTTGACTTACATTCTATTGACTAATTTAATTATGTCAATTTTACCTACAATGTTTTGTGTTTTGTGAGGGAGTGTACCATGACTTTGCTCTTATTTTTTACTAAATGAGAATGAATTTCATAATGATTTCTATGGATCTTCAATTTTTTTCATTCCTTGATTATTATTAGTCAACATTTTACCTTTCTTGTTATTATTCTTTAAATGTTTATCTCCATTTATTTTATTTTTGATTTTGTAGGATTCACGTGTTTACATAGAGTTTATATAATTTGCAAAAAAATTTAATATAGTTTCTTTCTAATAGAAGTTACAAATACAAACACGGGTTTGAAGTTTATATGCCATTAATATATGTAATTAAATGTGGGAATAGAAATTTAGTGATAGTATTAGAATAAATTTACTATTTTGTTGAAAATAAGGAAAACTGATTTTACTACATTAATTTATAATTATTTATTATATGTATTTAAAATTTAGATAATTTAAATAGATAATTATTTAAATAATAGTATTTCTATATTATTATTAAAAATTTCAACAAATTAATATTCTGGAAATGAAATTGTAGCTTGTACCTACAACTTTTATCTGGTAACCACTATTGTAGAAAAAGTTATAGATATTGCCACATATCTTATATTGATATGAAACAAAAATGTCTGTATTTAGAAAATCTACAATGTCTAAATATATGGAGAAACTACAATTTTAAAAAATAGTGGAATATTTACAATCATAAAATTTGTTGACCATCTATAAATTGTGAAAACTGAGGTTAATCTATACTACCAAATATTGTAGGCTAGCTACAAATTTTATAAATTGTGGAGTATCAACAATCTAAAAAATTATGAATACTAAGGTTAATCTACACTACCAAAGATTGTAGGTTAGTTACAAATTTTATAAATTGCAGAGCATCAACAATCTAATAAATTGTGGACCAATAAGAATAATAAATGAAATTATAGATAACTAACAAATTGAAATAAACATTTTTAATTTTTACAATTCCATTTCTCTAACTCCGCAAATAAAATGTAGAAAAATTGTTGGAAAAAAACGTATTTGTTGTAGTGTAAGCCACTTATCATATCATATATATGCATGAGGAATAATACATATAAGTTTTTAATAAATAGCATAATTAATTAATACATATGCATGAGTAATATTCACACATCAAAGAATACCTATGTATTTATTTTTCGATTGTTATATACATGGCTAATTCAATTATGATTGTTTTCATATGCGGTTTACTTTTTGCAGGAGATGTTGTTTAATTACCTTCCTATCAAATCCTCAGAATCAACCCAGAAGAAGATAACCTCATTGTTACCGAGAAAAGTGCACCCACCATTTCCTCTCTATCACGTATAAGCTCATCAAACTTACACTTTCCTTGATTATCTTCCCTTCCTTCTACTTCCAATGCTAGCCACTTACAGGATGACTTTACGTATATCACATCTTTCCATGTCCCAATTTCCATAAGAACCTCCACAATCGAGTTATATTTCTAACTATCCCTTAAACAACGTCGATTTGCCAATAATCAAGCCTTCGTTACAAATAAAACCCTCCTCTTCCTATTTTTCCACTTCAGCTAAATATTTTCATCATTCTTGTAATTCCAGGGATACTTTTAACCACAAATAACCCCATTGTATTATATTGAAACACAAGACATTCATTTTCCCATGAAAGTTCACTACAGGGTAAATGATTAACTAAAATATGATTTATTTTAGAAGTTAATCTAATAAGTACAAAATTGAATGAGAGATAACTAAATAAGGAAAGTTACACAAGAAATTAAGTAAATAAAAATTTGAAACCCTAATTAACAAGTAGGGTTGTAAAGAGCTTAGTTGATTCGACGAGCTTCTTTTATTATGTCGTATATATGGCTAGATAAACAAGTGGAGGAAACGACTATTTCAAGGTCACGAAAAGTGTAGATTAGAGCAATATGAGTGGATTGGGATGCCTTGGAGATGATCAAGGCATTTTTGGGCACCCTAATCTGAGTTCTGTGTGCCTTAGTCTACAAAGGAGTTCCAAAAACAAGATTTGCAAGACTGTAAGGTGTTGTAGATCCTTCTCTATATATCATGTGTAATTCGTTGCACTACACTAGATGTCATTGTTAATCAATGATGAATAGAAGACAAAAAAAACCCGAAAACAATCATCAAACCCTAAAAATGAAAAATACAAATGAAGGGGTCAAACTGTCCTCATCGGCCACAATGGTCAAATTAGTAACTGAACATTGCACGAAATCTTAGACACAATGTAGTTCTATGTGAATGTGTGTGTGATCATGCCCTAGGTTGTAATGTCACTCCTCTTTGACATTATTTCACTTTGATGTTGATATTATTGAACTGATACTTAGAAATTTGAGTATTATATTTTGATCAATAGATGACAAACTATGCAGATATTTAGACTATTGCAATTATTTTCTTTGCATTATTATTATGATGTACTAGATGGCGATGCTAGACAGTTAGTTGTATATGTTGAGTTGTGATATTCTTATTTTTGTACTAACATGTCATAATTTGGATGTAAAACCTATGTTGGATGTTTTGAGTAGAATTATGATTTTATGGATACCAAAATTGAATTAATTTTATGATGCTAGATGATAGAATTGCTAATGTCAAATGATGATTATTGATTTTATATGTATATTGTCTCGATGTTTTTAATATAGCCGAATGGCCAAAGATGCATGTTGTGTGTGTTTCAAGACATTTTATCACATACATCGAAAGGGGATAGGGGACCAACCACGGAAGGATGTCGGGTATTGAGCAACTCGGGAAAAATTGACAACTTGTGTAATTTTATGTTATTTTGTTGTTACATGCCTAGTTAGGAGGTTTCCGATGGGGGGTGACCTCACATGTGTGGCCATGGGGCTAATGTTATCTTCTTTTAATTTTGAGTGTGTTTTTTTTGTGTTATGTTTTAATTGTTGGAAATTGTAGTCACTTTATTGGCAATTAATAATGTGTCTTAATTAAGTTAATCCTACTTAATTTATTAACTAAAATTAAGATGTGAAAAATAGATAATTATGGGTTAGGTGGTCCTTGTTGTAAGTGAGACTTATGTTTGTTTATGTGTGTTTTACTCCACCCAACTTCAGACATCGGATTTTGACTTGGGAGGCCTTTTTGGAGGCTTTTAAGGAGTTTATTTTGACCTATTTATCCCTTTTGGAGCGTAAAAAGGTGAAAATAATTAAACCTTCTTCTTGTTACAATAATTTTTTTCCTTAGAAGGCATGGTGTGCAAGTTTGTGTGCCATGTGGGTTCGTCATACTTCTTACATACTCATTCAATGTCTTGGGCATGGTGTGTTAACTTGATTTTGGGAATGGAGGAATGATGAAGTGGCATGCTACACATTGAGCCACCTCATATTCCTCACACTCTATTGGTATCCAAATTAATTATCCCTTGGAAGTCCAGCAACAACACAGATTCAACAAGATACTCAGAGACAGACGAATCATAGGTCGTTTTGTAGCCAGGGAAGGGATTTAGCTGGCTCTTTGTCACTCAGACGCTGGAGAAATGGATAACACCATATAAAAGGATTTGATTTATCCTCACTACTTTAGGTCGTGCCTTTCGACCAGGGTGAGAGGACCCATTTTGTAACCTCCGTTGGTGAAGGAGAATGAAAATATGGACTTCTTTTCCCAAATTTGAAAGGAAACCTTGAGAAAATATGATCAATGCACCACAATTTAACTCTCACGAGTAATCACTTCTAAAGAATGGTGATATTTTCTAAACAAGGTTTAAGGTTACTAAAGACATTATGGAATCCTAATTGCTTCTGCATATTTTGGTAGTAGAATTTATTCATTTGTGGACATACAGGGAAAACAAGGGTAGTTCAAGTAGGATTCATTGTTTTTGAATAATTTTTAGTGGGAGATTAATCAGGATAAACTTGATTTTTCCAAATCTTTGAGAACCTTCACAACAATTAGAAAACTAAATGACAGAATGCTTCAGAATAGCTAAAATATTCCTTCAACTAGAAGGTGTGCATCAATGGAGGCCCAAATTTGGATGGCTTCACACAATCTTCAAGAATTTAACACGAAGGCTCAAGCTAAGTACTCAATTAAACATTAAAGAACCCTAGTTCCTCACACCTAAGATACACTCAAAGGATTATGTTGTATATATCTCCCTCCCCGGGTAAATATAGACAAACAGAAGAATATGGAAATCAAAGAAACTCAAAACCTGACATTTATATACGCCACCGGTCGCGCCCCTGGCTCAGATCAGAAAATATCGACATGGAAAAAGTCGCGCCCTGGCGCAGGTTGGAGGTGCAGATCAGAAAATGTCAACATGGAAAAATTCACTCCCTAGTGCAGGTTAGAGGCGCAAATAAAAAAATTTCAACATGGAAAAATTCGCGGCCTGGCGCAGGTTGGAGGCGTAGATCAGAAAATGTCAACATGGAAAAAGTCACACCCTGGCGCAAGTTGCAAGGCATCGGCACCACATTTTTAGTGCCTATGGCACACGTAAGAGTATTTTGACATGAGGATGGATGCGTCGAGGCGCATCTTCAGGAGGCACAACATTTTGAGCATTGACACCCTGAACCTGACAAAAAGCAAACCCTGACCCAGATATTCAGATGGCCATAACTTTTCACAGGGAGCTCGGATTCACGCAAGGTTGGACTTTTCAGAAAGCTTACAAGGTCTTCAAAAATTAAAAATATGGTTAGCCATTTTTTGGGTTTACTAGGGTTCTCACCTACCACCATAATGAGATGAATTAAATACAATCTGGGGGTGGTTATGGTAGATTTGGATTTCCTCTCTCTTCCCTCTCTCATTCTTCCTATAAATTATATCGAGGGGCTTCTTTCTAAAGGTTGGAAATTCTTGTTTTGACCCTCCCTTCTTCTCTTTGGCAGGTAAATTTGTGGAGTTCAAACCTCCCATCTAAAACTGTAATGCAACTTTGCCTCTTGGCCTTTTATAGTGTATTGTATCAATATTTGGAGCAAATAATGCATGTATGTGGATGATTCTCAACACTCTCTATGTTCATTTGCATCCTCCTGATCTTTCACTACAAATTTGGTTATCTGTGCATGATCTTGCATTGCATTTCAATGGTTTGTGTTTATTGGCAAGACAGGTCTTCATTGCTCGGTGCATCACCTTTGTTAGTTTAGGTTTATTTTTTATGCATCTTCTTACCCTGTCTCCTTGGCAAGTTAGATTAGGTTTTTGAGTAAACCCTCTACATTTTTACGTGTGCATCTGAACATGGGAATAGGAACCGGCCTTCATCCGGAGAGATTTTCCGATTCCGCAAGGTTCCACACTTGATAAAAGCTCCATGTTATGCAATCGCACTAAGAGTCTCAACCCATCGAGTTGCAGACATTCAGGGGTGCTATGATTCACCTTCAACATCTTACTAACAATCTTTATCAGCAAAATGACAATAAAGTGATTTTAAATTTTTTATCTCATCACAGGATGAAGGCTCTTCTCATAATGAAATTGCAAATTCTACTAAACTATCATAGGGATGAGATCCTGTGTGATTCAGAGGGATTTTAACACAAGATTGCAATAGGAACAAGAAATACAATTTGCATACATTCTGAAATAAAGCAGATACAAATTCACCCAAGATTAACACAGATTAATTCGAAGATGATTAGATTCATCATCAGGGGAAGGTTTCTTGAACAATCTCAGAGATTATCAATGGTTATACACTTGCAACCAACTTGACATGATCAAATCTAAAACATAAGACATTAATAGGTTTCTCATATGGTCTCTCAGGAAGATGGGCTTTCTCAAATTTTCTCATAAGAATTCAACCCCCGACGATTTTCATGACTAAAGAATGCTTTTTATAACACTCAATTTACATCCAAGCTTTCCCCCCAAGAAAAGAATATTTGAGGAACCTTTGTTTGTTACATGTTTAATCACGATTTCCTTAAAATAATGTTTAACAGGTTTGCAACAAAAAGTTTCCAATTGTTCAAAAAGGTGAATCATTGCAAATATCTCCATCATTGTTCTAACTTGGAGCACATTTTCATCCTTTGTGCATGCAATCTCCATCATTTCATCCTTTTCCCATTATTTCTACTCTAACTTTTCTATGCATCCAACTTCTCTGGTAATTCACGTTTTTACGCCCATAGTTGAATCTTTCTTTAAGGACAAATAAATTGGAAATGATACAAGGCCCAAATGTGATCCATGACCCTGGAGAAGGATCTTTAACAACATACAAATGAAGAAAAACTTTCATGCATCCATTCGGGGAAATAGAAGATATGACAGAGCCTGCAAATTGAAGAATTTTGATGGTAAACTAGGGTGATGATAAAATTAAGCACCAACATTAGCTTCGAGTCAGGGACAGGAACTCCTAGTGAGTGCCATAAGAATAAACATCATACCAAGTTCCAAAAATTAACCATTGGGTAATGGAGTCAGGATCCAACCCGCCAGGAACAAACTAACAAAGCAAGAAAACTGACCACCATTAGGACCAAGGCGAACTAAAACAATGAAAAACACAAAAGAAGAAGAAAGAAACCAAAAGAATATACACTGTATAATTGTGCATACCTAAATTATGAGAAATCAATCAAGGAAATGTTTCAAATGATTTCCATTAACAGGAAATTCAAGCAATTCCCCATCTAGGTATTTTAAGAAGAAGGTATGTTCACCAATTTGAATGTCAATTGAATAAGGGCCCATCCACAATGCATCAAACTTTCCATGTTTTCCCTTATCCTCGTGTCTGCTATCCCACAATAGCACAAGATCTCCCATACTGAAAGCTCTTGGAGTCACCTTCTTATCAAACAAATTCTTCAATTTCTCTCTAAATTTTACATGCCTCTGATGGGATGCCCTTCTTTCTTCATCTAACTCAATAATCTAATTGATGCGAGCATCATAGGGACTAACCTCTTGATCTTCCAGTTGTTGAAGAAATTGAAATGAAGATAATTGCATATGCAGGGGAAGTAGAGCTTGAGTTCCATACACCAACTCAAATGGGATTTTTCTAGTAGCTTGTTTAATAGTGATTCGATCAGCCCAAACAACAAACTTCAACTGCTCACCCCACTTCCTTTTGTTCAACTCCAAATTTCTTCTAATTATCTTCAACATATTTTTATTGCTGGACTCTGCTTTTCCATTTCCTTGGGGATTATAATTGGAAGCATATGTCAAATTGATCCCATATTCATGGCACATGGCCACCAAAGGTTTAGCCCAGAATCTCATGGCATTATCAGCAACTATCTTAGTAGGAACTACAAACCATCAAATGATATGATTCAAAATGAAATCCATGACAATTTGGTGAGTTGCTTTCTTGGTGGGGATTGCCTCCACCCACTTGGTGAAGTAATCAGTGGCTACTAAAATCCACTTATGGCCAGAACTTGAAGGATCTGAAATCTCACTAATGAATTCCATTCCCCATTGCCTAAATGGGGCTTCAATTGATACAAGATGCAAAGAAAGGGAGCCTGAAGCTTTTAGTCTTCTAGAAAAGCGTTGGAAACTTTCACATTTTCTTACCAACAGAGTTGTATCTTTGAAAAGCGTTGGCCACTAATAACAAGCCCTTAAGATCTTATGAGCTATGAATCTTCCAGAAAAATTCCCCCCATAAAGTCCTCCATGGAGATCAACAATTATTTTAGGGGCTTTCATCTTCAGTAATGCATCTTAAGAGAACTCCCTCAGGGTTCTTCCAAGCTAACCAAAAATTAGTAATGACATATTTCTAGGAAGCTAACTTAAGTTCTCTTTATTGATTCTTGCTCAAATGTTCAGGGCACTATAGATGTTTGAGATAAAAAATGATCTCCTTGTACCATTCAAAATCTATCAGTTTTTCAAGGACATTCAGTCTTTCTTCTTTAACTTCATTTACCTCAATTGTCTTCAGATTTCTCTTTACCATAAGTTTTTCTAGGCCCAAACCTCTTACCAATTTTTTTGTCTGGATGTCCATATCATACTCTTGTAATTTGTTTACCCATTGGCATCTCTTTCTTGAAACCTCCATTTCTGATAGGATATCTTTCACCATGGTGTGGGGAACATAAGAAATGACTTTGGAACTTAGAATATATGGCCTGAAGACCTTTTTTGCTTTTACCAAAGAAAATACCTACTTCTCCATGATAGTATACTTTAGCTCAAGCTCCTTGTAATGCCTTACTGAAAAAGGCAATTGGTCTTTCAGATCCCTCATCATCCTTTTGCAACAATATAGATGTAATAGTACTTTTTGAAGAAAAAAAACATTTGAGAAAGCCTTCTTATAATATGAGAGCTGCTAAAACAGGGGAATTCTTTAATGCTTCTTTGATCCCAACAAAATATTGAATAGTTCTTCTTCCCATTTGATATTTTGATCTTTCTTCAGCATGCTAGTGATTGGGATAGTTAGTTTCCACAAAGTTGGAGATAAATCTAATAATAAAATTAATCTTCCCAAAAAAGGATTGAATTCCCTTCTTGGTTCTTGGAATATGGACTTTGCTGATGGCTTCTACCCTTTCAGGATCAATCATGACCCCTTCCTTTGACAAAATGTGTCCAAGATAACTTTGCTTTTTGAACTCCAAAATGACACTTCTTGGGATGTACTGAAATACCATACTCCCTACATCTTAACAACATTTTTTCTAAGTGTTGTAGGTGGTCACTCCCTTTTTTGGAGAAAATAGTCACATCATCTTGATATATAGCAATGAAATCATTAATATAGCTAGAGAAAGCTACATCCATTGCTCTTTGGAAAGTGGCTCCAACATTCATTAGACCAAAAGGCATTCTGACATATACATATGTTCCCCAAGGAGTGGTAAAGGTAGTCTTGATTCACTCTGATTCCTTCACAACTACCTGGTTATATCCAGAAAAACCATCCAAGGTGGATAACAATTCTAAACCAGTAACCAATTGTAACATATTTTCCATATTTGGCAGAGGGTAGTTATCCTTCATTGATGCTCTATTCAAGTTTCTAAAGTCCACACACAACCTTATATCTTCATTCTTCTTTATGATAGGTACCAAGTTTGCAACCCATGATGAGTACCTTGTGGGTTGTATGATCCCTGCATCCCTGAACTTTTTCAATTATTCTTGCATCTTTAGGGAAAGGAGTAGATTGATCGGCCTCTGTTTTTGCCTAAATGGCTTGGCAGAAGCTTCCAAGGGAATTTCGTGCTGGAAAAGATCCTCTCTGTATGATTTTAGTTCAGAATAAGACCATGCTAAGCAGTCCTAGTATTTCTTCAACAATTAGACATATGACTGCTTTTCTTCCTTTCTCAGATTGCTACCTAGCCAGATCTTACGTGGTTTATCCTTCAGTGCCCAAGTTGTGTTCTTCAACATCCCTCGAGGCTAACATTTTTTTTTTGATAATGCAATCAACATTATCAAATTTTGATTCAAGTGCTACCAAACCTCTAGGAATAGTATTAGTCTTCAACTGAATGATGTCTTTGCCAAATAAAGTCTCCTTTCCATCAGCTGCACAAACCATTGTCTCCCAATCTATACATTGATCATGACAAATTCTCCTTGGTTCTACAAAAACCTTTGCACCTGGGTGTCGTCTTTGAACACTTTCTAATGTTTAACATTGTTAGGAACATATGGCCTAGTTAATATCTCAATATTATACTCACAATAGGGGGATACAATACAATTTTCAAATCTAGACCCCAATACGGCCAATTTGTCTACTAGAGTATTATACTTCCTATCATGATGTACTATGTTAAAGGAGTCAAAAATTTCAATGAAATCCTATACTACATGCTTATATTGCTTCATTCTCTTATTGTTTTTTGCATAAATTTTTCTAACCTACTTGACAATTAGCTCTAAATCTCCTTTAACAATGATGTCTCTAATAACATATTTCCAATAAATTCTTAAACCCAATAAGTAGTGCTTCATATTCTACAATATTGTTAGTGCACTCATAGTTGAGTTTAAAAGAAAAAACAAACTCTTCCTGTCCTGGAGATATCAGTAAACAATACCAGCACCATTTCCAAATTTAGAGCAAGCCCCATCAAACAACAAAGTCCAAGGAGAACCTACTTGTTTAAGAGACTTGCATTAATCAATTTTGTGCTATTTACCATTAGAAAATCCAACAAAGTTATCAGCATCAATGTCAGTGTATATCACTTCATAGGAAGCATTATTGGGATCCTCAATGAGATGCAACATCTTATATCTTCACAAGGCCCCTCAATGGGACTGGTTAGAACGAAAAATATCCATTTACACAATGACACCAAACTGGCTGCCCAATTTCTTATTTTTAAGAGCATAGCCCAAAGGGACAATCAACAATAACACATCTAGTTTTAAGTTAATGCCAGGCTCCCGTCAAGATCACTAAAACCCTCGACATCCAAACTGGACCTCTCTGGAATCCATGGTCGGAGATTTTCCAATAACCTGACACAAAATTGGACCATCTAATCATGTCATGACCTCAAGAGGTCCATCCAAAAATTGCCTGACATCAAAGGATTTTGTGTAACAACGGGTTGTTGGGTTTAATAATCAGAGTAGTGAAGCATGGAGCATAATTCAGCTGGGACTCATGTCCATGCTTGGGATGTTCATGAGAACCTAAAAGAGTACCTGAAGTCAGGGTTTGGAGTCAGCTAGGTAAGTACCTTCAAAACCCGGCATATCGCGATTTTCAATTCTTACTTGAATGGTAGGAGGAGTCTCAACATTATTTACATTTCTGCCTTAGGAAAAGTGGGTTTGATCCCAAATAAAACTCATGTCGGCCACTTTTCTTGCACTCAAGAATCCTAAGTAGCTCAACAATTCAAGTCAAAAATATTGATGAATCAAGACTTGGGAAACAAAGGAAATATTTGGGCAAGGTAACATTTGGAGGAAGAAGAAGGTATTTGTCAAAACACAAGTTTTCAAGAGAATGTCGAGCCTCCTTTGGGTAAAAAGGCCTGATGTATATGTAAGTCAGGCGTTTCTTTTGGACCTTATCTGTGAACAAAGGAAATGCTTGGCAATAGAAGGCAATAAAAGCAGGTTTGCATATTTCATGCAAGGTATCAAACACATGAGAAATGGTTGGAATTTCATTACCTTCTTGCCTGATGCAATATTTGGCGACACAATACTGAACTATCGACATTATTTTAATGAAGAGGATCCTTTATCATTGGCATGATTAAGGTGTCGACCAAGAAAATGTGAATGGCATTTGCTAGAACACTAAGCATAAGGCGGAGCTATCACCTCACAAAGCTATGTCATATTCTATTCGAATCTGCTGCAGAAAATGGGCATCTGAGGAAGACACCTTTTGGGAAGGACACAAGCATCACTCACATGCTCTAATGGTGATTACAACAGGTGGTTGAACTGTGATTCTATCCATTATGCAGGTAAGACTTCTCTTCTCCTTCTGAATTGTCGACAAAATTGGAGTGTTGCTCCCCTATTGCAATAGAGGTCCACATACAGTGGGTGTTGGGAAATCGGATGTCACCATTTGCAGGTTGGAAGCCATGTGTTGCCAGGTCACATGATAAAGAAAGTCCTCTATCCTTCCAATGGATGGTACCCAGGCCCTTGTATGTGACAGAACATGAACTATCCATCATGAACAATATTTAATCTCCCCTTGGATTACTAACCATTATGTTGGTGCTTGCACGTAAGGTCTCACCTTTTCCATAATGTCCATGATTCAGAATATTCACTAGGAGCTCCTTAGGCATGCCCGTTGATTAGAATCTATTGATGTCTGGAAGTAAACTCTCTTCCCTAATGCAGATTGCCTATGGAGAACCTTCATCACTCTTGTAACAAAAAGGATGGAGATTAGCCTCACATCCTAGATTTCTAGATGGCCATCCACTTCTTCACTTAAGGTAGCTCGGATTTCATGCAAGGTTGGATTTTTTCGGAAAGATTAAAAGTTAGATATAAAAATCTGCTTATCCTCCAAGAGTACATTGTTACTTGGATATTTGAAAATTATGTATGAACATCTTCTTAATCCCATGTTTTGGATGAATACCTTCATTCTATGCCATTTTTTGACATTAGATGCCTAAGGTTCTAACACCTACGACACCATAATGAAATGATATAATGATGTCTAACTAACACTAGATATTTGGGGTACAATTTAAACCCAATTAATCCTGCTCTCATATTTCTGCAAATCATTCTTCAGTGCATACAATTTGAGTTTAAAAGAAAAAACAAACTTCTTTTTAAAGGTTGGACATTCTTGTTTTCTCCCTTCTTCTCTTTTTAGAATTTGTCTAGTAAAATCCTAAACCATTCAAAGTTGTCTGAAATAAAACTTTGGCCTCTTGGCATTGAAGAGACTTGAGTGTATTGTATCAATCTTTGGATGCAAATAATGCATGTTGTGGATGATTCTCAACTTCTTTGTTCATTTGCATCCTCCTGATCTTTCACCAACAAAATTTTGTTATCTGTGCATGATCTTGCATCAATTAATGGTTTGTGTTTATTGGCAAGACAGGTGTTCTTCAGTGGGAATCATTATTAGGTTTATTTTTATGCATCTTCTTACCCTGTCTGAAGAGCAATTTAGCATCTTTTTTTAGTAAACCAATTTTTATGTGTGCTCTGCTTTCAAGGCCTGTCCCAGAACAGTTGCAAATAGAGTATATACTCAGGGGTGTTTTTATTTGCTGTCATGGATGTGGCATCTTCTTTTCACCATACAACTTTACAAGGATGCCCTCATAGGTATAGTGGAAAAGATACATATACATTTGCACACTCCCACCCACACTAGCCCATTTTCTTGACAACAACATTCTCTATTTTGTAGGGAAATTAACAATAACAACATCTAGTTTCTAATTCTTGCCTAAGTAGGCTAAAAGATGCACTATCAAACCTTTAACGCATCCAACCACTGGCACCTCTCTGAAATCCATGGCATTGCACTTCCCATAAGTTGTTGTCACTATTGATATCTAATTCATTCATGACCTCAAGAGGCATAACATTGTATGATGCTCCAGAATCAAACATACAGTTGTTGTGTAACAGCCTATCCCTAATAATCAGAGTAGTGAAAAATGGATCTACATTTAGCTGGGCCTCAACCAAGGATGTTCCCAAATATACTTCAGGTGGCTCACCTAGTTCTTCCAGTACTTGGGTTTTTTCCAACTCTACCAATGGTAGGAGGAGTCTCAATATTGTTTACATTTCTTCCTTGGGTAATGGGTTTTCTTCTTTCAATCCTAAATACTTTAAGGCCCTTTTCTTGTTCTACAGGAATCCTAAGCATCTCAACAATTGGAACATAAATCTTGATCTGACTCAAGAATTAGGAAATGTCATAAGGAATGTATTTGGGCAATGCAGCATTTGGACGAAGATTGAGAAAATCATCTGACAATAAAGGATTTTTCATGGTCTGAGCATGGGTAGGGATACCAGTTTTATTTGGGGAAACAAGGCCTTTGCCAGATGTATCTTTCTTAAGAGTTTCTATTTTGGGATATTGGTGAGAATAGAGTTTTTGGTTTGGCCTGAGGCCCTACCCCTTTGACAACTTTACTCCTAGTGTTATATTCTTTTTCTTGGGCAACCACAACATTCATTAACAACTACCTATCCTCCTCAGAAGGGATTCCTCCATCATAATTTTTAATCATTAATGCCCTTAAGTATTCAAAATCATTATTAGGTAATTCAAAATCTTGTACCATATCTATTTCAAAAGTATGAGAGGGAGGAAGGAGGTAATACCCGATGAATGCAATAAGAAATCTATAGCAGTTCTAGCACTTATTAATTCAGTCAAAGTTGCTCCCTACTGTGAGCTTGTAGAGCACCCCATCATGCACACATCATCATCTAGTTTCATCATCATCAAATTCCTCAACTTCTTTGTCTTCATCACATGGAGAATAGGAGGTATGAAACATCTATCACACCACTCCATTTCATGGACCTCTTCCATAGCAGCAACTCTGGTAGTCAAAGGATCAGGAACCAATCTATTTTCATGGGGTTAGGGCTGTCTATTTCCTAATCCCATGGGCCCTTTACCCTCTGTCATCAAGATCTATGATCACCTCTAGGATGATTTGCAAATCTTTCTTGACCTTGTGGCTTTATGTTGACCTTGGGAACTTTGTCCAATCCCCTTCTCTGCTCCATCCAATTTATAGGATATTTCTTTAACAGCTCCAGCCAAAGTTTTTACAACCTCCTCTAGATCCACAAACTTACTTGACTAAGGCTTCTTTGGATTGATCATCTTGATACCTTCCCTCTTAGGAGGTAATTACCAATTGCTTTGATATTGTTTTCAATCTGCAAAGCCATAGGTGAAGGCCTGCCTCAATGTTGCTCAGGGTTCTTATCCCTCAAATAATAGGAAACCTTCTTATCAAAAGCATCAGGAGTATTTTATCAAGACAAGAAACATCACTTGGCCTCAGGATTACAGGTAGCCTATCTCAGGGTCTTATTAAACTGAGTATTGAAGTCATGAACAGATTCATTAGGATTCTTCTTAATATTCTCAAATTCATGACAAAAGAAACCTAGGATCTTTTTATCTCCATACTATAATCTAAAATCATTCTTCATTTCTGTCCATGAATCAATGGAGTTGTCTGGAAAATATTTATACCAGTCCCGTGCATCCTCCTCTAGAGTATGAATAAACAATTTTATGTACACATCCTCAAATTTGATCTCAAATTCTTCCATCATATTGAAAAAAATATTTAAGTGTTGATCACCAGTAATAGCATTATTTCCTTGAAATTTAGGCAGTCTATTTCTAACATCTTGTGGCACTACATTTGGATATCCAACCATACCTCTAAAATCTATAGGACCAAAAGTATTGACAACAAATGGAGGTCTAGGTGGAGGTTGGGCCATATTGTTTTGAGGGAGGTGATCTTACAAGGAGAAACAAAATGATGAGGGAGTAAGGGGTCTTTGGAACATAGGAATATAATTTTCAAAATGAATGCCCTTTACAAACTTTGTTTCTTGGAAGATCCTATTAGCTTTGGAAAACATAGGGACAAAATGAGAAGTAAAATTTTCAAATCCAAATGAAGGCCCCTCTCTAGATGGAGAATTCCAATCTACAAAAAGACTACCTGATTCATAAGCACTTGAGGAAGTATGGAAATCTTCAATGACAGGTTGATCAGTTTCCATAATTGATAACTCTTTTCTTGATTTCTGATCTCCAATAACTTTCTAGATTCTTCTTCCTTCAGAATTTGTCTTTCCTAATTCTGGAAACAACCTTCTAGTAGGGTCTTTAACAAAGAAATATCTTCTTCCTTCCAAATTTGCAAAGATTAGTGATAAATTTCAATTGACAGAGGTTAAGACACTGGAATTTATCAAAATTTAATTCAACATGGAGTCGCCACTAAGGATTTTCACCTTAGTTGTGTAAATGCACTAAAATTGATCTGTCAAATGTCTAGTCAACACTAAATTCATGTAAAGCTTCATAGATATGACCTTCCTTTACCCGTATTTAACATTGATGATGTAAACTTAGTGCAAAAACCAATAGAAACTAGAAATATTGCACGCAAAACTTGTAACTTTTCTCAATTCTTAAAAACTTGGACACAGGATGACAGAGGTTTCAAAAACAACGTATTTGCACTTAAAATTTGTAAGAAGACATTACCAAGGGTCTATATGCATTGTTGATGGTGTTCAAACTTTGTGCACAACTATCATATCCCCAAAAATGATGCCAATCTGGTGTTGGTATCCAAATTGATTCTCCCTTGGAAGCTGAGAAACATCATAGATTCAACAAGAAGTGTAGAGACAGATAAATCATCATGTATGTCATTTTGTAGCTAGGGAGTTGATTCAGTCTGGCTCTTTGTCACTCAGATGTTGGAGAAATGGATAACACCTTCAAAAGGATTTGATCTATCCTCACTACTTTAGGTTGTGCCTTTCAACCAGGGTGAGAGGACCCATTTTGTAACCTCTGTTGGTGAAGGAGAATGAAGATATCCTTCTTTGCACAAATTTGAAAGGAAACCTTGAGAAAATA
The DNA here is from genome assembly GCA_019776745.2 of Taxus chinensis. Lineage (NCBI taxonomy): Eukaryota > Viridiplantae > Streptophyta > Pinopsida > Cupressales > Taxaceae > Taxus > Taxus chinensis. The sequence goes on from CM034156.1 coordinate 106,463,820, forward strand.
TGATCAATGCACCACAATTTAACTCTCACGAGTTATCACTTCTAGAGAATGGTGATATTTTCTAAACAAGGTTAAGGTTACTAAAGACATTATGGAATCCTGATTGCTTATGCATATTTTGGCAGTAGAATTTATTCATTTGTGGACATACAGGGAAAACAAGGGTAGTTCAGGTAGGATTCATTGTTTTGAATAATTTTTGGTGGGAGATTAAGCAGGATAAACTTGATTTTTCCAGATCTTTGAGAACCTTCACAACAATTGGAAAACTAAATGACAGAATGCTTCAGAATAGCTAAAATATTCCTTCAACCAGAAGGTGTGCATCAATGGAGGCCCATATTTGCACGGTTTCACACAATATCCAAGAATTTAACATGAAGGCTTGAGCTAAAGACTCAATTAAACATTAAAGACCCCTGGTTCCTCATGCCTAAGATACACTCAAAGGCTTATAGACAATCTTTATCAACAAAATGACAGTAAAGTGATTTTAAATTGTTTATCTCATTACAAGATGAAGGCTCTTCTCATAATGAAATTGTAAATGCCACTAAACTATCATAGGGATGAGATCCTATGTGATTCAGAGGGATTTTAACACAAGATTGCAATAGGAACAAGAAAAACTATTTGAAGACATTCTGAAATAAAAGAAAACAAAAATTTTCCCAAGATTAACACAGATTAATTTGAAGTTGATTAGATTCATTAGCAGGGAAAGGTTTCTTGAACAATCTCAGAGCTTGTCAATGGTTGTACACTTGCAACCAACTTGACATGATCAAATCTAAAACATAAGAGATTAACAGGTTTCTCATATGGTCTCTTAGGAAGATGGGATTTCTCAAATTTTCTCGTAAGAATTCAACCCCTGACCATTTGCATGACTAAAGCATGCTTTTTATAACACTCAATTTACATCCAAGCTTTCCCCCCAAGAAAAGAATATTTGAGGAACCTTTGTTTGTTACATGTTTGATCATGATTTCCAGAAAATGACGTTTAACAGGTTTGCAACAAAAAGTTGCCAGTTGTTCAAAAAGGTGAATCATTGCAAATATCTCCATCATTTTTTTAACTGGGAGCACGTTTTCATCCTTCGTGCATGCAACCTCCATCATTTCATCCTTTTCCCATTCTTTCCTCTGCAACTTTTCTCTACATCTAGCTTCTCTGGTAATTCACATTTTTGCAAGTGCCTGAGCAATTCCAACTTCAAAATATCAACCTTTACATTCCTTGGACTCACAAATTAAGCTCTAAATCCATTCAATTGCACTTTGCAGACAAAAATGACAAGGAATTTCATCAAAAAATGATGAAAAACAATGTGTATTCACATCTCCAAGAGTCTTGGAGCAAAAATGGTAGTAAAATCAGATGCAATGCACAACAACCGTTGATTCTGCCCTTTCTCAACTTTAGATTAGAGCCATCCACATGGAAAAATCTGATTCAAAGTGGGCCTAGGGTTGAATTTTGCATTTTATGACTTTTGGAGAAAATTCACAATTTTCACATTTTTCCCAGCCCCTCCGCCTTTTAAATACAAGCTTGACACATTTGGCTTAATATGGGCCTTTGATGGAGTCGCATACGCTCATTTCTTCAATTTTACCCTTTTTAACAAAAAGGAAAATTTTCCAATTTTCCTCCGCTGACCCACACCTTCCTAGTTGAGAAACTTTTGATGTCAAGAAAGAAGTCCCAACAGAGTTGTTTATTTCATAACTTTTCTCCTTTTCACAAAAACAAAAAAAAAAAACCTTCCAAATGTTCAATGTTACCGACAAAGTGCTCCGCAAGTCTTGCTTGTAACATGAAAAACTACCACGCATCCAACTTCGGGGTCAAAGTAAGACTTTTGCCCTACCGCTTCATATTTTCTGAATAGCTAATCAGAGACTATCAAATGACCATTGGCCAATTTGGTATTTTTTACAAATGTGAGAAAAGTGGAAAATTTCACCAAAAATACCCATTAAGCTGCAGCCAATTAAAAATGAACATGTATACACCTTCGGGAAAAAAAGAGAAAAATTTTCTCCCCTTTATAAATTTGACCGACCAATCAGAACTCAACAGGGCCGCGAGGCCAAATTGATATTTTTGAAAACATAGCAAAAAGTTACAAGTTATAAAATAGACCCGACGTGTGCCTCATCCAATCAAAAGAGACCACGTAGCTGAAGATGTTGAGATATAATTTGACTGGGGAAAACACATGTCCATTGAACAGTAAGATGCAAGGGAACTTCACCATTTGTGCCTAGAATTGAATCTTTCTTCAAGGAAAAATAATTTGGAAATGGATTCATGGCCCAAATGTGATCCTCGACCCTGGATAAGGATCTTCAACAACAAACAAATGAAGAAAACCTTTCATGTATCCATTCAGGGAAATAGAAAATATGACTTATGGGAGCTTGCAGATTGAATTCTAGGGAGGTGCCAATGGTTGGATGAGATCAAGGGTTTTATTGTGCAACTTGCAATGGAGGCCAGCCTTGTAAAGGTTATATGGTGAAAAGAAGATTTTATGTCTCATTGAAGGATCCCAATAATGCTTCTTATGAAGTCATGGATACAACATGACATTGATGCCTTGTATAACTTTCCAAATAGATTTGTTGATGGTAAGAGCACAAAATTGATCAATGTAAGTGGTCTTAAACAAGTGAGGTTCTCCTTAGACTTTGTTGTTTGATGGGCATGCTTTCCCTCTCAAATTAGATCTCAATGGTCTTCAGTTATGTGGTCTCTTTTGATATGGATCCAGGCCAGGAAGAGTCTATGTTTATTTCTTGTAAACTCAGCTTTGAGTGCACTAACAATTGGCAAAAATATGAAGCATTGCTCCGCAGGTTTAAGAATAGTCTCTGGAAATGTGGTTATTCGACAGACATCATGAATTAGTAGGAGATTCACTAGTTAATTGTCAAGCAGGTTAGAAAATTGACACGTGGCAAAATATTCAGATAATGAAGCAGTATAAGATTGCAGTATGGGTTTTCATTAAGACAAGTTTTTTGCCATATCAAAATTACGCCAAGGAGACACATGGAGGCTTATGAAGTGGCTCCTCAACTACACTGGGGCTTTTCAAGATAAAAAGTCTAGAGGCCTGGGACATGTGGAGGGCCCATGGGGAATTTGGGAACTTTAAGGCCCTGTACTTTACTTTTGAAGAAGCTTATCTAGGAGGACACGTGGTAGGCGTTTCATGTTGAAATCTTCCTCTAGGTCTTACCGTAGCATTTTTCAACCGCCCATGAAACTTTCGTCGGAACCCTGAGCATGCGGCGCCTCTACGCTGGTCCTTAAACTTTCTCAAGAAAATTTCTAAGGCCTGGATTGAGACACGTGGTGTTCCCATACGCTTGTTTGGGGGTCTACCACTTGTTGGGCACCATTAGAAGAAGCACTGAAGGGACACTTGGAGGTTTCCACTAGATCCTGCCAATATTTGGACTTTTGCAACGGCCGAAGAAACTTTCTCAGACCCTAAGCACATGGCTCCTCTCTCACTAGTCATTAAAACTCTTTAAAGCAAACTTTCTAAGGCCTGGGACATGTGGAGGGCCCACGCTTGTTTAGGAAACTCTGCCTCTATACTGGGCACCATTTAAAAGGTGCACCAAAGAGACATACGTGGAGGATTTCCGCTTGGCTCCTTTTTATACTGAAGACTTTTTCAAAAGTTAAAAGGCAATTTTATTAGGCCCAGGGACACGTGAAAGGCCCACGCTTGTTTGGAAACTTACCTATATACTTCACCTTGGCATTTGCGCCAAGGAAACCACGTGGACGGCTTCTAATCTAAAGTTGACTTTAAAGGGGAGAATCAACGTTTGACTGTGCAGCACATCTAATTTTGCCGCCATTTTAGCTCCAATACTCTTGGAGATGCGAATACGCATATTTTTCATCATTTGTTGATGCATGAATTCTTTGTCATTTTTGTCTACAAAGTGCAATTGAATAGATTTAGAGCTTAATTTGTGAGTCCCTAACGGAATGTAAAGGTTGATATTCTTGAAGTTCAGAATCCAGCTATACAGAGGCACTTGCAAAAACGTGAATTACCAGAGAAGTTGGATTGCAGAGCAGAGTTGACAGAGATAAAATGGTTAAATGATGAATGATGGAGGTTATCAGAAGCGCAAAGGCATGAAAAACATGTTGATCAGAGGAGATGACTGGGTGCCCCAGTTAAAACAATGATCAGTTCATGATTTGCAATGATTCACCTTTTTGAAGTTTCTAGGCATGTAAATTTTGTTGTAAGCCTGTCATTTTCTAGAAATCATGATCAAACATGTAATAAACAAAGGTTCCTTGAATATTCTTCTTCTTGGGGGGAAAGCTTGGATGAGTGAGCGAGTGAATTGTATAAAAGCAATGAGAATAGTCATGCAAATGGTTAGGGGTTGAATTCTTACCAAGAAAATTTGAGAAAGTTCCATCTTCCTGAGAGAACATCTAAGAAACTTATTAATCTCTTATGTTTTAGATTTGATCATGTCAAGTTGGTTGCAAGTCTATAGCCATTGACAAGATCTGAGACTGTTCAAAGAAACTTTCCCCTGCTAATGAATCTAATCAACTTCAAATTAATGTGTGTTAATCTTGGGCAAATGTGTGTTTGCATTTATTTCAAAATGTCTACAAGTGGTTTTTGATGTTCCTGTTGGAAACTTGTGTTAAAATACCTCTGTATCACACAGGATCTCATCCCTATAATAGTATAGTCGCATTTGTAATTTCATTACAAGAAGAACCTACATCATATAATGAGATATAAACAACTTACAATCATTTTACTACCATTTTGTTTGATAAAGATTGTATGTAATCCTTTGAGTTTATCTTAGACGTGACGAACCAGGGTTCTTTAATATTTAATTGAGTCTTTAGCTCGATCCTCCATGTTTAATTCTTAAAGATTGTGTGAAACTATGCAAATTTTGGCCTCCATTGATGAACACTTTCTGGTTGAAGGAATATTTTAGCTATTATAAAGCATTTTGTCATTTAGTTTTCCAATTTTTGTGAAGGTTCTCAATGATCTGAGAAAAATCAAGTTTATCATGCTTAATCTCCCACCAAAAATTATTCAAGAACAATAAATCTTACCTAAACTACCCCATGTTTGCCATGTATGTCCACAAATGAATAAATTCTACTGCCAAAATATGCAAAAGCAATCAAGATTCCACAATGTCTCTAGTAACCTTAACCCTGTTTAGAAAATAACACAAATTCTTTAGAAGTGATGACTCGTGAGGGTTAAATTATGGTGCAATGATCATATTTTCTCAAGTTTTCCTTTCAAATTTGTGCAAAGAAGGATATATTCATTCTCCATCAGCAATAGAGGTTACAAAATGGGTCCTCTCACCCTCGTCGATAGGCACGACCTAAAGTAGTGAGGATAGATCAAATTATTTCATGAAAGTGTTATCCATTTGTCCAAGCGCCCAAGTGACAAAGGGTCGGATTGAATCACCTTCCCTGGCTACAAAACAACATAAATGATGATTCGTCGGTCTTTGAGTACTCTTCTTAAATATGTGGTGATGCTAAGCTTGTAAATGAGAATCAATTTGGATACTAAAACTAGAATGGCATCTTTGCCAGGGACATGAAGGTGTGTACAAAGTTTGAACACCATCAATAATGCATATAAACCCTGGTAAATGCTTCTTACAAATTTTAAAGTGAAAATACGTTGTTGAAACTTCATCTTGTGTCCAAATTTTTCATAATCGAGCAAAGTTACAAGTCATGCGTGTAATATTTCTAGTTTTGATTGGTTTTTTCACTAAGTTTACATCATTAATGTTAAATACGGGTAAAGGAAGGTCAGACCTGTGAAGCTTTGCATGAATTTAGTGTTGAAAGATATTTGATAGATCAATTTTAGTGCATTTGCACAACTAAGGTGAAAATTCTTAGTGGCGGCTCCATGTTGAATTAATTTTTGATAAATGTCAGTGTCTTAACCTCTGTCAATTGAAATTTATCACTAATATTTGCAAAGATAGAAGGAAGAAGATATTTCTTCGTTAAAGACCCTATTACAAGGTTGTTTCCAGAATTGGGAAAGACAAATTATGAAGGAAGAAGAATCTAGAAAGTTGTTGGAGATCAAAAATCAAGAAAATAGTTATCAATTGTGGAAACTAATCAACCTATCATTAGAGATTGCCATACTTCCTCAAGTGATTCTGAATCAGGTAGTCCTTTTATAGAATTGAATTCTCCATCTGGAGATGGGCCTTTATTTATATTTGAAAAGTTTGTGTCTCATTATGTCCATGAGTTTTCCAAAGCTGATAGAATCTTCAAAGAAACAAAGTTTTTAGAGAACATTCATTCTGAAAAATTGCATTCCTGTGCCCCACAAACCCCTCACTCCTCATAATTTTGTTTCTCTTGTAAAATCACCTCCCCAAAACAATATGGCCCAACCCCCACCCAGACCTCTGTTTGTTGCGAACATTTTTGGTCCTATATATTTTAGAGGTATGGCATGATATCCAACTGATGTGTCCCAAGATGTTATAAATAGACTACCTAAATTTCAAGGAAATAATGCTATTACTGGTGATCAGCACTTGAAGCTTTTTTTCAATATGATGGAAGAATTTGATATCAAATTTGAGGATGTGTACATAAAATTGTTTATTCATACTCCAGAAGAAAATGCACGTGACTGGTACAAATATTTTCCAGACAACTCCATTGATTCGTGGACAGAAATGAAGAATGATTTTAGATTGCAATATGGGGATAAGAAACACCCTAGGTTTCTTTTGTCAGAATTTGAAAATATTAAGAAGAATCCTAATGAATTTGTCCATGACTTCAACACTTGGTTTAATAAGACCCTGAATAGGCTACCTGTGATCTTGAGGCAAAGAGATGTTTCCTATCTAATAAAATACTCTAATGCTTTTGATAAGAAGCTTGCGTATTATTTGAGGGATAAGAACCCAGCAACATTGAGGCAGGCCTTCACCATGGCTTTGCAGATTGAAAATAACATCAAAGTATTTGGTAAGCCTCCTGTTAGTGCAGAATCACAGCACCCCTGAATGGCTCGGGTGTGAAGTGGGGAATTCGGTGTGATTGCACAACATGGGACCATCTCTCAAGCTATTGGACTTGCAAAAGTTGAGATGGACCTCCGCAGAAAGTTGGTTCGCACTTCCTAATCTACCTGCCACAAGCTACTCCAATGCAGAAATAACCTATTCTATCCTAATCTAACCATTTCAAGGGGATAGAGAGAGAGAGAGAGGGTAAAATAGCCTACACTATCCATCCATGAGGGTCAGCAAGAAGGCTCCATTTTTGGAGTTAGAGTTCAGAACCATGGGCAGATTCAAAGGACCATACCTTGCCCAATCAGATGTTTAGCTTCATTGGAGCTAAGGTAGAAGCAAAAACTATTCATGCCTACTTCAAGGCATGAGGATGATTATCAAAGCACTCAGGATCACCATCAAAACCTCCAGGAGTCCAATGCGAATCAGCTTAAGGTGGTATTTTCCATTAGTGTTGATACCTTGCTGATATGGGTGGGGGATCAGCTTAAAGTCAGTTTTTCATTCATACAGGAAGCCATATTTAGTGTCAAATCATTTTCATGGCTGCCTCTCTTGAGAAAGGGAAGGTACTTCTCCTTTCCTATAGTAGGATTTTTTAGACCCCTTTCTCTCTTACTAGTTTAGGAGTAGGAGTAGACTTTGTTTCCAGTAGAAGAAGTGCTTGTGCATAGTCTCCAAGTCTCATTTGAGGCATGTATGATTTTATCTTTGTACATAAGTTTTTTTCGTATTTCTCCAGAGATACTGAAGCTAGACCCTTCACTATTCATGGCAGAAGACTCACAGTTTCCTGTAACAGTTGCAAATTTCAAAATAAAACAAATGTAGAGAAACTAAAGAATGTTTTCAAGAAAACCTGTTATCCATATTTTCCCCTTGGAAAAATTGATAAGCCACGACCCCACACAAGAAGAAGTCAAAGAATTCATGTTCAAATCCTACAATGAGGAAACAAAGGAACTCTACAATGGAATGACAAGGCCTGCAAAAGATCAAACGACCCCATGTAAGAAGAAATTCAAAAAACAACTTTGTCAAGCGAACCCGTACTTCAAATCTAGAAAAAATATTACAGGCTTGCTCAAAAATGGAATAGCAGGGTTGGGGTAGGAGGCTGAGAAGTGTAAACAGAACCAAAGTCTCAAAGGAAAAGAAACAAAGAAGATTCGAAGTCTTCGGGCTTTGCAAATGGTTCAAAACGGGCCCAAAAATGACTAAGTATGGAGGAGATAGCGGAGGGATCCAAGTGTCCAAATGGAGCACCTCCAAAGATTAAATCCAAAGGGGTAGACCCAAACGACCGCCAAGCTTCCACGCATCCAGAGCCCCAAAAATTTTTACTGGCTGTTGAAAAGTCTTCGACTTAGCAGAGGGTGTCAAGTGTCTTAATGGCACACATTCAAAACCGAGATCTAGGTTGGAGACTTAAACTTGTGCCAACCATCCATGTAGCTAATGGTCAAAAAAGGTCAAAAAGGAGAGCAAGCCCAAAAATACTAAGTATAGAGTGTAGGAGAAAGGCGACAGGTGTCAACCCGACGCTCCTTCAAAGGCTAAATCCTGAGCGGGTTTTTTAGTGAGCACAGAGCCTCCATGCGTCCGATTTCATAAAGGGACAGGGTCGGGTTAAATAGTCAAAGCATTGAGACAGGACAACAAAGGGTGCTAACTGTCAGCATGGCACTAGTTCAAGAGAAAAAATAAGGGAAGGTTTCTAAACAAGTGCCAGGTCACCATGTGGACCCTGTATGGACAAACTCTTTAAAATATTGCGTGCCCACAATCCAAATATTCAAATGGCCATATATTTTGACTGGAGACTTAGATTCGGGAGGGAGAAGACTTTTTGGAAACGTCTCGACACCCTTTATGCCATGGAAACATAAAATATCATTCTAAAGGGGTAGACCCAAACAACCGCCAAGCTTCCACGCATCTAGAGCCCCAAAAATTTGTACTAGCTGTTAAAAAGTATTTGACTTAGTGGAGGGTGCCAAGTGTCTTAATGGAGCACATTCAAAACCGAGATCCAGGCCGGAGACTCAAACTTGTGCCAACCCTCCACATAGAAAATGGTAAAAAAAATAATAATAAATGTAGAGTGCATGAGGAAGGTGCTAGGTGTCAACCTGACGCTCCTTCAAAGGAAAAATCCTGAGAGGGTTTTTTAGTGAGTGCAGATCCTTCATGCATCCGATTTCGTAAAGGGAGAGGGTCAAGCTGAATAGTCAAAGAATTGAGACAGGATAGCAGAGGATGCTAAGTGTTAGCATGACACTAGTTCAAGAGAAAAATTAAGGGAAGGTTTCCAAACAAGTGCCAGGCCGCCACGTGGACCCTGTATGGAAAAAGTCTTTAAAATATTGCGTGACCGTGATCCAAATATTCAAATGGCCATATCTTTTGATTGGAGACTTAGATTTGGGCAGGAGAAGACATTTTGGAAATGTCTCGACACCCTCTACGCCATGGAAACATAAAATATCATTCTTAATAGGATTTGATGGGTGAAAATGGGAAAATGTCTTCCAAGCCATTAATACAAATCCTGATTTCTCTAACTACCAGATCTTATTCGATTTGATCTTCCGGGGAACTATACATGACAAATTTGAGGTGGATTTGAGAAAGGAATTGATTGATAATGGTTGAGATTTCAAAGCAGGATTCAATGCGTATCTCCAGGTGGTTGAAGCAGGATTCTAATTCTTCCCTCTTCTCTCTTTTATTCTTCCTATATATTGTAATGAAGGGGCATATTTAAAGGGTTGGTTGTTGATCTTCCCTCTTCTAACCCCTCTCTCTTTCTTCCTTAGGGTAGAACACATAGTCTAAGCCTCCTTTCATGGCTCTGTAATGACATTCTCTTGCCTCTTTCCCACTAACAATGTACTGTGTGAAATTTTGGAGCAATCAAATTTGTTTTTTGATGCATATGTCCATCCTTTACTTATTTTATTATCTCTCCTCACCTCTCATCGTTGCAGGGTATATTTTGCATATTCTGATATTTTTTACAGGTCCTGGAAGCTGTGTTTAATGGGTTTTGAAGTGGTGTTCTATGTGAAATCTATCTTTGGTCTATGGTGCATCTTTTCCACCCTCTCCTCTTCTCACCTCTCTCCACTTCAGGCGGTTGGGTATGTGATTCAACCACTTCCTTTTTTGGTGTATCACTGCTTAGTGTAGGATGTTTTACCCTCTCTCTGTGTGTCCCCTTCGAATGGTTAGATTAGGATAGGATATGTTCTATTTGCATTGGTGTAGCTTGTGGCAGGTAGATTAGGAGGCAAGAACCAGCTTTCTCCAGAGGTCCATCACAAGTTTTGCAAGTCCCGCAGCTTGAGATATGGTCCCATGTTTTGCAATCACACCGGATGCCCCACTCCACACCCGGGCCATTCGGGGGTGCTATGATTTTGCACTAATAGTTTTGGCACACCCAGTGGGATAGGTCTGAAGCACCTTACAACTTCATTTAACAGGTTGGTGTGTTCCTGTTACATTCATTGTTTTGAGGCACATGCAAGAACATCTGGCGACTCCATCTGGTCAATAACCCATCCTCTAAGTTGCAGACATTTTCCATCCATTTCCACTCATTTTAATCCATTTTATTCTTCCATCTCTCTCATTTTATCCCATTCCCTTCATAGAAGTCACACTTACAGCAATGCATTTCACCTCCAATGCATTTCCCAACTCCTCCAAATCAACATTATAATCAGATCCAAGACCATTATGCTTACCCATATGAGCAGGGTTAAAGTAAGTTTGGCCATGGATCTTATCAAGAAAAAGGGGACGCATACGATGGTGATAACTATGTGGACAATTCTGGTCTATTGGAGAAAATTCATAAAATGGAGGCCTGCATGGTTCAGTCAAGGGGTATAGCACAAATGAAGGCATTCAATATTGGTTGCAAGGCTCTTTGTCCATGTGAAGGCCCTTTTCCAAGACATTACAGCTCTCAAGAGAATTTTGGCTTCATGGTTGAAGTGATGCCTCAACTTACACAGTGGATTGAGGACATTGAGGCTTATGAGAAAATTGTTAGAGAACCTTGTCAATGGGTAAGTCCACCACCTCTTATCTCTTCATTTTCTCTTCCTCATTCTTTATCATTTCAACATGATCAAGAGTCAAGCCCCTCTGTTGCTGCTCTAAGTGTTAGTTTCTCTTCTCCATCCCCTGATCTTCCACCTCATCTCATTTCTTTTTCCCTTTTCCCTTCCAAAAAGTCATCCCATCCATACAAATAAGAAGTTCCACCTCCCTCCCCACCACAAAAAATTAAAAATCTGGTTGAACCCCGACCTACCACTCCTCTTGGTTTACCAAGTCCATGTTGGGAAGATACTCAATAATCCATTCAAGGACAACAATAAGAGGAGCCCAACAGAAAATAAATAACAGACAATCTGATGAGTTTGGCTGCTAAATTTGGGTTTACAAAGATCCCCTTGATGGTCAAGCCAATAGAGGAGGTCAAGGTTGAAGAGCCAGTGGTGACTAAGGTTGAATTTTCAGTAGAGGAGAAGGACCATATAGTTTCAGAGGCCCCAAGTGTGGAGCAAGATACTAAATAACCTTCAATTCTTCCTCCCACTTCATCCCGTTCGAGCTCTGATGTTGAAGAAGATTTTGATCTTTCAAACTTCATGTTTGAGGAAGAGGGAAAACATGGTGAGAAAGTTTCAGATCAGGAGGACACCATGGAGGAGGTTTAGCACATGCAATAGGAATATAACAAGGCAGATTATCTTTCTGACTTGGAGGATTGCTTTAATGGAGAAAATCCCATGGAGATCACATCAATTTCTCTTCCATCATCCATCTTCCAAGCATATGAGCCTACTTCCATGAAGGATGGCATTCAAGAGTAGCATCCTATGTCTCACAACATATCTCTGGAACCAAGGTTGGAAGATATGAGTCTTCCATGTTCTTAACAAGAGAAGGAAGAAGAACAACCAACTCCAAGCCTAGTTAAAAAGGAGCATATGGAGGTGACCAAGAAAAATTCAGAGGCACTGAATCACGAGCTAGTTGCACAAGAATATACAGCCCCCTCTTGCATTCAAACTCTCCAAAATTATGATCTTTTGGAGGAGCCTGGACTCATTAGCTTCATGTTTGAAGATGAAGCTTCATATGGTGAAGATAACGAAGATTTTAAGATCACCATGCAAAAGGGAGAGACCTTATTACAGCAAGGCAGTAAAGAGTTTGGTTTCCTACCAGACTCAAAAGAATGTTTGATAAGAGGAAGCCAGTTACAATTTAAATTTTTTCTCCCCCATCATTTATTCTTCAATCACAAGAGCCTGCTGCTATGGAAGAGAGAATGTAAGCACAACCTGAAGTTTGAAACATGCCTCCTAAATCAAAGTTGGAAGATTTTGATCTTCCAAAATTCACACCTGCTATAGAGGAAGAGAAAAAGTATGAGGCTATCATTCCTCCCACACCATCCATCCATGACGGTTAGTAATAAGACTCCATTTTTAGAGTTAGAGTTCAGAACCATGGCTAGATTCAAAGGACCATACCTTACCCAATCAGATATTTGGCTTCATTGGAGCCAAGGGAGAAGCCAAAACTAGTCATGTCTACTTCAGGGCATGAGGATGAGTATCAAAGAACCAATGGACACCATCAACACCTCCAGGAGTCTAATACAAATCAGCTTGAGGAGGTATTTTCCCTTAATGTTGATACCTTGCTAATATGGGTGGAGGATCAACTTAAAGTCAGTTTTTCACTCATATAGGCAGCCATATTTAGTGTCAAATCATTTGCATGTCTTCCTCTCTTGAGAAAGGGAAGCTACTTCTCCTTTCCTATAGCAGGATTTGTTTAGACCATTTTCTCTTTGGTTAGTTTAGGAGAAGGAGTAAACTTTATTTCCAAAAAAAGAAGTGCTTTTGCACACTCTGCATGTCTCATTTAAGGCATGTATGATTGTATCTTTGTAAATAAGTTTTTTTCGTATTGCTCTAGAGCTATTGAGGCAAGGCCCTTCACTATTCGTGACAAAAGACTCATAGTTTCCTGTAACAGTTGCCAATTTCAAAATAAAACAAATGCAGAAAAACTAAAGAATGTTTTCAAGACATCCCATTCAGGGATTGAAAAAATCCCCAGGTCAAAACAATTTTCTACTCTCAGAAGCCTAGTTTCAAGATCTCTTATGAAAATTGAGAGTGCAGAAACACGAGCAGGATCAGGGTTAGGAAAAAGATAAAAGTGGGTAATTAGAGAGTCCATTTTGAAAGAAGGGTAAGTACCAGGCCATTAATTATCACTCCCTGCCCAATGGATGCTTCAAGGCAACTAGTCCTCTCATCTAGTGAGCAGATACCCCTGCGAGTTGCCAAATTGTTATCGATATTTTGCTCCTCGGTAAAATTGAGTATAAGAAGAAGCTAGATTATTACATTTAAATCCTACAATTAGGCAATAGAGTAACTCTACAATGGAGTGGCAAGGCTTGTGAAATATCAAATGACCCTGTGTAAGAAGAAATTCAAGAAATGGCTCTGTCGAGCAAACCCGTGCCTCAAATCCAACAAACAAATTATAGGTGGGATCAGAAATGGAATAGCAGGGTCATGGTAGGATGTCGAGTAGTGTCAAAAGAACCAGAGGCTCAAAGGAAAAGAAATGGCGAAGATTCTAAGACTTCGGGCTTTGAAAATGGTTCAGAACAGGCCCAAAAACAACTAAGTATAGAGGAGACATTGGAGGGAGCCAAGTGTCCAAACGACGTACCTCCAAAGATTAAATCCAAAGGGGTAGACCCAAATGAGCCCCAAGATTCCATGCGTCCAGATCCCTAAAAAGTTACACCAGCCATTGAACAGTCTTCAACTTAGCGGAGGGTGCCAAGTGTCTTAACGATGCACATTCAAAAACAGGATCTAGGTCGGAGACTCAAACTTGCGCCAGCCCTCCATGTAGAAAATGGTCAACAAAGGTAAAAAAAGAGAGTGGGACAAAAAATAGTAAGTATAGAGTGCAGGAGGAAGGCGCCAGGTGTCAACCTGATGCTCCTTCCAAGGAAAAATCTTGAGAGGTTTTTTTAGTGAGTGCAAATCCTCCACGCATCTAGTTTCGTAAAGGGATAGGGTCGGGTTCAATAGTCAAAGCATTGAGACAGACTAGTAGAGGATGCCAAGTGTCAAGATGACGCTAGTTCAAGAGAAAAATTAAGGGAAGGTTTCCAAACAAGTGCCAGGCCACCATGTGGACCTTGTATGGACAAAGTCTTTAAAATATTGTGTGCCCGCGATCTAAATATTAAAATGGCCATATCTTTTGACTGGAGACTTAGATTTGGGTGGGAGAAGACATTTTGGAAATATCTCAACACCCTCTACACCATGGAAACATAAAATATCATTCTTAATAGGATTTGGAGGGGTGAAAATGGGAAAATGTCTTCCAAGCCATTAATATAAAGCCTGATTTTTCTAACTACCAGATCTGATTCGATTTGATCCACCGAGGAACCAGACGTGACAGATTTGGGGTGGATTTGAGAAAGGAATTTATTCATAGTGGTTGATATTTCAAATCAGAATTCAATGTGTATCTCTAGGTGGTTGAAGCAGGATTCTAAATCTTCCCTCTTCTCTCTGTTATTCTTCCTATATATTGTAATGAAGGGGCATATTTAAAGGATTGGTTGTTGATCTTCCCTCTTCTGACCCCTCTCTCTTTCTTCCTTAGTGTAGAACGCATAGTCTAATCCTCCTTTCATGGCTCTGTAATGACATTCTCTTGCCTCTTTCCCACTAGCGATGTACTGTGTGAACTTTTGGAGCAATAAAAGTTGTTTTGTGATGCATATGTCCATCCATTACTTATTTTATTGTCTCTCCTCGCCTCTCTTCATTGCAAGGTATACTATGCATATTCTGATGATTGTTACAGGTCCTGTGAGCTATGTTTAATGGGTTTTTAAGTGATATTATGTGTGAAATCTATCTCTGGTTTATGGTGCATCATTTCCACCCTCTCCTTTGCTCACCTCTCTCCACTTCAGGTGGTCGGGTCTTTGATTCAACCACTTCCTTTTTTGGTGTATCACCACTTAGTGTAGGTTCTTTTACCCTCTCTCTCTCTCTCTATCCACTTGGAATGGTTAGATTAGGAAAGGATAGGTTCTTCATGCACTGGAGTATATTTTGGTAGGTAGATTAGGAGGAAAGAACCAGCTTTCTCCAGAGGTCCATCTCAATTTTTGCAAGTCCCACAGCTTGAGAGATGGTCCCATGTTGTGTAATCACACAGGATTCCCCACTCCACACTTTGGCCATTCGGGGGTGCTGTGATTTTGTGCTAACACATACTAAGAGGGAATTTATCAAGCCGATCAATCCAAAGAATCATCATTCAAGTTAGTATGTGGATCTGGAAGAGGTTGTAAAAACTTTGCTCATAGTTGTTAAGGAAATATGCTATAAACTGGCCAAAGTAGAGAAGGGGATTGGACAAAGTTCCCAAGGTCAGCATAAAGCACAAGTTCAAGAAAGATTTACAAATCATCCTAGGGGTGAACAACAATCTAATGACAAAGGCAAAGGACCCATGGGGTCAAGAAATAGACAGCCCCAAGCTCGTGAAAATAGAATCGTGCCTGATCCTTTAACTGCCAGAGTTGTTGTTGTGGAAGAAGCCAATGAAATTGAGTGGTGTGACAGATGTTTCTTGCCACATGCCCCATGTGATGAAGAAAAATAAGTTTAGGAAGCTGGTGATGATGTGTGCATGATGGGGTGCTCTACAAGATCACAACAGGGAGAAACCTCAACTGAATTAATCAGTTTCAAAACTACTGCAGATTTCTGGGATTGTATTCACCAAGTATTACCCCTTCCTCCCTCTCATGCTTTTGAAATAGATATGGTACAAGATTTTGAATTTCCTAATATTGATTTTGAATACTTAAGGGCATTAATGATTAAAAATTATGATGGAGGAATCCCTTCTGAGGAGGATAGGAAGTTGTTAATGAATTTTGTGGTTGCCCAAGAAAATTAATATAACACTAGTAGTAAATTTTTCAAAGGGGTAGGGCCTTAGGCCAAACAAAAAACTCCAGTTCTCACCAATATCCCAAAAGAAATTCCTAAGAAAGATACATCCGGAAAAGACCTTGTTTCTCTAAAAAGAACTTGTATCCCTGCCCATACTCAGACCGTGAAAAATCCTTTGCTGTCAGATGAGTTTTTCAGTCTTCCTCCAAATGTTACCATTCCCAAAGACATTCTTGATGACATTTCCCAAGTCTTCAGCTAGATCAAGATTTCTATTCCAATTGTTGATCTTGTTAGGATTCTTGAGCAAAAGAAAAGTGTGTTTGAGTATTTGGGATTGAAAGAAGAAAAGATATCCCAAGACAGAAATGTAAACAATGTTGAGACTCCTCCTACCATTGGAGAGTTAGAAAAAACCCAAGTATTGGAAGAACTAGGTGAGCCACCTGAAGTATATTTGGGAAAATCCTTGGTTCAGTCCCAGCTGAATGTAGATGCATTTTCACTACTCGGATTATTGGGGATAGGTTGTTACACAACTGTATGTTTGATTCTGGAGCATCATGCAATGTTATGACTCTTGAGGTCATGAATAAATTAGATATCAAAGTGACAACAACTTATGTGAAGTGTACTGCTATGGATTCCAAAGAGGTGCCAGTGGTTAGATGTGTTAAGGGTTTGATAGTGCAACTTACAGCCTACCCAGGAAAGAACTAAAAACTAGATGTTTTTGTTGTTGATTTCCCTGCCAAATGGGGAATGATGTTATCAAGAAAATGGGCTACTAGTGTGGGTGGGAATGTGCAAATGGATATTTATTTTTCCACTATACCTATTGAGGGCAGCCTTGTAAAGTTAAATGGTGAAAAAAAGATGTTACATCTCATTGAGGATCCCAATAATGCTTCCTATGAAATGTTATACACTGACATTGATGTTGATAAATTTGTTGGATTTGCTGATGGTAAAGAGTACAAAATTGATCAATGCAAGTCTCTTAAAAAAGTATGTTCTCCTTGGAATTTTTTGTTGATGGGGATTTCTCTAAATTTGGAAATGGTGCTGGTATTGTTATGATATCTCCAGGCTAGGCAGAGTTTATTTTTTCTTTTAAACTCAATTTTGAGTGCACTAACAATATTACATAATATGAAGCACTATTGTTGGGTTTAAGAATTGCTTGGAAATATGGTATTAGAGACATCATTGTTAAAGGATATTCAGAGCCAATTGTCAAGCAGGTTAGAAAACTTTATGTAACAAAAAATCATAGAATGAAGCAGTATAAGCATGCAGTTTGGGATTTCATTGAAATATTTCAATCCTTAAACATAATACATCACGATAGGAAGTGCAATACTCTACCAGAAAAATTGGCCATATTGGGGCCCAAATTTGAAAATTGTATTTTATCCCCCTATTGTGAGTATAATATTGAGATATTAACTAGGCCATCTTTTCTTGACAATGTTAAACACTGGAAAGTGTTTGAAGATGATGACAATGTGAAAAGGTTTTTATAGAATCAAGGAGGATTTGTCGATCAACATATAGATTGGGAGCTAATGGTTTGTGTGGTTGATGGAAAGGAGAATTTATTTGGCAAATACATCATTCAGTTGAAGACTAATACTATTCCCAGAGGTTTGGTAGCACTTGAATAAAACTTTGATAATGTTGATTGCATTGTCAATAGACACATGTCAGCCTCGAGGGATGTTGAAGAGTACGACCTAGGCACGAAGGATAAACCACGTAAGATTTGACTAGGTAGCAATCTAAGCAAGGAAGAAAAGCAGTCGTAAGTCCAATTGTTGAAAAAATATCAGGACTGCTTAACATGGTCTTATTCTGAACTGAAATCATATAGAGAGGATATTTTCTAGAATGAAATTCCCTTAGAAGCTTCTGCCGAGCCGTTTAGGCAGAAACAAAGGCTGATCAATCCACTCCTTTCCCTGAAGATGTAAGAAGAATTGGAAAAGTTGAGGGATGGAGGAATCATACAGCCCACAAGGTACTCATCATGGGTTGCAAACTTGGTACCTGTCAGAAAAAAGAATGGAGATATAATGTTGTGTGTGGACTTTAGAAACTTGAATAGAGCATCAATGAAGCATAACTACCCTCTGCCAAATAAGGAAAATATGTTATAATTGGTTACTAGTTCGGAATTATTATCCACCTTGGATGGTTTTTTTAGATATAACCAGGTAGTTGTGAAGGAATCATAGTGAATCAAGACTACCTTTACCACTCCTTGGGGAACATATGTATATGTCAGAATGACTTTTGCTCTAATGAATGCTGGAGCCACTTTCCAAAGAGAAATGGATGTAGCTTTCTCTAGCTATATTAATGATTTCATTGTTGTATATCAAGATGATGTGATTTTTTTCTCTAGAAAAAGGAGTGACCACCTGCAACACTTAGAAAAAATGTTGTTAAGATGCAGGGAGTATGGTATTTCACTAAATCCCAAGAAGTGCCATTTTGGAGTTTAGAAAGCAAAGCTACTTGGACAAATTGTGTCAAAGGAACGGGTCATTATTGATCTTGAAAGGGTAGAAGCCATCAACAAAGTCCCTATTCCAAGAACCAAGAAGGGAATTCAATCCTTTTTGGGAAGATTAATTTTATTAGGATAATTATCTCCAACTTTGCTGAACTAACTATCCCAATCGCTAGCATGTTGTAGAAAGATCAAAGTATCAAATGGGAAGAAATAACTATTCAATCTTTTGCTGGGATCGAAGAAGCATTAAAGAATGCCCCTGTTTTAGTAGCTCCATATTATAAGAAGGATTTCCAAATGTTTTCTTTTTCTTCATAAAGTACTATCACATTTGTGTTGTTGTAGAAGGATGATGAGGGAGCTGAAAGACCAATTTCCTTTTTCAGTAAGGCATTACAAGGAGCTGAGATAAAGTATACTCTCATGGAGAAACAAGTATTTGATTTGGTAAAAGCAACAAAGGTATTTAGGCGATATATTTTGAGTTCGAAAGTCATTGCTTATGTTCTCCACACCATGGTGAAAGATATCCTATAAAAAATGAAGGTTTAAAGAAAGAGATGTTGATGGGTAAAAAAATTGTAAGAGTATGATATGGACATCCAAACAAAAAAATTTGTCAGAGTTTTGGACGTGCCAAAACTTATGGCAAAGAGCAATCTGTAGACAATTGAAGTAAATGAAGTTGAAGAAGAAAGGTTTAATGTCCTTGAAAAACTGATAAATTATGAATGGTACAAGGAAATCATTTTTTATCTCAAACATCTATAGTGCCCTGAACATTTGAGAAAGAATAAAAAAAGAGAACTTAAGTTAGCTTCCCAAAAAAATTTCATTATTGATTTTGGGTTAGCTTGGAAGAACCGTGAGGGAGTTCTCTTAAGATTCATTACTGAAGATGAAGCCCCTAAGATGATTGTTGGTCTCCATGGAGGAGTTTGTGGGGGGAATTTTGCTGGAAGAGTCACATCTCATAAGACCTTAAGATCTGGTTATTGGTGGCCAAATATTTTCAAAGATACAACTCTGTTGGTAAGAAAATGTGAAAGCTTCAGGCTCCCTTCCTTTGCAGCCTCTATCAATTAAATCCCCATTTAGGCAATGGGGAATGGACTTCATTAGTGAGATTTCAGATCTTTTAAGTGCTGGCCATAAGTAGATTTTAGTAGCCACTGATTACTTCACCAAGTGGGTTGAGGCAATCCCCACCAAGAAATAAAGTCACCAAATTGTCATGGATTTCATTTTGAATCATATGATTTGCAGGTTTGGAGTGCCTGTTAAGATAGTTGTTGATAATACCATGAGCTTCCGGGCTAAACCTATGGTGGCCATGTGCCATGAATATGGTGTCAATTTGACATATGCTTCCAATTATAATCCCCAAGGAAATGGATAAGTAGAGTCCAACAATGAAAATATGTTGAAAATAATTAGAAGAACTTTGGAGTTGAACAAAAGGAAGTTGGGTGAGCAGTTGAAGTTTTTTGTTTGGGCTGATCGAATCAATGTTAAACAAGATACTGGAAAAATCCCATTTGAGTTAGTGTATGGAATTCAATATCTTCTTCCCCTACATATACAATTGTATTCATTTCAATTTCTTCAATAACTGGAAGATCAAGAGGTTAGTCCCTATGATGCTCGCATCATTCAGATTGTTGAGTTAGATGAATAAAGAAGGGCATCCCATCAAAGGCATGTAAAATTTAGAGAGAAATTGAAGAAGTTGTTTAATAAGAAGGTGAATCCAAGGTCTTTCATTATGGGAGATCTTGTGTTATTATGGGATAGCAAGCACGAGGATAAGGGAAAACATGGAAAGTTTGATGCATTTTGGATGGGCCCTTATTCAATTGACATTCAAATTGGTGAACATACCTTCTTCTTAAAAGACCTATATGGGTAATTGCTTGAATTTCCTATTAATGGTAGGTATTTGAAACATTTCCTTGATTGATTTCTCAGAATTGAGGTATGCACCATTGTACATTGTATAGTCTTTTGGTTTCTTTCTTCTTTAATGTTTTTCTGTTTTGGTTCGTCCTGATCCTTGGAGACCTCATTTTTGTTGGTTTCTCAATTTTTTCCTGGAAGGTTGGCTCGTGACTCCGTCACCTAATGGTTTATTTTTTGGCACTTAGTCTACTATTTGTTCTTGTGGCACTCACTGGGAGTTCCCATCCCTGAGTTAGAGCTGTTGTTGGTTCTCAATTTGATCTCGCCCCATTTTTTCTAAAACTGTTTCATTCCATGTGGTTTGAAATTTTCTCTATCTCCTCATATTGATGCGTGAAATTTGTTTCCTTCATTTGTTTTCCGTGATCAGTCCTTTCCTTTGGTTGAGGATCACATTAGGTCCAGATATTGTTTTCTGTTTCTCTGTCCATGAGAAGCAATTTGTAATGTGGGCGTGAATTCAGGTTTTCCCCTGCCTTCTATTTTTCCACGGTGATGTTTTCCCTATCAATTTTTATCCTATCATCTATGGAAACATGGTCCTTCTTGATTGGATACGGCCCGGTGGGTCTTTTTGGTGAAATTTTCCATTTTTGTCACATTTGTTAAAAATACCAAATTGGCCTTGTGGCCCCGATAACATCTAATTGGTTATTCAACAAGTATGAAGTGGTAAGGAAAAAGTATTACTTTGACCCCGAAGATGGACACGTGGCATTTTTTCAACTTACAAGCGAGAAGGTGGGTCAGCGGAACATTTTGAATTTTGAAGGAGAAAAGTTATGAAATAACCCACAGCTCCGCTGGGGCCCACATCAAAATCTAGAAGCAGAGAGGTGGGTTGCTGGGGAATTTTCAAACTCTAAGGCCTTCTTCAACTAAAATATTTTCCACATAGAGGGCTTGTGCTCATTTGAGGATCTGCCTCTGGGTCCTACCTTAGCATTTGCACGAGGGAGACACATGGAGGCTTCTACTGGCTCCTCTCTATACTTAAAATTTTCAAGTAACTTTCTAAGGACTGGGACACATGGAGGGCTCGCGCCTATTTGGGGACCTGCCCCTATACTTTTGAAGTAGCACCAAAGGGACACATGGAGGTTTTAACTGGTCCTTAAATTATTTCATAAATTTTTTTGGGGTGAGAAACTTGGTGAGCCCGCGTTGGTTTAGGGTCTCCGCTTTTGGACACCATATCAAAAGTGTGCCAAAGAGACACATGGAGGCTTCCATTGGCTCCTCTTTTCACTTGGCTAATACGGACTCACAACGTAGGTAATGTGGGATAATATATGCATGAAAACTCATTTATGAGAGGAACAAATGCAGGCATCCATGCGAGGGAACTCATTTCTCAAGGTGTATTCTCGAGGGTAAAAAGGATTGCTTGTAAGATCCAACTATACAGAGCCACCTAAAAATGATTGAAAAGGGAATTTCTCGCACAACAGAATAAAATAATGATTATAAGAACTATCAAAAGGTTGGGGCATGGCATCCCAGTCATGGCTGAGGGTCTGAGAAATGTGATTAGTTCATGATTTTTCCACCTGGCAGTTTCAGGTGTAAATTTGTTAAACGTCACTTTCTGAGACAAATCGGTAACAAACAAAGGATTCCTTGAATATACTTCTTTTTGGGGGGGAAATTTGGGATGAATGAGCGAGTGAATTGCATAAATGCAATGAGAATACTCTTGCAAAAGGTAGGGGTTTGAATTCCTATGAAAAATTTTAGAAATCCCATCTTCCTGAGAGACCATCTGAGAAACATGTTAAGCTCTTATGTTTTAGATTTGATCATGTCGAGTTGGTTACAAGTGTAAAGACATTAACAAGCTCTGAGATTGTTAAAGAAACCTTCCCCTGCTGATGAATCTAATCAAATTTGAATTAATTTATGTTAATCTTGGGAAAATTTGTGTCTTCTTTATTTCAAAATGTCTACAAATAGTATTTCTTGTATCTATTGCAATCTTTTGTTAAAATCCCTCCGAATCACACAGAATCTTGTCCCTGTGATAGTTCAGTGGCATTTACAATTTTATTACGAGAAGAGCCTTCATCCTGTAATGAGATAAACAATTTAAAATAACTTTACTATCATTTTGTTGATAAAGATTATAGGTAAGCCTTTGAGTGTATCTTAGGCATGAGGAACTAGGGGTATTTAATGTTTAATTGAGTCTTTAGCTCGAGACTTCATGTAGAATTCTAGGAGATTGTATGAAACCGGGTAAATTTGGGCCTCTATTAATGCACACCTTCTGGTTGAAGGAATATTTTAGCTATTCTGAAGCATTTTGTCATTTATTTTTCCAATTGTTGTGAAGGTTCTCAAAGATATGACAAAAATAAAGTTTATCCTTCTTAATCTCCCACCAAAAAATAATTCAAAAACAATGAATTCTACCTGAACTACCCCTATTTTCCTTATATGTCCATAAACGAATAAATTCTACTTCTAAAATATGCAGAAGTAATCAGGATTCCATGATTTCCTTAGTAACCTTAACCTTGTTTAGAAAATATCACCATTATTTAGAAGTGACAACTCGTGAGAATTAAATTGTGGTGCATTGATCATATTTTCTCAAGGTTTCCTTTCAAATTTGTGCAAATAAGGATATCTTCATTCTCCTTCACCAACAGAGGTTACAAAATTGGTCCTCTCACCCTGGTTGAAAGACACCACCTAAAGTAGTGAGGATAGATCAAATCCTTTTGAGGGTGCTATCCACTTCTCCAAGCGCCTGAGTGAAAAAGAGCCAGCTGAATCCCTTCCCCGGCTACAAAACGACTTATGATTCATCTATCTCTGAATATCTTGTTGAATCTTTGATGTTGCTTAGCTTCCAAGGGAGAATTAATTTGGATACCAATAGTTTGGATTGGGGTTACTTGTTCATTTTCTTCCTTTGTCATTTTTGAAATTGGGAACTTGTTAGAGTGATTGTGGGAAATTAATTGGCTTGGAGGTGTGAAATAATTTTGAAGTGAAGTTTTCTTGGAGCTTGATGGAGAGGTAGGATATCCATCTATGTTGTTTTTATTTTTATGTTTGTTGATGTGGAAATATTGTTTTTGGTTTGTTTGTTTGAGTTTTGTGAATGTGCTCTTGTGTGGTTGGGTAGTATTCCTTATGTTGGGTGTGGGAGATGGACTTATGGGACCATTAGGGAGGGAAAAGGAAATTTTTGGGCATTACAGTTGGTATAAGATCCATGGGTTCAATGTTTGGACCTTGGGACAACATGGGAACCTGAAAATCAGTTAGCAAAAATTGAACCTCCATGATTAAAATAACAATAAAATAATAAAGTTGTTTGCATTGTTGCAATTTCCTAGTGGTGTTTTGTCAAACCGGGTTAACGAAAAATGTTGAATTAGTTCGATATATTTGTGAATTTTTGGTGTATCAGGAAGTTGGTTTTCCCTTGCAAAGATGTTGTTTGTTGAATCTCAACACTTTTTGATTCATGTGAGGTGTCGACCCCATAGAAACTCCTCCTTGTTTGGGGTGCTAGTTTGTGTGGTGTGAATCTTGTGCATTAGTATTAGTCATTGTGTTCTGGGGTCAGTTGGAGGAAATTAGAGGTGGGATAATTTTTTTGAGCTCCCTTTCCTTCAATGGTTAGGTGAGTCACTTTTAGTTCTTTCTTTATTGACTTAGTCCATGTATGAGACAGTAGATATCAGGACTTGGTGTCACATTTAATCAAGTTTTGTGTATGCGTCCTTAGATCTGAGATCATTTTATAGCACCCCTATTGACGGTCCAAGAAGGGGCTATGAAGTGGATGTGATGTGGAATTTTCTGTATTTTATATTCGTAAACATATGATATTTATATCATGGACCAGATTTGTATTTTATAATTAGATTGAAAATCTCTAAAGTACTTTTTTTAGTTATTTATATTTTTACAATATTTTCAGGGATTGCAATGCGTCTACTTAGCCACCTTCTTTGATTGTCGATATTTGTTGGATTTTAATTTTGATTGGTGACTTAGAGCTCATTTATTTTGCTGGCCACTTGGTTAAATGTTTTCAAGAATGTTACATGATTCTTTCTTATCGGTTGATGATATGGTTCTACACTGTTTGTATTGTGATCTTTCGTCATATGCGCATACACCCTAGGTGCCTTAATTATTGGCTTAGGTACTTCAATTTATACCTTGTTTTTGGAAGTACAAAACCTTGTGTATCTAGGAACTGGAATGACTCTTTCATTACTCAACATTTCTAGAGATAATTCGGTGTGTCACTCAGTCTAGTTGGCAGTTTTGATAGCGGTAGTTGTGATTCTCTTACAATTTGTAAGAGATTTGTTCCTCGTCAAAGTAGATGTGTTTTGTCATGGGTTATGGATTTCATAAGGATTGGATTAAATATTTGATGATTATAGATTTTAGTGGATAAGTGTTTTGTTTGGATGTGATGTTCTACCAATGGGATGATAAATTTTATCATGGTTTCCTTACTTTTTTTTGAAAGGATCGACAATTGGATTGTATGTATCTTAGTAAATAGAGTTAGATGTAATCCCATTCATTCAATGTGCTTAATTAGTTTAATCCTTTTGTCTCTCAATGATGCATAAATAGACCTACCCTTTCCTGAACATGTTAAATTTTATATGCTTACCACTCTATAATCTAGGTTATGTTGAGATTCGAAGGGATTCCTTGTGGTCTTTTGGACCTTGGTCTTAGAGGTTGTAATTTTATAGGTCTTAAAATTCTAATCTCAGTTGTGCTTATGACATACCCTTTTCTTTTAAAGCTATAACTCTTGGCTATAGAGGCCATGTTTGGATAAATTAGCTAATTATTCTCTTGCATTTGATGTCTTCTGATGGGAAATGTGTTTTCCTTGGAGTAAAATTTTCCTTGTCCTCTTGTTGTTCAGTTGGTGGTATCTTGTGGAAGTATGATTGTTGTTTGGAAACATTCCTCGTCTTATTAAGAGAACCGATTTCAAGGCTAAACAAAAAACATTGTTTTCTTTCCCAAACTTATGTAAACCTCTTAAACTCTTAAAAGTAAACTTCGTTTCTATAATGGAATTTTTCATCGTAGCTTCTTTTGATACTTGTGGATACCTACTTAGAGTGTTCAGCGATGCTTGAAATTATTTAATAAACTCTTGAATTATTGTTATGTTGCATATTGGTTGATTTATCTCTAATTCTTATAAAATTACTTATGTGATATGTTAATTGGTCTCTTTTTCCTATAAAAATTATAGATGTGATATGTTCATTTATCTCTTATTCTCATAAAAGTAATAATGTGATATGTTTGACTCTTCCTTATCATTAAAATATATTTAGTAATATGATTAAATTGAGCATTAAAAAACTCTAATCGAGGGGCTTGGACTGTGAAACCAAACAAGTAAAATGGATCATTAGGAGAAGGAAAATGGTTCGTCATTCTAATCCTGATTGATTAATAGAAGGAATAAAACTATGTGAAAATAGAATGAAACGTTTTCGATTTACCTTCCCTAGAAGTAAACTAAATAATTTTTCCGCTTATATAGAATGGTGTGATGTCATGCCAACATTGGTGGTGTCCCTTAATGATGTAAAATATGTGATATCATAATAAAAGGAATGCATTAATTAAGAAAATTTATAAGAAGTGTGATTAGCAATCGTAGTTATAAAATTTATTTTATAAATTGGATTATGGAATGGGTAAATTTATGTGTTTGAGTGCTATGTATAATTAAATAACCCTAATTGCATAAATGTCCATTACAATCCATAGACTTATAGAATACATAATTTTAAAAGTTTGAGATAATTTAAAGGTTTCCTTGAACTAGTGTAGGATTACCTAACCTCTTTTTTGGCCTACAATGTTCATATTTTGATATGTTTGAAGTATTCAACCTACACCTTGTTATAGAAAACAATAATCATATGTAAAATGGTCATGACACAACTATATTCTAGGTAATTTTTGGACCTATCTTTTAGTAGTGCAAAGTTTTTTTCAAATACATTAAGCTTTTATCCTCTATTGGCATGAAATAATTCATATATTTGTACTGATGGGCCCTACATCCCATCATACCAAGGGTGGTAGCAAATTGAACTTTTAGGTCTGCCACCTACCTTGATTTTATAAAACACCTTGTTCATGGTGATGTTTTCTAGTTGCATTGTGTTCTCTTACCCATAAATGTGTGTTGTATTCCCTTGTAGGAGTTTTCATTTCATCACACCCTTCTTACCTCTTAGCTTGAAGAGTGTGGTTGTGGCCTTTAGGAGTGGATCTTTATCTCTTATTTTAAGATAGGCACCCTCCTTGTGTGTTGAATCAAGTCTTTAATGACCTAGGTTTTTTGGTAAATCGAGGCAACATATGTTAAGGATATGAAACAATTTTGAGAATTTCTGTGTTTCTCTCCTTGAGAAACCCTAATGTCATCTATCCCCTTCTTTCCTTGGGAAGGAAAAGTGCTAATTGTTATTGTAAGTTGTTACTTGAGTATTGGTGTGATCCACTTGTGGATTGGAATTGTACCCCCCTCTTATTGCCTACATTTTTCTCTTAGCTCCCTTGAGTGTTCTTTTGTGTTATGATTTAAACAGGTGCTCTCTTGATGATTATTCAAGATTGGAAAAGATTTAAAATAATTAGTTTCCATTGTATTGTATAGATTTATTGGTGTCTATTGTGTTGATATTCTAGTTTGGCCAAGATTATTTATTCTTTTCAAAATTAACATATTGTTTAAGTCATTGAAGTTTCTAAATCAGGTTAGTGTTATGTGTTCAATTTTGAGTACAAATTCAAGTTATAGAAAACCTTATGGTCATGATTTTGCTTACTATTACCATGAAAAGTTAATTGAATCCTTTCAAGTTATAAAAGTGATTCCAATGAGTAGTGTTCAGGATTGTGAGCTTTTTTGCTAATTTAGGTGTTTTTATATTTTGCTAAACCTCATCTTGTGTGGTCCTAATATTTCTAGACCTAAGAGTAGGTGTGTTTTCCCTCATGCTAAATTGAGGATCATGTTGGTATATGCGAACCTTTTCTAATAAAGATCATTGAAATATTATTTTACCTAAATTGAGGTTTTACCTTTCCCTTCTTCTCATGTGCTACACCCATGTGTGGCTATGTTGACCCCATATATACGCAATCCTTCTTTCTCTTATTTGTCCTTGGTTGTTATCCTTTCGGATTTTCTTGGAAATTCCTTGTAAATGTATGTGTTATAACTTGCTTAACCTCGTAGAGATTATTTGGGAAGTTCTTTTGTTTGTTCCTCCCTCCTTCCGTGACTTCTAGGAGGAAGTCAAATCTAAGGGGAGGGGTATGTAATGCCACTCCTTGTCAACACTATTTCATTTTGATGTTGATATCGTTGGACTGATACTTAGACATTTGAGTATTATATTTTGATCACTAGATGACAAACTATGCATATATTCAGACTATTGACATTATGTGGTTTATATTTTTACTATGGTGCATTAGATGGTGATGATATAAATTTATATATGCTGAGTTTCGATATTCTATTTTTTGTACTAACATGTCATAATTTGGATGCATAACCTATGTTGGATGTTTTGAGTAGAATTATGATTTTATGGATGCCAAAATTGAATTAATTGTATGATGTTAGATGATAGAATTGCTAATGTTGAATGATTATTATTGATTTTATATGTATATTGTCTCGATGCTGTTAATACGGGTGAAAGGAAAAAGAGGTATTTTGCTTGTGTGGAAGGAAATTTTATCACATACATCAAAAGGGGATAGGGGAAAAACCACAAAAGGATATCGGTTGTTCAGAAACGTGGCCAACATTTGAAAACTTGTGTAATGTTATATTTTTTGTTGTTGCATGCCTAATTAGAAGGTTTCCCATGGGGGGTGACCTCACATGTGTGGCCATGGGGGTAATGTTATCTTATTTTAATTTTGTGTGTCCTTTTATTTTTGTGTTATGTTTTAATTGTTCGAAATTGTAGTCACTTTATTAGCAATTAATAATGTGTCTTAATTAAGTTAATCCTACTTCAAGGATCATTTTAAGAAGGCCCTTCTGAACAACTACAATAGAATTTGTGGCGAATCTCAAAAATTGACTTTTGAATCTTTGGAGAATTTTTGAAAAGATGTTTCATGGCAAAGGTGATTTTGCAGAGAGAAATTTTTCCTGGTTTTGTAAAGAAGGTCAGGCAGGCTAGGTAGGTAGGTTGCTTGCGTTGTTTGGTCAGGTGGGTTGGGTGGTTGAGAAGTTGGATGGGTGGGTTGGATAGTTGAGGGATTGGACGGATAAGGGTTGAACAGCTAATTGTTGGACGTGTGGGTTGGATAGTTGAGGGGTTAGATGAGTAAGGGTTAAACAACTAAATTTTTTGTGGGTGGGTCGAATGGTTGAGGGGTTAAAAGGATATGGGGTTAGATGGATAAGGGTTAGACAGCTAAGGGTTGGATGGATAAGGTTTGGACGACTAAGGGTTGGACATGTGGGTTGGAAGGTTTAGGGGTTGGATGGCTTAGGGTTAGACGGGTGTGGTTGGATGGTTAATAGATGGATGGTTGAGGGGTTGGATGGCTAAGGGTTTGACGGCTCAAGGTTGGACAAATGTGGTTGGATGGTTAAGAGTTTGATGGTTGATGGGTTAGATGACTAAGGGTTAGATGGGTTGTTTAATTACATATTCTAGTTTCATTGATTAGGTGGGTTGGTTAGCCATCCAACATGGGTTGGGTAGCTACCATGGCTAGCCAATAGTTTTCTGCCAAGTGTCCTTTGACCCATTCAGACACCTTTACATACTCCTAAAAAGTTCATTTCTTCACTTTTCTATGAAATTTTCCACATCTTTGAGCTCTCCAATCTTCAAATTTCTCCCAAAATTCAACAATGGCAAGCATTCCATGTACGCCTACACCCAAATTCTAATATAAAAACCTCATGTTCCCATAGATTGTAGCTCTACTGAAACTGAAAGATGCACAAAAGGAATGGCTCGAAAAATCAGCATTTACCGGGCTTGTGGAGATGCCCAAATTCGATACTGATACTTCAGTCCT
Source organism: Taxus chinensis (assembly GCA_019776745.2). Classification (NCBI taxonomy): domain Eukaryota; kingdom Viridiplantae; phylum Streptophyta; class Pinopsida; order Cupressales; family Taxaceae; genus Taxus; species Taxus chinensis. The sequence goes on from CM034156.1 coordinate 106,493,543, forward strand.
TTATTACCTTCTCACCTCTTACAATGAGAATGATGGAAAATTTTCCGTTCTCCTCGTGCATCTGAGATGTCGTCAAATTTCTTTCACAATTGATCCTGTACATGTACATTGGTTAACTAGGTTACCATTTAAAATTAAGCTACCCGTTACTACAAAGGTTGTACTTACAGACGAAGTCAAAAAGTATTAAGAGTCTCATTGCAATGTGCAGGTTGATGGTAAGTTTATTATTTTCAAATGTTTTTTCTCTTAACATTACTCGACCACCCAAGCCTATAATATTTCTTGTCTGTTATTGCATCTCCTCTTAATCATTCATCAAGAGGTCTTCTTCTATAAGGTATTACAAACCAATTCTTTGTTACAGTTGCATCACTTTTTCAGGGCAAGATTGTATTACAGGGTAGATCTGCATACATTCCATATTGGGAAGTTCAATATTTATTGTAGACACTAGCAGGTCAACAATTCGTTTGGTGCCATATTTGTCCAACTGGAAAAAAGAGATGTCTCTCGTGCCCGCAATGCCAATCAATCAGATAAATCCAATATTGCATTCTCTTGTTGATATTATATTCTTGCTTTCTTTCATGAAGCGTTCTAGGAATTTCAGCAAGCCAACATTTGCAATTAATGATAAAATTATTGGTCTCAATCTTGAAGAACAACAGGTAACAATTACTTTTACTTTTTTCTTGTTATAACGGTTTCAAATTCCATATTTTTTAATAAAATAATAATTGTAAGATTTTATATTTTAGAGAATAATTATAACTGCAACATCCCATAAGGAGGCAATTACTCGAGGTGAAGCCCCTACAGAGGTATCTGGTGATTCTGACATGGATTCAGCAGAATCAACACCAGTAAGACGTCCTCGTCAAAAGAGACCTAGAGGGTTGGTATGCACATCACGTCTACCATCACATTTAATTATAGGTATGAATTTTTTATTTTATATAATTAAATAATTCAAACAAATTATATAGATTATGTAGGTAGTAATGTATTTTAATATTTCTATTATTCTTTTCTACATTTATTGTCTTCAGAATCTTCTGAAACTGGTGATGAAGATGAAATTCATTTTGATGGTCAATATCAAAATTTCACCTTTGCGTCTCCGAACATGCAAGGTAAATTGTAATTTTTAATTTAATATTTATCATGTTTTATTTTGTTACAATTTTGTAGCATTTACAAGGCCCAACCGTATAGTAATAATTTTCTAACAATATTTTGTTTGCTTCTTACAGGTAATAGGTCTTCTGAGAACATTCCACTTGCAAGGAGGTAACCAATACCACCATCATGTACATTCCAAATGAAAAGGATATCTTTAGGAAATAATACAAGGTTTCTTGCCGAGTCATCTCGAATAGTACATCTTGTAACCACATAATTTCATTGACTCTCACTAGGTGGTGTTTTAAGTGTAATAGCCGCACAAATTTTCAATAACATCACCCTTAACAAAGAGTATTTGGGGTTTGATAGTGGTGATGCAGATAACGGTAACTATTTTGACACCCATGATATGATTCAATCTATTCTGCCTCAATAAAAAAAAAATGTGCATGATGTATATGACAACGACTCTCCACCTTCTCCAAGAAAATCTCCATAAACAGATGATGGAAAGACACATTTTATATTAGAAAATCTTATATCAGATAGTATGTGGGAAACAATTCAAGAAGTTGTAATATCTGATGTGGATTTGGTGCAGTCTTGGGAGAGGACAAATAAATTTTGATAAAAGAAATAAATACACTATACCATAATCACACTCAACATAATTCATTGTTCACTTTCATAAAGAGCCAACTGTCAAGGCAGGATGTCTTGGTAAGAAAATCTCAGTCAGGGAAAATTTCATATAGTAATTGTTATCGCTGAATCACAACACCCTCTGGTTTGCACAAGTGTTTTTGCTTAATCTCACGGTGTGAGTGGATAACATGGGTATTATCTCCAAGTTTTGAGACTTTCTACTTGAGATAGACCTCCAGAGAAAGTTGGTTCTTACTCCTAAACTACCTGCCACAATTTACTCTAATGCAGGAAAAACTATCTTGTCCTAATATGAATTTCCAAGAGACCAAGGAGAGAGAGTGCATGAAAATAAAACCTACACTAAAGTGGTAATAAAATAGGAAAGGAGGGTGTGAGAATAGTCTCCAATGTGTGAAAAATAGAAGCTAAGTGCATACTAGAAGGGGTGATAACAGTTCTCCACAGTCTAGAAAATGCATTCACAACATTATTTCATACATACACAAGGATAATGAATCCCTGAAAGAGCATAAGTTAGAAACAATACATTTTCATGAGATTGAAGAGGCAAGAAGAATGCAAACAAACACATTAGGGGAAGAGACATCCACAAACTTGTATTTATTGCTTCATCGATATGCATAGTTCAATCCATTACAAGATAAGGGCCTAGATCACCATGCAAGGAGTCCACTATAAGGGCATGTAGCACATTGGCTTCACACAACCAAATTGGTAGAATTTTTCTACTCAAAAATATCTACCCCTTTTCTACAATGAGCCCAACACTTTAATTTATAGAATTCTGAGAGGAGAGAGAGAGAGAGAGAGAGAGAGAGAGAGAGAAATGAAAATATAGTAATCTACCTTCCCACCACCTACAAGATGTCATAAATGGAGTGAAATTATGGTATTCTTCTTTCAAAATGCTCCCCATGTTGTCCCATAACTTGCAGTAGTGAAAGATGTCTACCCATGCTTCATTTAATGTTCTCCCAACCACCACTAAAATCATTGTTCTGAACTTGGCGACGTTTTCAGAAAAATTTCAATCAGGTCCACATCAAATTCTGAATTTTTTGATTTAATTTCATCGGGCTCGGATCCACGATTCCAACAAGTTCATCGTTGCATGATTTCATTGAGAAAATGCAAAAGATATGGCAATCTGAGTGTAGGCAGTTGTTTTGGGTCTACCAGGCACATCTTCCATTTTATGGAATTGGGAATTTAATTTATTGGATATGGAGATGTTTCTTTTATTTTAATTTCTTATATAATGTCATTCCCTTTCTTAAAATTCAAATTTTATGAAAAACAACGCTCTGGGTCAAAAGTTATAACCGTTTGAAGTCTGGGGGTCGGGCATTGACTTTTCCATTGTATCACAGGTATGGCGGGATTCTGGGGAACTCATGTCACTATGGAACTTGGACCGTCCGGGCATTTTTTATCCACCTTTTCATATTCCTTCTTTGTGCAACAACGTCAAGTTTGGATTTTGCGCTTGTCCTTATGCGATCTGGGATAATTTTTTCTAAAAAACCCGTAGTACATTAAGCATGCGCTCCGATTGGAAATTTTGAGTTTAGATGTCTCGGAGGTCCTGGAATTATTTTTCTACCATATCCATAATACACTAACTTATGGTGGTTTCACCATTTAAGGCATCGCGTGTACCTTTATTCCTAGTTGTTCCGCAGATCGCACAAGAATTTTTTTTTTACTTTTTTTGCAATGCACTGTCTGGTTTGCAAATCGAACCCAAACTTGGTACAACAAACCCTGATATGACCCGCATTGGTTCCATCCACAACCCCAAGACCCAATTTACATGAAAACATGCCTTTGACTTCATTATTTCAGATTTTTACAAATTTTCACTAACTTCTATATTTTTCTTGGACAGGGAAGTTAGAGAAAACCGAAGGGAGCCCTCAAAAGTCCATTTTTTTTGGCCTTTCACCATTTCTTCTTTCTCCAGCCTAAAGAAATTGTGCAAGTTATCAAAATTACCTTGAGGGGTGAATTTTGGATAACAATAATGATTACAATGATGAAATTATAGACATAATGTTAAACAGGTTGGAGAATATAAAGGTTGAAGCACATGCTTACTACAAAAAATTGGCTAAAGACAAGAAAAATGTTTTAATAGAAAATGCACAAAAAGAACAAGATGTGGTGAGTGGGCTTATAGTTTTACATGCAAAATCCTAATATTATAAGCAATGTAATATCTACTTTTCAACTTATCTAAGAGACTAAAAATTTTGTATCTTTGTTTTGTAGGAAAAATATGAAAATTTAAAGAAAGATAGATGTATTTGAAACACATTTGAAGAATGCACGCAAAATCCTAAATTCATTTGTACAGTAGAAGGAAAAACTCATAGTAATAAATAAAAATAATAATACATTGAGAAGGATAATCAAGGAGCATAAGATGGATCCATAATTATTACTGAAGGAAAATACAGATGCAAATGCAACAATTTTTCTAGCAGGAGATGTAGTGAGGGAGGAGTAGAATATTATTGAAAATATCAATACCACAGCACAAGATTTATAGGCATCAGGTATTATAGAAAATAACTCTGAACAGAAAGACCAGATTCCTCCACCTATTATGCAAGAAAAATATCAAGCTTCTCCTGCAACATAAAAATTCTATATGTTACTTAAGTTCACCATGTAACAGGTGTGTTGTCTCAATTCTGACACTAGCGTAGGAATTAAAAGATATTTCCCAACCTTTTTTGTTTTTATTCCATGTGGTAGATGTAAGGAAAACTATGATTCAAAATCATAGGTGGAAAAGAGGATGACCTCGTAATGTGTCCTTATATGAAAAAACTTGTCTAGAATCTTTAAAATGTTTATGTATAACGGACAACCCCCTTTTTCCCATTTGGAATTGGATTTTCCGACAATGCTTTATGAATTTGTAGTTTTCTTCAAAAATTAATCTGCCACATGAGAGAGTGATTTTAGGAGTACTTCTGAAATTGGAATTGTAACTATATATTTTTAATCGATTTCTACATGATACAAATGATGTTTCTATTTCTTTGTTTACGTAAATGATGCTTAAATTTACTTGATTTTTGTTTGTTTAAAATATTTACATTTCTGATTTCTTACAGATGTAAAATAAATCAATTAACATATATAAAACACAAATATGTCTTTATTTCACTATGAAAACCAAATATAAAAAACAAATGGGATAATTGAAAATAATAGTGACATTGCTCCAATAGAAATGGATCAAATAAAGACAAATATAATATTACATTTATAGAAATTTTTAATCTCTGTATGAAATACATCAATACTTATTACCTCAAATTATTGTAATGAAATATATGTGAATTGGAAAAGTCTTAGACCAACAATTTCATTCGTGTCTTGGAAATCAACTATCGCATGATCTGTGGATGTGTCTTGATCCCCTGGATTAGGTAAAATATTACGAACTTCTCTTCTTTGTACTAGTGAATTCCATAATACGAGTTCTCTATCATAAGGAAAATAATCCACTGAGTAATGTGATACATACAACATCAAATAGCTTTCTAGATTCCTATCCAATCTATTTCAAACTTTTGACTTTAAACAGGATAGTGCACTGAAAACCCTCTCATCTTCTACAAAACCCATAATCATTGTTTGATAGAGTTCATACAAATTAATATACTCACTCAAACATTCACTGAGAATACTAATGGAACAAATATCCTTCCAAATCCTTTTGATGGAACCATAGTTATGTGGGTTTTGTATAATTTGAACTTGTCATATCATAGTATTAGAAAAATCCATTGAATGGGAACTAAGTATTTTTCTTTGTAAAATACCTATTGACGCGTAATCACAACACCCCTGAATGTCTGCAACTCGATAGGTTGAAACTATAAGTGTGATTGCATAACATGGAGCTTTTCCCAAAGTGTGGGACTTTGTAATCAGGAAAGCACTCCAGATAAAGGTTGGTTCCTATTCCTCTATTCTTGTGCACATATCCAAAATGAATAGGATCTACTCTAAAATCTACTCTAACTTTCCAAGGAGACATGGTTAAGAAGATTACAAAAAACTAAACCTAAACTAACAGAGGTGATGCACCAAAGGAATGTTGAATAACTTGCCTTGCATAGAAATGAATGTGAAATAAGATTAAAGAGGATGCACATCAACATAGATGAGTTTTTTAAATCCAATTCATTCACCACTAAACACATACCATCAAATATGCAACACAATAACAATGCACATATAACCAATATTGCAATGAGAGATCAAATGAAAGCAATGAATACAAGATAGGGTTGAAATTCATCCACAAAATTCTATTATTTCTCCACAGATTTTATACAGTGCATTACAATGGCCAAGAGGCACAAAATTACATTACAACTTTAATGGGAGGTTTGAACTCCACAAATTCACTTAAAGATAAGAGAAAAAGGGATGGTGCAGGGAAAAATTAGCCAACATTAGAAAAATACCCCTCCTTACAATATATAGGATGAATGAGAGAAAAGAGATAGAAGAATTCAAAATCTTCCTTCAACCACCCAAAAATGTATTGAATTCATCTGTAACAATGATGGGTGCCACTGCAAAACCCATACCTCCATGTAATTTTCCTTTTTGGGAAAGAAAGGAAGCCCATACTTCATCATTGTGGTAGGTGAGAAACCTAGAACATCCTCTAAAATGGCAGAATGTATTTCTCCATTTTGAATAACTTAGTCTCACTTAAATTAAGATAATATTTCCAAAAAACCCTTTCTTGTGTAAATCCAAGCTCCTAGTCAAAATTTATGGCCATCTGAATATTGGGGTGCCATTCTGCATTAATGGAAAGTTGTTGATCTTCCCTTTTTGGATTTCGAAATGCATGCAACATCCAAAATCCTAAAATTCAAACTTTCAGACATTTTGACTTCAGAGGTTGAGTTATTTTTCATCTGCTTGGGTGCGTGAGAGTTTTGAAATTCTGAAACCCCGAAGTCCAAAATTCAAACTTTAGGTTTCAGACCTTGAGTTGTGATTTTTGTGTTTTGGGGCCCCAAAGTTCTGAAACTCCGAAACCCCGAAGTCTTAAATTAGGACCTCGGGTTATGGACCTTTTCCGTTTGTGTTTTTCTATCGCCCTTCATAAATATGCCCTTTGTTAGTGAAATGAAGTCCTCTACCTAAGATTTATTTCTACAAGGCATGGCTTCCTGGGTAGTTCACTCAACTAGGTGTTAGAAATATACTAGAGAGAGTACTATGTCATTACTTTCGGTTTTACTTCACCCCCTTAAAAATAATGAGAAAATATATTTATCAAATGAATCTTATTGGGGTTTCAAATACTATATATCTTTGGCTCTTATCTCACTAGGTGCACTAGTTAGTCGGGACAAATGTACCCATTTCGTTCACTAGTTCCCTCAATGTGTTGACTACTTTAGGGTTTTAGTGGTACTCATCAAGTGAGTTTTATTGATTAATCTAAAGTACTTACCAAATTTATAGAAGTTGGGAAATAACATTGTCAACCACACTTGCAAATACAATGTGAATGGTTAATTTTATCTTGATTAAAGAATTTTCCTGCATAGAAAGTATTAGTAGTTTTATTAGCTTACACTCAAGGAAACTTGCAGTTATTAGTGTTGAGTGGGCTTCATAAGATGGTCCTATAAATAAGTGTTCATAATTTATACGAGGTAGAAAAATAGAAAACAAATAAAAACAGCACAATCATGTTTCTGATTCTCAAGATCACTTGTCAAAAATATGAGAGAAGAGCATACTCGTGAAAGTTGTTGGGACTGAATTTACAGAAATGAAAAAATAACAACAAAATGTGATCAACATCACAAAAAACCATTAGTTAATATACAAAAATGATAAAAAAACTGACAAAATGGGTATTAAAGATATGAATATTGGATTAAAACGTCCAACAACCTATATGGAAAAGTGGCACAATCAACCCAATTTGCAAAAAGGACCAAACAAATCAAAAATAACTTCCGAATTAAGGTTTTAAAAATTGAATGAAGTAAGTAAAAAAATTAATGAAGTAAACTAACTAATTAATTAAACTATCTAATTAAACTAAGTAATAAAAAAACTAAATAAGTATTGAAACTAATTAATTAATTATGTAAAACAACAAAAAATAGAGCTAATCTAAGCACATTGAGTTTAAAATAATAAAAATAATGTGAAAAATAATAATAATAAGCTAAAACATAGCTTACAGTCTAGACATATAGAAATAAATTGAATAAAATTGAAACTAATGTTTAAACTTAAGTTTTAAATGTAATCTATTGAAAATATAATATGTCAAACATAAAAACCATCAGAAAAACCTAAGTATAAATACTAGGGTGGCGGTATGTTGTGAGGATTGGTTATTATTTGGATGTGGCCGCTCTGTAGATTTCGTGCAGGCTTGGATGAGCGAGCTCAAGCCAGTTATGGAGAAAAAGGATCCAACGAAAGAATGGGTTGTAAAGGGAGGGTGGTGTAGGAAGGACATATAGCTCATAGGTTACAACTTGGGGTAATTAAGACATGGGGTGGGGGTCAAGGTGTCGATTCGGGCTTGTCGAGGAGTCATTTTGGAAAGGAGATCGGGTTTGGGAGACTCTGGGATAAAAATTAGTGTCTATCTTAGTCATGTATGTAGTAGGAAGGGTAGTGTGCAGGGTTCAGCGGGTTAGGAATAAGTGGGGTGCGGTGATCGTTATGGATGGGTAGATCCTAGGGGGGAGTGTAAGTGCGGAGGGGGGTGATTAACTAAAAATCTGAATTTTTATGTTAATATAAAAATGTACAATAATGTATCAACTGAAATATACTGAAATGAAAATGTTAAGTAGTTTATGTGATATTCTAAATAAAGTGATATAGGAAGGAAAATGGACCAACCTAAAATAAAATTACCTCACAATGACCTGGCACTGGACAGAGTGATGAAGCAGTAATGAAGAGTGTTTTGATGGGCTTTAGAAAATTGTAAAAGAGATAGATCTGGCTAGACTGGGGCACATGGTGAAGGATGAGGTTGCCTCAGGAACCTTGTTCTATAATCTTGGCACCCTAGTTTGCAAAAGATATCCGGATATGATCTTTATATGGTCATTGAGTCTTCACAATCCCTTTTTTGGGTCACATAAGTTTTGCACTAGGTTCATTGGTGTCACTCTAAAGTCACACTAAAGAATTACCTGAAAACCCCTTTGACAAAGCCTCAAACTCAAAAAAAAAATGCATATGAAGGGTTCAAACTATCCTTAGTGGCCATAATGGTGTATTTACAACTAAGAACTACATTACATCTCATATCTAATGTAGTTCTATGTGATTATGTGTGGAACCATGTGCCTAGGGTGCCCTAGCACCAATGACGCAGAGATATAGGGAAATAACTAGATAAAAATGTAAATGGTGGATGGAATATAATAGACTTCCCTTTCATATGTATTGTGTGATGTAGAATAGATACCAAAATGTATTCCCTTTCTCTATGTAGATAGCTAGCCCTTAGTAGAATCATTCACCTATAAGATAGTATGTATGTTGTTTTTATACACGGATATCTTTCTCAAATTTCAGCAATAATTTCCTTACATACCAACTATTACCTCACGAGAAGACCTGAAAAAACAAAGAGACCGACCTCAAGTGTGTAACATAAAACAAAACATAACTAGGGCTTGGGCACCACAAATTAGGAACATGGTACCTCAAGCGCATGTTGATGTGTAATCACAACACCCCTGAATTTCTGCAACTCGATAGGATGAAACTATTAGTGTGATTGCATAATATGGAGATTTTCCCAAAGTGCGGGACTTTGCAATCGAGAAAGTTCTTTAGATGAAGGTTTGTTCCTATTCCTCTATTGTAATGCACACATTCAAATTGTTTAGGGTCTACTCTAAAATCTACTCTAACTTGCCAAGGAGACAGGGTTAAGAATATTACTAGAAATTAAACCTAAGCTAACAAAGGTGATACACCAAAGGAATACTGAACACCTATTTTTCCATTAAAAACAAACATTTAAAATGTAATACAACCACCATGCATAGATAACTAGGATTGCAATGAGAGATCAGGAAGACGCAATGAGCATAAGAGAGGGTTGAAATTCATCCACATAATTTTATTATTGCTCCATAGAGTTGATACAGTGAATTACAATGGCGAAGAGGCTAGATTACATTAAAAATTTAGATGCAAGGTTTGAACTCCACAAATTCACTTATAGACAAGAGAAGAAGGGAGGGTGCAAAGTAAAATTGGCAAACATTAAAAAAATTCCCCTCCTTACAATATATACGAAGAATGAGTGAAAGGAGATAGAAGAATTCAAAACCTTGCTTCAACCACCTAAAATTACATTGAATTCATCTGTAATAATCATGGATGCCACGGAAAATCCCATACCTTCATGTATTCTTCCTTGTTGGGAAAGAAATGGAGCCCATACCTCATCATTGTGGTAGGTGAGAAACCTAGAAAATCCTCCAAAATGGTGAACTGTATTTCTTTATTTTGAATAACTTAGTCTCACTTAAATTCAGATAATGCAATTCTGTAGAGGATGTTGAGTTCTTTCCAAAAAGTCCTTTCTTGTGAAAATCTGAGCTCCCAGTCAAAATTTATAGCCATCTGAAGATTATGGTGACATACTGCATTAATGGTGACTAGTTAGCTATGTTTCTTCAAACTCCAAAATGAATTACAACCTCTGAAATCCAAAATTTTTGACTTTTTGGCATCAGGACTTCAAACATTGATGCTTCAGAAGTCACTAACATTGTTCACTGGAAACTTTACTTGAGAGTTCTGAAACTTTGAAACCCCAAAGTTCGAAATTCAAACTTTGGGTTTCTTATCTTTGCCTTTTTTGGGTTCTTATATCATTATTCATCCGCCCAATCTCAAAAATTCCAAACCCAAAACCTCCAAAACCCCAAAGTCTGAACTTCATACTTTGGGTTTTGGACTTTGTGCTTTTAGGACCTTTGACACTATTCATCACTCAGAACAACTTGAGAGTTCTGAAACTCTGAAAACCCAACCTCCAAAACCCCAAACTCCAAAAATCCAAAATTAGGACCTCTGAAACTCTAAAAATCCCTCCGTGTTGACCCTGAAACCAAGTTTGACCTCAAAAATCTGGACCCTTTCGAACTTTATACTTTCAGGATTTTGGTCTTTGCGTTGATGTTTTCCATTTTGCTCACAGAAGACTCCAAACCTCCAAATCCCGCACCTCCGAACTTTTGAATTCTTAAATTTGGACTTCGAACATTGGAGTCTAAAAATCCTCAATCCGCGACGTCGTTGACCCCAAAAGGGGAGTTTACCCCAAAAATTCCAAGCGTTTCGGACTTAAGAATTTTTGGGATTTTGGGATTGTTTCTTTTTTTTTCGCCGCTTGTCCTACTTCCGAATGGCTCCACCTCTGAAGTCCAAAAATTGGACTTCAAAGCTTCTTCACTTCCCGAAATCTTATGCAATTTTCTTGACTCTCTTCAACCTGTTCAACCATTGTTGAGATGTAAGCTCCCATGGCTGAACCAGAACCATTTTCTCAGTGTACAAGTCTATGTATATTCAATTGTTCCTGAGGTGTAAAATTGGATAACAATGCCCTAATACTTTTTCAGGTGCCCTAGTCAAAGAGTAAAAATGAAAACTTAGTGAACAACAATAGATAGGGATCCCTGAGAGCTAACAGGAACAAGATGACAAAGTGAAGAACATGTAAGACAAGCAACAATAAAGACTTAAAAGATGGATGACTGGACAATGGCTTGGGTCATCATTCAATACTTTTCTTATGAAATATCCATACATAAAACAACATAGATGGTGGTATAATATTAATATTATGTGCATGATTTTGTGATTGTATGTGTCACTACTTTATGCTAGTGAGACAAAGGTCAGTAACATAAAGTAGTTAGAGATACCTACCTGAGAGAATTCTAGAGAATCCCATGTTGTATTAGAATGCACAAATGTAGTAGTAGAGAATGCAGAGTAAAACCATATAGCGTGATGAACCATAAATACATGTGTTGATCCATGCAGTGTAGTGAGAGATGTGATAATGCAATAGAATATACTAAGTGAGAGCGACAATTGTAATGTTGAATGATAGATGTTTTCGAATATTGGTAGGATGACGTTCATGAGAGGGTATGGAGTGATCAGTTCCCAACCTGATTTTGTGTGTATGAAAAACTAACTAGAGGATTTGGGCATCCTCCCCCAAGAAGAAGAGTGTAGGGAGAAAAGTGTGTTAAGATCTAGCTGCTGCAGAAGGAATAAAATCAAAATTTTAGTGACTTGTAGATCCAAATAATTGAATCAAATAGTTGACACATATAGGAGTAGGAAAGGAAATATTTCCCCCACTCCACAGGTGTCCCCACAACGTGATAGCTTCACAGTTAGGTTATCTAGAATAAAACACAAGATGTATGATGAATTTTAAGTTAGGTCATCTGGAAGTACAAAATAAGATATATAGTAACTTCCCAACTTAGATAATCTCGGATTATAATGATGTAGCTCCCAAGTTAGGTCATCTAGGAGGCAAAGTGTGTTGTAATGTAACTTAATTTGTTAGATATTTGAACACATTTATTGGTTGATTTGATTGATTGTTTTGATTTTTTTACTCGTAGAGATATTTTACGCTTGGTTCCCTAAGTTAGGTCATTAGGGGGAATTAGTGAAAAATGATGAAATGTCGTATTGTATTTGTTTCCATAGCAAAATTATGAAATATCACATAGTATTAGTAAATTTTTTGTGTTACTCCTAGTGAGGTTTTACATTTTACTACCCCCAATTTAGGTCATTAGAGGGAGTCTATATGAAATGATTACATGATGTATGATGTATTAGTAATGTTCTAAAATTAAATATTAGTAGTGTAGATTAATCACGTAAGGGGAATGTATGGAAGACCCTAATTTTATGCCCCCCTTTCGGAAAAAAGTGAAGTGATGATGAGAACAAATGTTGGTCCGAAAGTAAGCACATAGAAGAGAGTGTATTATAAATATCACAAAAAACGTGTGTAGATCAAATGGAAAACAATGTCAATAAGAATTAACACATGCATCAAGTATATGATGTGATGGTAGGTAGAATTATAAAGATAATTCCACAAATAGGACAGAAATCATAGGAGAAATTCCTGAGATATGATAATACCGTGTGATATGTATAAAGTGGAAAAGATGTGTGTGTAGTATAACCATAGTAAAGTGAAAGAATGAAATGTATATATAATTAATAAAGTTAATTAATTGATTATTCATTTCATTTGTTTGTATCACGATTGTGATATTGGAATCTCATTTAGCAATGATGTTGCAAATAAGAGCAACACATCTTAGTCGGTTTGAGATGGTGGAAACCGCAGTTGCATCACATAAGATGATGGAGTTAGTAAGTGCAATTTTTTTTGAATAGTTTGCATGTAGTAGTTGGTTTTGGTATATTTTTTTGAAATTTTGATTGTTAAATTTCTCGATGTTTTGTACCTAGAAAAGAGAGTTGAAGGTGCTAGTGATCTTAGGGATAGGAGCACTAAGACCTGGGTGCTAGTGTCCTACTCTTTGGCACCCCAGACCTACTTTTGGGAACACATGTCCAGAATGCCTAAATTTTGTGTAGAATGGTGTAAATGTGATATTATGTGTAGGATAATTTTTCAAGTGATTGAATATGATTTTGTATAGTGTTTGTTCTTGTGTTATTTTGTGTTATGTAGAGGGATATCCAGTCAAGGGAGTTCTACTATGGCCTTTATTTGAGTACTTTTCTTTGATTGGGTATAACGTATGGTCATCCCATATGCTAATGAAAAGTTAAAAAATCTATTATGATAATAAGAACCTCATACTCAAGCGTAGATAACCATAACAAGTAATGGAAGATCCAAATGTATTAAAGTATATATCTATGTTATACATATTTTGCACATGCTTATCATTTATTTTTATATAATAAGAAGATTTTTGTTAATGACAGAACAAAAGATCAGACAAGGGGTGGTAGTAATGCAACGAAATCTCGAAAAAATACATCTAACGACCCTACCCTTCCTGCAACATACTGATCACAAATCTATTGATGCGAAAGAAGCAGAGGTCGGGAAAGGGAAGAAAGGGAATGGGAATACCAAGGGATAGAGGAATGAAAGCCTTTCCTTTGCTGAATTTTCTTCCCATGCTAGATTTATGACTTCGGAGAAACCCCTAAAACCCTCTCAAAAAATACCAACACTAAATATAGAGGAATATATTCTTCACAACGTGTTAAAGGAGGAGGAAAATCTTACTCAACTTGGACTTATTTGTACGTTTAAAAAATTTTGGCCTAAACTCTCTCAGCTACATGACTGGATCGCACAAATATGGAGAGAAAAGATACAAGGTCAAATTGAGCTTTATCCTTATGCCAAAGCATATTTCATTACTGTCTTTGAAACCCCTGACGATAGGGATTTGATTTTCAAACAATATTTGGTTTGGGGTGAACATAGGCTCATGTTCAAGCCATGGTATCCGTCTTTTGATCCCTTAAAATATTCCTTTGATACCTACCATGTTTGGGCTCATTTGTCATGACTCCCACTTCATCTCTAGAATAGATCGTGTTTTTTAGCCATAGGTGATGCTCTAGGAACATGTGTAAAAGTTGATGATAAGGCCTCTATTAGGGTACATACTACTTATGCTCAAATCCTCATAGCTCTTGATACCTCTCAAGATCTACCAGCAAAAATGAATCAACAAATTGGAGATAGAATCTGGGTACAGAGATTAAACTATGAAGGTCTTGCTTTTAGATGTCAACGTTGCTTTAAAATTGGTCATATTTCAGGGGATTATGAACATTACAAACACAAGGGAAAACCTGCATGGTGGAAGGATTCTATGCTTGAACATCTAATAATCAATCCCCATACCGAACCAGTTGTGGAATTCCCACAAGATGAGAACACTTCTGAGAAGAAACCTTGACCTTCCTCTCCTCGGGATGTTGATTCAATGATACATTTGACACTCCTTACTGTGGGCCACATCCCTATCAAGTCAATTGAAATTTTTATTCCAATCTTAGTGGAAGAAGGAAATGAGGAATGGAAGGTAGTGGATAGGAAAAATAAGGAATAATCTCAATCTAAACCCTTCATTTTATCAAACAAGGCATGATTCTTTTCCTGTTGTGTGTTATCATCACTATATGTGGGTCTGCTATGCTACTACAGAGAAGCTTCTTCTTACCTATAAGTTTGCTGGTTTTTGGCTGTGATCTTGGCATATTTTTCTCTATTGGTGGGCTTTGTATTTATATATTTATTTTGATATCTTTTTGAAATACTGAATTTGTCAAATATGGTGTTTGAGCATTGTTGTAAAAGGGTATAGTCCCTTTCAAAAAATTATTTGCCTTTAATAAAAAAACAAGGCTAGAAATTTCACCATGTGTTGAAAAGTATAAAATTCATTTAGTCGTATGATTTAGATCACGTATGTTTCATATTTTTAAATATATAACCAATGATTTAATTATACCAAGGTTGTTTGTTAATTCTTTTTGCAGTATCATGAATGCAAAAATCATTCCCAATTTTAAATATGGTTATAAGTATCCTTATAAATTCAAATTTCATAATTTCTAATTGTTATATTTTTCATCTATATCATTTCCTAAATTTATGATACCAAGTAACAACACCAATGTTGGTATGCCCCTCCATCTAGCAAGTGAGATATGCATAAGCATTTTTTCTAGAGAGAAACGAGAGAGATTTGAGAGACTACTTCATTACTTTCACATAGTTATTATTTCCCCTTATAAAATAAAATGGTTAGTGTGAGCCACCATTTTTCCTAATGTTTAAATTTTAATCATTAATTTTTGGAACTTATGTCAACTAAATAAATTCCTTATAGATTCATATTTATTTCACTTTCAATTTATCTTGTAAATATTAACTAGAATTATAATGTATAAGCAATCAAGGTTAAGAAAGTGATAATTAATCAAAACAAAACCTATAGATCTTAAAAAATGGTTTCCCAAGAGCTTCAATTATTGGAAAAATCATCCCCAACAATTCCCTCAAGTCACAATGTAAAATATCAGTGTAAGCTACAATATGGAAACAAAGGTTTTTTTTAACAGTTTTAATAGTTTTAATTCTAGTACTAGTGAGGGCTGAGTATGTATGGACTAACCCCAAAAATATGATCACTTGATGAGTGGTTACCATATATATCAACGTAAAAAACCTTAATACCGATTATAATTCCAAGATGAAAAAGTTAGTTTAATATCAATTTTTCACATTTTCTTACCAAGAAACGCCCACTTGCCAAGAATGGGTATCAACGTAATTTACCCAAAACACACATGTCAAGTTATACACTCAATAGAAATGGATATATAGTGTGGTATACCTTAAAATAAACTAAGAGAGTAACACATAATTACCTCTATCGATGGGTCCCGTGACCAAGATCAACACAATGATTTAAGCATCATTTCTGAATAACTCAAGTATATCCATAATTGGAAAAGAAAACATTATAGTACAAAACATCACTCTTTTCCCAAATAAGACTAATATTACTAAGTTATAACATACATTAAACCTATATGTGAATTCCCTTATTCCAAAATAACATTATCCTTAAGTAATCGATACCTATGAAAGAGTAAAGATTCCCACACATAAATCAAAAAGTATTTATCATAACAATTTCAAAGATGCAAAATATCATCATAGAAATAAATGAGACACACAAATCATTTCCCAATCTATTGATCAATAATTTATAGCATAATATCCTATCCACTGATCCATACTGCATAACATTTAATCCAATCCACTAATCTATACTTCATAACATCATAGACAATCCATTTATCCATAATGCATAGCATCAATGCCATTCCACTGATCCATTATTGACAGCATCATAGCCAATGCATTGATCAATATTATTTAACATCAAACCAATCCACTGGAGAGAACACAAAATCAAGAGGGTCACTCAACCAAATAGTACCGAAGAAATTATAGGATTATCTCAACCAAAGATGACTCAAAATAAACTATGTCTCTCCCCCAAAGGAGTATAAAATATCACAAGTGTCACTCCACTAAAGGAGGAAAGAGTGTCCAATATCATGGTCAAGATGGGTCACTCCATCCTCCTAGACACATAGAGCCCTATCACCTCAAAATTAAGGGCTTGTCCTCAAGACCCAAGCATACAGGCATGACACCTAAGAGGTACCTTTATATGGCCAGATCACATAAAATGAACAAAGTAGAATCAGCTCACAAATAGACATGAAAAACCATGTAACGGTATTGATGACATTTTAACAAAGCAGCCTCAAAAGTAATAAAGCATTGAGCCATAAAATAATATTAAATTCATGAAATCTCAGTAGTCAAAAACAAATTTCTAAGTACCCGCATCCAAACCACAAAAAATCTCACAATAAAACTAAAAATAAGAAGATACTCAAATATTTTTCCAGAAATCAATTAAGTAAAATTTGGTTAGATATGAATTTCAAGTTTTTAAATAAAACACACATGAAAATATCCACATCACAATTATCATGCATCCTTTCATGATACACTTGTAGTGGTTCTAATCATCGAGTGCACATCTCGGTTTAAAAATTTATAATATGCATCCAATAAGATATGTTTCATGATTTACTCTCACCAATATGGGAAAATAAGTCTCTAAAGCACAAAAAATTACCAATGTCTGCATCCACTATCAAACACCATATCAAAGAGGTCATAAATACTGATGATATAAGGCTCAAGAATGACAAACCCTTGATCTTCTCCAAAACAATCTTTAATTGCACCCAAAGCATTGTTTTGCATAACTTTCCCCAAGTACAACAACAAAATATAACTAATGCTTTCTATGGAGTAGTCCCCTATCCCAAGATCATATCCAAAAACTAGGATTCCATTGATTAACATACTTCACAAAGAACTTTATGCCTAACACAAAACAAGATCATAGGAACCTATTGGTTGGATATTTTGTCAAGCCAAAATATGATGTTCAACCACAGTACATGGGATTAAATCACTCCTCAAAGACAGGTGAGGTTGCCTTTTTATTACTAATCTAAAACACAACTGAAATAATATGTCTAGTATTCACATTAATCTAACCATTGGGGTTGGGATAGAATCCCGAAATCCATATCCACACTAGGTGAAGATGTTGTTGTTTTTATAAATGGAAAGGATTAGAAAGGAAATTATTATAATGGAAGAAACACAATGGAAAGGAAATGAGAGGAACTTATTTTCTTTCGAGTAAACACAGAGCACGAAATAATCATACGAGATCTAAATAACAAATGTAATGTTTGAAATGATTATAACAATCAAGATGCTAAACAAAGAATAGCTTAAGATTATGAACATAAGAACAATATCTTAAGAAAGATACATCTCACAACACAAATTTTGCAAAATAGCATCAGTTTCTATTCCTCAAATGATTAAAATAAAACACAAAGTCTTTCTTCTTCACAATAGTTCTCAATATTCAAAAAATCTCAAACCTTTGGAATGCACAAGCATCGCTTATTTATAATAAAAGGAGTTGAGAGAAAATAGGATAAATCCTAGAAAATAGTCTTTTTAATGAGAGTCCTATTTTGCTTGACTCTCACGCAGGAGACCAAGTCAAAATTTGCTTCCTACATGAAGAAACGAAAATGAAAAATACATGTCAATTTCAGGATTGAAATGACATGAAACATTATGCCTATTCCATTTCATCATCTTTGTCTTCTGCCAGCAAAGCCTACTTGTCCCGAAATTCTTGGAACCTTCGGATTATGCCCTGCATCTCATCTTCATCAGGCATAGTGGAATGATCACTCAGGACTTCACACATTTCCTGAGTATCACTCACGTTACTAGGAAGTTTCTTCAGTCTCTTATTGAGTTTCCTCAGTGTTTCCAAAGAATGTTCAATCTTCACGAACATATCAATGATTTCCAGGCTAAAGCCATAAGTATGTTCATGCTTAATGGATTCTTATATGTGCTTGTAAAGATCACCAATGGGCAAAATAATTGACCTTTCATTCAACACTTTAGCACAGATCTTGATTAGCTCTTTTTCTATGTCATTTGTGCCATCAATCAATTGATCTCTTGATTTCCACAATTTACTACAAGATTCATTGAGAATATTTATTCTGAATCTAATGGCTTTGGTTAGTTGAAAATGCTTGTCCCCATGTGGAATGATGCCTTCTTTGATCAAGACATGGGATGGAACCTGTTTCAACATATTGAGAGCTTAAAAAGTTAACTCTAGGTTCCCAAATTCTACAGAAAATTCATCATCCATTTTCTCTCCATCCTTCTTTATATCCTCTAAGGATTTGTAGACTTCCACAGTGGTCATCAATGACCTCTTTTCCTTGCAGGAGCAGCCTCTGGATCCATTCATCGACCATTCTCCCCTTCTCATTAATCTTCTCAATCATGGATACCAATGAAAAATCGAACCTGATAGGAGTAGAGGACTGAAGGTGTTGACTCAGGCAGGCTTTGAGAGCTTGAGAATTATTTCTGTCAACTTCTCTACCTTCTCTTTTAGCTCATCTCTATTTTCCTTTGTTTCCTTCAGCTTCTGGCATAACACATTCATGGCATCTTTTGCATCCTGTTTTGCTCCCTCCATTGTTACTTTTCCTAGATTAACCCTTATGATCTGATAATCGGTGATCATTATATCATCCTTGGTTTTATCAATTGTGGGAGTGTCAAGTTTCTGCAAACTTATGCCTTCAGGCATCCACTGAAATCCTTGAAACTGTTTTTGGGTTTCTTGGCAGACTTGGTAAGAGTGACCTGGAGGGAACTAAAATCAAAGGCTGGTAGGGGAACTACCACCTTTCTCTTCCTTGGGGTCTGATCTATTAACCATTAAGGTATATTGGAAGAAGTTTCTACCATTGTAGGTGTTACGGTCACATCTTTAGGTGGAGGAAGGTTTTCTTGTGGAGTGGTGGTCAGCTTTAAGAGTAGTGTCCATGGAAATGGACTCAGGGAATGAAGGCGCAGAAGGAGGAGGAATATCCATGGTTATCTTGGGTCCTAGTGGGGAGAGGTGAGAGGCCATAAAAGATACTTGTGCCATGGCTGAGGAACTTGGTGAATAGATACCTGAAGCAAAGGAGGTTGAATTGGGGTAGGTAATGATTCTGAAATTAGAGCTTGAGAGATAAGAGGAAGGCTTACCTCTGATGAACTGTCAAGACCAAAAGGGGAATGAAAGGTTCACCAACCTCTTCTCCTGAAAGAATATTTCCTAGTTCTTTTGCAGTGAAGGTGAATCAATAACCTTAACTGTTTGTGGGAGAGTGGCCACTGATGTGTTCCCTTTCTCTTCTCCATTTCTGACAAACTGTAACCTTTATGTGGCTTCTCTGGAAGAGTTTTTATCCTTTTTCTTTTTTCCCTTGGAGGGTCTCACTTTCCAAAGTAGCTAGCTTTGAAAAAATCCCTTATTTATAACTCATTCCCCAAGAAATGAGCCATGCCTTAGTACGGGCAAGAATTTGAGCAGCTCTTCCTGTGATAGAAGCTTTCTCAGCAATGGACCAATCAATGGCTGGGAATACATATTGGTCTTCATTCAACCCATCATATGAGGCATCAAGGGACACTCTCGTTGTCCTTAATACCTTTTGGGATGTTAGATTGGTCTAACATCTGAATCTCCTCAAGTGTCAACCTGCTATTGTCCTTTCTTTGGATGGAAACTTCATCCCAAAGATCAACCCAAATGTCTTCTACGTTGGGCACATGTAGATATAAGGTCCCATATGACTTAAGGACTCCTTGGAAATCAAACCCATCTCTATGCTTCATGTGCTTCTTCAACTTTCCCTGAAGCTTGTGCACCACATTCTTGGCTTTAACCATTGTTGAGCACGTGTACCTTCTGATGAAAATATGGAAGGAGACGGCGGTCGTGTGCTTACTCTGTTGGAATTTGTGAAAATCCAACAATTGTCTAACCAACTCCATCAGTATCAGCTTATCACCTGGGAACCTAGGTAAATCGGAAAGGATCACCCCGAGTACATGACCACCCGAAGGTATGTGAACTTCTTAAACTACAAGAAGATACAACCCCATTTCGATACTTCGGCCCATTATTTGTCAAATACTGTTCTTTTCCTTAGATCAGGGTTCATCTTGCAGATATTTTCATAAAATAAGGCATCATTCACTCTTCTGAATTGATCCTCGGGACCCTTAAATTGTCCGCTGAGGGAAGTATCGATATATGTGTTCTTTGACCCTATCTTCATTTTCCATCCAACCCTGGATAATTTCTCATGCCAGCTACTACATAGGCAACATATGACGACATATAAAACTTGCCAGTAGTTAATACTTTCTCCATCTGAGAATCAATCTCATCACTTATAAGACTGCTCTAATCGATCCCTTGTTCGTTCTTCTTTATAATGACCATGAATTGATACATCCACCATTGGAAGTCTCTTGACTCGGTGAGTCCAAATACTCAACTCAACAGGGTGATAATATCACCGATTTCAAGGATGAAATCACTCCTGGGGACAAACTTGGGAAACCTAGAGATGACTGGCTTGGTTTTGATCAAGAACTTTTTATTCACATGCCTGATGCAGTTTTCTTGATCTTTGTCCCAGGATTTGTGTGCTAACTTAAGATCTGCATTAACATATTCCTCAAAGTTGGGAAATCTTAAAAGGTCATCAAAGTAACCCCCGTCCAGCTTCACTATGATTTCTCCTACATGATTTTTCACTAAGTGAGAATTTCAGTCATAATTGGAAGCACAGTAAAGAATGAACTCAGGGCATTGAGTAGACATTGGGAATCCTACTGCAAGAGGGAGGCCACTACTAGTTATTGACTTCATCCAAGGACTCTGAGAAGAATCCTTTGTTTTGTTCTGAAATTCCTTCATGTCTATGTTACCAAGCTCTGTGTCTTAGATGTCATAATTGTAGTCTATGTATGAAGGGGAATCCATCTTTCTGGTACTTGTACTTCATCTTTCCTAACCTGTTTGGCTTATCCTTAGATGATCTAGGATCTGACATGAGATGTCTTGAAGAAAGAATGCCTAGATAACTTCTAGTTGAACAATCAGGCTTGGAAGCTTGCTGAGTAACCCTACAGACCCACCACACTAACCAGACTTTGAGACCTATCAAGCACTTCATGAAACCTGACACACTGTAGTGTATATCAGAAACTAGGTCGTGTCAGACACTTCATGAAACCCGACACAAAGGTGGAAATCAGGTGGTGTTGAACACTCTATGGAACCTGACACAAGCGGAAGTCAGAGGATTGTCAGACAATCTATGAAACCCAACACAAGTGGAAGTTGGGGGGGTGTGCTGGAGCAACCTTGGAGAAACCTGATACTCTGCAGAAACCAAAGGATGTCGGACATCCTGTAAAACCTGAAACAAATTCGTCGGGTTTTTGAGATGTCAGAACAAATAAATTTCCACCAAGTTGGTAAGTTAGGTTTTTTTTAAAGATTTTTATCAACAATCTAAAGAGTATACCCCATGGGAAAAATAAGAAAACATCCAAAGGATGAATTTTAAAGCAGAGGTTTCATGGGAATACAACATCAGAAAATGAAGAAAACAAGCCTAAACCCTAAACCCAAAGGGAAGAAAAAGAAAAGACGAAAAATGCCAAATGAATACTTCAAAAACAACCCCAAAGGCCACAAAAATGATAAGAAGATGAAAAATACCTTCAATAAATTCAAAAATGGTTGAAGACGGATCACGAAATTGATCAAGAGGTTCAGTCAGGTTTGGAGGTCGAAGGAGCATGTACAAAAAATCCACGCAGTGAAAATATGTCAGGTAAAAATGACATGTAAAATTGGACTATTTATAAATCCCTAGCATTTATTACACCTCCTCTGACATGTGTGCCAACTAACCGACAACTCGACATTAATGCCATGTCATCATGCTTAGCACGTCTGAAAACCCGATACAAAGGTTTTCTTATCAAATTGGGTTTCAGGAACCAACTGACATGAAGCATGCAAAAGACATGTTTGGATGTTATCAAGTTCCGAAAACCCAATACAAAGGAAAGGTTCAGGTTTCAGGTTTTGGGAAACAAGCAACATGAAGCATGCTTTTTGAAAGGTATGTTCTGATGTTCTTGAGTTCTGAAAACCCGACACACTGGAATGTAATTGGGTTTTGGGTTTCAGAAGACAATTGACATGAAGCATGTAAAAGACATGTTTCCATGCGATGGAAACCCGAAAACCCGAAAATCTCCTTCAAAGGGCATTTTTAGGAGATTTTGTCAAAAAAAATTCTCTGGTTATCTCAATTTTAGCTGAAATCACTAAAAATGAGATAACAACTGGCTCTAGTTGGGGACTTTCTTTGAAACATCAAAGGAAGAGAACTCACATATCAAAATATTTATCCATTGGGCTATGGAGTCTGAAGAAGAAAAACCTAAAACAAAGAAAGAAAAGAAAGTAGACACACAACAGAAAATAAATTATGATATAGTGCAAGAGAGCATCTTGCATTACTGGTGGAACATCTTCAAATGTTGGCCACTGAAAGGTAGAGGGAGCAACTCTCCATCCAGATATGATAGAAAAAAGCTATTTTCACCATTCAGCTGATGTATTTTGAAATGACCTTTCCATAAGGAGTCAAACTTGCCATGCATCCCTTTCTGATCCCTTCTCTTATCCCAGAGAAGTACTAGATCTCCAATCTGGAAATCACGTTGCTTTGATTTTTTGTCAAATATCTTTTTGACTTTTCTCTGATGATCTGCAATGCGATCCACCACCTTGCTCCATTCTTCTTCTAGCCTGGCTAGGTACATTATCCTTTTCTCAATGGAACTTTGAAAAGTTTCATCCTCAATTGCTTTAGCCAGTCGTAAGTAATTCCACAACATTAATCCCATACAATACTTAATGGGGACATTCCAATGGCTTGCTTAGGAGTAATTCTATAATGCATCATACAAGGCCAACTCTCATCAACCAACTTTCTGATTATCAAGGTTCTTGTTGCATTACAACCACCTGGGGGTAATGGAATGAATGACATTCCAATACTCAACTCCTGAGATGAGAAATTGGAAGCATTTTCAGCAACAATCTTGTGAGGCCGAATCTAACAATTATATTTTATTTGAGAAAATTACAAACAGCTTCGGAGGTTACTTGTTTGATTGGAGCAAGCTTCCACCCACTTGGTGATATAGTCTGTGGCGGTGAGCACATAATTATGACACTAGATAGGGTTTAGTACTCCAATGAAATCAATTCCCCATTGTCAAAAAGGTTCTTCAATCAACCACAGGCTTTAAGGGAAGAGCTGTCAGCTTAGGACGACCAATGAAATGTTGACAAGCTTCACACTTAGCCACCCATTCATCTAAATCTTGAAAGAGAGTAGGCCAATAGTACCTGGCTCGTAAGATCTTGTAATCCATTATGGAAGAAGAGAAATGTCTTCCACATGCTAGACTGTGGAAGGAATTTAGCAACCTTACCTGCAGAGACTTATCAACACAGCGCAAGAATACACCATCGATACCTTTCTTGTATATACCATTGTCCAACAGAATGTATCTTGCAGACCTGAGTTTAACTATCCTCTTTTATTTTTGTCTTAAATGTAGGGGACACTCACCATAGGTTAAAAAGAAAGCAATATCTACGTACCATTCATCAGTCATGCTTACAAAAGCACTTTGGGAAATTCTAAAGAAGTACCTTCAGTTTCTTCGCATTCTATCTCAGCATTGTTTTCTGTGATCAATTGGCACATGCCTCTTCCTCACACCAACTTGGTAGGTCTGATGTCCAAGTCATACTCCTGGACTTTGGCTATCCAGTTACCCCATTGACTACCTAACTCTTGTTGGGTCAGAATGGATTTAACTATGGTATCAGGAACTAGAACGAGAGTGTGGGAACTCAAGACATAATACCTGAAATGTTTCACCACTCTCACCACTACATAAGCATGCTTTTCAATCTGTGACATCTTCAATTCATGTTCCTTTAGTGGGCAGCTCATGAAAACAATGGGAGCTTCAATTCCTTCTTCATTTTCCTGCATCAGGATGGCCGATACTGTATGTGCGGAAGCGTAGCTGTACATGATGAAATCTTTCTTGAAATCTAGGCATACCAGAATAGGGGCATGAGCAATTACCAATTTGAATTCTTCAAAAGAAAGCTTCCCTTCAGTGCTCCATCGAAATGGAGTTTTACCTTTCATCATCCCAAGGATATCCTTGGTTTTATTGGCAAAGTCAGGTACAAATCTTCTTAGGAAATTGACCTTCCCGAAAAAGGAGTGCACCCCAGTTTTTATTGTGGGTAGGGTAAGGCTTTGGATGGCCTTCACCCTCTCTGGATCGATCTTGGTTCCTTCTTTAGTCACAATATGACCCAGCAACTTTCCTTCTGTCACTCCGAACATGGAATTTTTAGGATTTAATGAAATCCCATGACGCCTGCACCTTAAGAGTACCTGCTCTAGGTGATCATAATGATCACTTCACTTTTTAGAGAAGACCGTCAAGTCATCCAAATACACAACTATGACCTTGCCCATTAAATCTCTGAAAGCTAAGTCCATAGCCCTTTGAAACATGGCTCTGGTGTTAATCAAACCAAAAGGCATTCTCCTGTAAGCAAAGGTTCCCCATGGAGTGGTGAATGTTGTTTTATGTTGATCTTCAATAGCTACCTCAACCTAATTATATCCTGAAAATCCATCAAGCATGGATAACATTTCTGATCCAGTGACAGTCTGTAATACCTGGTCCATGATGGGTAATGGATAATTTTCTTTCAATGAAGATTGGTTGAGGTTCCGGAAGTCAACACAAATTTGGATTTCACCGTTCTTCTTTCTGACAGGGACAATGTTTGCAACCCAGGTGGAATGATGGATTGGAAAGATAATCCTTGCGTCTAACATTTTCTGAATTTCTGCAAGAATAGTCCCTGAGATCTTTGGGTTGTAATGCCTCTGCTTCTGCCTATAGGGTTTAACCTCAGGCTTCAAAGGAATGCTATGTTGCACATCCTTGGGCTTGAAAGACTTTAGATCTGCATATGACCATGCTAGGACGTCCATATATCTCTTCAGGAGTGAAATGAATCTTTATTTTTCCTCCTGGAGAACAACATTTACCAATGTTTACCATCTGTGGTTGATCAATGGAGCCCAGGTTAACTTGATCTACCTCTGACAAGGAAGCACCTTCAACTTGCCTTTTATCCTGAATGAAATGGTCATGCTTGTCAAACAGACCTTCCAGAGAGACTAATCCCTTCAGAATCTTATTGCCTTTGAGCTGGATGAATTCACCATCAATTTCTTGATATGAATTAGAGATGGACTCATGGAAAAGCTGATTCTGATCCTTCAAAATAAAGCTCACTAAAATTGTCAGCTTTCTCAAGAAAATACAATACCTGTTGATCATCATTAAACACTTGCCAATGTGCTGAGTTATCTAGTGCTTGGACGATACACAATCTCAATGGTATATGTGTCTTGTTTGAACTATGGGTGGGGGAGAAGAAGAGATGCAGAAACAGCTAAGGAATCAACTTTATCATTGTAATCTCTTAAGACTGCCTTAATGGAAAAAGCATCAAAGCATTCTATGTTGTCCCAAACCTTGTTTCTGTAATGTCTTAGGTGATCATTTTTTACCTGATAAATCCCCCTTACTTGATTCACAATCAACTCGGCATCTCCCTGTACTTTGAGATTTCAGATTCCTTTTTGTCTTGCCATTTCTAATCCTAATAACAAAGCTTCATATTCGGCTGTGTTGTTAGTATTATCAAACTGCAACTTGAAAGCAAAGGGAAAGATCTTGAAATCTAGAGATATAAGAACCACGCCAACACCTGAACCAGTAGTTGAACAGCTCCCGTCAAACTCAAGGGTCCAAATAGTGTTAGGATCTTCTTCTTTGAATTCTACAGAGGGCACCTCAGATGTCAGGAAATAATTACCCAAGCCTACATCTTCAAAGAGAATTTGAGCCTTAGGATCATCTGATTTAGTAACCAGGTACTTAGCTTGTGCTTCGGGGTGAAGGACACGAGGAACTCCATTTACTAGAATTTTAGCTTTGGTCCAATCCATGTTGATTTCTCCTCCAACATCTTTGCAAAAACCTCTTCCCAAAAGAATCCCATAAGCAACTGGGATATCAGCAACTAGGATAGTCATTTTTACTCTCTTTTTCAGAAATGCAACAAATGCAAATTGTGCATCCTTGATTTGGCCAATCAAGGGGACTTGTTTAGTTTCCATGGAGTAACACCACCCATAAGATTTAGTCAGTGTGAGTCCAAGGGCATGAGATACTTTTGCGGGCATTATGTTATCAGAGGCTCCTGAGTCAATTATGCAATTGCTGAGTTTAAAACCATTTATAAGTAAAGACAAATAAAATGGTTCAATCTTTCCCGAAGAAGCAGCAGAGGTCATATTACTCTGAGGTAAAGGCTGAGTGGGGCTAGGAAAAATGCCTTTCGAAGATGGAGGAATAACAACCTTGCTTCTAATGAATTTGGAAAGTTTCTCAAATTTCTCAGGGTTGGACTGAAGGTATTCGGCTTCCGACATTTGGATTTTGGTTTTCTTTGCATGATCAATGATGTCGAAAGTGGTATATGAAGGAATGATGGAGGGCTCAGTTCTAGTTACATTGGTCTGAGCTGAGGTACTAGCCTTGAAAGCAGGAGAAAGAGAGTTGGAAGGTGAAGTTACCTTTTTTGTTATCTCCTTTTCAGTTTGTGCTGAGGTAGGAGAGCCTCTTTTAGCCATAACCAGGAGCTTCTTTACTTTTATCCTTGGAGCCTTCAACCAAATTTCTGGGGTTCTGAGATTGGGATTGAGTGAAGAATGAAAATGATTGGCCATCATGTTCACCTTCATCTTCCTCATACTCTAAATACTGAATACTGGAGTCATCAGATGAATCATCAAAATACTCATCAGCATATCCTGAAGCTTCAAAAGCTTCATGGGAATCTTGATTTTCTGGTTCTTCATCTTCCTCAACTACTTCAACTACTGTGTTGATAGGAGGAGCTTCAATAGCCAACCTGGTGGGAGCAGCAATCAACTGATTCCTATCTCTTGCGGGAGCGCCATTGGCATTGTTGAAATTCTGTCTAGGAATATCCCCGATAAGGAATGTTGGTTGCTTGTTGAGACATTTGCTTATTTAAAGCAATCAAGTCATTGGCCATCTTCTGAATCATAGGATCAGTGGTACTCTGAGAAGAACTCTGATTTTTAGGCTTAGATGATTCTCTTCTGATTTTTCCAGCCAGAATAAGATCATCTTCTATTTCAGTGGTTGTAGCTTGAGCGGTGGCCAAATCGGGGATAACAGATCTTCTCAACAAGAAGCTTACATCAGGGGGTTGAGCGTTGATGAAGAAACACTTTTGATTTTCAAGAGTGGGAATGGCTAACTCTAGAATCTTATGAATCAGCTTGTTGAATTTAGCTATGAAATCCCGCATGGGTTCATAAGACTCCTTCTTCATGTGTGTAAGTTGTGCTAACAAGGCATGAGAGTCTTCAGCTGGTTTGAACCTTGCTTCGAATACAGATCACATGGTAGTCTAGTTGGTAATGCATGCATTCGGAAGATGGTAGAACCATTCTACTGCTACACCATGCAATGTCTCAATGAAGAGTCAAACAGAGATGTCTTCATGAGTAACTCCAAGAATGCCACATGTGACAAAGAATGAAGCGATGTGTTCATCAGGGTGTTGCTTTCCATCACCGTTGAACTTAGGAATATTCTTACGTGATCCATGTGGTAGGTCATGCAACGGTGGAGTAAGGGAAAGAGGACCAATAGCTACACCCCAAGGCACAGGTTGTGTTACCATTCTTCTAAATGAAGTGCATACAGGAATCTGAATATCCGACAAGAATAATGCATGGCAAGTTGCAGAAACTTCTGGTTCTTGAGAAATCTGAGTTCTTCGGATGGGCGAAGAACTTCTTGCTCGGCTAGATGCAACACTGTTGGGTGAAAGCCTGAAATTATGTTGTTGAAGCAAATCAAAGAATGGATCAGTTTCACCCTGGGCTCGACTTGACCGAGTGAAGATCTTTCTGGCCAGCTTGAACTAGAAAATAGATCTTGTTGAAAATAAGGCAAATACGGAGTCACCAGACACCAATAGGATAAGCTTAGTCTTATCAATCCGTATTCCCCAGCGGAGTCACCAAAAACTGTTGGTTGGATATTTTTTCAAGCCAAAATATGAGGTTCAACCACAGTACATGGGATTAAATCCCTCCTCAAAGACAGGTGAGGCTTCCTATTTATTACTAATCTAAAACACAACAGAAATAATATATACAGTATTCACACTAATCTAACCATTGGGGTTGGGATAGAATCCCGAAATCCATATCCACACTAGGTGAAGATATTGTTGTTTTTTGAAATGGAAAGGATTAGAAAGGAAATTATTATTATGGAAGAAACACAATGGAAAGGAAATGAGAGGAACGTATTTTCTTTCGAGCAAACGTAGATCACGAAATAATCATACGAGTTTTAGATAACAAATGTAATGTTTGAAATGATTAGAACAATCAAGATGCTAAACAAAGAATAGCTTAAGATTATGAACATAAGAACAATATCTTAAGAAAGATACATCTCACAACACAAAGTTTGCAAAATAGCATTGGTTTCTATTCCTCAAATGATTAAAAGAAAACACAAAGTCTTTCTTCTTCACAATAGTTCTCAATATTCCAAAAATCTCAACCCTTTGGAATGCATAAGCATCCCTTATTTATAATAAAAGGAGTTGAGAGAAAATAGGATAAATCCTAGAAAATAGTCTTTTTAATGAGAGTCCTATTTTGCTTGACTCTCACGCAGGAGACCAAGTCAAAATTTTCTTCCTACATGATGAAATGAAAATGAAAAAGACATGTCAATTTCAGGATTGAAATGACATGAAACATTATGCCTATTCTGTTTCATCATCTTTGTCTTCCTCCAGCAAAGCCTGCTTGTCCCGAAATTCTTGGAACTTTCAGATTATGCCCTGCATCTCATCTTCATCAGGTGTGGTGGAATGATCACTCAGGACTTCACATGTTTCCTGAGTATCACTCGGGTTACCAGGAAGTTTCTTCAGTCTCTTGTTGAGTTTCCTCAGTGTTTCCAAAGAATGTTCAATCTTCACGAACCTATCAATGATTTCAAGGCTAAAGCCATTAGTTGGTTCATGCTGAATTGATTCTTGGATCTTCTTGTAAAGATCATCAATGGGTAGAATACTCGAGATTTCATTCAACACTTTAGCACAGATCTTGATTAGCTCTTCTTCTATGTCATTTGTGCCATCAACCAATTGATCTCTTGATTCCCTCAATTTTCTGCAAGCTTCATTGAGAATATTTATTCTGAATCTAATGGCTTTGGTCAGTTGAAAATGCTTGTCCCCATGTGGAATGATGCCTTCTTCGACCAAGACGTGGGATGGAACCTATTTCAGCGTATTGAGAGCTTCAAAAGTTAACTCTAGGTTCCCGAATTCTGCTGAAAATTCATCATCCATTTTCTCTCCATCCTTCTTTATATCCTCCAAGGATTTGTAGACTTCCATGGTGTCATCAATGACCTCTTTTCCTTATAGGAGCAGCCTCTGGATCCATTCATCGACCGTTCTCCCCTTCTCATTAATCTTCTCAATCATGGGTACCGATGAGAAATCGAACCTGATAGGAGTAGAGGATGATGGTGTTGACTCAGGAGGCTTTGAGAGCTTGAGTAGTACTTCTGTCAGCTACTCTACTTTCTCTTTTAGCTCATCTCTTCTTGCCTTTGTTTCCTTCAGCTTCTGGCACAACACATTCATGGCATCTTGTGCATCTTGTTGTGCTCCCTCCATTGTTACTTTTCCTAGATCAACCATTGTGATCTGATAATCGGTGACCATTATATCATCCTTGGTTTTTTCAGCCACGGGAGTGGCAATTTCCACAAACTTATGCCCTGAGGCATCCACTGAAATCCTTGAAACTGTTTTGGGTTTCTTGGCAGACTTGGTAGGAGTGACCTTGAGGGAACTGAAATCAAAGGCTGGTAGGGGAACTACCACCTTCCTCTTCCTTGGGGTCTGATCTATTAACCATTGAGGTGTATTGGAAGAAGTTTCTCCCATTGTAGGTGTTACGGTCACATCTTCAGGTGGAGGAAGGTTTTCTTGTGGAGTGGTGGTCACTGCAAGAGTAGTGTCTGTGGAAATGGACTCAGGGAATGAAGGTGCAGAAGGAGGAGGCATATCCATGGTTAACTTGGGTCTAGTGGGGAGAGGTGAGAGGCCAGAGAAGATGTTGGCCATGGCTGAGGAACTTGGTGAAGAAACCTGAAGCAAAGGAGGTTGAATGGGGGGAGGTAATGATTCTGAAATTAGAGCTTGAGAGATAAGAGGAAGACTTACCTCTAATGAACTATCAAGCAAAAGGGGAATGGGAGGTTGACCAACCTCTTCTCCTGAAGGAAGATTTCCTAGTTCTGGTGGTGGAGGTGAATCAAGAACCTCAACCGTTTGTGGGAGAGTGGCCACTGATGTGTTCCCTTGCTCTTCTCCCTTTCTGAAAAACTTAACCTTTATTGGCCTCTTGGAAGGGTTCTTATCCTTTTCCTTTTTTCCCTTGGAGGGTCCCACTTCCAAAGTAGCTAGCTTTGAAAAACTCCCTTCTTTATAACTCATTCCCCAAGAAATGAGCCACGCCTTAGTACGGGCAAGAATTTGAGCAGCTCTTCCTGCGATAGAAGCTTTCTCAGCAATGGACCAATCAATGGCTGGGAATACATATTGGTCTTCATTCAACCCATCATATGAGGCATCAAGGACACTCTCATTGTCTGTAGTGCCTTCTGGGATGTCAGATAGATCTAACATCTGAATCTCTTCAAGTGTCAACCTACTATTGTCCTTTCTTCAGATGGCAACTTCATCCTGAAGATCAACCCAAATGTCTTCTACGTTGGGCACATGTAGATATAAGGTCCTGTATGACTTAAGGACTCCTTGGAAATCAAACCCATCTATGTGCTTCATGTGCTTCTTCAACTTGTCCTGAAGCTCGTGCACCACATTCTTGGCTTTAACCACTATTGAGCATGTGTACCTTCTGATGGAAATAGGGAAGGAGATGGTGGCCTTGTGCTTACTCTGTTGGAATTTGTGAAAATCCAACAATTGTCTAACCAACTCCATCAGGATCAGCTTATCACCTGGGAACCTGGGCAAATGGAAAGGATCACCCAGGTACATGACCACCCAAAGGTATGTGAACTTCTTGAATTGCAAGAAGATACAACCCCATTTCGATACTTTGGCCCATGCCTCATCAGAGACTCTTCTTTTCCTTAAATCAGGGTTCAACATGCAGATGTTTTCATAAAAGAAGGCGTCATTCACTCTTCTGAATTGATCCTTAGACCCCTTCATTGTCAGCTGAGGGAAATACCGATATATATGTTTTGTTGACCTACTTCCCTTTGCATCTAATCCTGGGTAATTTCTCATTCCAGCTGCTGCATAGGTAACGTATGATGACATATAAAACTTGCCAGTAGTCAAGACTGTCTTCATCTGGGAATCAATCTCATCACTTATAAGACTGCTCCAATCGATCCCTTGTTTGTTCTTCTTTATAATGACCATGAATTGATACATCCACCCTTGGAAGTCTCTTGACTCGGGGAGTCCAAATACTCGACTCAGCAGGGTGATAATATCACTGATTTCAAGGATGAAATCACTCCTGGGGACAAACTTGGGAAACCTAGAGATGGCTGGCTTGGCCTTGATCAAGAAATTTTTATTCACATGCCTGATGCAGTCTTCTTGATCTTTGTCCCAGGATTTCTGTGCTGACTTAAGATCTACATTAACATATTCCTCAAAGTTGGGAAATCTTAAGAGGTCATCAAAGTAACCCCCATCCAACTTCACTATGATTTCTCCTGCTTGATTTTTCACTGAGCGAGAATCTGAGTCATAATTGGAAGCACAGGCCAGAATGAACTCAGGGCATTGAGTAGACATTGGGAATCCTACTGCAAGAGGGAGGCCACTACTGGTTATTGACTTCATCCAGGGACTCTGAGAAGAATCCTTGGTTCTGTTCCAAAAGTCCTCCATGTCTATGTTACCAAGCTCCGTGTCTCAGATGTTGTAATTACAGTCTATGTAGGAAGGGGACTCCATCTTCTAGTACTTGTACTTCATCTTTCCTGACCTATTTGACTTATCCTTAGATGATCCAGGATCTGACATGAGAAGTCATGAAGAAAGAATGCCTAGATAACTTCTGGTTGAACAATCAGGCTTGGAAGCTTGCTGAGAAACCCTACAGACCCGCCACACTAACCAGACTTTGAGACCTATCAAGCACTTCATGAAACCTGACACACTGCAGTGTATATCAGAAACTAGGTCATGTCGGACACTTCGTGAAACCTGACACAAAGGTGGAAATCTGGTGGTGTTGAACACTCTGTGGAACCTGACACAAGTGGAAGTCAGAGGATGTCAGACAATCTGTGAAACCTGACACAAGCGGAAGTTGGGAGGTGCTGAGCACTTGGAGAAACCTGATACTCTGTGGAAACCAAAGGATGTCAGACACCCTGTAAAACCTGAAACAAAGACATCGGGTTTCTGGGATGTCAGAACAAATAAATTTCCACCAAGTTGGTAAGTTAGGTTTTTTTTTAAAGATTCTTCTCAATAATCATAAGAGTATACCCCATGGGAAAAATAAAAAAACACCTAAAGGATGAATTTGAAACCAGAGATTTCATGGGAATACATCAGAAAATGAAGGAAAAAACCCTAAACCCTAAACCCGGAGGGAAGAAAAAGAAAAGAGGAAAAATGTCAAATGAATACTTCAAAAACAACCCCAAAGGCCACAAAATGATAAGAAGAGAAAAATACCTTCAATAAATTCAAAAAATGGTCGAAGACGGATCACGAAATCGATCAAGAGGTTCGGTCGGGTTTGGAGGTCAAAGGAGCATGTACGAAAAATCCACGCAGCGAAAATATGTCAGGTAAAAATGACGTGTAAAATTTGACTATTTATAAATCCCTAGCATTAATTACACCTCCTCGACACGTGTGCCAACTAACTGAAAACTCAACATTAATGCCATGTCATCATGCTTAGCACGTCTGAAAACCTGATACAAAGGTTTTCTTATCAAATCGGGTTTCGGGAACCAACTGACATGAAGCATGCAAAAGACATGTTTGGATGTTATCAAGTTCTGAAAACCTGATACAAAGGAAAGGTTCGGGTTTTGGGTTTCGGGAAACAAGCAACATGAAGCATGCTTTTTGAAAGGTATGTTCCGATGCTCCTGAGTTCTGAAAACCCGATACACTGGAATGTAATTGGGTTTCGGGTTTCAGAAGACAATAGACATGAAGCATGTAAAAGACATGTTTCCATGCGATGGAAACCTGAAAACCCAAAAATCTCCTTCAAAGGGCATTTTTAGGGGATTTTGTCAAAAAATTCTCTGGTTATCTCAATTTTAGCTGAAATCACTAAAAACCCACTAGGTCCCATTACTAGTGCATAGGGTGACAATTTATGAATTTAAAAAATATCAATACTTCGCCTCCCTAGATGCATTATATATAAGAAATAAATTCAAATCGTCCACTATATACCTTAGGCCCTTAAAAAAATAGTTTCCATGATTGAATTAATTAGTAAATTTATTAAACTTACCTAAATAATCATCCCTTAAAAGAGTATACATAAAAAAAAACTCATAAGTTTTCCATCATTGGTTAAGTAAATATTTACCCAAATAAATTCACTTTAAGAAAAATACAAACTAAGTATTACAATGAGGAAGGGCGAATGTTAAATAATTAAATACACTTTAAAGTAAAAACTAAAGAAACTCAGGAATCATTAGGTAAGTGGAGGAATCTAAAGCAATTTTGAACCGTAAGATCGAAACCCTAGATTTCTTATATTGTCATTTCTTTGCTTTCTGGGGTCATAGATTTTTTAGTTTTTTTCAAGGGAGCTCTCTTGGAATTTTTCTATTTCTCTTTTAAAAGCTTCCATTATAGTTTAAATTTGTACAAATGTATATTTTTACGTATGAAAATGCAGGTTACCATTGGATAATTATGGAAGAAGTATTTTTGTGAATTCTTTTGGAATGGTTTATGATGGAATGGATATCTTCCCATAGATTTTTTTGTAATGCCCACAAAAAATCTACTAGAACTAATAGTTTAATAGTCAATTTTATGGTAATAATTTTTTGTAAAAATGGTTTGCAAGGTTAGACATTATCCTAAATTAATAGATTTCTTGGTTTAAGTCTTTCTACACAAGTTTGTGAAAGTCAGAATTAAGTTAATAATTAAATATTATTAATTTACTTCATAAAATATATTTATAGTTTAGTGCATTTACTAAGTTACATTAGTTTAATTAATTATCTTCCACCAAGATTACTGTATTTTCTAACACAAAGATTTAATTACTTTTCCTAGCCACTAAGTGGCCCCATTCACCCCATTACTCATGTTCTTTTTTTTTTTATTTACATTTAATTTCCATAAAATGCCTCCCATTTAAGTGAGCTATGTTTTAATTTGAGAAATTGGATTGAATCTATTCTATCCCTTAGATTATGGTTGCCATAAATATCTTTATGGGTTTCCTTTTTACTTCTATTTTCCCCAAAAAAAACTCAATTCGTCATTCTTAGTTTGCATGTTTTGGAAGAGGAGAAGGAAGAGAATCCATGCGAGTAAGACATGTCACCATGGAGAAATTTTCTTGGTTTGACTTGCAAAGGTTTTATTATTGTAAGATTCTCGTTGCTTAATGTAGAGATCTCACCATGGAACTATTTTTTTTTTTGTAATTTAAAGTAATCATTCTTTTTGAGTTCAACAATTGGGGGAAAAAATCCCATTTCATTAAATCTATGAATTTTACACATTTGGGTGATTAAAAAAATATTGAAAGGCTTAAACAATTAAGTTTAATTAATTACTAGTTTCTAGTAGTTTACATTTGATGGTTTCAAATTTAGATTTGAATGAAATTTCAATTTAAATTTTCACATTCTGGATTTTTAATTTTCCATCAGAAGTGACGAAACTACCGCCCTACGTAGACCAACGGTCCTATGACCTTCACCCTTCCTTGGGCGTGCTTAATAATTTTTCTACTTAAGTTGGTGTTTATTCCAACATTAATTTTAATTAAAGTGTCTTCCATTCATTGGATGATAGATTGATAATATATCTAGTTTCATAATTCAAATTAAATAAACATCAATTCATTCTCTATTCTTTCCTTTGCAATAAAATGTAAAATTTGAGTATAACATCAACTACAATTCATTCTCTTTCACATATTCAATTTGTCCAACAAAAACAACAAGGAACTCAACAACACTTCATTTCAATAACATCTTTCTTTTCCAAATATACGTGTGTGTGTATATAAATATATATATATATGAACTTTGAATAACATACAAATTTAAGAGAGTTTCATTTCAAGAAAACTATACAACTTAAGCTTTCTCCTTTGTCTATAACATTACAAATTTCAATAAATGAAATATACAAAGCCTTCTTTTGATAATACAAGATTTATAAACTTCCACTCTAAATGGGAACAATATGGTCAAATTACATCATAGAGAATTCTTCCAATGGTTCAACAAAAAATCTTCATTTCAATGTCTTCTCCCAACTTTTAGCTTTCATAACTTGCATCCTTCAACTCTTCAAAAAAATTGGATCACAATACAAAGAAAGGGGAATAGGCGATGCTCTCCCCCCAACCTTTACAACCAATAAGAAGAGAAACCATCCTCCTTATTGGCCCCCAAGCCCCAAGGTCAAAGAATACATGGGGAGTATAATGCAACTTTGAATGTCCTCTTACAACTTTTGGCTTCCACAAAACATACAATCCCATCGAAACATACAATCCACAAAACATACAATCACATTCAAATGGACATACTCAAGGCAGATAATTTACAACTTTCCAAAAACCACATAGGCTTGACATCAAGCCAAAAGAAGCAAGAAATATGGGAACCACATCCTTTTGCCTCCCAAGTGAAGTAAAAGTTCCACCCAAAATCCTCCATGTGCACAATACAAAACATTCAAATACATCCTTATCTCTCCCCTTGCAAATATGAAAAATATTTATATGTTTTCCTTTTCACTCCCCATATGTGGAACTCCTAATCACACTCCCTCAAAAATGCATGCCTCATAACTCCCTTTTCCCTCCCCAATGGTCACATACTTCCATCTCCCACTGCTTTCTTAAGGCAAGATATCTAACCCAACAAATATAACCACATTCACAAAAACTCATGTACAATACTTCGTACAAACACAATTATTCACATCCAAATACATAAATACAAGAAATAACAAAGGTGAAAATCCTACCTCTCCATTAAGCTTCCAAAAATATTCACTCCAACATACTTTCAACACCTTCAAACCAATCATAATCCAAAATGAAACTCCAAAAAGGCTCCAAACATGTAAC
Source organism: Taxus chinensis (assembly GCA_019776745.2). NCBI lineage: Eukaryota > Viridiplantae > Streptophyta > Pinopsida > Cupressales > Taxaceae > Taxus > Taxus chinensis. Next base: position 106,531,139 of record CM034156.1, read on the forward strand.
TCAAGACCAAACTTCTAAAAGTGCAAGAGAAGAAATAAGACAAGTAACCCAAAATTCTTCAAATCCAATCAATAAATAGAAATTAGATGTGAGGATGATGAGGTGCAGCTCCATATAGGATTCCATTTCATCATTCCTCCATTCCAACACACAAGTCAAACATTAAGCCCAAAGTAATTAAATGCACATGTAAGACTTATGGCATATCCACATGACACTCTAACTTGCACACCATGCTTACCGAGGACAAAATTAAATGTGGTAAGTGAAAAGTAAAATTAATGACCATTTTTAAACTCTAAAATACATAATTAAGCCTACAATTATCTCCCCATACCATATGTATAGTTGTTGACGATGAATTTAAGAGGCATGGGATAAGCTTAGCTTGTCTCACAAGTCTCCAAAAAAGCCTCCCAAATCAAAATATGAATTTTTTAGTTGATGAAAGAATACATAACACAAAATCACAACACAAATATAATTTACATCTCATAAGATTTCAGAGGACCATCTACCCTCATAATTATTGCCCACATTGTCATATCTTCATCTTTAGTTAACAAATAAAATTTTAGCTAAACTAGTTAATTAAGGTACATTAGCAAGTGTTAATAAAGTGACCAATATTGCCCAAATAATTAAACACGTATAACAAAAAATTAAAAACAAACAAAATTTAAAGGAAGGGAAGAACACATTACACCCCATCACCACATAAATGAGACTCAACTCCCCATGGGAAACCTCCTAACTAGAAGTATGCAACAACACACCATAAGAATTATACACAAGTTGTCAAATTTTGGCCATGTTGCACAACACCCAAAATCCTTATGTGGTTGGTCCCCTATCCCCTTTCAATATATGTGATAAAATGTCCCTACAACACAAACAAAATACCTCTCTGGCCTTGCAGCTGTATCAATAACATCGAGAATAATATACATATAGAAATAAATAATCGTCATCCAAAATTAAGAAATTCTATCATCTATCATCATATCAATTTATTTCAATTTTAACATCCATGAACATTATAATTCTAGTAAAAAATATCCAACATAGGCTACAAATCCATAATATGACATGTTAGTATAAAAAATCAAAATACTGCAAATCAAAATATATATCTGTCCATCGTCATCCTCTAGTGCATCATAATCAAAATGTGAATCACAACATGTCAATAGTCCAAATATATGCATAGTCTATCATCTACTGATCAAAATGTCTAAGTATCAATCCAATAGTAATATCATCAAAATGAAAATAGTGTCAAAGAGGAGTGGGAACTACATCCCACTCCCCTTAGACTCGACTTCCTCTTGGAAGTCAGTGAAATAGGTGTGGAAATTGGGTCTGTAACAAAGTAACATCCTCACATATGGATGTATTCTCATCATACCTATCCCACTGGTCTCGCACCTGGCCAATCTCATGGCCTCGAAGGCTCAGGATCCTATTCTCTATGATGCGCATGGGATCCAAAGTCACCTTCTTCTACTCTTGCAGCTGTAATTCAGTCCAATCCAATACGTGAGAGGGATTTGGAATGTATCTCCTAAGAATATAAACATGAAATACATTATGGATATGAGACAAGCTGGGTGGCAAGGCTAGATGATAAGCTAAGGGACCGATCCACTCCTATATCTCGAATGTACCCACAAATCTAAGAGCTAACTTAGAGCCTTTTATATAATGGATAGGGCTCTTATGAGGTCTGACACAAAGAAACACCTTCATTCCCACCTCATAGATATGGTAAAATCTCCTCTGATTTACATATTTCTTATGTCTATCCAATGCCTCCTGAAGTCTCTATCTGATTAAAACAACTTACTGCTCGATTTCCTGTAACAAATTTAGCCCAAGATATACTCTATCCTCCAATCTATCCCAACTCAGTGGTGTCCTGCACTCCCTACCATAAAGTTCCAAAAATGGATCCATACCAATAGAACTCTAAAAGATTTTATTATAATAAAAATAAACCAAGTACAAATACTCCACCCACCTCAAATGATGGTCCATGATGTACATCTGAAGCATGTCCTCTAAAATTTTATCCACCCGCTCCATCTATCCATCTTTCTCAAGATGATATGCATGAATGAAGTTGATACTCATCCCAAGGGCATGCTACATGGTAGTCCAAAAATGAGAGGTGTATAAGGGATCTCGGTCACAAATAATATTCCATGGAATTCCATAGATTCTGACAATCTCATCAAATTACACTCGCTCCACTGCACTAACTCTATAGGTGGTCTTTACCAGAAAAAAATGAGCCACTTTTTTCAATCTATCCACCGTCACCATGATGGAATTGTTGTGGTATCTTGATGTCGGTATCCCTACTATGAAATCCATGGAAATAGTGTCCCATTTCCACACCAGTATCACATACATGTAGAGAAGGCTGGCTGGATGGTGATGCTCGACATTCACCCTCTGAAACTCTAAACAATGCAACACAAAATTATCTACATCTCTCTGAAGACCTTTAGAATGGTACAATTGTCTCAAGATTGTGTGCATCTTCTTGGGATGAATAAGGTCCACGATGAGCCTCTACCAAGATATCCTATCTCAAACCTCCATCCCTGGGTACATATATCTGACATTTATGTCTAAGACGTCCATATGAGGGTAAGTGCACGAAGTTGGTGGATAATTCTGTGGACATAAAAACCTAAAATTCAGGAACCGCGATCATGGTTTATATACCGCGATCGCGGTTTTTAAACTACGATCGCGGTTCCTAAATTCTAGGTTCAGTAATTACCGAACCTAGAACTGTGAGTGCGGTTATAAACCGCGATCGCGGAACTCTGAGATAAAAATTAGTAGTCCTGCGACTCCTTATTTTCCCCATTTTTCATTTTAAACCACGATTTTTCCTAGATGTTTTTCACTCGAGCTTTGAATACCACCTCAAAATTTCTCATCGGACTTCTGGATAGCAATAGATTCAACCATGCCGCCAAGACAAGGAGGTAAGCCCCCGATTTTAATCATTTTTTTTGCATTTTAGGTTTTTTTTACATTTTCATGGGTTTTTTGAAATGTGTGTTTATGTATACAATTTTCTTATTTTATCAGTTGGTCGGCAAGCTCAAAATCGTGCAAACCATCAAAAAATTCCTCAAAACCCACCGAACATTCCTCAAAACCCTCCTCCAAACATAGATACGCCTCATGTGGCTCTTTCTGTCCCCATTGAGCCAGCAGGAACACAAGATAATATCATTGGAAGAATTTGAGAAAATAAAATTGTCATTGAGAACGTAATTCAGACTATAAGACAAAATCATGCTACAAATCCATCCCGCATGAATTTAGCCAATACATTGCGAACATTGATTGGTGAGGTCGAGTCCACAACCAACTAAATACATAGATGGAATACCTTTAGAGGTGATTGTAGGTGGTGGTATGTGGATAAAATATCCCATGCAGCCGTAAAAGACAAAAAAATTGCAAAAGACCTCATTTGTGCATTATTTACTGACCCTAGAACCAATGCCCCCCCGCAGTTACTTGCGAACAGTTCCCAATCCATTTGTGCTATGATGACCGAATCAAAAACAATTTTTGGGACCGATGGTGGATGGTTTTCTATTATCCACCATGCAACAACAATGAGGTTCCTCTTTCGTTTTTGAAGAAATTATATTGCGAGTTCGTGCTCAATGAGGTCCCGAATTATTTTGACTTTTCTGACTCTTTTGGTCGAGGAGGTGGCTCTGCACAGAGTAGACCTAGTGCACACATAGGTCAACCTAGGATCCCCCATCCCCCAAAACCCCCATTGCCTTCAGTTATCCCTCCTACATTGAAGGATGTTGTGGAGATTGATACATTGCATGCATTAAGGGAGCTCACTGACACTCTGACCCAACATAGTGACCAGATTGCATCTAATGATGTTGGTGGAGGCGCCAGTTCTAACGCACCACACCACTATGGATCATGTGGTGCCGTATGCACTGCGGGAGAGACATCATTTGTTGGTTCACAGGATTTCTTTTCTATAGATGAGATGCTGGGGAATGTTTTTGGAACTTGTGCCACTGATATTGGTCCTGATATTGGTCTTTCACAGGTAAATTTCAAATAAATTTAAATAATATATATATATATACAATAGTTTAATTCACATGTTTGAGATATTAATATATATATATATATATATATATATATACGTCATGTACATACATGTAAAAAACTAATTTTTAATTTTATTCTAAATAGCAAGATCCGGTGAAGGAAACATTCGGCGTCGACATGCTAGCTACTGTAGATGGGCGTGTTTCAAACGTAAGTTTCAAGTTGTACAAACTTACATTTTTAATTTCATTTGATTGCACTAGATTATTATTATAATGTTTCACGTGTATGTTGTACATATTAATATTTTTCTCTTTCATACACAGGAGCCTAGTGGGTCATAATCTACTCTGGGAACTGAGGCTACTGGCATGCCTCACATGAGTTTTACACAGGTTAGTAAATCTCTTTACACTTTGTTTCTAATTACTAGAAGTTCACGTTGATTACATGCTTTGGACCTCTGTTATGTGGTGCGCAGTCATGTAGATTTTAATATTCATTTGTACATGTTTTTTGTATAGCTTATGACTGCTAGAGAGAATCCTCCATATATGCAGACTATGGAGGCTGCTATAAATACTGCCATAGCATCTGCAGATCCACTAACTGAGGTACAATTTTTCAAATTTGTTAAATTTTGGAGGTTCATTATTTCTTATTACTTAAATCTACAATATCAAATTTTGTATGTATATTTGAAATATTTAATTTGAAAATTAATTATTTATATGTAGCTTACCCCTCATGAGTCTATTGTTGTCCCTGCGATGCGTCAACAACAAATTGATAGGGATCATGACATTGCGGTAATATTTCACATGCATTTTAACTAAATTGTACAAGTTTCTAAATTTTGAATGTATTTTTAAATTTTGGGTGTTAAAAACTTGTTGTTTATGAATGTGCAGGTTAGGTTGCAGGCATGCTTAGAGACACCTAGGACCACACGGATGAAATTAGTAGTGGCATCTCCCTCCACTACATCCCCGGGTCGTGGACGTGCTAGTTCTAGCAGGATGAAGACAGGGAAGATGTTTCATGAGTAGATTCATAGTCCACCTAGATGTACATAGATATATATATAAATGGGCCATCTGGTCCTAGTGAACATATTTCTTCATATAGTCCATTATATATATATAGCCTTTTGTGACCGCATGTGGTCCCATATGTACATTATGACACACTTAGGTCAAGATGTACACATACATTATGAACTTATGTATATAATTTCAGAGACGTGCGTCTGGAGCACACTTCGTTTGATTCTTATATATCCGTGTGTGTTGGCTTTCATAATGATAAATCTAAACTATATATGTTTGATTTGATTTCATTGCATGTATTATATCCTTCTATGTATGTTTTCATAACCATTTAAATTATTTCTATGATATGTACATGTTTGATTTAAATATTTAATCATGTCTTCTTTTATTTGGATTGAGATGAAATTTTTTCATTAGATTAGGTATTTTCATATGGTTTCCTGCTTCAAATTTCAAGTGTTTTCGATCTCTAGAATTGCAAGGATCTAAAAAGGCAAGTTTTTTCTCTGAAATTTTAAATGGGATGCTATAAAAAATTAGGGTGCCAATGGAAAATATTTTTACATCATATTCAAGGAGTTCATGAGTAGAAGTTACGGGAAAAATTGCAAGGGAAATGGAGCAAAAATGTGATATTTACAATAGGGTTTCTTGAAAATTTAATAGCATAACTAAACACTAGCAGTAATGAAGGAAAAGGAAATATTTTAAAAAGGGATTAAAAAAATGGCTAAGTGTATGTTTATACTCACCTCTTAACATTAACCTAGCTAACTCACCTTCTAACTCATCCTTGACCATTGACTAAAATATTTTTCATTTAACTCTTCATAGGATTCTAGATATATAACCTATGATCTCTATAAGGACTGAACTAAAACTTATTGACTATTGAAGGAAAGGGTCACAAATATTTTTCTGAACCAATTCTTAAAATTTGAATCCTGAAGATTCTTCATGTTGATGATTTGTACTTATACTCCTAATTTTGTGTCTAGTGATATGTGATGAAGAATCCTATTACAATGCAAAAATAATGAGCATGTAAGCACATAGCTGGGGCAACAAAGGATGGAGAGAGATCACCACAACAACATAGCTCAAGATAGAAAAGCAAGGAAAGTGATGAAGCAGGTCTAGGAGGACAGAGGCAAGTCCAAAGAGAACAAGAGAGATGGAAGGTAAACAAGTGACAAATTGAATGTTTTGAGTCCTAGGAAATGAATGGAGGCGAGGAGTGAGAAGTCATGCCTCAGGACATCATGGCATTGAACCGACTACACCGGCATGTCTGGATGGCTAGGTGAATGCTAGAGGAGGTGGTGTTTTGGTGCGCGACAAGGTTGTTGCTTCCGGGCTACTTCATTCGGGCGTAGTCCCTTAAGAGCCCTGAGACCGAAATATCGTTCAACTTCGACGGGTGACTTCTCAGACTCGGTGACACCTAGAGACGGCTTGTCTAATCTGAAACCTCGGCGTAAGGACCCTCTCCAAAAGCCTCTCTCGATTTTTTCCTTCTCATTTTGGTGCTCTCGAGGCCCTATTGTTTGCAAACGCGTGAAATAGTGCAGTTGGAGCCATTGTTTGGTTGTCAAACCCTATATTTTGAAAACGATGGGTCATGGAACTAAACCAACTATGTCAGCACATCTGGGTGGCTAGGTGATGTCTAGAGGAGGTGGTGTTTCGGTGCGCGACAAGGTCGTTCCTTCCGCGCTACTTCGTTCGGGTGTAGTCCCTTAAGAGCCCTGAGACCAAAATATCGTTCAACTTCGACGAGTGACTACTTAGACTTTGTGGCACCTAGAGATGGCTCATCTAATCCGACACCTCGGTGTAGGGACCCTCTACAAAATTCTCTCTCAGTTTTTTCCTTATCATTTCGGTGCTCTCGCTGCCCTATTGTTTGCAAACGCGCAAAATAGTGCAGTTAGAGCAAATGATTGGTTGTCAAACGCTATATTTTGCAAACGGTGGGTTGTGGCACCGAACCGGCTATGTTGGCTTATCCGGGTGGCCAAGTGAATGCTAGAGGAGGTGGTGTTTTAGTGCACGAAAAATTCGTTGCTTCTGGGCTACTTCATTTGGGTGTAGTCCCTTAAGAGCCCTGAGACCAAAATATCATTCAACTTCAACGAGTGACAACTCAGACTCCGTGGCACCTAGAGAAGGCTCTTCTGATCCGACACCTCGGAGTAGGGACCCTCTAAAAAATGCTCTCTCAGTTTTTTCCTTCTCATTTTGGTGTTATCGCTGCCCTATGGTTTGCAAACGCGTGAAATGGTGCAGTTGGAGCCAGTGATTGGTTGTCAAACGCTATATTTTGTAAGCAGTGGATCGTGGCACCCAACCAACTGCACCAGCATGTCCGGGTGGCTAGGTTAATGCTAGAAGAGGTAGTGTTTCGGTGCATGAAAAGGTCGTTGCTTTCGGGCTACTTCGGTCGGGCGTAGTCCCTTAAGAGCCCTGAGACCAAAATATCATTCAAATTCGATGGGTGACTACTCAGACTCCGTGGCACCTAGAGATGGCTCGTCTAATCCAAAAACTCTGTGTAGGGACCCTCTACAAAATCCTCTCTTGGTTTTTTCCTTCTCATTTTGGTGCTCTTGCTACCCTATTGTTTGCAAACGTGTAAAATAGTGCAGTTGGAGCCAGTGATTGGTTGTCAAATGCTATATTTTGCAAACGGTGGGTCATGGCACCAAACCGACTAGGCCAAAACGTCTGGGTGGCTAGGTGAATGCTAGAGGAGGTGGTGTTTCGGTGCGCGACAAGGTCATTGCTTCCGGGCTACTTCGTTCAAGCGTAGTCCCTTAAGAGCCTTGAGACCAAAATATCGTTCAACTTCGACGGGTGACTAATCGGACTCCATCACACCTAAGGATGGCTCGTCTAATCTGACACCTCAGCGTAAGGACCCTCTATAAAATCCTCTCTCAGTTTTTTACTTCTCATTTCGGTGCTCTCGCTGCCCTATTGTTTACAAACACATGAAATAGTGCAGTTGGAACCAATGTAAGGTTTTCAAACCCTATATTTTGCAAACAGTGGGTCGTGGCACCAAACCGACTTTGCTGGAATGTTTGGGTGGCTAGGTGAATGCTAGAGGAGGTGGTGTTTTGATGTACGACAAGGTCGTTGCTTCCGGGCTACTTCATTCGGGTGTAGTCCCTTAAGAGTCATGAGACCAAAATATCGTTCAACTTCAAAGGGTGACTACTCAAACTTCGTGGCACCTAGAGTTGGCTCATCTAATCTAACACCTCGATGTAGGGACCCTCTACAAAATTCTCTCTCAGTTTTTCCCTTCTCATTTCGGTGCTCTCGCTGCCCTATTGTTTGCAAACGCATGAAATAGTGCAGTTCGAACTAATGATTGGTTGTTAAACCCTATATTTTGCAAACGGTGGGTCATGGCACCGAACCAATTATGCCGACACGTCCGGGTGGCCAAGTGAACACTAGAGGAGGATTTTTTTTGCTGCGCGACAAGGTTGTTGCTTTCAGGCTACTTCGTTTGGGTGTAGTCCACTAAGAGCCCTGAGACCAAAATATTGTTCAACTTTGACAGGTGACTACTTGGACTCCGTGGCACCTACAGATGCCTCATCTTCCAACACCTCGGTGTAGGGACCCTCTACAATAGCCTCTCTCAGTTTCTTCCTTCTCATATTGGTGCTCTCACTGCCCTATTATTTGCAAACGCGTGAAATAGTGTAGTTTGAGCCAGTGTAAGGTTGTCAAACGCTATATTTTACAAACGGTGGGTCATGGCACCAAACCGACTGTGCCGACACGTCTGGGTGGCCAGGTGAACACTAGAGGAGGTGGTGTTTTGGTGCATGACAAGGAGGTTGCTTCCAGGCTACTTTGTTTGGGTGTAGTCCCTTAAGAGCCCTGAGACCAAAATATCGTTCAACTTCAATGGGTGACTACTCGGACTCCATGGCACCTAGAGACATCTCATCTGATCTAACACCTCAGCATAGGGACCCTCTACAATATCCTCTCTCATATTTTTCCTTCCCAGATCGGTGCACACGCGTACAGGTATGGTTTTGTAAACACTTGGGGAGGATTTGTTTTCAAAATTTACAACATTTTCAAAATTTACAACATTTTCAAAATTTACAACTTTTTCAAAATTTATAACATTTTCAAAATTTTCAACGTTTTCAAAATTGACAACATTTCCAAAATTTACAACTTTTTCAAAATTTACAACATTTTCAAAATTGACAACATTTTCAAAATTTAAAACTTTTTCAAAATTTACAACATTTTCAAAATTTACAACTTTTTCAAAATTTACAACTTTTTCAAAATTTACAACTTTTACAAACAATGAAAGCTTCTCTTAGCTTCGAGAATTTAAAATTCTCTACTAACAGTGCCAACCACGTGAAGGTGGAAGCTTTTTTGGCACCACTAACCTAAACATAAAAGTGTTAGTCAAAGAAATTTAAGTTTCAAATCAAAACCATATACTATCTATATATACAAAATACACAAATTTAAGCACTAAAATATATACAAACTTGAATCTAAATATATATAAAATACTCAAATTTTCTGGTTGATAAATTTAAACACTTCAAAGAAATTATATATACCAGACGCGAGCATTATAAATTCATTCCAATGAACCATCAAGATCGGATCTACTCTGAATAGTGGACAAGATTGTTTCATGATCCGACTCTTCAAACCTTCTAAAGAATATTGTTATTAGGTCTTCCTCGATATCAATATAGCTAAATATTTTTCGTTAGAACTAGATGTGAATATAAGATTATTTTCCTGTATGTCTTAATGTCTTCAAACACCCAAACATAGGAGTTTTTTAATGGATACCGTTGAATCTAAGTTCCAGTAACTACCACTGACCCTGTAGGGTACTCAATATCTTCACCATCTATAACAGGTGAAGTCACCTTATTTCTGTCCTCGATGCAATGACATAAGAAATAGCCTATTCCTTCTTCATTGTCTTTTATCACAATAACTACAAACACATGTCCTACAAAAAAATAACTTGGTTGAACAACTCAAATTTAAATTACATATTAAAATTTCAATCGACTTTTAACTCAATACAAAAATTACATAAATAATCATAAATACCTTGTCACACAAAAATCAAAATTTCTGTCAAAGTCATTGGATGTTGCAACTTCATCTGCAGAAACAAGTCATAATGCCTATGGAGGTTGATAATTGGGAAGCGGATTTAGAGGCATACAAATCCATCCATCCACCCATTATTTTGAATCACACTCAACAGTGACAAATTTTATACAAGATGTGACAAAAACCTACCAAACTTTCTTTTCCATATGAGCCTACGAAGTAGTGTTTGAGCTACAAAATGAGTGCATATCACTAGACCCTAGTGAGTGTCATACAATCCTCGTAGTTAGCAATTTTTTGTTCCTCTATCAACTAAAAATGTCTACAAATTGTGGAATTTTTTTGAGAACCTCGGGCCATGATGTCAATACACCATTCCACTATGCTCTTTGCATCTTTCAATTTAGCACCATCTTTGTACTTCAACTCTTCTCTTGCAAGAGTTCTTTTCAGACATGCCCCTGCATCATCATACTCTCCTTTTCTATGTCTAGCCTTAGTGAAACTCTAAATATGTTACACACCCATCTTAACGTGCATCCTGCTCATCCAATAAAACATTCGTGCATTCTTAAACTGAGACGTGAAATTATCTAACCATATATAATGTATTTGAAGTGGATGTCCCTTTCAGACAAGTTTCCATAAAATAACTTGAAACACCCTTGTACAAATTCAGTAGAATGAGTACGATCATCACTGATATAAAAGTGGTACTCTCTTAAAAAAAATTGATCATTCTTTGTACTGTCAGGAGAATTTACAAATGCTATATGCACAAAAATAGCAACTTGTATTGAGTTGTAATATTGTGATTGAACCTCCATTTTTGGTTGCAATGTGTAATTCTCTATAAAATCGACCACTAAAACAATAGTACCAATAGGAAATGTGTCCTCTGCATATCTAGAACTGTTCATCCAACCCATTGAGATCTATGTGTATGCCTAGCATACACATAAACAATTTCATCCTTAATTTTTCTGAATAAATGGAAAAAAGGGCATATGTTCTGTAACTAGCTCACATTGTTTAAACTCCTTCCCATCTTTCAACTGGTATGGTACTGATTTATATTTATCAAACTCAACTAAACTATGTCCTATTGCACCTTCAATTTTCTCATGGATGCAACTTTCTAATTTTAGGTAATCCGCGGCATGTACCACAAATTCCATCTAAACAATCCCGACTGTAAAAAAATTGTCCAACTTATCTTTCACAAAATATCAGTAGGAATGAAATCTCTAGAAGATATTGGTGGAACTTGAACACCACATTTCGATAAAATAGTTTTAGATTGAAAATTAGAACGAATACGTAAAAATTTAGCATAATGCATCACAAATTCAACATGTTTCCTCAACAACAAGTGGTGCGAGCGTGGTTGATTTTCCCATAGAATGGTTTCAACATTTCAAAAAAATGTTGACTAATTTTAATTTCTAGATGCTCTTGTTCAAACTTACAAAAAAATTGAGTTTGAGTCATATCTAAGAAATGCTTTAGACGTGGTTTGTGATTAGTAGAACCAACTCTTCGTTTTACAACATCTCTTATATTAGGTGAAACTCTAGTGTTATCATGCCAAAATTAAATAACAAATTCTCTTATAGCATCAGATTTATCTTTGTCCTTACGTGGTGCTCTAACAGAAAATACCCAAAAATCAGTGACATTATTGAGTGATTGAAGGATATTACGTCTTTCAATTGCTTTCATTAGAGTTTTTCGATTAACTTTCAATATTCAAATTGTTTACGTAATCAAACATTGTTTTTTTATTGATTCACTTACAACACTAGTAACAAATACACGATGCACAATATTACTATCCCTAGTGTGTCTCTTGACACCAACAGTGTGATATGCATCATGAAGGTTTTCAACAATTGTAGAGGTTTGACCACGTATATTAGATGTTGTCAATCCTAAGGTGTTTAATGTAGGTCTCATTTTAATCAATTTCATCAAACTAACCAACAACTGACATATTTGGGAATCATTTAAAATTTTAAAATGATTATCCCAAATTTTAGTGGCTTTTCCTCTGATTTGTCGTTCAGAAAGTTTGTCAGACATTGGTTTCAAAATGTTTTCATCAATTTCAATAAAAAAATTAGGTTTCTTACATAAAATCCTAGGAGGTGTTTTTGTCAAATTTTGCTTGTCTACAGTTTCAACATGAATTTCCTTATTCACATTTTTATTGTCTCCTTCAATTTCAACATTTGCTACATCATGAGTATTTAATTCAGTAAAAACATCTTCATCATGAGTATTTAATTCAACTTCGACATTGACAGTAGAAACATTACCTAGTTCTTCATTGCTTACAATAGTTGGGGTTGAAGATGAACCTCTTCTTAATTCACGAAGTTTTTGCATTCGCTTAGCATTTTGAATTTTGTTGGCCTCTAATTTTTTTGGTGTTTTTTTACTTAATGAATTCCTTTTTTGACTTCGTTTTTTGTCTCCCATGATGTTTTGCTTCCGGTGATAAGAAAAATGTGCAGAAAAAGACATAATTTTGTAGTAATTCATACGGTAAGGTCAGAGAGTAAAAATCACATGGTAATTCAGACATTGGGATGTGTGTAAATATGATTTATGAACTGCGAGCGCACTTTATAAACCCATCGCAATGCTTGTTATAAAAACCGCGATCGTGCGTTTGTGTTAAACAAACCATGATCACGGTTCTATCTGCGATCGCAGATCTATCTGCCGAACCTAAGCCTCGGAAAATATTTGTTTTTCCCCAACCAAAGCTATGGAAGGTCATTATGAAGTGTAAAAGGTCAAAAAACCTCAAATTTGCTCTTCCAAAGATTTGAACCATGCTTAAAAACTAAAAACATTTCACAAAAATGGTGCCATCGCGTAGGGGAGACTCTTAGCTTCATAGAAATATTGATTTTAAAGTGAATAGAATAAGATAAATATCATTTTATAATTTTTTACTAACAATAGGTCTTTAAGACATTTTTTCCCACGAATGTTCATGTCTACGTTTAAGACTGTAAATTTTGTTTCGCTTATCAAAATATGATAAAACTTATACCATCCCAAGCATGGAAAAATTCTATACACATTAAAAAATATATATATTTGATTTTGATATTTTTTGATATAGTTATGGCGGGCAAACAGAAAGCGCTCCGTTTTCTAAATATTTTCAGACCACTTTCACGGAAAAAATCATTAACAAAAAATATTGCTAAAAAAAATACAAAATAAAATCCATCCCAAGATAGACAACTACATCTAATGTTTCACCAAAGGAAAAAAAAAAATAACAAGATTTGGTCATCCAAAATGCAGGCAAAAGGACTACAATTTTATAAGTTTTAAAAAAAAAAAAACTAAGTTATATAATTTTAAGTGTTTAATATAGTTAAACTTGTCTATTTTTTAAAAAAATTAGTATTTTAGAAACTAGATTCTGAATACTATGATACATATTTATATAAATTTTTCTAATTTAGAGTGTGCATATAGCTAATAATCCGTACAAGTTGAGATTTCGCTATTTTTTGCAATATGACGTCCACGAATGACCCTATATTTGTCCATCAACTTCCTACACTTACCCATGAATCTAATGAAAATACACCAATATTCCCCTCAAGGGGTCTCTGAGACTCAATATCTACTCTAGTTGTAAGGTAGAAGTCATCCTAAGGAAGTTGTCACAAAATCCTAGTCCGCGTGTCTATACCTACTGAATTATCCATAACCAAATTCTTTTTAATACAAACACACTTGCAACGGACATGTAGGGATCAACTTCAGAGGGAAAAATATCCATGTCATTCTCATATGGACTAACATTCATCCTACATGTCATTGCATGCACCCCATTGCGATTAAGGGCAAATTTCTATTGGGTAAAGATTATCACCGTCTACAGCTAGGATTTGTATGTTGTTGAGAATGATCCTACCAATCAATACAGTGATTAATGAAGATTACAAGGTGTAGAAAATTCCAAAATGCATTGACAATAAGTAATTTGGCTTCAGGTAATAAGACAATTTTTTAGATAATGTACTGAATGCATTATTTAGGTATCAGAAACTTCATGGAGGAGAGGGGAAGGTCAAACTATGAACATCTCTCCTACATCAACACATTCTCTTGGCGTGAGATTATACCAAAGAACCTCACCATACAGACAATAAATTTAGTAGCATCTCAAGACAATTTCTATAGTTACAATTAGCATCAGGTGTTAAGTTTGTAATAACAAATTCCACATCTTCAGTTACTTATAAAATGTAGAACCTTCGTAACTGTTCTCATATCATTAAACTTTGACTTCTTTCTACCATCTTTTGAAGGGAATCCTTAATACGCAACAATCCGAGATCAACTCACATTAACAAAGCCATCCATAGTACCCTATGAACCCCATGAAACTGTCACCTATGGTCAATTTTTTGGCGCTAGTCAATCCATAATAGAGATTAATCATTGACGAAGTCATTCACTTGAGATCACTTTTCCACTCAGAAAATGATCTGATCAAGTATGTGTAACCTCTACACTCTAAAATAAGGTCACACTTCTTCTAGGTGTAGAAACATTTAGCTGCTGCTCATGAAGAATATTCAATAGAAACAACCTAAATCAAAAATTAGACACCATTTACCCCTGATGCACTCGTGGGTACAATTTTTATTTCATAAAGCAGTACAAACAATACATGAGTTCGTCAAAGAAAAAATCTTGAACATCTTCAATTCATCAAGTGTCATTAGTTTCAATGGCATTTTTACTCTTGCTCTTCTAAATAAACTATACGAACTATGAACTTTCAAAGTGGCCTAGAAAAGAGGTCCTTCCTGGAAACCTCAATCTTGACTACATTTTCATTCCTATGGCAATCATTAACTAATGCCTAAAAGCGCTCTTAAAATATACTCATAGCAAAGTCCCCAATGGCGATAGTCTCAACTTCAACTACACTTCAGCTCTATTTGTGGAAGGGGATACATCATGGGAATTTTTTACATGTTAATTTAAACCTTTCAGATGTCCTGTACGAAATTTTCAAACACTAGGAACACATAAGATACACCCTTTATACTTCTCAAAGATAGAGGGAGCCAAACAGAGCATACATACTAGAAGATAAATTAGGTATATTAGTCAAGAAGGACATTCAACTGCAACTTAAAAGCTATCTCAGAATAGCACGATTATGTTCAAGGGATATGGTATGCTAGAGATCAGTCTCCACTTCTAGAACAAAATTAATAGGGGAAATTCATTCTATTGTGGCATGGGGGAGTGCACTAACCATGTTTTAACTACACTTTGAAATTCACATGTTAGATAAACTCCTGCAAGTCATAGGGTGTAACTTAAGTGGCATCCTTAGTACTTCATCCTATTATCGGCACACTTAACAAAGTTATGCAAAACAAATGTAGTCACACAACTGCTCAATAGCAATAAGTTATAGTTACGAATGTGATCATCGGGGTTAATCTAAACTCCACATTCTAATCATGTGGTAAGTGTATCATTAATTAGTGGTTTTTGGGCATGTGCAGGGGTATATAAATTTTATTGCATAGTTAATAAATAAATCTGAAGGATCAAGCCATTAGTGTCATTGAACTGGTGAGAGAAAATTTATAAAATTGGCAGTGTTGAACTCCTCCTGCAACATGACCCAAGGCCATGTATCTAGATCATTTAGCATAGATACTACATAAACTGGAGTCGTAGCACTGGGCGCTCCTGTCCTACTTCGATTGGGTGTTCCTATTGAAAATGTGTCAAAAATATTGGGTGCTCATAACCTCTAGTAAAATCTGTGACGAAATTAATTCCTGTCTAGATTCACAGATTGACAATGAAATCCGCTTCTAGACAATAGGCCTCGTAAATCAATTTTTAAGTCGTTATAAATATAATATTTTTGCAAAAAAATTCGCATATGTAATTCACGAAAGGGGAACCACCTCATCTCTCTCGATATTGGAGACCTTAAAAATTACAATCCTTATACATGCATTTCTCTTCATATTACCTATACACCCGTAGCATTTCAACCTATCATGTCAATACAATAAGGAAAAACAATACTAATTGTTTTATTATTCTAACTTACTATTACCACTATTTTACCCACTATTTACATTTATTATGTTTCACATAATTTACCATAATATTTACAATAGTAAGGTGTTAAATATCAATACTTATGTTATGAACTAACCAAGATATTTGCTTCCTAACATTCCCCCGTTAGTGTAAAAGAACATGGGGAAAACATGCATGTGTACATTGAAACTTCTGCTTCCATAACTTGCTCATGATCTGGATGGTTTCTAGGACAATACCAACAACCTCTGGATGTTGTTTTCCAAGTGGTTAATAATAAGCCACACTAAATATAGTTTTCCCTATGGATTAGTGTAACAACCACAACTATAGATAGTTTTTCCAGTGGATTACTAATAACCACAACTATAGATGATGTTTTATAGTGGATCCAACAACCACAATATCATGATGCTACAGTGAATACATGAAGAAATTTCTCTCATCATTGTCGCTCTTCATGAGATATCAGAATACCATGATAGTGCATATTATTCACCCACAAAAAAATGAAACAATGTGTCATGTACCCACTCCCCCCGAAAATGTGAAGTTTATTTACAACACATAGAAATCTGAAATGAACACACCATTTTGAAAACAAACAAACACACGCGCGCGCGCGCACACACACACACACACACACACACACACACACACACACATCACCAAACTAGTGATGCAGCCCCGTCGTAGGTAACTGATGAGAGGACACTATTTTTACCCTCCATCCTCCATTGCCTCCAGCCTCTAATTAGTGACTATTTAATAGAGGAAATCATTAGACACATATCCACACTCCTCTTTTGTGGGTTCATCTTCTCCTAACGAGTGGGAACTCATCATGGCTACAGTGGCTACAGGATTGGCTTACATCTTTAAGCTTCCCAGTCTGAGTAGATATCTAGGCCTTTACCTTGGATAATCTTGTAGTATGTCATTTTTCTTATAATAGAATTTTCTCATTCCACTTAAATTTAAATCGTATTTAGTAAAGTTTCTATGTTTCCTAAAATGTATACATGTATTTTTCTAGATTCTACATATTCTTTAGTTCTCTGATCTCTTCAACTAGGAGAGCTAAAATCATGTCTTCAAGAGATTTTAGAATTACATCTATCCAATATTGAAAAATAAATTGCTGTAAATTTGGGAGGAAAACTATTTAGAAATATTTCATTTTGCATCTTCATCATCAACAGGAAAATTAACTTCTACTAATAGTCTAGTTAGTGATTTGAAATCATTAATGCGACTAGACATAGTGACTCCATCATCCATTTTTAATCTAAACAACTGATTTTTTAAGAAAAACCTTGCATTTATCTCTTTTTCACAAAATTACTTACTTAGACTATCCCACATTTCCTTTGATGGTATATCAGGCTCAACATATTGCAATTCAGAATTTGAAATAACTAAGCCAATAATGGCTTTGGATTTATCATCCCTAGTTTTCCATTCTACTTCTTTATCTGGATCTGATGGTTTCTTCTCTTGCCCATTTACAATCCTCCACAAATTCTTATTCATAAGTTACATCTCAATTTTCACTTTACATGTGTGAAAGTTGACACCATTTAACTTATCTACTAGTACTACAGATGTATCCATTGATCAACAAAAAATAACAAATAAAAAATAGGTGCTCACTATTTTGATGATAACTTGAGAACCTTAGCTCCGTTTTACAAAATGTAAAGTTTGTCAGAATAATAGTTTCAAAATATTTCCAGTGGTGCATAGAATCACTAGTGATTTCGAATAAATTTCTAGTGATTTAGTAAAATCATTGGATATTTCTCTAATCACTGGCGATTGTGTTATAGGTCCAGAATCGTTGGTGATTCATGTGTGAAGAATTGCAACAAAATTTGGTGCATCATGTGCACAAAAATTAATTTTAGTAGCTCCTAAAATGGTCACTTTGATACCAAATGAAGTTTAAGTTCTATATTGTGCTATCAAAACACCATTAGTTGATCTACAAACTTAGATAATATACACAGAAAAATATATATTAAACTACAAAAGCAAATCCACACAAATATATTAATATCTCTACTCAATTTTCTTTGTTATAAAATACTCCATTATATAGGAGTGGAGGAATAAAAATTTTCTCAACAAATCATGTTCCTTATGAAACCAACTCTACCAAATAGTTTCAACAAAAAATAAATATAATAACAAACTCCATGATAAAACAATACTAATTATTTTATTATTCTAACTTAATAACCACTATTTACCCACTAACATATTACATTTCACATTTGATATTTACTATAGGTAAATATCAATACTTATGTTATGTACTAACCAAATAATTCCTAACATAGATTAGGTTCTTAGAGAAATCAATTCCTTGGTTTCCCATTAAATTTCCTCAATTTATGATTCAGGAAATTTCTTTATATTTGTCCAAATTAATGAAAAAGCAAGTATTTGAAATAAATTTTATCGATATCAATTGGTGGAGTCCAAAAACCTTAGTATATTAAAGTTAGATATATATTGGCAAGGTATTTCATATGTATAAAAAACACATAGACATGTATATGAAACTAGAGTTCCCTCCAAGGAATTTCTATTAATTTGAATGACCTTGTTAATGAATCTTCCAATTTTATTAAGGGTTTGTGCTCCCCAATATTCCAAAGGTATGACATAGAGTTTGATCTAGATTTAAGTTTGTCCCATTTCATCTGAAATAACATTAAATTTTGGACCACATGGTTGTAAGAAAAAAATGACATCATCTAGGTGTTATCTTTCATTATGAAGAGCCTTGTCCTAATGATATAGATCCTAAAAAATAATTATGATGAATCAATTTAGAAGGATACAAAGCGAGATATTAGGGCCTCAAGTCATTACACCATTTTGCCTCGCATTTACCAAATTAGGGTATGAGTCATTAATGCTTTGGTATTTGACAATGATTGTCTTGACACATCTACATATAAATTTATCACATCCCCCAAATGTTAGATCTTATTGATCACTAGTCTTGTCATGTGATGTCATGGTAATGGGTGGTAAGATGATTCATTCAATAATATTATCACCCAACGAGGTTCATTTTCATCCCTTATTCACATAAATTCACATTGCAACACTTCATAATATTATGTTAAGTAAAAAATTTAAAATATTGGAGTTAATTTCATGGTTTGGTTTAAATTTGAAAAATATGAAAGCGAGGAGCTTGAGTGAGTTGATAATCTAACTTGTAAAAATTTATATAAGTAATTTTATTTTAAAAATATTTTGTGGATAGTAAAAATAACTTTAAATATATCTATCTAAAAAATGCTAAGAGATATATAAGTATCTTGATCACCTTATCCTCTATCCCCAACCCTCCCTGCTCATAAATCCCTTGCATCTATTTTTCACTCCATTCTTCCTATGCCCACATCCCCCCTCCACCCTTTGTTCCCTCTACCTTTAAGGGGTCTACTGGCCCTGCCTTCGATTGTACTTTCCATAGTGAAAAGGTTAAATAAAATTCTTGTAGTGACATCCCCTCTTCTCAACCCCCCATGGTGAAGGAAATGAAGATATGAGTCTTTTTTCTATTAGAAATAATAATGTTGAAGCTCCAAGATCATCCGCGGTGAATTAAAGGACAAAAGTGGAGTTACAAATTGAGATGATTAATTGGATTTGAAGAGAGAGTAGGGATTCAAAAGAAAAAATTAGAAGCTAAAAAAATATTTGGCATAGTTAAAAATGGCTAAGAAGGATGACAACCAATTGGAGGAGATTAATAAAAGGGTTTCCAATAAATTGAAAAAGACCAAGAAAGAATAAGGAGAAAACAATGTGACATTCTGACTATACTCAAAAGTAATATTAATATTCTTACACTCATTACCCATCAACTAGAGGAAACCAAAGGAAAATAAAAAAACAAAAACAATAATAGCTTCAAGGAAATCCATAGTAGCTTGGAAGGCATTATGAAGATCTTCTTGAAGGTCATGAAATAGTTCCGGTTGGTGTTTCTTCTTCACTGCGATTTTGTTGGTATCTTGTTGTGCTTTTGTTGTGGTTTGGCTATGGTTATGCTAGGGTTTCACTATGGTTTTTTTCAGTTGAGTTGTGGTTTTGTTGTAGTTTAGATTTGATATTGTGTTGATGTATTTTTAGTTCTATATATAATTTCTTGTTATATCTTGGCTATGGCCTCTTTTTACCTGGGTAGGGTTCATATTTATAAATTTTCCAACAACAAATAGGTTTTACAAAAAGCTAAAAGGATCAAATAATATGGGAACCATCTTATTTTGCCTCCCAAGTGATATAGGGGTTGCACCCAAAAGCCTCCATGTGTACAATACAAATCATTCAAATAAAGCCTTATATCTCTCCTTGAAAATATGAAAAAAAACATGTCCATGTTTTCATTTTCACACCCCATAGGTGGAACTCCTAATCACACTCCCTCTAAAATGCATGCCTCACAACTCCCTTTTCCCTCCCCAATGGTCTCATACTTCCATCTCCCACACCCTTCTTAAGGCAAGCCACCCAACCCAAATATATCATATTCACAACACTCATGCAAATACTCATACAAACACAATGTTAACATATAAATAAATAAATAAATAAAGTGGAGATCTTACCTCTCTATCAAGCTTCCAAAAATATTCACTCCAATAAGCTTTCACACCTACAAACCAAGCATAATCCAAAATGCAATTCCCAAAAGACTCCAAGCATGCAAATCAAGACCAAATTTCAAAAGTGCAAGAAAATAAAAAAATACAAGTAACCCAAAATCCTTTGAATTCATTAAATAAATAGAAGCGGGAGGTGAGGATGATGAGTTGGCTCTATGTAGGATGCCACTTCATCATCCCTCCATTCTAACTCAACTAGACAACACACCAAACCCAATGCAATTAAATGAACAAGTAAGGCTTATGACATGCACACATTACACTCCAACATGCTCTTCATAAATTTCAAGGAAAAACTAAATGTTGTAAGTATAAGGGTGATTTTATTTCTCTTGTACACTCAATAATGCATTAAAATGGTCAAAATAAGCTCCATAATTCATAATTATGGTAGGCGGGTGACTTTGAGATGTAAGGGACAAGGTTAACTTGTCCCATAAGTCTCAAAAAGTGACATACAAAGAAAAATACGATTTTGAGATGTGAAGAATAGTACACACTACCTAAATGCAATTAATTCATTGCACATAAAGCACAAATCAAGGACTATCTACTCTATTTATTACTCAAATGTCACCTCTTCCTTTTAGTTTTAAATTTAAGTTAGATTAGCTAATTAAGACACATTAACAAGTATTGATAAAGTGACTAAATTTTCTCAATAACTAAATACATACAACACAATAAAACATGCAAAATTAAAAAATGAAAACATTACACCCATGGCCACGCACATGAGGTCACCCCCATGGGAAACCTCGTAACAAAGCATGCAATTACAAAAAATATACATTAGACACAAGCTATAAATTTTTCCCATGTTGCAAAACACCCAACATTCTTTTGTGGTTGGTCTCCTATCCCCTTTCAGTGTACAATTATATAATCTTCTTGTAATAACAAACGATAATACCTTTCTAGACTCAAGGCCATATCAATATGTTAGGGAAATCGAGGCATATAAAACATCCATCATACAATCCTCGTCGTACATCAATAAATACAACACACATGTATATTTATCAATTAACATCATCATATAATGTAGCTAAATCATCATCGTCAAATTTACGAATTTTTATTGATTATTTAAAATCACTTAACATTTTAATTCTACTCTAGTAATTAATTTATAATCATCAATAATCCATTTTGCATTCTACAATAATAATTAAATTCACTATATCTATCATAACTCTTAACTACTAGATACACAAAACAACATATTACTGATCCCTATTACCATCATACTATTAGCAATTCAAAAAATCAAAGAGACCACACGGTTAGACCAATACTCCGAATATACTCAATACGCCATGGATCCAAATGTTAGTATATTACAAAGTAACCATTATAGATCATCACCATATCCTTAAATGTCCATCAAGGTCCACAATACATCCATACAGTCTAAAGTATCAATCAGAACACAATAGTAATCATGATGTCCCTCGTATCTTAACAACATGTTAACTAAAATATAATAATAAGGTCCATGTCTCTAATCAACTGAAATTAAAATCATTTTATAACAAGTGTCAAAGATGTGTTGGAATTACATCCCCCTCCCCTTAAATTTGACTTCCTCTTAGAAGTCATGGAAAGAGGTAAGGAAACAAACATATAAACTTTCTGAATAATCTCCACGAGGTTAACCATGTTATAGCACATACATCTAAACAAGAAATTATCGATGGAAACCCATTGAATAACAATCAATTTCCATGAAGAACAAGAGAATTTACACACATAAGGTGTCTAAGTAGTCTCCCATTGGTGAAACACACGATAACAGGGAAGGCTAAAACCTCCATTTGGGTTGAATTATACTTCAATGTTCATTATTTTAGACAAGGATATCAACTACCAATCATGACCTTCAATTTTGCACAAGAATACACACCTACTCAAAGGTCTTGGAAATTCAAGACCACACAAGATGAGGTTTAAAAATCAAGGAAGTACCTAAATTTTAACAAAAGAGTTGTTGAGGATGCATACTATTCATTGGAAATGCTTTATATAATTTGGAAGCACTCAATTTAATTTTCATGGTAACACTAAGCATAATCTTGGCCATAAGGTTTCTATAACTTGAATTTGTACTCAAATATCAATCACACAAATACTTATCCTGCTTTAGAAACCCCAAAACACTTAGATAATATTTCCACCTTGAATGATAAGCAATCTTTTCCCAAACTAACATATGAACACAATAGATACTAGTCACTTTTTATAACAAAACAAATTTTATTTATTTTAATTCTTACCCTAGCTCGAAAGAATGTTAAAATGATCACAAGTTTAATATCATAATTCAAGCAATACCTGAGCAAGTTGGGAGAAAAATAGGCAACAAGAGAGGTCCACTAACAATTACTAGGGGAAAACACCGACATCCTTGTAGAAACTTAGGAAGAGAAACTTGCATCATTATTTTCCTTAAAGGACAATGGGGACAACATCATGGTTTTGAAAAAGGAAAGAGGATTCCAAAATTCCTCCATATCCTTAACCTATGTTTCATAAGCTTGCCACTAAGCCTAGGTCACCAATGACCTATTCCACACACAAGGAGGGTGCGTTTCTTAAAAATAGAGATACAGACCCTCTTTTCAAATATCACAATCATGCACTTGTCAGTTAAGAGGCAACATGGGTACGCCGACCCGCAAAGCTCCAACAAGGGAATCACAGACATTAATGCTCAAGGAAGTAAAACACAGCTAGAACACATCACTACCAACAAGGTTTTTTATTAAGCAGATTAGGCGGAAGACCTAAAGGTTCAAATATTCACCACCTTTGGCATGATGGGACGTAGGGTCCATTAATATGAACATAACTATTAATTCATTCAAACATGGTGATAGAACCTTTAGGCATACCTCTAAAACTTCACACTACCCATAGAAAGGTCCAAAATGACCTAGCATATAATTGTGTTATAACCATTTTACATATGTTTACTGCTCGATAAAAAAAGGGGTATGGAAATTAATTGAACCATATCACAACACCAAAATGTTAGGCCGTAAAAGAGATTATATTATTTTACAGTAGCTCAAGGGAACCTTTCAATTAGATCAAACTTTTCAAATTATATCCTTTATAAATTATAGGGCGTGCAAAAGTAATTTATACAAGCAATGTTGTTTATTTATGCATTCTACTACTGTTCAATCTCATAAAATTACTCATCCCATAATCCAAATTACAAAACACAAGTTTCAGTTACATTCACTAAGCATGTTTCTTATCCCCTATCTCGCATCATTTAGGGTCATATCCATTGTTGAAATGAGATCTCGCCATGCTATATAGGTGGCAGAGTTATTTATTATACTTCTAGGGGAAGTAAAAAAAAAATCTTGTTATTCTTCACATAGTTTTATTTCTTCTATTAAGCTACCAGGTTAAAGTATTGATCCATTTTCCTTAAAGTCCACATTACTTATTAAGTTTCAAAATTTGAAGATCTTCAATTAGAGTAATAATATTCTCAGGTTTTTTACATTACCAAATAAATTTTAATGAGTAAGAAGAGCCAAGCCTATCACATTATTCATTTCATAGGAACAAGAATTCATTAACCAAAGTGGAACACAACAAATTTAAAAGAGTTGTCCCAAAAGTTACTTGCATCACAAACACATTACAGGTGCATCACCACAAGTATCAATATGAGTTACCATGAAGAATATCATTATAGATGAAAAAATACTTTTACGAGTTTAAGAGGTTTAGATCAGTTTGGAGGAGAAAAAAATGTTTACTGTTAATACTCAAAAAGGTTTACTATATATAGAAGAGAGTGTTTCCAGACAAACTTCTACCTCCAAAAGATACCATCTACCAAGAAATAAAGGTGAAAAGGGGAAAATTTCGCCATGGACACCACACTTCCTCATCAAGAAGATAGTGAACTGACTTACTCAAACATGGCCTTTACCGCCAAGCGTTATAGCTTGGGATGAAATTTCATGACATTACCTTAGCTATGGTCTAACTCTTATGACCTATACAATCCAAATATCTAAGCACAAGGTCCAAAAGGACCACAAGGCATCCATATTTGTTTCAACATAACTCAATACTAATAGATTATAATGTGGTATGCCTAAATTATTTTAATCGATTAAGACAAGGGTAGATCTATCTATGAGTCATTGAGAGAAAAATAAAAAGACTTATTTAAGAAAAATTCCCAAAGGGGCTAACGTATATCCATAATTACCCAAGGTATATATAACCCAACTATCCATAATTTCTAAAATAAAACAAAGGAGCCATGTTAGAACTTAGTATGCCCAACGGTGGACCATCACATCCAAACAATACACTATCCACCAAAACCTATAATTATTCAAGAGATAGTCCATCCCTAACAAAATCCATAAGTCCATAATGAATATCACACCTATTCTGATGATGAACAAGGATCCCACCATGGTGTAAAAGATACACAACCACTATCAAAACTGCCAACTATACCGCACGACATGAAGTACTGTCTCCCTAAAAATTCTGAGTGTCGAAAGGGTCACTCAAATATCCTAGACACACAAGGTTTCGTCATTATAAAACCAAAAGCATGACTTAAAGCACCTAAGGAGAAAATCAAATCACCTAGGTTGTACCCCCATATGATGAGAGATCATAATACAACCGTGTAGAACCAGCTGATCAATAGACAAGAAAAGGGTCACGTAACATTCTTAACAACATTTAGCCAAGTGGCCAACAAGATAAACTAGCTTTGAGTCATCAATCAAAGGTGAAATCCAATAAATTTCGGAAATCAAAGAACATGGCTAGGTAGCCGCATTCCAATCCTTGAAAATCTTACGATAAAATGAAAATAACAAGAAAACCATCAAAGCTTCTTGTTCAAATCATAAAATAAAATGTTGGTCCTAGATAAAAGAACTTGATTTTATGAATATAAAACACATGAAATGTCCACATCACATTCACTTCGCAGCCCTTCATGGGCCACCAGTAGGGGTAGTATACATCAAGCTCAGATATAGGAACACACATACAAAGCTGGATCAAATGTGACACCATGTCCTGATGTCTACTCTCCAATATGGGGATTAATTCCACAAAGAGGTAACAAAAATAAAATCTGCTAACCACTGAAGAAAAACAGAAGCTATAAAAAACTAATCAACCCCTAGTTTTCCCCTAAACTGGCCCCTAAAATCTACCTCTAGTAATAATCCACAAGAGTTGCACAACACAAATTAGAACTCCAAATAAGGGAGGGTCTCTATGGGGTTAACACACCACATGTCTATAACCAAGATCTAGGAACCGAATAAACAACATCTTCGCAAGGAACCAAGTTCCTGTCACTCCAGAAGTTCACCAAAATATCAAATTGAGCACCATTTCCCATTAACTAGATTTGACAAGACGTCCACTTAGGCGAGTACAAAATTCCAACAAATTTTATTGTTGTTATTATTATTTTAATTGTAGAGGCTCCACTACCCTAGGTTTAAGCTAGCTGGTTGTTGTGTTACCATGTCTACCCAGGGTCCAAGCGTTGAACCCATGGCTCTAATACCTAGTGTAACACCCACAAAAATAACACTTAAAACTACATCAACGTCTATTAATCTATTGGGGAAAAAATTATAGATGTTTTTTTTGTTGTAAAAAGTTGTAACGATTATAATCATCCACCACGTAGTCAATTTTCATTTACAACATTACTCATTCAGAAGTAGGTCACAATTAAATTAATAATTAAATGTTATTAATTTATTTCTAACAACATTTATATTTATGGTTTAAAAATCTCTCATTTTGTTTTGTCACTTAATTAGAATATTTTTCAAATATGTAATAGTCATGTCCCATTAGGTTATTAAACTATATTCTTACCAATATTTATTTAAAAACCTCTTTATTTCAAATTACTAAATTTCCATGCACAATTTTTAATTTATTTCCTAAAACAAAAGTTTAACAAATTGGCCTAGCCACTAAGTGACCATATTCAACCAATAACTCATACTCTTTTTACTTTAATCTCATGCCCACAAAAAATGCCATCCTTTTAAGTGATGTAGGGTTTATTTTTAACCATTAGATTTGATCTATTTGGACCATTGGATCTAGATTGCCCTAAATTTCCTTATGAGTTTCTTTTATTTCCATCTTTTAACTGAAACTCACTCATTTGCTTCATTTTGTTTTGCAAGTTTTGGAAGCATGGAGGTCATGGAGGCCATTGAACGTTTCCCATCGTTCTTGGATGGATATACACATTTTGGAGTGTTGTTTTGCATCCCTCTTCTCAATTTTACTTCTATTTCAATGGTTATTGTATCATTATTTTATATTATTCTTTAAGTTTACCGTATTTGGGTATGAGCAGTTTTTTCCCAATTTTATTTCTAGATTTAAATAGAGTATACACATAAATCTAGGGTTTTTGTGTGTGTGTGTGTATAGATTTCAATTAGCTCGTTCGATCCATTTGTATTGGGCGCGGTGTATTAATACAACAGACTATGCATATAAAATCCATGACGTAGCATTGGTTGGGGTTTAAGATTTGAGGGGGGGGGGTATATTACAATATAGGTTGGGTGGGTGAAGCACCCTCCCCCCCAACCATTTGATTTATTTAATAAGGTTGTGTCGTGTTTAAAAATTTTCATTTTTTATTTCTATAATCAAAACTTTGGTATAATATAGCCATTCGGTTATATATTTTTAATTCCAAAAAATCCATTCATCTAAGTATGGGACTTTTAAATATTAAAATTAATTTGTTAATATATTATGTATATATATATATATATATATTGTATTATATATGTAATATTATATTATATATATCAAATAATTGTATTATTTAAAATATATATATATATATATATATATATTATCTTGCCTTATTTTAAAAAATCCATTAAAGTTTGTTTGTGTAATAACATAGAAGGGCAAGGTAATTTTAAATCTATATTTATTCATCTTTGAGAATATAGTTGAAACTAGTAACTTTTGTTTATAAATATTTTAAGTAAGTTTCTACAAAAGTGAATACAAGGAACCACTTATTCATTATTATTATTATTATATATATAAATTTATATACAATTTCAAACATTTCAAACTTACCAATTAATCATACAAATTACAACAAGGCAAAATGTATGTCCCTTTTCAACAAATACAACATTCAGATTTCCCTTTTCAACTATACAATACAAAATTGATAAATGGAAAATGCAATAGCATTCTTGTATAATACAAGAATATTAGTTCATTCCCTTGCAAGGAAATACTTCTTTTCCACGATACATATTGCGAGCTTTGACTAGCATCCTAAATTTTGAGAATTTCATTTCTAACAAATATACAACTTAAGCTTCCTTCCTTCCACTACAAGGATCACTTAAAAGTCTAGAATTTGTTTTTGGTTCCTCTAGCCATATGAAAGATTATGTAACTTGGGCGTAAAACTCGTATTTATCCTTTCCTTTTGTTTTCCACAGTCACATTTTATCGTCCCTGTCATTTTTGTCCCAAATATCTTAGGAAATGTGATTGGATGTGTCTTGGAGGATCACATTTGGGCCTTATATCTTTTCCAAACTCTCTTTCCATGAAGAAAGATTCATTTCCGGGCTCAAATGGTGATTTTCCTACATTTTACGGTTTGACGGGTGTGTTTTTACTCGTCAAATTTACATCTCAGCATCAGCGGAAATGTGGACCTTTTTGGTTGGAGATAGCTCGGCGGGGCACTTTGAAAAACTCTAAGGCTCGCTTCAGACTTTAAGCTTGTCCACGTGGAGGGTCGGCACTCATTTGAAAATTCACCTTTTGGTTTGGCCTTGGAGTTGCATCGAGGAGGCACATGGAGATTTCCGCTGCCTTGCCCAGACTTAGAAAAAAAAATTATGCAGCCGGTACAACTTTGACAGACAATGGACACGTGGAGGGAAGGCACTCATTTAAGGATCCACCTCAAGGTCCCACCTTAACAATTGTGACAGAGAGACATGTGGAGGCTTCCGTCAGCTCCACTCTATACTTAAACTTTCCAACGCAATTTTGAAAGACCTGGGACACGTGGAGGGACCGCACCTGTTTGGGGGACTAGCCCCTAGGTTTTATTTTTAAGTTGCGCCATGAAGACACGTGGAGGCTTCCGCCAGGTCTTCCCATACTTAGTCTTTTCAAGCAACTTTCTAAGGGCCTAGGATGCGTGGAGGGACCGTGCATGTTTGGGGACCGGCCCCTAAGTTTTATTTTGAAGAAATGCCAGAAGGACACTTGGAGGCTTCCGCTCACTCTACCCTTTGCTTGGAATTTTCAACGGACCAAAGAAAAATGTCTCGGACCCTAGACACATGGTGCCTTCTGCTGAACTTTCAACCTTTTTAACAAACTTTGCTGGACTGAGACACGTGTTGAGCCCGCACTTATTTGGGGTCTCTTCTTTTGGGGACCATCTCAAAATGCGCCATTGAGACACGTGGAGGCTTCCACTGGATCCTTTTTACACTGAGACTTTTCAAAGTCCCAAACAAGGCCCACGCTTGTTTGGGACTTTCCTCTGTGCTTCTCCTTTGCATTTGCGCCAAGGAGACATGTGGATGGCTATGATATAAAGTGGAAAAGGGGTAGAATCAATGATTTTTGTTTATTGCATCTATTTTTCTACCATTTTTTGCTCCAAGATTCCTGGAGACTCGAATACGCATTTTTTTCATCATTCTTTGATGAAATTCCTTATCGTCTGTCTATAAAGTGGTATTGAATGGATTTGAAACTTAATTTCTGAGTCCAAGGATTTTTAAGGTCGATATTTTGAAGTTGGGATTGCTCAGGAACTTGCAAAAATAGGAATTACCAGGGGAGATGGATGCGGGGTAGAATTGCAGAGGAAGGAGAGCGAAAAGGATGAAATGATGAAAGTGTAGGTGCAAAAGATGAAAAAGGTGTTGCCTCGAAAGTGAAAAGAATTACCTGTCATATCCAACTGTGTAGAGTCTCCAAAAAATGATTAAAAAGGGGATTTCTCGCATGAATGAATCATAATGATTAGAAGGATTGCCAAAAAGTTGTGGCATGGCATCCTATTCATTAGTCGAGGGCCAAAGAAAAATGATCAGTTCACAATTGGTCCACCTAGTAACTTTCAGATGTAAATTTGTTAAATGTCGCTTTCTGAGGAAAATTGGTAACAAGCAAAGGTCCCTCGAATATTCTTCTCTTTTGGGGGGGAAATTGAATGAGTAAAAATGTATAAATATAAGGAGAATACTCTTGCAAAAGGTCGGAGGTTAAATTCTTAAGAGAAAATTTTGAGAAAGTCATCTTCCTGAGAGACCAATTCAAGTTAACATGTTATTTTCTTCTGTATTAGATTTTCTATCATGTCAAGTTGGTTGCAGATGTATAGACATTTACGAGCACTGATATTGCTATGGAATCTTTCCCCTACTAATGAATCCAAGCAATTTTGAAATTAACTTGTTTCCAATCTCTAGCAATTTGTGTCTACTTTGTTTCAGAATGTCTGCAAATGGTTTCTTTTGTTCCTATTGCAATACTACATTGAAATCTTTGTGAAATCACACAGGATCTCGTCCCTATGACATTTTAATGGTATTTGCAATTTCATTTCAAGAAGAGCCTTCATCTTGGATGAGATAAACAAATTTAAAATCAATTCACTATCATTTGTTGATAAAGATTGTCTATAAGTATTCGTTTGTGCCTTAGGAATGATTGATTAGTGACTTTGATGTTTAATTGAGTCTCTTAACTTGAACCTTCATGTTAGATTCTTAAAGATTATGTGAAAACGTGTTGATCTGGGCCTCCATTGAAGCACACCTTCTGGTTGAAGGAACATCTTAACTGTTCTGAAGCTTTCTGTTGTTGAGTGGTCCATTTTTGTGAAGTTTCTCAGAGATCAGGTATAATCAACTTTATCCTACTTCATCTCCCACCAAAATCATTCAAAAACCACGAATCCATCTTGAACTACCCCTGCTTGACATGTATATCAACAAAGGAACAAAATCTACTGACTGAAATATGCATAACAATAAGGATTTATTAATGTCTTCAGTAACCTTAGCCTTGTGTTGAAAGTATCTCCATCGTTTAGAAGTGACAACTCTTAAGAGTTAAATTATGGAGTATTGACTGTATTTTCCCAATGTTTTCTTCATAAAATTTGTCCAAAAGAAGGATATCTTCATCTCCTTCATCAAACAAAGGTTACACTAAGGGTCCTCTCACCCTGGTGGAAGAGGCATGGCCTAAAGTGGTGAGGACAGGTCAAATTCTCTTGAAGGTTCTATCCATCTCTCCAAAAATCTGTGTGACAAAGGGCCAGTTAGTTCTCATCCTCAGCTACAAAACGACACACACTATGATCTATCTGTCTCTAAGCTCCATGTCCAATCTGTGTTGCTTCTCGGCTTGAAGAGGAGAACGAATTTGGATACCAACAAGATCAAATTCTTCCTCTTGAGTCATAGTAGTTGGCTCCTCCCCCAAGTGTGATACTCTTGATTTTAAAATAGAATACGTTTCAATTTTTCCTTCCAAAACTAGGTGATGGTGCAGAGCATCCTTCCACAAAAAACCATTTCATTCACTTTATGTTTCAAAGATAGGAAGTATGAACCCATGTGACCTAACTAAAGGAATTTATGGAATCTGAAGGGAAATCTCTCATAATCAATAGGATGAGACCATAGAAGGGCTTAAAATTTAATCTCGCTAATAACAAGATAGTCATTTTAGGTGTTCATATCCACCAAAATACAAGAATAAGTGGGGTGGGATAAATTCTCAATAGGAGAATTGATCGAATTTTGATTCTACCAAGAGAATCCCCTATTCCTAAAATTCATGATTCACTCTAAAATTGGAGTAGAATATGTGGTATCCTTACCCAAAAAAGATCGATACAAAAAATTTAAGAAATCGGTTTGAACCATTGGTACTTGGGTTTCTTCAATAAAACATCTTATTGACATGCCCATAACTTATCTAGAATATTATCCCTATCCTAAATAATATAAAAACAACTATGAACATATCCCTTAAACATGGATAGATATACACATTACATCTCATTAGGGAATGTCACTATTCTAAGATATAACATATGAGGACTCGCATACCATGTAAGAAACTATTGAAGTGGAAATTTTGAAAAATTATTTATGAAATTGTCTAAATTGATTATTCAGCTTCTTACCTAACTGATGTGTGTTGTCACTAAATCGAGGTTTCATATTCGTGAGTCACTCATAGACCATAGTATTGTTGAAAAGGGCTTAGTGTTTTAAATATTGAATTTGATAGCATAGTTATGGCCATAGAAAAGTCAAATAGTTTCTAATTAAAGAGAATGCATTTCAGAAAAGAGAGAGAAATTGTTACGCACTTCCGTGATTGAGAAGTCGTCATTACTAATACAACAAACCGTAATCGGGAAGGCACAACTTAATATGAGTAGAAAAAATATAGAGATATTTTCCAAGAAACAGCATTTGGTTCCATCTCAAGGAGTTTCCTTTCCACACGGTCATAGAAATATTATTGGTTTTAAACATATTTTAAATCACAACTTTACAATTTTTTTTGTTTTAGTTTTGGGATCTACGCAAAATCACCATTATGAATGAATTTATTTGCTAGGGTTCCTATCTCCTCCTTTATGACATTTATTACCCTAACTTTCTTGAAAACGGGTGTCTTGATTGTCATATCATCAAAAATATTTTTTAATATTTTTAATTAGATTTATTCCAATTATGATTTCCATTACTAAAAATTATATTCCTAATAGGTTTTTTCAATTATTATTCCTCATTTATTATTTTGATAACTATTATGTTAATTATGTCGGCAAGAAAATTGAATCTATTACAGCCAAATTGTTTTTATATAAAAATAAACAAATGGTAGACTCCGTAATAGGAAGAGGAATAGTTAGCCCGTCATCTTGCTATATGCTTTTTAATAACCATGAAAGAACTTCAAACTTAATTACATTGGCATTACATTCTGGTCATGTCATTTAATTTGATTGAATTTTTGAAAGGAATATATTATAGATTATTTTATGTTGGAAATAGTGTAATGTCTCCCGACTAATCACACAAACACTTAGAGACCTCTCTAGTTTATATTTTTATTAGTAATAAAAGCTAAAAATGATCATTCAAATCCTCAAACAATTCACAATGTGCATGTACTCCTCCACAAAAAATTATAACCGACGTGGTGCATGTATCCTTATCCGCTTTTTCCTTTAACTAAACTTGGCAGAACCTTTATAACGGCAAAGCAATACAATCCACACCTAAAACTGCAGTACAATATGTTTGAAGGCTCCCTCCATTCATTTATTTATAAACGAAGACAGGCTATAAAGATACTGAAATTTAGCTTTTTACCAGTTGAAAAGTTTGGCAAACAGGTATGCTATAACTCTGTCCATCAGCTGAAATAACGTAATTCTCCAACCAACTTTTAATGTAAGCACCATCACCACTGTAGAAAATCCCATTCCCACAGACAATCCAAAACTCAACCAGTACCATGGAAACCCTTCATCCGTCTCTTCTTCATCATCGATTGCGGGTGGCGGAAGAAGAGGATGATGAGGGCGAGAACAGTTCCGTTCA
The DNA here is from genome assembly GCA_019776745.2 of Taxus chinensis. Lineage (NCBI taxonomy): Eukaryota > Viridiplantae > Streptophyta > Pinopsida > Cupressales > Taxaceae > Taxus > Taxus chinensis. The sequence goes on from CM034156.1 coordinate 106,564,943, forward strand.
AGTGGACATCCCCACAGATTTGGATTTCCTAAATATGATATATTTTCAAATGTCATCATATGACGTCCTTCCAGTGGTATCCTTCCTGAAAAATTGTTGTAAGAGAGATTTAAGTATCCCAGATAATCCAGAAGACCAAGTTGCCATGGATTTTTTCCTGAGAAATCGTTGACAGAAAGGTCAAGCGATTCCAACAGTGCTAATTCTCCCACATGATCTGAAATAGGCCCACGGAATGTGTTCATGGAGAGATTGAGTATTACCAGGCCTTTCAGATTTTCAATTCCGGGCGGGAGATGGCCAGCCAAAGTATTATTTGACAAATCAATGCATGTCAACCCAGAAAGAATATACTCATAATGCAAATCTGATCCCTTTATAGTTAGATCTACACTATCCACAAAGTACTTATTACGTTATTATCAACAAATTGGCTTTTACGGTTTTCTCCAATCTTGGACATATTCTGATTTTGTTGGCCCATGGCTGAAAAAGTGAAGTAGCTCTCCGGGATATCACCAGACAAGAGATTCGAAGAAAGATCTAAGATTTGAAGCCGAGGCATTTGGCCGATCTGGTGAGGAAGTTTTCCTTTGAATTTGTTCAATCTCGTCACAAGAACTTGAAGACTTGAAAAATCAGATATCCAATCTGGAATGTTTCCTGTTATATTATTATGTCCCACATCAAGTACCTGTAATAGTGAAAGATTTCTTAATGACTCAGGTAGATGTCCATGTAGATTGTTCTTTCCTATGCGGAGAGACATAAGTTTCTTCATATTACAAAGCTCCTTAGGGATCTCACCCGTGAGATGATTATTAGCCATATTAAGGATGACAAGAAATGATAGGTTTCCAATGTTGGCAGGGATATCTCCTTCAAGAGTATTGTTCTCCAAATTTAGCACCTCAAGAGAAAGCGCATTACCCAAACTTGGCGGGATATTTCCTCTTAACCGATTTTTTGATAGATCCAAAATCTTTAGAGATCTCATAGCCTCACTTCCTAGTGAAGCCGGTATAGATCCTTCAAGTTCGTTGTCTGCAAGTAACAAGGTATAAAAAATTGTATTACCAAAGGAATCAGGGATTATGCCAGTTAACCTATTCTTCGACATATCCAAATATAACACACTTCCCATATTTCCCACTGAAGCTGGTATTGGCCCTTCCAATTTGTTGTCTGCAAGTGATAGTTGTATTACAGCAGTAAAATGCATATTAATATCAGCTGGTATGTGTCCACTCAATTCATTTTTAGAGAGATCTAAGTGCACGAATTCTCCAGGTCCAAGTAACTCCCCTGTAGGAGCCAAAGGTCCTTCCAAATGATTGTCGGATAGGTTTATAGTGCTACACCGTGAGCAAACATCCCATAGCAATGAAGGAATATTTCCCACAAGTTTGGTGCCTGATAAGTCTAGTGTTCGTAGCCTAAGATATTGAGTTGAAATCCAGCTTGGTATTGGCCCTCCAATTGTACATCCACTCAGACTTATATCCTCCAGTTGAAATGGGGGGATCCATGTTGAGCTAATATTGATAATCAATGCCGCAGGCAATTCCAAACTTCTCAAGTTGGATGTATTCTGAAAGGAGGCCTCTGAAACTGTTCCAGACATCAAATTGTTGCCTCTCAGTTGTAATCCCCAAAGAGATGACGGCAGTGCGGAAGGAATGCTTCCACTCAGCAGATTGCCGCTGACATCAAGATAAATCAGGGAAGATTGCCGAGAAAATGACTGGGGAAGGCCTCCGCTCAGCTGATTACCATTTAGCATTAAAAAATCAAGAGAAGAGAGATTGCCGATAGAAGGCGGGATTGAGCCACCAAGCTGGTTCGAGCTAAGATCGATCAGAGTAAGATTGGTGAGATGACCCAAACTGGCTGGAATGACACCTTGTAATTTGTTATCTGAAAGGCTTAAATAAGAAAGGCTTCCTGAATAACTATGGATATCTCCAAAAGAAGAAGGTATACTACCTGACAACATATTTTCTCCTAAATCAAGATATTTCAGATTTGTGAGATTCCCAATAGTTTGGGGAATGGCTCCAACAATATTGTTGTCATGGAGGTCCAGGCGTGCCAGAAAACCAAGCTCTGTTATACTATCAGGTATGGAACCATTCAAAGAAGTCCGACTCAGATCAAGTATTGTTAATTTGCTCATATTCCCGATCCAAGAAGGTATTCCCACAAACGCATTATAACTTAAGTCGAGAAAAGCAAGTGACGAAAGATTGACCAAAGGGATAGGGATGGTAGTACCTGGCAGAGCACATCCAGACAGCTCCAGATGTTTAAGGTGCGAGAGGCTACCTATTATCCTCCCCCAACTTCTATCATTGACTTGGATATTTGTTATTAACTTATTGCAAGGAATTCAAGGGATGATAGGTTAGACATCCACTGTAAGCTAGGGATCTCCAAATCATAGCCAAAACTGTCTGACATATGCTCAAGATTTAAATAAAGCAAGGAAGACAAATTTCCAAGCTGTGGTGGCACTACTCCCTGAAACATCGTTCTGGACAAGCTTAAATATGTCGAGCTTGTCAAAGAACCCAAACCTTGCGGTATCGGAATTCCTTCGAACTTATTACCACTCAAATCCAAATGCTTAAGATGTTTCAATAGAAATAACGAAGAATCGATGTGATCACTTACAGTTGAAAGCTGAAGTCCACTGAGATCCAACTGGGTGACATGTCCACCGATTTCTATATTATCACAGTAAACACCTCTCCATACACAGCAGTCCTTTCCCTCCCACGACTTGAGCTTTTCGGTTGACTCATTCAAACTGACCTTGAAAACCAGAAGCGCCTTCAATTCATGGGGTGGACATCCTTCAATACTGTGCGACATCCAAAGGAAAAGGTGAAAGAATACATTGAGGAAACCCACACCATCCAAACGAGCCATTGAGTATCAGACTGACCCACCCTGCGGTGATTTACTCTGTATATTCCGCCCTGCTCTTCCACCACCTTTATAAAGGGAGTTTGGGAGGATAAAGAAAATGCATTTCAGAAAAGAGAGAGAAATTGTTACGCACTGCCGTGATTGAGAAGACACAGCTTCGAATTCCATCGTTGACTCGTTTGTCAAAACACGTCGTGACTTTCTACCATAGTCTTTGTTTACATTTTCCACGGCCGCGTAATCTGAGTAGAAAAAATATAGAGATGTTTTCCAAGAAGCAGCATTTGGTTCCATCTCAAGAAGTTTCCTTTCCACAAGGTCATAGAAATATTATTGGTTTTAAACATATTTACGCTGAATGAGTTTTCTCTGGTACAAATCGGATGGCTGTGACGAAATACGGATCAGATCCCCATAAAGACAGGATTTTATAACGTTGACGTTTATTTATTTAATCGTATCCTTTTGTGACTAAGTTTCAAATAGGCAGACCGAAAATATTTTTTCCTATTATTGAACTCTCATTGTTTCGTCTACGCCTGCGTTCAAATGAACTTGAAGCTTAGCCGCAGGGATTCGAACCGGGGTCTCGGTGTCAAGGTCCTTTTTCTCAGAGGCTTCTGTAACGTCCTTGCTTGCAACAGCCAAAGCCTTACCGGTCAAAACCGCTGTTTCAAAACCGGTTTGACGGCCACCGTCTCTTCCCATACCGCTCGCGGCGGTTTTTCGGCAACGAGCTCAGACTTTTCGGCGCCATTACCAGCTTCTACCGGAGGATTCACGGCAGGAGTTTATTTATCTCTCACCCCATATTTTAATACTCATATTTAGAAAGAGAAATTTAAAAAAAAAAAAAAAAAAACCTAAAGTTTGCCGGGGATAAACTTGATAGCCACTTATGCGTGTGCAATTTTGTTGAGTATTGTTTTAATACTAAAAAATAAAGTATACTATTATTTAGATATTATTAATTAAACATATAGAAGAGTATTACATGTTTGTTTATCTCTATACATGAATATAATTACGTCAAAAAATAAGTTCAATTGAAAATATTTATGCAATGAAATAAAAAATTAGTAAAGTTTGATATGAAGATAAATTTTATGCGTCAGTTGCCCACACGTGACTAGTGCGAACAAGATCAAAACTATGAAGTGGAGTGCAAAATATAGATACTCTTCGCGCTAAAAGAATATGATATTTTGAATAGGTACAAAGCATGCAACTATACACTCCCCATGTCATTTAATTTCAAACATTCCAATCATATCTTCACCTAACTACCAAATTAAATGTTGTTCAATTAACGACCTTTAAGGTAGAAAAAAAATTGAGTGGCGAATGATTTCTCTTGTACGACCATTTGTTGGACAAGCTCACTTTCCGATGATCATTCATTCATCTCCTTCTTCCTTCCAATTACTCAAGCTTAAAACTAAAAGGGGGCCTTCAAAGTTCTACCTTAGGCAAGAGGTGTGGTTAGGCCTCGTACCTTTGTTCTTTTGAATTTTCCCCTTTTTTTTGGTTCCTTAAAGCAACAATTACACTCATGTGAATAATGCTATCGTGATTTAGATGATAAAGCGAAGCATGAATAATATATATTATTTGGGAAGGAACAATCTAATCTATGTAGAAGGAGCGAGACATGTGGGTATTTAGTTCTCACCTTTATATTTATAAAATTTCATTCATATATGTGTCTTATCTAACAAATTAAACACTGCACAACTGAACCACTAAATGCTACAAATTAAAATATCTACCTCCCGCTGCCCTATCCACTTGCTCTTACTTGCACCCAAAGGTCAATTTCAATCAAAAATGACATGTTTTCATGTGAAATCTATGCTGACATGGTAGTCAAATCAGGGACAATTACTGGTCTCGTCATAATCGATTTTCATCTACATGTCACATCCACCGTTTGGTTTCATTTTCGAGTATGTAAAATTCAAATTAGTTGAATAAACTTTGTGGGTAATTAATGAGGTTTAATTTGATTTTGAAATGATGAAATGGAGCACAAATGGTAAATATAGTTTGGGTATTTTGATCCATGGAATGGGTATGAAACATTTTACGTATTTAATTTAGACTTGATGTTTTCAAGCATTCCATTCATGTATGTGTCATATTTATCCTCTTTGTGAGATTGAAAAGCTTAAATGGAGCACAAATAGAAAATATTATTTGGGTAGGAAGATGATCCGTGGAATGATTGTGTGAGATATAGGTGTTTAATTGATCATTCATTCAACTCCTTCTTCCTTTTAACTACTAAATCTTAAAACTAAAAGGGGGCCTTCACAGTTGTACATGAGGTAAGTGGTGTGGTTAGGACTTTTACCTTTGTTCTTTTGAATTTTCCTCTTTTCTTGGTCAAGCACCAATCACACTCATGTGAAAAATGTGAGCAAGATTTAGATGATAAAGTCGAGCACGAATAGCAAATATTATTTGTGTAATAAAAATTTAATCTAGGAGGTGTGGGAAATGTGGGCATTTAGTTCCCACCTTTATATTTCTAGAATTACACTCACGTCTTCACCTTATCTAACAAATTAAACACCACCTGGCTAAACCCCTTAATGCAAGAAAATAAAAGATCTACCTCCTACTACTCTATCCACTTGCTCTTACTTGCACCCAAAGGTTAATTTCAATCAAAAAGGACATGTTTTCTTGTGAAATCTATGCTGACATTGTAGTCTAATTTGGGACAGTTTATGGTTCCGTCATGATCGATTGTCATCTATGCATCACATCTGTTGTTTGGTTTCATCTTCAAGTCTGTAAAAGTCAAATTAGTTGAATAAACTTTTTGGATAATTAATGAGGTTTAATTTGAGATTGAAATGATGAAATCAAGAACAAATAGTAGATATGATTTAGGTATTTTGATCAATGGAATGGGTATGGAACATGTACGTATTTAATTCAGACTTGTTTAATTCAAGCATTCCATTCATGTATGTATCATATTTATCCTCCTTATGAGATTGAAAAGCTTAAATGGAGCACAAATAGTAAATATTATTTGGGTAGAAACAATTTGATCCATGGAATGGGTGTGTGAAATATAGGTGTTTAAATGATCATTCGTTCATCTTCTTCTTCATTGCAACTACTAAAGCTTAAAACTAAAAAGGGGGCCTTCACATTTCTACATGAGGTAAGTGGTGTGATTAGGCCTCGTACCTTTGTTCTTTTGAATTTTTCTCTTTTATTGGTCCTTTAAACCTCCAATCACACTCATGTGAATAACGTGAGCATGATTGAGATGATAAAGTGAAGCATTAATAACAAATACTATTTGGGTAGTAAAAATGTAATCAAGCAGAAGGTATGGGAAATGAGGGTATTTAGTTCACACTTTTATATTTCTAGAATTGCAATCACATCTTTCCCTTATCCAACAAATTAAACTCCACCCGAATGAACCCCTTAATGCTAAAAAAAATAAAATATCTACCTTCCATTGCTATATCCATTCGCTCTTAGCTGCGCCCAAAGGTTAATTTCGGTCAGAAATGACATTTTTCTTGTGAAATATATACTAACATAACAGTCAAATTCGGGACATTAAATGGGCTAGTCTTGAGCGATTATCATCCATGCATCACATCCACCATCTGGTTTCATCTTTGACTTTGTAAAATTCAAATTAGTGGAATAAAATTTAATGTGATATTAAAATGATGAAATTGAGAACAAATAGTAGATATCATTTGGGTGGGAACAATTTGATCCATGGAATGGGTGTGGAACATGTTGGTATTTAATTCAGACCTGTTGTTTTCTAGCATTCCATTCATGTATGTGCTTTGTGAAAACAACAAGGAACATGATTATTATTATTATTTTATGATGAATATAAAGATAATTTCACCCAAGCCTATGTTGCAAGAGAATCCGAGTTCACTTGAAATTAATTAGAAAAAAAGTAAGTCTAGCATTATTAAGGAAAAAAAATGAAGTCTATATTTGTTAAGAAACTTAATAATTTCTTATATAACTCTTACGCAAGGTTCATTTTTTATTCTATATATATTTTTATTCATTTGTAGCCTACAAGTATATAAATGTTGTATTTTGTTTAGCTATAGTTTAGTGTGTCTTTATTTTAAGTGTATGTTAAAAATTTATTGTGATGTGAAAATTTCATGAAGATTAAGGATAATTAATGGAGATTTTCATAATATTGTCTAGTCGCCTTTTGATCAACGTCAAAATAGAAGTAAGAGAATCATTATGCAAATAATTCCAATGTATGTATTAAGGTATGAAGTCTTTTGACTTGTAAATTAAGTGTGAACGGATTCACTTAGATGACCATAGTGCAATCTTATGCACTAGAGTGCAACATAAAGGTGTAATCTTCATAGTTTCAAATACAACATTATATGATGAAGAGATGAAATGAATTGACTTAACCCATAATTATAATTTTTGAGATGAATCAATACATCGAGTTGTGTTATCAATTGGGCCTTCTCTTGTATATAGGTTTGGGAAACACTTAATTTCATATAGGTCATTTTTTGTTTCAAGGCATACTATAGGTAAGTAGGTCGTGTATCTATATAATGATACTACTATATTCATGTTAGGAATGAATTCCACATGAGTTAGTTGACCAAGTTTTTTTTAAGAAACACTTTTAAAGGCCACAAATTTGTGAGGAGAGATTTACAAATTTAAGTTGTTATAAGGAATCCTTGTTTCTGATATTGCTTTTTATTGTTTTCCAAGTATTATTTTTGTTGAATTGATGAATCCTTAGCACGTGAAGGATATGTGTTGTAAGAATATAGAAGAGGCATTTTATTTTTTAAATCAAAACACTATGATTAATAGGAATCAATGTTCATAATCTATAGAAGTGCAATATGAAATATTAATCAAAAGAATACATCTTATTATTTTTCCAATAGTAAGTGGAAAGCATTTCATTATAGTACATTAAATGAAATAAAATTTAGAGTGACATGGATATCAATCAAGGTGTAGTGCCGACCCAAGCAGTACCTTTATTATTAAAAATAAATAAAAATGAAATACATGATGGAATGTATGTTGGCTGTGGACAAGTGGGTAAGTGGGTGAATCATTATGATGTGAAGGTACATGGGTGAATCCTCCCATTTTTACCGACCTGTCATGTTTCAAAAACAACAGTACAAACACTTTATTGGCATCCTAAGTTTCCAACCACTATTTTTGGAGAATCCAATGAGTCTTCCCACGTGAAACCTAGGAAAAAGGCATTAGCAGCAGGCTTGGAAATTGATAGGCTGTAGGCCATTTTTTGTGATTTTAACCGTATTTTACAGGTAAAATTTTTTAAAAACCATAGACAATGATAGGCTAAATTTTTTGAAAGCCGTAAATTTTTTTGAGTGGTTTATATAAAAACATAATACCTATTTATATATCCATGGACAGATTATAGATATATCTATAAAAATTACTGGAAATTACATCCATCTGAAAGAGCTAAGCCGTCAACAAATTTTGATTTGATAGGCATAGATAATTTGAAATTCTAGGCCTGATTAGCAGTCTTGAATAGTGCAAAGCACAGAAGAAATGGTTATCCTCACAATAAGTTCACACAACTTTCTCTTATGCAAAACAGAGCTCCAACCCGAGCAATCTTCATTTGCATGCTTGCTTCCAGCTTGTGTCAAAGCACAAGCTCTGTAGAAGAGTATGGATGTCCATCAAAGCAGACTGGAAATCCGATATTATTCCAGCTTTCTCCTAGCCTGTGCGCCAAGTTGAGGTTTTATCTGATGCTACAGTTGGAAGCAATTGGGTAGACGAGAGTGAAAAATGTGGAGGCGTGTGTTTGGCATGTGAACTGTGCGCAAAAATGCCTGAAAACATTATGGCCTTTGGTCTGCAATCACTGCAAGATATACACAAAAGGTGTTTTTTTAAAAAAGGTTTTATTAACTTTCAAGAAAATGCGATTGGCAGGTTTGAATATGGATTCCTTCTCCTTCGCCAGCATCCTCCCATCATGCACTGTTATGGGAATTCTTGAGCAGCGTAGTGATATCCTTCAAAGAATAATGGGTTTTCAGATGTTTGTATTTGTAAATACTCTAGTATACGTGAATGCAAATAAAATAAAATAAAAACATGCCCTGTTGAATATTATAGACTGCAGTATATACACAAAATGAGGTTTTTCTCTCATGTTTCTGTTGCAATTTTCTCCAGTGGATAGGTATGTAATGGTGGAAAGCATGCATTTGGCATGTGAAATGCTTGACTGAATGCCTGTCGTAAATGTGGCGTCATAGACTGCAATTATAGGATGTTTTTCACAAAATGAGTTTTTTGTAAAGGATATAGAACCTCTTAAAGAAAATGGCAGTGGCAAGTGTAAAACAAAGATCCTAAATCTGGTAGTAGCATTTCCTACTTTTTTCCAAGAGGACAACTTTGAAATGGGTATCTACCTATCAAAGCATAACAGGAAGTGAGTTTCTCAATTGTAGTATTCGTCTATACCTTGGGTAGAAATGGTTTGTAAAAATGGATAAATGTGTACAGAATTCAATTGGAGGATTTTTTGAATGCATGCAACCTATTTGACGAAATGCCCATGCGAGATACCAAACCAAATCCCACGGTTTCTGACCGGCTTCGTTCCCAGGCATGGTTCATATCCCCTTATCTTTCATAACTCTCGTACTTTAGTTTTTCATTTACAACTTAATATAATTTTAAAATATTAGGATTATAATACATTTAATTGTTTTATATTAACTTGTTGCAAAACAATAAAATGTCATGTCGTAACTCACGAAATCAAAATAACCCTTTTGTATTAAACCATGAACTTCAACCCTCATTCTGAGGTGATTTAGAAAACTTCCTACCTAACTAGATCGCTACAATATTGTTTTATCGACAAGACGAAATTGACTTCCTAGTAAAAATGTTGACCATCTCTCTGTTTAAATAGATAATTTGGCATATTTCTTCGAAGACTCGTTAAGTACCCCTCGTAACTTAAAAAATGGGATGTTAAGCTTCATTTGTGTACCTAGTTATGTGAGGAGTCACCTTAACCTTTGGTCTAACCTTGAATGAACATTTTTGATATTTTGATGCCATACTGGGAGCAATGTTACACCATTTTGAAGCTGTATGAAGCTACTAAAACTATAAAGTTGGCTTTCGTTTTGAACTACCATTTGAAACCTGGAAAGAGAAATTATTATCCATCTTCATAAACCTCTAGTGTTTCTACTAGAAAATTGCGTGGAACTTTCATTTTAGGGAAAAACACTTTTCTAGATAGTTTGAAAATAGAATTTTGTAGGCCTCCAGTCACAGTTAGACTAGGTCAAACTAGACCAATTAAGACCGGTGGCTTCAGAAAACTTGTCGCCATTTGAAGAATGTTTTGTAGTTACGAGTCCCGTCGACTCTGTTGAATTCTCCTTATATAGGGTAACTTGTATGAAGTTTCTAGTTGCACATTCATCCATCAAACATTAGTTTTGGACGTGATTTTTTGAGCCCTTGAGCTAAATTTTGTTCGTTTACAACTAGGTCAACTATGACCGATGGCCCCGGAAAACTAGCCCTCAAACATAAACCGTTAGCCAATTCCAAATTCCTTCAGTTGCTATGAAATCTTGGTATATAAGCATACACGTAGAAATTTAACCATGGTGTCTTTGCTCATCGAAATACAACGTTTGAAAGTGGTTTCTTAGCCTCAAGTCCAATTTGAATGTTTTTGTAGCTAGCAAGAAAATGTAAAGATAGAAAGTTATGGGACCCTTGTCAAGTTGCCAACACATCGTGGAAACTTTTGACATATGTAAATAACTGTTTGGAAACTCTCTAATGTAACTTGTTGTGTGAAATAGAAGTTTTTAAAAAATGGTGTTTCTCTCTCTCTCTTCCTTTCTCTTTCTCTCTCCTTGGATTACAAAATGAAGTGAAATGAAATGTAATGAATACATGTCCATAAACCTCTTTCTTTCGATTGAAAATTTTAATTCTTATTATATGTGAATGAGAAACTGAAAAATGTTGATTATGTTAGATTATGGTGGATGTCATGCTAGCGATTTATCGTTGATTTCATGCTTGCATGGTTTTGCAAGATGCAAGTAAGGTGGCAAAAATGGTGTGGTCATAATTCATTATGTATTATTTTATTTTATATTTGAAATAAAATAAATGTAGGGGTTCAACCGTCTTTTGTAATGTATTGAAAGACTTGTTGATGAATTTGGTAGTATGTGTATGTTTCCATTTTTAGAGGTGCTTGGGAAATATGTATCTAACCATGGATTTTATTTTGATCCTAAAATTTGTATGGTTAAAGTTGAATTTATATGTTTAATGAAATTGAATTTAATACCTTGTAGTGCACTTATATTGGAAAATTGTTGATTAAATAGTTGGTGTTGTGTTCCTCACCTTGAAAATGCAATAATGAAATCCACGAAACAATCAACCCTAGTTCAAAATTCATGCATAACTAACCTACTTGTGTTAATCCCTTAGCATAGAAAAATGTGACCTTAAAATGAACCCTTACACTTGATGGAACATCCTAGGTTAGGAAAATAAGAACCCTAGAATGAGTTTACCATCTTAGTCGGTATGTTTAGTGACATCATCATAAACCTAATAGATAGGAGCAACACAGTCAAACTGTATATGGAGTAAGTAGAGGTAACTCTTCCTTCGTATCCTAGTGGAATACGTTGTCTTCCGAAGATAGATTTAGAATTAAATTTCTTCATTGAATGAATTACTTGTGTGATCCAGATGACATCATGGAGCTATTGAAATAGTGGTACTATCCCCTAAATTTTTTTTAATGACCTCTTTAGATCCTCTCAGCTAAATGTCTTCTCTTTGGCTACTGATAATATAGTGCCTTGATATTTTACAGAGGGTTTATAGGGTAAATATGTCTTTAACATTAATCTAATTTATAATAGGGCATAAAGCCCTAAGTTAAAATTAGAATTAAACTAAACCTTAGTGATTAGGAGGTTAACTTGCGGGTAGAAAATTATAAGTAACTCTTTGCAAACAAAATTGGTTTGAAAGATGTTGACTTTAGAGAACCAAAGAAAACCTAAATCTTGTCCCGTAATCCCTTGTTAGGTCCTTTTATGACATTAATGAAATAAAGAATATTTCACATGCAGAATTGTGAAATTCAGAAACATGGGACCTTACCTTGAATACAAATCACTTGTGGTTCATGTGTAGTTTATAATGCTTCTAACCATGTACTTATTTAAGATGTCAGACAAGTACTTTGTTAGTTTGTTTTGTTATAAAGTGATGGTAATAATGAGACCATAATCCGATGTAAAAGTAAAGAATAGAAGAATAAAAATGAGATTTGAGGTTAGGGATAATGCCACTCTTGGAGTCCTTATAACTCAATTAAATATTGTAATGCCTCGTTTGGCATTTACCCTAGTTCTTGTCGCAATGACCCTTTTGTTGAGCGTCGAATGGATGTGTGTATTTCCGTTGTCTTAGATCTTGTCTCCGTGATGTTTTAGAACCTTCCCTCTCCTTCTTGCGTTCTCAAGTCATTATTGACACCTCTGTGTGTGGACTGTGTAATGTCCTGTGCGTAAACCTAGTTAAAGGAGGATTTTGTTGTCGCATAGTTAAGCTGGACCTTTGGCCATTATTGTTGTGAGTAGAAATTATTTATATTTATAGTATATAATGATAACAACATAGTTTTAATTTAATTATCGATTGGCCTCTATCTTATAGTGTTATTGTTTTACATTATTGTCAAGTTGGTATATACGTCTTTGTTAATATGATTAATAATTATTTTAAGTGGTGATAATAATAATTAAATAATAATAATAATAATATTAACAATATTATTATTTTAATTATTGATCGACGATAACTCATTATTTTTGGTGTCGATTGTTATCAACTGTATTATTAATTATCGTTAAACGATTTTATTGTTTGGTTGGTCGCTTTGCAGAATGAACCCCGTTCCGCGCTGAGGAAGGGATTACCCATTTTGGTGCCATGGTCGTTCCTTGCCTTGTGTTTGCTTTTGAATGCCAACCTCTAGTTTTCTGCACTTGGTCGCTTAAGCCTGTTCGCATGTTGTTTTTAATCATTGTGAGTAATGGAGAGTTCAATTCTTACTTCCTCTAACTTGCTCGTGTGTACGTGATTAAATTTTCTTGGGTTGAATAGTAATCATACAAAAATTCGTATACCTTTTTAGCTTATGAGAACTTTTCAGGTAATCTTGTAACTCCTTTTAAATTTGTATTAATATATCTTCTTTCGTATGCTTTGTGAGCTTACCTTAGTTAGTAGAGATTTTGTTTATCCCGTATCTTTACTGAAGGAAGGGCTCATGGGGGCACCAGGTCGTGGTGAGGACTACCCAGTTTTTAAATCTTTTAAACTTCTTGCACCTACCCTCCACTGCCACCTTGGCCGACCAGGTCCATTCGCATGTCTTGTTGCTAGTAAATGGCGTTAGACTCCTCCCAACCACTGAACTACCAATAGTTATGGTATTTAATGTTTCTACCTTGTGTGAGGGAGATGGGAGTCGATGGATTCCTAATTTTTCTTCACCATGATCTCATTTTTATTCTGTTATTCAATGCGTATGGGTGATTCTTTCTCCTGGCACGTTTCCTCTTCCTCTTTGTTGACTGCGTGAATGCTGGGTTAGGAAACTTTTCAGCCTCGACATTTGTTGGTTCCCTTTTTGGAGATCCTCCTCTTCTTACCCTGCGCGCGTGGATGGATGTCCGCACCTGTTCCCAAACTACCATTTTGACCTGGTTGCGTGGGCAGAGAGGCCATCGAAATCTTTTCTGTTAAGGCATTTTTCTTCATGGTTCCTTTTTGGCGCAGTAATGGGTTTGATATGGTGGTTATAGATGAAGCTACAAGCTAGTGAAGTAGGCGTGTTACCTCCACTTTCTTTGGGTGCTGCGAGGTGTGTTCTTGTCGGGGATCCACAGCAACGGCCTGCAACAAGAATTAGCCAGGCGGAAGGCATGTTGCAGTATGGTAGAAGCCTTTTTGAGTGCTTCCAACAAGCAGGTTGTCCAACTATGTTGTTATCTGTTTAGTATCGAATGCATCCTCAAATTCGGGATTCTCCTTCAAGATATTTTTATCAAAATCGATTAAGTGACAGTGAGAGTGTTACCAGGAGACCTGATGAAATTTATTACAAAGATTCTCTATTGAGACCTTACTTGTTTTACAATGTAACTCATGGAAGAGAATCTCATAGAGGTGGATCTGTTTCATATCAGAATATTCATGAAGCACAAATTGCTTTGCAATTATATGAACTTGCTGGAAAAAAAAAATGTGGCAACTGATCAGCTTCGACACCTGTTGGTTTTTTTGTTGGACATCCTTTCCTTCTTACCCTGGTACGTGGAAATGCAGTGAGACCACATCTCCTTGAGGCAGTTTGTCAAATAGTTTGCTTCCTCGTGGGTGTTTCCACACCATACAAAACAAAAATTTGATTTTCCATTGTGCTGGATGGATGTCCATGTTCCGCTATAGCATTCCCTTTTGACATGCGTTGGGAGGATGTTGGCAAGTATTTTAGACCACCTACCCTGGCCGTGAACTCCTTCCTGTGCCAACGTGGAGATGATCGATGTTTGGGCACCCAACAAGCTTGAAGAAAATGGAATTAGGCTTGGGTTGCTGTTGCAGGTCCTGTTTCAGCATGTCCTGGTCTTGGGAAGCGCATTAAAGGCATGATAAGCCCTAACCCTCTCTCTTAATAATTTATTCCCTTTAGTATTTGGGTAAATCAATCTCTGTAATTTTTGTTTGAATTCTGTAGAGATGGGTTTCAGATGACTTATAATCATAATTGCATGAGCTGATCTCTCTCCCCCTTTACAGTTTATCTTAATTACTATTTGACAAGAAGAAATCTCTCTAGTGATTCTCGCTTATCGATCTTATAAAGTTGGTTTATCTTTTTGCCATGATTATTCCTGTGAACAGTGGTTTCTGTAGAAAATATTGTGGTGTGTGAATGAGATTTAGAATATTCCTTGTATTGTTTTTATTTGTAGAACATGGCTTGAAAACGGGAATTTTCTTGGAAGACTATGTTTGTCTTTTAATGTGGTTTGATAATGATATAAACCCCTTTAGAATTGGGGGCTTCTATTTGGGGAGTCGTACTGGTTTTACTGGTCTTTCTAGATACCATCTGACTCTTTTGATTACCGTTTACCTTGGGGATTATTGTAAACCCCTCACCAGGCCCTCTGTTATTATTATTAGTACTATGAGCTTTTTTTTTTTTAGATGGGAACGCTCCTGAAGCATGTGTTGATGGGGTTGTTTTTGTGATCTTTTTGAATACGGTAAGCACTCAAGACGTTAGCTTGTGTGGATAATTATATGGCTTAAGTTGAGGCACTACTTGGATTTTTGAATCAGTTGAAGTAATATTGGATACATCGAACTCTCATGAATGTGTACATTCTTCAAGTTTGATTGACATGTGATGGCCCTCAGGCATATGAATTCAGGCAATGCTTGAAATATGAAATTATAAATTTATCCTATACTTTGACTTATAAGCTTGTTGAAATGCTTTTTGGTAGGAAAATAGATGAATAGGGAAGTTATGAGAACTACCCTAAAATGGATTCATGCACAACCTTAAGTAAAGGTGACAACTACCATAATGGGACTGTACATACCATGTATGACAGTAAGGATAGAAGTTGACCTGAAATTATTTAACTTCATTATATAGAACAATAATTAATACCCATAAATTGGGGTATGCAAGTGGAGGTTGAATTATATAACATGATATATTATGTTATCAGGTAACCAGTAAGGATAAATATGTTATTTCAATACTTGGTTAACGAGTGGAATATTTTCTGGCATTTACGATGATTATTATGTTAGCTAAAAATTGATACTTGCATCTCAATTGGGAGTTGAGATAATGTTGATACTTGTATTTATAGTGGCTTGGACCACGCTTACATATCTTAGCTAGTCAAATGTATCTTTGACATATTAGCAAAATATGACAATACTGTTGATCGTGACTCATTCCAACGAGTTGGACTCTTATACTAATAGAAACATATAAAGACATGGTAATAAGCAACCAAAAGGATATCTAAGTAATATATGAACTCATGGATTGGCGAAATATTTGTTAACATAAGTATATTCTTAAAATTGTGAGGTAAATATCAAAATTATACTTACATATAATCATTGATTATCTATGAAGGTTTGATGCTTGAGTAATATCGATGAATAATATAAGATTGATACTTGTATTTATTATAGAACTTAACGTCGTTGGTGCTGTTATTTAATTAAAAGATAATATTATTGGATACATATGTGGGAGAAGTAGATTGAAGGTATAAAGTGAGCGATATTATTATTACTGTAATTTAAGTATGATTAATTGCATGGTTAAGGTTGTATATCTAGTCACTTGGAATTGTGTTCTTATGTAAGCAGATCTTAAGGAAGTGAACATTAATGAGTATGAAATGTATTATCATGAGATGTGCAGTTAAGTTTTGAATGTATGTTAGAAATTATTTGATAGGGAGTATTGCAAACTTTCATTTATTTAAATGCTAGATGGCATAAGTTATTAGGTGAGGTTTATATCTTATCATGCTCAGTTCTAGCGAACTGACTCTAGTATATATTTGTGCAGATGGATTATGCGAGTAGATTAAAGGAAAAGAGTGTAAAAGTTTCATCAGTTCAAATTATGAAGTTCTTTGTAGAAAGTTCAATGCGTTGTAAATTTTGTAACTTTTCTTGCAAGGAGTTTAGAAGATCTCTTGTCTTGGTATGTTCGGAAAACTACATGGTGAAGTGTTCTTTCCCCTTTTGTTGTTAGACTAGTAACTTACCTTGGTGAGAAATGATATTCAATCATTACATTGGCATAAGTATTGTAAAACCTTGATTTTGAGAATAAAGTGTTAAGTCAAAACTCTCTGACACCTTGTAATGATGTGATATAAGTAAAATTAAATGGATTGGTTAACCCTCATAGAAGTTAGCTAAATATATATATTCAGATAAATTAATGTAGAGATGACTTACTTGAGAACAATAGATTCCTGAAGTAATCAAAGGTGAAACTATCCTTGTAAAGTAAAATTTTATAATTTGTTAACCCTAGCTAAGCTAGCAAACATTATCTTTATATGGTGACTTCTTAAACGAGTTTAAGGGAAACCAATGGTTAGTTGTTAGAATATAATAAGATTTATTAAGTAGGAAGAAACAATTTAGAAACCACGAAATTTATCTCTCAGCCTTTTTTGGAAAGTAAATAGTTCCTTTTGTAAAGCTCTTTCAATGAAGCCTAAGTAAAATCTTTAATATTTCTGGATAAAACCTCAAGCTCCAATTAAATCTTGGTAATAACTAACGATGTCTCAAGGATGAACTCAATTGACCTTCTTCCTTTAACTTTATCCAAGGTGCCTTGTAATTCTCTCTTAAGTTTGTTGAATGCGAACCAATGTTGTCATAAGGGTATGAATGAGATTTAGTAACGTAAGTGTGAATAGATGGCCTTTTGGAATTAAATTATCACCTTTATCAAATAAATAAATAAAATAAATAATTGTCATAAAGGAGAAGACTTTAAGTGAACTACTCTACAGTGTATAAGAAAATAACTCAATTGGTAAGATGAATTTGTACGAATCATATCTTGAATCTCTCTGAAAACATAAGTCATGAGTTAAAGGGTGTTTTATCAAAATAAATAACCTTCAATCATTTCTTACTGTGGCTTGCCCTAGCTGTGTGAGTGTCATGTGGTTGGACTTCTATGTTGTTCTGTCAAAAGAAAAGTGTATTATCCTTTTGGGTGTGAACGTTTCCGTGCTGACCTTGTGGCCATCCTCGTAACAAGTGGTTCCCAGAGTTGGTTGTAACCTTGTGACGACATGTTGTGTCGTGTTATGTGTCAAAGCGAGTCAAAAAAAAATTATCCTGTCTTTTACTGTGTTGTTCGTGTGTGTTTCTTCTTAGAGGGCGTTACACTATGGTATCAGAGCGTAGGTTCATGCTCTTGAACCTATGGGCCAGATTTCCAGTTATGTTGCTATTACATGATGATGACTGGTGTCCACATGATAGTGTTACATGTGAGAGGATGGGATTTTATGACTAAAATGGTTCACGTCATCGATTGGAAGAGTAATGTGGTATAAGCGTGATGTGATTGATGTCGTAATCAGAGAAATACATGAACGTTACTATTGATGTGAATGTCACTTGGAGAAGATGTATCTTTCATCATGGAGGGACGTCCAAGGGTAAATGTGGAGTATTCTGTCTAGTTCTTATGGATTCTATGAAGAGTTCATCGTGTGAATTACTGCTTAACATCTGGTGAAAAGAATTTTGATTTGGATGACATGGTTTGTCACTAGCATTGAGCCATATTGTGATATGTGGGTGTGGCGATATGAATGTATGACTTGAATGATGTAAAGTGAACCTTGATTTGGGTCATGATGTCCTTACCATGTTCTGAAGAAATGTGTGTATCACCTTGTATATAGCAAAGGAAGGTTATGTATGTGACGTGTCCATTATATTGGAGATTTGTATAAATGGTTTGACGTCCTATATGTAATGCTTCATGTTGTGATTTAGTGTCCAAATGGTGAGTGTATGAGACCCGAGGGCATGGACCTAGATTGCTCCACTTTGGGTGCCGACCTTGATGATAAAGTGATTTGCTCCACTGCAGCAGTGAATTGACATGATTGGGATATTCTTCTTAGGAAATGTACCATGATTGTGTATGATTGGATAAAGTAGTCAAATGTTATATTGAAAAAAATTATCGCTTTCCTGGAACCTCCTGAGGGAAATTCGTAGAATTTTCATCCCCGTTCAAAGTGAGGAATGGTGTATAGATGTTTCATTTGACTTGAGTCTGAAATTAAGTTTAGTAGATAACAATTCGCTAGTATATGTCTTTCCTTTATTTGTTATAGTGGTATCTAATGTCCATTGTTATCTAAGTGCATCCTATGACTATCTTACTGGTCTTGTCGATTTTTTTGTACGGGATGAACCAGATTGTGTTTTTGACAATTGTACCCTTGCATATATTATTTACCAAACTGATTGATGGATCGTTTTGAGTTTATAGATTGATCCTCATTGTTAGCACCCCCCTTACTGGAAAGGGATAAGGGACCACTTCAATCCTCCTGTTATGTGCTATTATTAAAAAAGTATTTTATTCGTAAATTGAATTTATTATGTTATTTCATTGCACTAGGACCAGCAATTTAAGCAATTGAATGCCATGTTTTACAATTTGGGCATTTCCTTGGTTTTGGTACTAATTTGTCAGATTTTGTTGCACTAACTATTTCCTATACGGACCAATTCAATTTTGTTTCTTATGGTTTGTGGATATTAGGAATTAACTAATGCAAGAAATATTACCGCCTTGCCCAAGGCTTGTAAATATGCTCAAGTTCCAGAGACATTCTGGATCCTATTGCTATGCTGGTTCTATTGGCAAATTTAGATATTTATGGAATGTTGTGTCATAGGAAACATTGTGGCCCATGGTGCAATGAACAAAATCCATCTCAAAACTGGAAATTGTGTTGCATGGGGGTACGCCCCAAGGAGTTCACATAATAACTAGCATCTCTGTTGTACCATTCATGTTATTATCATCCACTTGGGTTAGGAGTGTTACAAAAGGCTCTATAACAAATGTGAGCAAAGGCCATGGGGACAACCGACCTAATATGAGGGAGGCATAAGATATTTGAGGGAGGTATAAGAGCTTGATTAGAGGCATAAGAGATTTAAGGAAGGCAATATATTAGTTTCAGGGAGGCTTTATTGACACATCTGATTTGTTAGGCATTTATATTCTCCAAGGTTGGTCATACTGCACATTAACATGGATCTTTACATGTACAATGACATCAGAGTGTAAGGTTTGAGAGACTAGAGGGAGGCATCTCACACTTGTAGAGTGTGGGGCATAAGACACTTTCATAGTGTGCGGCATATGCACTATTCAGACTGTGGGGATTGTAAATTAGTTGTTATCGTGATATAGGATTGCAGTTATTGCACAATGTGTTCTCGCACTGGTCAAATTTTGAGCCGATGTATTGTGTTAGAACTCATGTCAGATGTGATGATGTGTTAGCAAATGTTGTGGATATGGCATTGAGAGCCCTTGTGGACCCTATTTAAAAGTGTATGTTTTTTGCACTTCAAACTTGCTAGTACATGCATTTATTGCTAGTTTTTCATTTTTAGTTTAATACATTGAGGAGATGTCATGACTTATAATCAGTTAGTTCCCGCTAACCTCACATGAAGGATTTTGTCACTTTCTTTTAATATAACAAGATCATGACTTATAATAGTTATGCGGTAGCTAACCGTGGACCGTCGAGGATTTTGCAGGAAGTTCCATTGTTAATTGATTTATCCCTTATTAATCCAATGGGTTCATGCCTTTAATAGTTAGCGGTTGTGAAGCCTATACTTAATCCCAACTTGAAACGGTTGTGAAAAATGAAAGTGTCTGGAACCCAATAATAGCAATATTGGTAATCCATGTAATAGTGAAATTGGTAATTCAATGATACTGAAATTGGAACTCCACAATAAGTCCAATAATGACTACAAGTTGTCCAAAAATGATATTGTTACTAATGGAATCTAACAATAGTAATAACGGAATCCAGTTACATGACAAAAGATGGAATCCAATATAGGCAAATAATGGCAATAATTGTTTTTCCAACTACCACATGTCTTCATTTGAGTCCAAATTCACTAGAATATGTACAAACTTAGTGAAGCAAGCGTTATATGTGTATTGATAGTTTTGGGTTGGTATTTATATGATGTGGTCGTTGTATTATGCATATGAACTAATACAATGTTATGGATGGTTACAAGAGATTTTTTTTTGTCACTAATTACCTGATTCTTCAATGTGACACCATTCATGCAAAATGCAGCCACTGATGTGTTCATAGGAGGTGGGATGGTAGAGACGAGTGAATGTTATTATGGGTGAGAATGTTCATTTGTTCGATCCAATGGTGATAGTGCCCCGTTCGGCTAAGTATACCACTAGTTATTAAGAGAGTCGGGGTGAGGCATGAGTAGAGCGTTGAATGAGCTGTGTGGATTTCTGTGGATCTTAGGATACTTAACATCCGTGATGTATTTATGAAGTTTTCCCTGGAGATATAGCATTCTCAAGTCATTATAAAGAAATCAGTCTGAGTGTGGATTTATTTCAAAGATAGATGGAGAGATATAGGGGCCATGACCAACATTGTAGATTGAGCAGAGAAGCATCTAGTTCTAGAGCTCCCGCTGTTGAACCTAGCCATAGTGATGATGACATATGATATGTATTGATGTAGCGATGTATGGGAGATTTTCCCCTAGTGATGGTATTTTGTATCCATGATATTCTGATAACATATATATAGATGGATGATTGTTATTATTATATTGTGTTGATGTATTAATATGTGATGCGATTGTTGTTGTTTGTATGTGATTATTCAATTTGTATTGTGTAAATGATGATATTGAGAAATGAATAATGATGTTTGAAATAGATAGATAGGTAATGTTTGAAAATGATTAATAGAAAACACATGAAATAAATAGTTGATTGAGTAATATGATACATAAATGTTAAAGAATTGCATCGTATATGTAATGCCCCGCTGGGCATCGGCTTCCATTTTTGTTACCTACCCTCCACTGCCACCTTGGCCTCCTCCCAACCACCCAACCTGCCAACTATTATGACTGTAATGTCTGTCCTTGCGTGAGGAGTTGGTGGAGTCTCGTTTTTCTTCACCATGATATTTTTTGTTGATTTCCTTCTTCAATGTGTTGAGGTGGAGTGTTGGGCGCGTTTTTCTTGGACTGCGGTGTGGCGTGTGAGAGGCGTTCTTCCTGGTCGCGTGGGAAGAGAGGCCAACAAAATCTCTGTCATGGCGTTTTTCCTCCTAGCTCCTCCCTGCGCGTGTGGTTTTAGTTGGAGCTTCAAGCTAGTGAAGCAAAGTGATCACAGTGCCTGTGTGTTTGTCTCGGCATTTCTGCCATTGAAATCTTGTTCAACTATGCATTTTTAGATCTTTTTACCGCTGCAAAATTCGGTCTATTTTCATCAAATTGTGATTACAATCATTGTTTATTTTATCCATGGCGTCTTCAGACCTTGCTCTAGATATAGTGCCCGTGGAGGCTCCTGCCAATGAGGATCCCAAACCTATAGAAGAAAATCATGTCTGGGAGAAAAAAAAAAAAAAAGCCAAGGCTCCCAAGGAAAAGAAGCCTCGCGCTCCTAAAGGTTCCAAACCCCCGGCTGCACATCCTTCTTATGTTCAGATGACTACAGAGGAAATTACGGTGCTCAAGGAGTGCGGCGGCTCGAGCTCTATCACAATTTCAAAATTCTTACTGGACAAGTATAAATCCGATCTGCCTGCAAATTTTAAGAAGCAACTTGGATTGCAGCTGAAGAATTTGACGAAATCGGGAAAGCCGACGAAAGTGAAGGCCCCTTACAAGCTACAGCTGTAATGTTTGCACCGAGAGTTTGATGTTGTCCAACTATGTTGTTTTCTGTTCTGTATCAGATGCATCCTCAGATTCAGGTTTTCTCCTTCAAGATATGTTTATCAAAATCGACTATGTGACAGTGAGAGTGTTACCAGGAGACCCGATGAAATTTATTTCAGAGATTCTCTACTGAGACCTTGCTTGCTCTACGATGTAACTCATGGAAGAGGATCTCATAGAGGTGGATCTGTTTTTTTTAAAAATATTTTACTTCCTTTCCGTGATTCAAGTCATGCATTCATTAGAGAAAAGTTTGCTAAACATCTTTATAGTCTCCTACCTTATGATCCATCATATTACAATTGTGATGTATTCTTATACGATGGCCCATTTACAAAAAAAAATTCCTTCAAGATATTGTATTTGTACATGCACTTGACAGGCATCAATTAGTTTTATATTCTGCATTTGAGGTATAATATTTAGTCTTTATTTAGAATACATAAATACTATATATACATTTAAAATCTCAAAAAAAATGATGACGACACTCTAGGAACTTGCTTTCACAAAACACAAAACCCGAAACTACGACTAAATTTTTTTTTTGTATGAAGTTCAAGATTTAAGAGAACCAGTTTAATAATTGCTATATATATAAATCAGGTCTCTTAGCAGAATCCTCAAAAGAAATCTTCCACGTAGGAGGAGAAGATAAGTTTGTTCCATTATTTATGGCATAGATTCTTGAGCTTTGCCAAGATACGAAAGTTAGTTTGGAGATGGTTGGGCTTAATGGAATCGAATCATCCTTAGAAGAATAAAAACAAATTGCAAATGGGCAAGAAGGAATAGTATTCAAAGATATAGAGGAGGTGCAAGAAGATTAGGCGAACTGATTCTGAATTAAGGCTCCAAAATATGTATGATTAAGAAGGAGACTATATAAATACATGTAAGTCTTGTTTTTAATGCATTGATTAACAATAATATTCAAACAATGATAAATGGAGCCAATATCAGAAAATACAAAAAATGACAGGTGGATTCAAATTCCAAAATATGTTTGAAAAATTATGGTTGGGGGTGGGTGGCTTTAATGGCCACCTGCCACTTTATGAAACCCCCCTCTCCTTGGCGTGCTGGGCTACTCTTAGCTCTTATCCTCATTTAATAGCCACCTGGCCGCATATCTTCATTAATGGCTTTTGGATATGAAAATCTTGTGCTTTTTTCACAGTCGGCCTGCTGATTTATTCTGTCCTAGCCGCGTAGATTAAATGTGGTGGTTAATAGATGAAGCTAAATCTAGCAGGACAGGTGTTTTTCCTCATTCTACTCGGCCCTGGCTGCGCGAGCTATTCGGGAGGGTGTAGAAGAACCCACAGGTGAGTGGAGCAGGCGGGGTTACCTCCATTTTCATTGGGTGCTGCGGGGTGTACTCTTGGTGCGAATCCTGGCCTCGGCTTGCATAGAAAATGGCCAGGCAATAGGAATAAAACAAAGCCCCTTTTTTTTTGAGTGCTTAAAACAAGCCGGTTTTCAAACTGCGTTACTATCTGTTCAGTATCGAATGCATCCTCAAATTCAGAATTCTCCTTCGAGATATATTATCAAAATTGATTAAGGGACAGTGAGAGTGTCACGAGGAGACCTGATGAAGTTTATTTCATGATTCACTATGGAGACTTACCTGAGTTACTACGCCGCTCGTGGAAGAGAAACTCATAGAGGTGGATCTATTTCATATCATTGTACTCAAGAAACACAGTTTGCTTTGCAATTATGTGAACATTTCAGTGTAGAGGTGGGTCTGTTTCACATTAGAATATTCATGAATCATAGGCTGCTTTGCATAGTATGAGCTCGCAAGCTTGATGGTTCGCTGATTTGGCGTGTCCAGGTCTTGGGAGGCTTATAAACATACTTAAAGATACGTAGGTTTATTTGCATATATTTAATTAGTATCATTTCTTGGCTGTAGTTTTTTAATAACTATACTTTGTTAAAAAAGGGAATATTAATAGTATATTGATAATATAAATAGAATTTAATAATAGTAAATCCATTAGTTTTAATATTACTTAAATATGAATTATATTGAAAATATTAGTTTCCTTATTATGTATTAAGGAGTATTGGGTAATGATCTTAATAAGTTTAAAGTCTTTGCATTAAAATTTCTTTCTACACAATTTAATAGGGGCATTGTATGGGGATTTCAAGTAGATTTGATTTCTTTTTCCCCTTACAATTTGCAAATGGATTTACAATAAATTCTTAAATGAGGAAAAACATAATAGAGCTAGGACATAAATTTACTTTATTGGCATATTGGAAAACTATTTAAAACTTAAGTCTTTCCATCAACAATACAAGAAGAGATAATGCACTAATATTCCACTTTTCAATACATCTCTTTTAAGTAAACAAAATGAAAAATATAATATATTTTTTTTTAAATTTCCCAACATTCCACAAAAGAGTTTCAACAATATTTCCATTAAGTTTTTAGAGTAAGAACTACTAACATTTAAACAAGATCAACACATTCATGAGAGGTTCCAAGCCAAGTTAAACGAGAATAAATAGATTGTCTTTCTTTCAACTTTTAATTCCATCCACATTACAACCTTACTAAGGAAGTTCAATACAACTTTCTTTCAACATCTTGTTACAACATTTTCCACTTAATGTGGGAACATTTTACAATAATGGAAGCTAAAATACAAAGCAATATTACATTTTCTTCCACTCTAGGTGTGCAAATCTACAAGGTAGTTTCACATTGTCATCAACAAGGCTCCAATGCTACAAATATCAACAAGGCAGCTCCTCCAATAGTTTGCTTGATTCACAAAAAAATAAGGGGAGAGGCAACGATCTCCTCCCAACCAAGATACCCAATGGAGAAGAGAAGCCATCCTCTCCATTGGCCCCCGAGCCCCAACCACATTAAAATGGCAGAAAATCCAACTCATGGCAACTACTAGCTTCCACATAACTTAACATAAAATTTCACATTCATTCCATAATCCTTCAAAACAAAATCAACAACTCAACAAGAGGGAAGACAATCACAACAACAAGTCACAAGGCTTATCAAGAAAGCCATAAGAGTAAGACCTATGGGGAGGCCACTTATGCCTCCCAATGGGAATGGGTGCCACCTAAAAGCCTCCAATGCAAAACAAAATACCCCTAACAACTATTATGCCTCCCTCAAGTACCCCTTATCCCTCCATTCACTCTTATGCCTCCCTCAACTCTTATGGCTCCCCCAATTTAAGAACAATAAGAAAATGCAAGCATTTCTCATACTAGGTGGGCACCCAACCCAAACTCCCTCCTCAAGAAAATGATCTCTTATGCCTCCCTCAAATAAAACTCCCCATAGTCTCCTCCCACTCCCAACTTAGGCATTCTACCCATTCCCAACAAGCATTTCAAGCAACAACATTCAACACAACATAAATATACATTCATATAACAAAAAAAGAAACACAATGCAAACAAAGGTGAAGCTCCTACCTTTCCATGGTAGAGCTTGCTCCAAGTATGAAGTCACAATCCATCCAAAGATCAAGCAATCATCCACAAGCTCCAACAAAATTCTCACAAGTATCAACAAGCTCCAAAAATCCACAAACTCCTTCAAAATCCTCTCCTCTCCAAAATACCAAAGACTAAAAAAATGAAACTTCCAACCCCCAAAACAACAAAAGGATCAAATAAATAGAGAAAAGAGAGGGAGGGATGATGTGGCTCCAAGTAGGATGCCACCTCCTTTTCCCTCCACTCCACATCACTAGGTCAACCTCATATTCCAATGCACCATTAATGAGTGTTTGAAAGAAAGGCAAGCACCTTACACACTCCATCTAAGCCCACTCCCTCAAAGGAAAAAATTAAATTTTGAAAGAGAGTGCAATTAATATTTTACCTTTTTATCCCCCCAAAACACCTAAAAGACCCTAAATTTGGCCTTCCAACCCATAGGTAGGGTTGGCATGGGGTTTTAAGAGGTGTGGGACAAGTTTGACTTGTCCCACAAGCTTCCAAATTTGGCCTCCAAGGCCAAATTCGAGTTTCCCATGTGGGGTAGAGTGTGCTACACTCAAAACTCAAACACACATCAATCTACACAAAATCCCAAGAAAATCAAGCCTAATAAATGAACTCTCTTTTGGTCATATCTTTTAATTAGTTTAGGACAAATTCAAATTAGCTTAAAAAAAAGACACTACAACCCATGGCTAACAAAGGGGGTAAACTCCAATCCAAAAGATATGAATAATAACACAAGTAAAATTTCACTTACTAAGAGAAACACATACTAACATAATAGAAATGGAAAATTAAAACAAAACAACACATGACCCCTAGGTCACAATTTTCCCTTAACCAAATAATTCTATCACACACACAATTACTTGCTGCCATGGTGACCTTAGCTGGATTCTTCTCGAATTTCGATGTGGTTGGTCTCCACTCCCCAATTTTGTTGTGAATATAATATACCTACAGAACAGAGAATACCTCCTTCGGCCTGTTGGCCGCATTAAAACATTCATGCCAAATATACAATATAATTTAAAATAAACGACACATGATTTACTACCATCTATGCAAGTATGATATCACTTACACTTTCTAGCACATCTATTCCACATTTCATTTATGTCAAAACGATCATCACATTAATCAAATTATCAAGTTCTACTCAATATGATTAAACATATCACATGTCATAATTAAAGATAAATAACCATGTCAAAAGTATACAAATATCATCATCAAATGTCCACAAGTAAACCATATGCATCATATAAAGATCAAATCGATAACAGTCCAATGTCTATGATATCTACTAGCATGCTAAATCAAGAAGCCATAATAATCCATAAGTGAAGTAATCAGTCACGAAAACAACAAAACAGAATGGTGTCGAAGGGAAGTGGGCACTACAAATCGATTAAGTGACAGTAAGAGTGTTACCAGGAGACCTGATGAAATTTATTACAAAGATTCTCTATTGATACCTTACTTTTTTTACGATGTAACTCATGGAAGAGAATCTCATAGAGGTGGATCTGTTTCATATCAGAATATTCATGAAGCACAATTTGCTGTTGCAGGGCCTGTTTCAGTGTGCCCTTGTTTGTTTTGGGAAGCGGATTAAAGGCATGATAAGCCCTAACCCTCTCTCTTAATAATTTATTCCCTTTAGTATTTGGGTAAATCAATCTCTACAATTTTTGTTTGAATTCTGTAGAGATGGGTTTCGGATGACTTATAACCATAATTTCATGAGCTGATCTCTCCCCCCCTTCACAGTTTATCTTAATTACTATTTGACAAGAAGAAATCTCTCCAGTGATTCTCACTTATCAATCTTATAAAGTTGGTTTATCTTTTTGCCATGATTATTCCTATGAACAGTGGTTTCTATAGAAAATATTGTGGTGTGTGAATGAGATTTAGAATATTCCTTGTATTGTTTTTATTTGTAGAACATGACTTGAAAACGGGAATTTTCTTGGAAGACTATGTTTGTCTTTTAATGTGGTTTGATAATGATATAAACCCCTTTAGAATTGGGGGCTTCTATTTGGGGAGTCGTACTAGTTTTACTGGTCTTTCTAGATACCATCTGACTCTTTTGATTACAGTTTACCTTGGGGATTATTGTAAACCCCTCACCAGGCCCTTTGTTATTATTATTAGTACTATGAGCTTATTTTTTTTAGATGGGAACGCTCCTGAAGCATGTGTTGATGGGGTTGTTTTTGTGATCTTTTTGAATATGGTAAGCACTCAAGATGTTAGCTTGTGTGGATAATTATATGGCTTAAGTTGAGGCACTACTTGGATTTTTGAATTAGTTAAAGTAATATTGGATACATTGAACTCTCATGAATGTGTACATTCTTCAAGTTTGATTGACATGTGATGGCCCTCAGGCATATGAATTCAGGCAATGCTTGAAATATGAAATTATAAATTTATCCTATACTTTGACTTATAAGCTTGTTGAAATGCTTTTTGGTAGGAAAACAGATGAATAGGGAAGTTATGAGAAGTACCCTAAAATGGATTCATGCACAACCTTAAGTAAAGGTGACAACTGCCATAATGGGACTGTGCATACCATGTATGACAGTAAGGATAGAAGTTGACCTGAAATTATTTAACTTCATTTTATAGAACAATAATTAATACCCATAAATTGAGATACGCAAGTGGAGGTTGAATTATATAATATGAAATATTATGTTATTAGGTAACCAATAAGGATAAATATGTTATTTCAATACTTGGTTAACGAGTGGAATGTTTTCTGGCATTTATGATGATTATTATGTTAGCTAAAAATTGATACTTGCATCTCAATTGGGAGTTGAGATAATGTTGATACTTGTATTTATAGTGGCTTGGACCACGCTTACATAGCTTAGCTAGTCGAATATATCTTTGACATATTAGCAAAATATGACAATACTGTTGATCGTGACTCATTCCAACGAGTTGGACTCTTATACTAATAGAAATATATAAGACATGGTAATAAGCAACCAAAAGGATATTTAAATAATACATGAACTTGCTGATTGGCGAAATCCTTGTTAACGTAAATATACTCTTAAAATTTGTGGGATAAATATCAAAATTATACTTACACATCATTGATTATCTATTAAGGTTTGATACTTGGGTAATATCGATGAATAATATAAGGTTGATACTTGTATTTATTATATAAACTTAATGTCGTTGGTGCTTTTATTTAATTGAAAGATAATATTGTTGGACACTTATATATGTGAAGTAGGTTGAGGGTATTAGGTGAGCATTATTATTATTACTGTAATTTAATTATGATTAAATGCAAGGTTAAGGTTGCATACCTCTCCACTTGGCATTTTTGTTCACATGTAAGCAGATTTTAGGGAAGTGAACAATAATGGGTATGAAATGTATTATCATGAGATGTGTAGTTAATTTTTGAATGTATGTTAGAAATTATTTGATAGGGAGTATTGCAAACTTTCGTTTATTTAAATGCTAGATGGCATAAATTATTAGGTGAGGTTTATATCTTATCATGCTCAGTTCTAGCGAACTGACTCTAGTATATATTTGTGCAGATGGATTATGCGAGTAGATTAAAGGAAAAGAGTGTAAAAGTTTCATCAGTTCAAATTATGAAGTTCTTTGTAGAAAGTTCAATGCGTTGTAAATTTTGTAACTTTTCTTGCAAGGATTCTAGAAGATCTCTTGTCTTGGCATGTTCGGAAAACTACGTGGTGAAGTGTTCTTTCCCCTTTTGTTGTTAGACTAGTAACTTACCTTGGTGAGAAATGATATTCAATCATTACATTGGCATAAGTATTGTAAAACCTTGATTTTGAGAATAAAGTGTTAAGTCAAAACTCTCTGACACCTTGTAATGATGTGATATAAGTAAAATTAAATGGAGTGGTTAACCCTTATAGAAGTTAACTAAATATATATATTCAGATAAATTAATGTAGAGATGACTTACTTGAGAACAATAGATTCTTGAAATAATCAAAGGTGAAACTATCCTTGTAAAGTAAAATTTTAAAATTTGATATCCCTAGCTAAACTAGTGAACACTACCCCTTTTGGGTGAACTCTTAAACAAGCTTAAGGGAAAACAATGGTTAGTTTATAGAAGATAATAAGATTTAGCAAGTAGGAGAAGAAAATTTAGAAACCACTCAATTTATCTCTCAGCCTTTTGGAAAGTAAATAATCTCCTTTTGTAAAGCTCTTTCAGGGAAGCCTAAGTAAAATCGTTAATAATTATGGATAAAACCTCAAGCTCCAATTAAATCTTGGTAATAACTAATGACGTCTTAAGGAGGAATTGAACTTGACCTCCTTCTCTTAACTTTTGCTCGAGGTGCTTTGTAATTTCCTCTTAATTATGTTGAACACGAATCCATGTGGTAACAAGGTTTTGAGCGAATTTTAGTGACGTAAGTATGGATAGATGGCCTTGTGGAATTAAATTATCTCCTTTATTGAATAATGGAATTAAACAATTAATTTTCATAAAGGAGAAGACTTTAAGTGAACTACTCTACAGTGTATAAGAAAATAACTCAGTTGGTAAGATGAATTTGTACAAATCATATCTTGAATCTCTCTGAAAACATAAGTCATGAGTTAAATGGTGTTTTATCAAAATAAATAACCTTCAATCATTTCTTACTGTGGCTTTCCCTAGCTGTGAGAGTGTCATGTGGTTGGACTTCTATCTTGTTCTGTCAAAAAGAAAAGTGTATTATCCTTTTGGGTGTGAACGTTTCCGTGCTGACCTTGTGGTCATCCCCGTAACAAGTGGTTCCCAGAGTTGGTTGTAACCTTGTGACGACATGTTGTGTCGTGTTATGTGTCGAAGCAAGTCAAAAAAAAATTATCCTGTCTTTTACTGTGTTGTTCGTGTGTGTTTTTTCTTTGGGTCGTTACACTTGGTATCAGAGCGTAGGTTCATGCTCTTGAACCTATGGGCCAGATTGGAGTTATGATGGTATTACATGATGATGATGGTGTACATGATAGTGTTACATGGAGAGGATGGTATTGCATGATAGTGGTTTATATTGGAAGAGTAATGTGGTATAAGCGTGATGTGATTGATGTCGTAATTGTGATATTATGAACGCACATGATGTGAATGTCACTTAGTGCGTGTTTGTCATCATGTTGATGTGCTGGGGATGGGAGTATTCTGTCTCCTTCTTATGGATTCTATGAAGAGTTCACGTGTGAATTACTGCTTATGATGTGTGAAAAGAATTCTAATGTGGATGACAAGGGGTTAGAGCATTGTGGCATATTGTGATATGTGGGTGTGTCGATATGTTGTATGACTTGATTGATGTAAAGTGAATTGATTTGTATCATGATGTTTTACCATGTTTTGAAGAAATGTGTGTATCACCTTGTATGTAGCAAAGGAATGTTATGTTGTGATGTTATTATATTCATCGTATGTATGATTTGTGTAAATATGTAATGCTTCATGTTGTGATTTAGGGTCATACGGTGAGTGTATGAACCCTATCGTATGGTGATTGCACTTTGGGTGCAGAATGTGGTAAAGTGATGTGTTACGCTCAGTGAATGGATGATTGTGATCTGCCTTGTATATGTACCACCATTGTGTTAGTGATGTAGTTACATGTTATGTTGTGAACCTTACGCTAACCGACCCTGAGGGAAATTCGTAGAAGTGTATGTTGAGAGTGAGGAATGGTGTACCATGGGTCAATAACTCGATCTGAAATTCGGTTTAGTAGATAACAACCTGTGATTCTTTCCTCTCTCCCTATGTGGTTGTATGTATGCAACCTAAGTGCAACTATGACTATGTTTAGCCTTGTCGAAGTGGTGGCGGGATGATTCAGATAGAGGTGATGACAATTGTACTATTGATATATTATTTTGCAAGCTGAGGCTTGATGTTTCGAGTGCCAGAAACTCATTGAGCACCCCCTTGGTGGCCAGATAAGGCCACATAGTCATTGTAATGTGCTATTATTATATATGTATTTTATTCGTAAATTGAATTTTTATGTTATTTCTTCAAGGACCAGCAGTTTTCTTGATTGCCATGTTTTACATTTTGGGCATTTCCTTGGTTTTGGTACTAACATGCAGATTTTGATACTAACTATGGCTATTTGGCCATTTATTTTGCTTGATTTTGGATCTTATTTTAAATTTTAAGATTTTACCGCCTTGCCCAAGGCTTGTACCTTGCCACTTGGCATTTGGATCCGATTGCTATGCTGGTTCTATTGTCGTGATGTGTGGAATAGGGTCATAGGATGCACCATGGAATGGTTGGACCTATGGACCTGCTTTGTTGCATGGGGGTACGCCCCAAGGAGTTACATATAACTAGCAGGTTGTTGAACCACATGTTATTATGTCACTTGGGTTAGGAGTGTTCGAACCCTATGTGTCTTGGGCCATGGGGACAACCGGCCTCCTTGAGGGAGTCATAAGATATTTGAGGGAGGCATAAGAGCTTGAGGGAGGCATAAGAGATTTGAGGGAGGCATAAGAGTTTGAGGGAGGCATAAGAGACTTGAGGGAGGCATAAGAGTTTGAGGGAGGCATAAGAGTTTGAGGGAGGCATGAGAGACTTGGGGGAGGCATAAGAGTTTGAGGGAGGCATAAGAGACTTGAGGGAGACATATGATATTTGTGTGTATAGTTGATGTTTCGGGATATATGTTGAGTTATTGTGATGTTTTGGTAGTGGTCTTTTGATGTATGTGTTACTCATGTCAGATGGATATGTGTTGTGATGTTGTGGATATGGCATTGATGCCCTTGTGGACCCTATGTACATGTAGTTTTTTTTTTACGAGTCATGTAAAATCCTCATAGGTGGAATTGAGGAGATGTCTGGTTGTCATAGTACTCTTTTGTTCAAGTATTTTGTACGTCGGTCATAAATGTATGATGTGTACTATGTCACGTGGACCGTGCATGTCCCTTTCCATAAATTGATTAATCCCTTGTGGTGTGGTACCATATTGAAATATTTTCTTGTACGGTTGTGAATTTGTAGTGTCTTGTATGACCCTGGTAGGGTGTTGTGACTGTAGTTCATGATTGGGCATCCACAAGAATGAATAAACTACAATTCTCCAAAAATGAAATTATAAAGGACTTGAATTAAGAATAATGTTAATGGAAAGAGATTAATGAAATAATAAATAAGAGGGAACTACCAATCTTCACAGGACCTTGAAAGTTAAAATTTCTACTGAATGTTCCTAACGATACCATGTGGTCGTGCTTTAATCAACTAAAATTTTAAACCATAGGGTGTACTTTCTCCTTTACCTGTTCTTGGTTGTGAACCATTTCTTTTCCGCTGTGTTATGTCGCATCGAGGACGATGCTTTTCTTAAGGGGAGGAGAATGTAATGCCCCGTTCGGCGTTTACCCTAGTTCTTGTCGCAATGACCTTTTTGTTGAGCGTTGAATGGCTGTGTGTATTTCCGTTGTCTTAGATCTTGTCTCCGTGATGTTTTAGAACCTTCCCTCTCCTTCTTGCATTCTCAAGTCATTATTGACACCTCTGTGTGTGGACTGTGTAATGTCCTGTGCGTAAACCTAGTTAAAGGAGGATTTTGTTGTCGCATAGTTAAGATGGACCATTGGCCATTATTGGTGTGAGTAGAAATTGTTTATATTTATAGTATATAATGATAACAATGTAGTTTTAATTTAATTATCGATTGGACTCTATCTTATAGTGTTATTGTTTTACATTATTGTCAAGTTGGCATATACATCTTTGTTAATATGATTAATAATTATTTTAAGTGGTAATAATAATAATAATAATAATTAAATAATAATAATAATAATAATATTAACAATATTATTATTTTAATTATTGATTGACGATAACTCATTATTTTTGGTGTCGATTGTTATCAACTGTATTATTAATTATCGTTAAAAGATTTTATTGTTTGGTTGGTCACTTTGCAGAATGAACCCCGTTCCGCACTAAGGAAGGGATTACCCATTTTGGTGCCATGGTCGTTCCTTGCCTTGTGTTTGCTTTTGAATGCCAACCTCTAGTTTTCTGCGCTTGGTCACTTAGGCCTGTTCGCATGTTGTTTTTAATCATTGTGGCCTTTGGTCTGCAACCACTGCAAGATATACACAAAAGGTGTTTTTTTAAAAAAGGTTTTATTAACTTTCAAGAAAATGCGATTGGCAGGTGTGAATATGGATTCCTTCTCCTTCACCAGCATCCTCCCATCGTGCACTGCTAAGGGAACTCTTGAGCAGCGTAGTGATATCCTTCAAAGAATAATGGGTTTTCAGATGTTGTATTTGCAAATGCTCTGGTATATGTGAATGTAAATAAAAAAAAATAAAAATGTGCCTTGTTGAATATTATAGACTGCAGTATATACACAAAATGAGGGTTTTCTCTCATTTTTTTTTGCAATTTCTCCAGCAGATAGGTATGCAATGGTGGAAGCATGTGTTTCGCATGTCAAATTCTTAACTGAACGCGTGTCATAAATGTGGGGTCATAGACTGCAATGATAGGATGATTTGCACAAAATGGGTTTGTTGTAAAGGCTATTGAAACTCTTGAAGCAAATGGCTATTGCAAGTGTAAAACAAAGATCCTAAATCGGTAGCAGCATTTCCTAGTTTTTGCCAAGAGGACAACTTTGAAATGGGTATTTACCCATCAAAGCATAACAGGAAGTGGGTTTCTCAGTTGTAGTAGTCATCTATACCTTGGTAGAAATGGTTGTAAAAGTGATAAATGCATACAAAATTCAATTGGAGGATTTTCTGAATGCATGCAACGTGTTTGACGAAATGCCCAAGCGAGATACCGAACTGAATCATGCAATTTTGACCAGCTTCGTTCCTAGGCATGGTTCATCTCCCCTTATATTTCATAACTCTCGTACTTTAATTTTTCATTTGCAACTTAATATAATTTTAAAATATTAGGATTATAATACATTTAATTGTCTTATATTAACTTGTTGCAAAACAATAAAATGTCATGTCGTAACTCACGAAATCAAAATAACCCTTTTATATTAAACCATGAACTTCAAACCTCATTCTGAGGTGATTTAGAAAACTTCCTACCCAACTAGATTGCCTCAATATTGTTTTATCGACAAGACGAAAAATGATTTCCCAGTAAAAATGTTGACCATCTCCCTATTTAAATAGATAATTTGGCATTTTTTTAAGACTCGTTACGTACACTTTGTAACTCCAAAAATGGGATGTTAAGCTTCATTCGTGTACCTGGTTATGTGAGGAGTCACCTTAACCTTTTGTCTAACCTTGAATGAACATTTTTGATATTTTGATGCCATACTGGGAGCAATGTTACACCATTTTGAAGTTGTATGAAGCTACTAAAACTATAAAGTTGGCTTTCATTTTGAACTGCCATTTGAAACCTAGATAGAGAAATTATTATCCATCTTCATAAACCTCTAGTGTTTCTACTAGAAAATTGCGTGGAACTTTCATTTTAGGGAAAAACACTTTTCTAGATAGTTTGACAATAGAATTTTGTAGGCCTCCAGTCACAGTTAGACTAGGTCAAACTAGACCAATTAAGACCGGTGGCTTCAGAAAACTTGTCACCATTTGAAGAATGTTTTGTAGTTCTGAGTCCCGTCGACTCTGTTGAATTCTCCTTATATAGGGCAACTTGTAGGAAGTTTCTAGTTGCACATTCATCCATCAAACATTAGTTTTGGACGTGATTTTTTGAGCCCTTGAGCTAAATTTTGTTCATTTGCAACTGGGTCAACTATGACCGATGGCCCCGGAAAACTAGCCGTCAAACATAAACCGTTAGCCAATTTTAAATTCCTTCAGTTGCTATGAAATCTTGGTATATAAGCGTACATGTAGAAATTTAACTATGGTGTGTTTTCTCATCGAAATACAACGTTTGAAAGTGGTTTCTTAGACTTCAAGTCCTATTTGAATGTTTTTGTAGCTAGCAAGAAAATGTAAAGATAGAAAGTTATGGGACCCTCATCAATTTGCCAACACATCGTGGAAACTTTTGACACATGTAAATAACTGTTTGGAAACTCTCTAATGTAACTTGTTGTGTGAAATAGAAGTTTTTAAAAAATGGTGTTTCTCTCTCTCTCTTCCTTTCTCTTTCTCTCTCCTTGGATTACAAAATAAAGTGAAATGAAATGTAATGAATACATGTCCATAAACCTCTTTCTTTCGATTGAAAATTGTAATTCTTATTATATGTGAATGGGAAACTAAAAAATGTTGATTATGTTAGATTAGGGTGGATGTCATGCCAGCGATTTATCGTTGATTTCATGCTTGCATGGTTTTGCAAGATGCAAGTAAGGTGGCGAAAATGGTGTGGTCATAATTCACTATGTATTATTTTATTTTATATTTGAAATAAAATAAATGTAGGGGTTCAACCGTCTTTTGTAATGTATTGAAAGACTTGTTGATGAATTTGGTAGTATGTGTATGTTTCCATTTTTAGAGGTGTTTGGGAAATATGTATCTAACCATGGATTTTATTTTGATCCTAAAATTTGTATGGTTAAAGTTGAATTTATATGTTTAATGAAATTGAATTCAATACCTTGTAGTGCACTTCTATTGGAAACTTGTTGATTAAATAGTTGGTGTTGTGTTCCTCACCTTGAAAATGCAATAATGAAATCCACGAAACAATCAACCCTAGTTCAAAATTCATGCATAACTAACCTACTTGTGTTAATCCCTTAGCATAGAAAAATGTGACCTTAAAATGAACCCTTACACTTGATGGAACATCCTAGGTTAGGCAAATAAGAACCCTAGAACGATTTTACCATCTTAGTCGGTATGTTTAGTGACATCATCATAAACCTAATAGATAGGAGCAACACAGTCAAACTGTATATGGAGTAAGTAGAGGTAACTCTTCCTTCATATCCTAGTGGAATACCTTGTCTTCCGAAGATAGATTTAGAATTAAATTTATTCATTAAATGAATTACTTGTGTGATCCAGATGACATCATGGAGCTATTGAAATAGTGGTACTATCCCCTAATTTTTTTTTAATGACCTCTTTAGATCCTCTTAGCTAAATGTCTTCTCTTTGGCTACTAACAATATAGTGCCTTGATATTTTACGGAGGGTTTATAGGGTAAATATGTCTTTAACCTTAATCTAATTTATAATAGGGCATAAAGCCCTAAGTTAAAATTAGAATTAAACTAAACCTTAGTGATTAGGAGGTTAACTTGTGGGTAGAAAATTATAAGTAACTCTTTGCAAACAAAATTGGTTTGAAAGATGTTGACTTTAGAGAACCAAAAGAAAACCTAAATCTTGTCCCGTAATCCCTTGTTAGGCTCTTTTATGACATTAATGAAATAAAGAATATTTCACATGCGGAATCGTGAAATTCAGAAACATGGGACCTTACCTTGAATACAAATCACTTGTGGTTCATGTGTAGTTTATAATGCTTCTAACCATGTACTTTATTTAAGATGTCAGACAAGTACTTTCTTAACTTGTTTTGTTATAAAGTGATGGTAATAATGAGACCATAATCCGATGTAAAAGTAAAGCATAGAAGAATAAAAATGAGATTTGAGGTTAGGGATAATGCCACTCTTGGAGTCCTTATAACTCAATTAGATATCTTCATGTGTTACAAATAATATGAGTTTCCCCTTGGTGAGATCAAACTTCGAGAAAAACAAAAGACATATATATAAGATCTAAATACAAATTATTTTTGTGAGAGTTTTGAATCGTGAAATAAAGATACCGTGATCGAAGAATGTTAATGGAAAAAAAATGTATCTTGAATCTAAACCCCCCCTCCTTAATCAACTAATATTGCCTTCTGGACATCAAGTCACATTATCTTGAGTTGCAAGGGTAAAATGTAGACATTGAATAAACATCTGAGAAGCATATTCTTAACATAAGAACAAGATAATTAATCACTTTATATGCAATTTGAATTATGCCAAATAAGTATGTAAGTTATGGAAATTTCCGTGAAGGATAAAAAGACAACTTAAAATGGTTGAACTGTAAATTAAATGTGAAATGAACTTATGAATCTGTTGGTGGAAAAATGAGAAAATTATCCTTGCACAATAATGTTCTTAGAATGAAATCGTAACTAAGATGTAATTTAATAAATGATGTGTTGTGGGTTTGCCAATCCTTGAGTCCTTTTCTTTTGGTTGGGTCATTGGTAGTATTCATTTCTTTGGGAAAAGTGTGGCATCAACATGTCTATGGTGTTGTCATGTGTCTATGTGAGTCGATGACTTATGTCAGTGTCGTATGGGTTGTTGATTTTTCCTTACTTGGAACCTTTGTGGCATTTGAAATGTCTTTTTAATAAATAAAACTCTCCAAATTACGTATTATTTGAATATTTTCCTATCTGAATATTTTTTGTTAAGTAGTGAAACTAAAGTTGCTTGTAGTTCTCAAAAAGAGCAATGTAAGTAGAAAAAGTCAAAGAAAAAATTATCCTGGTATTTTATTGTTGTGTTTATGTGTGTAAAATGTCGTCCAAAATGTTGTTGAATCAATCAAAAGGAGGGTGTGACAGTTTTAACTTCATGAAGCTAATTTGAGATGTAAAACTAAAAAATTTAAATAGCCAGCAAAATCTTATCATGAAGCTTAAAAAAAACTAATCATTGGGCCAAAACGCTGTTGAATCCGTTTCTCATCATACGTGACTGGTTGGAATGACTTTAACTGACCAAAAGACATTCCCCTGTGCACAATGGATAGATCTTTATCAAAATAATGATTCTTTAGTGTGGGCCATTAGGATTAATGACAAGACCGGTAATAATTGTATTCGAGGATTTCTCAATGCGTTTAAAAATAATAGTCTGTGCTTAAACATTTTCCATTTTAGTTATATATTTTTAGGAATATCTTCTTGTCTTTACATGATGTTTGGCATATAGACCTTTTATTTGAAGAGTGAGATAGTAAACTTAAAAAATATCTCTCCGAGGCCTCTAATCGATTCTAGAATACCTTCCTCTATATATTTCCTTTAAATTGGAAAGGAAAAGTTAACAAATAGCAAAGCTGAGTTTAAAATTGTGCCTATTGTGGGATTATGTGGTTTAATTGGTTTGACATATTAGTTTTAAACCAATTATGTAATAGATGGAGCTTCCTCCAATATGGGATAAATTTTATGGTAATTTGAAATCACAACATACGTAAATTTTTTGTGAATGTGTAAAAATTAATTGAAAACAAGATAAATGGTGCATGCCAATAATCTAACTCAAAATATCATGCAAATTACACCGTATGTAGTACTTGATATATGTACTGAGAGTACAACTTAAGTTGTTTTACCTTATGAAGGAATGTGTAATTTAGCAACGACTAATCTTCCGATAGAATGCACTCTCTAACATGCATGCAGCTTCCATGAAAAACATGCATGCATATGCATGGGCAGGTCCCTCTATTAGGTGTCACAATATCTAGGTGGTTTTTTTTACAATGTACAGTTGCATGATCTGTCCAACTACAACGTGGTTAAGGCAATACCTTGGCAAATAGGAGGTCATATTTTCACATCTAAACATGTGTTTTTCAATAATGTTGAAAAACAAAATGTTTTCAACATTGTTGAAAAACATATTGTGTTTTTCAACAAAACAATCTGAAAAAAAAAGCTGAGTATAAAGGCGCACGATGCGTATGCATGCAATGGGTGCATGTCATTTTATGGTTGTAGGTGCACTCTATCAGGAGAATAGCCTTCTCTGCATATTTTTATCTAATGCATGCATTGGTAAAAATAGATATTATGAGTTTTATTGTAGAGGTTGACAATGACACCAGGACTATAGGCCAATCATGTACATCCAATTAAATATAACTATTCTCTTCGTATAGTCTAAATTTATTTTCAGATATGTTTAGCATATTAAATTTAATTGATATCATATTATGTGTATTTTTTAGATTCATAATTATATCATTAGTTATATTATGCTATATGAGGTGTACATTGAAATATGATTTTCTTCTATATGTGTCATTTCTTGAAGGATGATTGAATAGTTGTTCTCATGAAATAACATCATGGGATTTCTCAGACTCTATAGAGAGGCTTGCCAAGGAAGAGGAAAGAGTTCGAGAAGAAGCAGAAGTAACTAAATTGAATCAAATAATTCATTTACGCTCAAATTGTTTTCTTTTTGGAAATATATAACTATTGATGTTGTAATTTTCATGGATGCCATGATAAATACAAATAGGTTTTCCTCTTACCTTCTAAAGTTGAGGAGGAGGATAATAATTAAGGGTAAGTTGATCAAGTGATTTTCCAATACCATCGCTCATGTTGTTTTATCTTTTGTTCGAAAAGATAACAATCATTTTAGTGATGTCCATTAATGTCATGTTAATTAAAAATTGGTTTTCCTTTGATCTTTTCATGCCTAAAAGAAATCTAATAATTGAAGGTAAGTTGAAAAAAGTGATTTTCCAATACCATGAGAAAGATTTTATGCAATTGGTCTTTAAACTTATGGAATTGAAATAATTCCATTTTTGGTGGTTGTGTTGATACTTCAAATTGATATATTATATTATGAATATTATTTCCTCTATATAGAACTTTTATTTGACATGAATAATGAGATGTATCTTATTTACTAATTGTATCACCTTAACTTCCTTTATCATTAAGCATAGGTTGATCTTTCTTATTACTAATGTTGAAGATCCAAGATCATTAGTAGATATTTGATGCACATAAGCATGTTCTATATTTGTTAAATGTATAACCTCATCCTTAGTGATTTGATATGTTGACTCATAACTCAAATTTAATTTTGAGATTATTTTTTAGTTCTTGAATAGATTCTAGGAAAGTCTTATAACTTATGGAACATTGGAAATACCTTGTAGATTGAAGATGAATTTTCCTTGTGGATGAATGATAGAATGGATTGAATGAGACCAATAAAATTTATAATTGACTATTTACATTGAAATACTATCTTTCTTAAGAAAATATGGTGTAAATATATCATCACTGGTAGCACTATGAGGCTTTATTGTCATAATAGGTATCATAATAGAGGTAGGGTGAATATATGTTTAGAATAAAATTTGGAGTCTAATGAACAGTAAAAAATAATAATTATAAATATCACTTGCATTTGTAACCACATATATAAAGGGATATGAAGCATTCATATGATTTTGTTTTTCAATAGAGTTAAAGAGAAGTATCATAATCAGTTTCATTATTTGTTATTTGAATACAAGCGAGATAGAGAGAAGACATGAAAATTAGTGGTATCATTTCAGAGTGTAATAAAAGAAGGAATATAACAATTAATTATTATATTTTACATTATAATAAAAGAGTGAGATATCAAAATAAATAGTGTTACTCTTCATTTTAAGGGATAAGTGGGGAACATGTTAAAAAAAAAAAAAATCCACCAAAAAAAAAGAGATTCAAAGATAGTACCATAATTTTCATCATTTTCCATATTAAGTCTGAGATGAAATATAACATAAGCATATGTTTCAACTTGTATTTCAAGAGAAGAGCGAAGGAGAAACTCTTAAAGAGGAACCGGGGTATCATTTTTCTAATTGAAATTAAGCTTATAAATGAGAGGGTAAATAATTATAGTTGAAGAGTATCCATTGTCACTATAATGTTAACTCTCATATGCACTAGCTTTAACGACATCATATAGCTCATTTTATATAATCATTATGTATGCACTCATGGAAACAATAACTAAGAGGAACCATATGGGTAATATTGAGTATGATAAATTCTTGTAGGTAAGAATATTTGGCCCTTCATCTATTCATAATAGTAACTATTTAAGTTATGGTGTAATGGAGGAAGTTTATATTAATTGTTTCTTTTTATAGATTTCATCGTAATAATAACAACCATAACAACCATGTAGTTGTTGAAATAATATTTATCCTCAAACATATAGATGTCATTATCTATATTCCTACAGAATTACTCCTTTACATAAGTATAACAAAAATAAGGAACGGTAGCCAAGTTATGTAATTTGTTTTATCGAGAAGTAATATTAATAGATATTCAATATATGATTTCAATAGAGAACTAATTACATAAAGTGTTAGCTTAGAGTATACGATGACCAGAACCTAGTAATCAAGGAATGTTTTCTTCTATCAATAGAATGCTTTTCCGAACGGTTACATATACTTTGGGGAAATAAACAATAATTCTATTTTTTTTATACTAATTAGATTTATAATCTAAAAAATATGCACAATCGGATTAATAAATAAATGTTTATACATGGATATGAGAGTTTCTTTGACACAATGGTGATAATTCCACCTCCACTAAAGAGTGATAAAGATAGATACAAAAACAGATCATAAAATTATATTAATGTCAAACCTTTATGGAATCTATATGTATGTTCTCTCTATCGAGCTTACAAATTCCCTAATTGAGCTTTCAAACACTCTTGGTTCGTTCCTATAAACCTAACCTATCATTTTCTACCTTCTACCTTACGTGAACATTCCACACTTCAACCTTTTTTCCTTAAACACCCCCACTATGGGTTGAAAAAACCAAACTGGATAACTCAACTTCCTTAGATAGATGTGATATCTCACTTCTCTTTCCTTTTTGGATCCTTCAATATGTTTTGGGATCTTTCCACTCAAACCCAAAGTTTAAATCAAGCTCTTAAATTCTTTGAATCACCTTTCCACCATCCATTCGTCTTTCTTGTGCCACATTGACCTAGTTGTTTGGCTCCTTTGACTATCTAGTCACATTTGATTTCCTTGATCATACATCTTCTGAAATATTTTTCATTTCTACCATGCACTATTTGTTTAATTACCCTTTTCCATTGTAGTTTGTTTTTATACTCTAAGAAATTAGGTTCACCTTTGAATTCTTACACATAATGGTCTTACGAGTTATGGGCCTTCTTCAAAACATATGTGTGTTCCCGTCATGATCCATGTTATTTTACAACTCTTCCTTTGTATGTTTGCACCTCCATTCTTCTAAGATGATCCAATATCCTTTACTACAATCCCAAAATTCTAGGTGCACTATTGCACATCATTTTTCATACCTCATCTACTCTTTCTAGCCTTATATAATCCAATTTTCCACTATCATGTGGCTACTACTGTGGACTACACCCAATTATCGATATTATTTACGTAAATTTATCTTTCACTCTTGCACCAAATTCCACTCATCTCTCTATGCACCATTTTCCTTTCCATGAATTCTCTAACTTCCACTTGCGCACCCATATTATCCAAAAATTTTGCATGGTTTCCCTAAACGTTGGATTTTATTGCATCAAACACTTTAGTTACTTAATCTTGAGGTCTATCTTAAATATAATTTTACCCTTTAAACTATTGAGGCTGATAGTCTTAGATCCTTTTTATTCTAAGCCTTATCATAGCCTTGATTCTTCTTAAGGTGTCTCTTTCACACCTTTTCATTTCTTGGTGAATCCTCCATAGTATTAGATGCATTCTAATGAGAATAAACTCACCAACCTTGAACCTTCTCCTCAAAATGGATCTTTCTTGTTGATCCTTTGTAATTATCTTCTCATCATAATACTTCTTCTCCCTTTCAATCTTGTGTTTTCCACAAATTCTCCTCCCCCTCCTAAAGATTCTATGGTGATCCTTATGCTTTGTGAAATCACACTCTTTTACTTATTCCCTATACAAGTCTACACTACCCTAAGTCCATCCACCTCTACCTAAATCCTTTAGGATTTTTATTTTATACGTCCTACATCATCCTTAGGATTATTTATTTTATGCATTTCCCTTTCACACAATCCTTATTTTTAGCACATTATTTATTTACACCCATTATAATCCCGTGGGATTTTTCTATACACTTTATTACTATGCATTTCTTTCTTCTCCTCCTCTTGTCGCCTTTCTATCACTATCTCTTCTCTTTGTGTGTTTTTATTTTTTTGTATTTCTTGGTCATGCCACTCCCCACACACATTTTTTTCCCTGTGTTTTCTTATCTCACACTCCTCTCATCCCTTTTACATCCATGTATCTATACATTTATGGGTTTGGACCCTCCACAAACCATCCATCTTTCAGTCCTCTTCCTTTTCTTCTATGTTCTCTTCTTGAGTATTATCCTCCTTTTGCATATGTTTTGTGACGTCTTCCTCTTTACACATTCCTCATGCATAGCCTTAATCTCCCTAAATGATTTATTTGCATGGGATTCTTCTTAAATTATCCTTCTCTGGAACCCCAAAAGGATAAAATCCATCTTCTTAGGAAATATTAGGCCACTATATGCATACTCAAAATTTCTCTCCTCCTATTCATTGTGGCTAATCCACCATCT
The DNA here is from genome assembly GCA_019776745.2 of Taxus chinensis. Classification (NCBI taxonomy): domain Eukaryota; kingdom Viridiplantae; phylum Streptophyta; class Pinopsida; order Cupressales; family Taxaceae; genus Taxus; species Taxus chinensis. The sequence continues at coordinate 106,609,527 of CM034156.1, forward strand.
TCTCCTATTTCTTAGTGTTCCTTCATCATTCTATAATTTCCTTGATTCCATATCTTATGGATGTATTCCTCTTCCTTTGTTATGAATTATGCCTTTGTAGCTATGGGTCACGTCTTATTTTCCTCTTCCAGTGACAAATTTACCCAACGTATTTCCTTCTCGTCTTCTTCCTCATTTGTCCCTTTTTCATTAGAAAAAATTTCATAATATTCTTAGAAATTCCCCCTCATTCCTTTGTTTCATGTAGGGTAACCTTATAATTTACCTATACTATCTCTTCATTATTTTCGTGATCTTCCATGTTCACACATTCTTTCTTTTATGCACCTCTGACAATGTGTACTCCTAAAATCTCCTGCTTGGACAACTCCTCCTTGGTCTTTTGGGTAAAATTCTTCTTTTGTATTATCTTATTTTGATTGCACTTTTACTGTCCCACATGTTCCTCTACACACTTTTCTTCTTTTATATATTTGTAGATGCCTTCTTCCTCTTGTGCTCTCTATTTTACGCATACTCTTATATTCTTTTCTACAAACTTCACTGATTAATTTTCCATCAAGGAAAATTCTTCCTTTCCCTATGTTTATTCTTAAATAGTTTTCCAAGTTCCTTGTGCACCTTTGTTTACACACCCCTCAAAACATGTTCTAAGAGTTTATCCTCTTACACTATATTTTATGCTTCTCCTTTCCATTGTGGTATCCCTTTCCAATACTCTCAACTATGTACCCCATATTTCATTCCCTTGGGAAATTGTTTTTCATGTAATCCATTATGCTATTTGGTCCATTTGAAAAATAATCCTTCTTACGTGTAATTTTCATTATTTTTTTTGTGCAATATTCTCATTATTCTCTTCTTCTTTTACTCTCACCCTATCTACAATATTACAATCCTTCATGTGCTCATTGTATACACCAACCATATTCTCCTTCCTATAAACCTTCTTCTATCGCACAATAGTATTGCACGCTCTTACATTCATATAAGTGGTTTCCATCTTCATCCCTAGTTATAATCATGATATTTCTTCATGTGTTATACTTTGTACATTATTTGAAAATATCATGCACATGTTTTGTCTTCACACTTGAAATTTTCTTGTGGAAAATTTTAGTTGTGCCTTTTCACACATTTTTTCTCCTCTTTGGAGATAAACTTACACTCCCTTCACACAATGTTCTTTGTGTTGTCTAATCCTCACTAAGTCCTTCTCCTTCTTCTAGGGTTTTAGAACCACAAAACTTCATTTTATTCATTGGTATTATTTCATGCTCTTCATTTTTGTTTGTTCAAAATTTAGCTAATCTAATATCTTGTGGTGACAAAACATGAAGGTCCAAAAAAAATACTAAATAGACCTTCATTTATTATTGTAAAGGATCATTTCATAGTAAGTATGCTTCCTTTACATTTTGTCTAACCTTCATTGCAAAAAGGAGGAAAATTCACTTGAAGATAAAGGGAAAACATTAGTTCAAAGAGTGGTAGATTACCATTTTCCAACTTTGTGATAACTTTCAACAACAAGAATACACTCCATTGATTTAATGTATTATTATGAGAACTATACAATTAACTATTTAGATGTATCGTTCATGACATGTCTTTGAATCAAAATCAAATTGTTCCCACATAGGATTCCTCAATAATATTCTACACATGGGAAAACTTGTTTCACTTGTATTAACATAAAGAGTTCTTGTATCAAGTAACAAAAAATATCAAAATTTATACTTAGCATTACACCAAATACAAAGGATCTAAAGTTACCTTATGTTTATAGTGCATCTTGTATATAAAATTGATTGGGATTATTTATAAAATAAACATGAGATATATTAAAATTGTGTATCAAGTAAAGAGCTCATAGTTTCAACACACAAATTATCGCAAGGAACAAGTCATCCTATTATAAATCACATGAAAAGAGATAACATTGGCTTAAATGGAAAGGATCTGATATTTTAATTTACTCAAAAGATCAACATCTTAGCGACACAATTTTGATAGAAAAGGTTAACTATAGGTTTCGAACACCAAAATCATATTAAGACGTTCCAAGTTTTCATTTAATTCCATTTATACTCAAGGACTCTACATCCTACTAAAAGTCAATTTTAGAGTGTTCAAACATACTTATCTAGAAAAACCCCAAACTTTTATTTACTTTCAATACCAAAACCTCAAGAAACAATTAAATATATATATGTTATTAACAATTTTGTCCACATTTAAACTCTTAATCTTGCATTCGAGAACACAACTTTTACAATTGGAACTAAATGTAAATATCATATGCAATTAAACATTCTAAGAGATATTTTAAATAATACCACACCTATATTAGTCTCCCTAAACACTCCTAACCTATTATGTCCTAGGAATAATTATTTTTCATTTAATTTGAGTCAAGATTCTCTTGAGGTATAAATGTGAGGGAACCCCTATAATTTATAGTTTACCAAAGTAATTTTTATCATAATATAATCAGTAATTATTTGATTCTGTATTTTTTCTTCTGATACCATACATGTACATTATTTATCCCTTCCATTCAAGTTAGTTTCTAAGACACCAATTTTAAAATTTTATTAATAAATTACACCATTCATGTCATAATGTGAGATCATACCTTTTAATCATGGAATTTAACAAACTTCCATACACACGAATACCCTTACTTTGTTCTTCAAGAGGAATCATGATTACATTTACAATTCCACTAAAATATATTAAATTACAAGAGAATGTTGGTTACTAAAATGAAATCGCGCATTAGCAAGACACGACCAATTTAAAAAATTATTAGATCATTGCATAAGCATAAGCATACATGTTCACATGGTATCCATAATTGGTGATCTCATCTCCCCCAATCTAAGAGCTTACAATAAGTATAAAAAACTAGGCTCATCCTTTAAATTTAAATTTTCTATGTTATTAAGATTATCATGCATAAGGGGCCCACACCCAACATTTGTTAAAAGGTCATCCTTTTGATTTTGTTTTTTTCTTCTAATTTTTCCATGTAATTTATAAAGCATACAAGGATATATATACATTACTTTCACATAGGAGCACATTATAAAATGGTCATTTGATTACAAGTTATTAGGTACATAGACCCCATTAGCAACATATAAACCCATATTAAAATCACTCCCAAGATAGAATGCCTATTTTTCTAACATACCAATATGATACAATTTCTTACTCATCATGAAAATCAATAAATAACATTCATGTGTATAATAATAGTGTTGATTTATCCATTTACAATTATGTATTTCAAATATAACTCTCTATTAAAAAACACAAGTAACACTGTAATTTCTTCTTGTCTTGGGTACCTACAAAAACAACATGGTTAGCATGATGGTGGTATGGTACTTTACTATGATCTACTATAAATCATGATCTCCAAAATTTCCATTAGAAATGAAAACAGATAACACTCATCTGAAGAGAGTCTAAATTACAAATGTAATTTCTTTTTATTTGTAAAACTCAAGAGAGAGATATAGAGGAGAGATAAAATATTGGTTCTTACATAATTATTTTTTTCAAAACAAGCATCAAAAGGAAGTTTCATATAGTCATATGTTATTGTTTACAAGTTTCTTGAAAAATATTTTACTTAAAATAGGTCCTATGACAAATTTTCCCATTTTTCTACATCTTTAAAAAAGTGTCAAATTTAGTCAAGTGATTGAAAAATTTACATTTAAAAACAAACATTGAGATTGAAACAAAACAAGGGACAAATTTAAACATAATCCCTTATATATAGGGAAACAATCGAAGCTGAAAAAACCCAAAATTAACATGTGATATGGGTTTACTCGATTCCCATTTTTCGAGAGTTACTAATTGTAATTGCACCAAATCGCCTAGTGATTAGAGGCCTATAAACCCACCCATAAAAGTATCTTGCAAAGATATTTTATAATAACTAAGGATTGTTAGTGATTTTCATAGATAATATCTTAGCAAGTTAAGAATATTGACAACTATGCATCAATTGCCACCTCAAGTGGACACAATAATAAAAAAGCACTAACCAATAATTTATTGAGTGGTCCTTAACCCTCAAAATGCATTAACTTGATAGTTTCAAAATCCTTTTTTTAACAAAACCCATTTTGTAAAAATCTCGCAACCATGGTTGTCAACGCTTCCACACAACCAAAAAAAATTAATTGGCAAGACAGTGCTAAATTTTAGTGCTTCCTAAAGATAACAGGTGTGGCCAAGGGCTTCCAATCATCCTCCTGTGACCCAATTCTCAAGAAGCCAAGAAAGAACAAAAATGAACTAAATCTTACATGACTAGGTATTATCCATGCATCCAATCCTTTTTAGAATTTTTTTCAAATTAATCTATTTTCCATATTAGTATTAATTTCATTTAATTTATGTAATAGATTGAGATTCCACTAATATGGGATAAATTTAATGGTCATTTCAAATCACAACATATGTTAACTTTTTTATAATTTGTAAAAATTATTGGAAAACAAGAAAACAGGTACATATAGGTAATCTAACTTTAAATATCATGCTAAGTACACAATACGTAGTACTTGATATATGCTACTGAGAGTATAACTTAAGTTGTTTTAGGTTATGAAGGAATGTGTAGTTTAGAGAATACCATTCTTCCAATAAAATGTGATGTCAAACATGCATGTCTCCATGAAAAACATCCCTGCCCATGCATGGGTGGGTCCCTCATAGAGGTGTCACATCGTAGGTGGTTTTTTAATATACGAGTTTGACAATGTATAGCTGCATATATCCGAAAACAACTTGGTTGGTAAGACAGTACCTTGGCAAATACGAGGTCATAGGGTTGAGTACTAGATTTTTGAAGTTGCTAAACAAAAAATCCTGAAAAAAATAAGTATAAAGGCGCACGACATGTATGCATACAATGGGTGCATCTCATTTTTATGGTTATAGGTGCATTCTATCTTGAAAAAATCCTTCTCCTTGTAGTTTTATCTAATGCATGCATTAGTATAAAATGGATATTATGAGTTTCATTATATATGTTGAAAATGACACCAACATTATAGGTCAATTGTAACGCCACCTAAAATCTCCCCACTTGAGACCGAAGAACGACCTAGGTTTAGTTAGAAAAAATTAAGGAATAATTTTTTAAAAAGGTGTTCACAATAAAATTCCCAGATTCCATTACAACAATTAGTAAATCACCTTACAAAACACTAAGAGAGTGAAAGTTATCCCGAGCACAACTAGATTATATTCTTGTGCGGCATGCGGGAGGAAATTTCTCCTGAGCGCGGAAGGCAGGTGTAGGAAGAAATTTATCCCGGGCGTGGAAGGAGGGCGCAGGAAGAAACTTTTCTCCCAGGCGCGGAAGGAGGGCAAGGGAAGAAAAATTTCTCTTAGGTGAGGAAGGAGGGCGCAGGAAGAAACTTTTCTCCAAGGCATGGAGGGAGGGTGCAGGAAGAAACGTTTCTTCTAGGCACAGAAGGAGGGCATGGGAAGAAACTTTCTCTTTTTCAAACTTAGATTATTTTTGAAGCCAAATGAAGTAAAAAAATTAGGAGGCCATAAATTTTTATAGGGAACTTGGTTTTATTCAAACGAGGACTCTATGGAAAGCTCTCAATGTCCTCTTTGCACAACAGCCTTAAAAATTTAATTTGGACAAAGTTTTAAGGGTCGATTTTGAGAAAATATTTTTCTGTCAATTAAAAAGTGAACTGGTATTTTAAAATTGCACTATTTGTTCGATTTCACCATTAATTATTTCTCAACATGCCAAACAGGCATGGAAAATCTCACTTGGGAGATTTTTAGGAAATATTTCAAGGTTAAATTTGTTTGATTGATTTTCAACCCTAAAATTTCCAAATTTATACAACAAGAAGTCTGCAATTTTTCCTTTGCCCAATTTGAAAGATTCTATAATAATTTTCTTAAGTGTTAAGGTGTAATTAGATTTGTTTTGATCATGTAACTTCAATTTAATTGTTTTATTTCAGTCTCTAAGGTTGCAGGGTTGTTCTGGACATTTTTTGATTTAAAATTTACTAGTTTCAATATTATCTAACAGAGCTCTACAACTTCTAAATCAAATTGATACATTTACATTTACCAACTTTAAAATATTAATTCATTCCATGATATTTTACTTCATATATCATCTTCCTTCAACCAAATCTTGAGAACAAGGATACATTTCAAAAGAGCAGAGTGATATAACATTCCCTCATACGTATTTCTTCTTTTCAACTTTCCAAACAAAGATTTCAAAATACATTCAACAATCACATTTCAATACCTAAAAATTTCATTTGAGAAAATTAATACAATCTATTATTGATTCAAAAGAAATACCTTTACAACTTCCTCTTTCATTCCCCAATTACAATATATAGAATATAACTTCTTTCACATTCATTCAAAAATAGAAAAAAAAAGTATATCTCTTTGACATTTGAACTACAACTTTTATAGCCAATACAGAACATTTTTCCATCACAATAATGTACAAGTTCATCCACTACAAGTGGGAAAAGATTACAATAAGAAATAATCTCAACAAGGACTGTCATACTTTTCTTTTTCCTTTGCTACAGTACAGCAACATGAAGATCCTTCATTTTCCATTTGATCACAACAAAGGCAGGGGAAAGGAAACACTCTCCACCCAACTAAGACATCCAATGAAAAGGAGAAGACATCCTTCTTCATTGGCCCCTGAGCCCCAACTTCAATGCAATAAGAAATGTGTTTCAACTCATGGAAACATCAAGCTTCCACAACACAAAGGCAATCTTTCACATGTAATTTTCATACTTAAAACATAGTCCAAAACAAAACAACAATTTTAGCAACCACAAGATAAAACACAACCAATATTCAGGCTTCATCAAGCAAGCCAAAGGAGCAAGAAACTATGGGGGATGTTACTTATGCCTCCTAAAGGGGAAATGGGTATCACCACCTGATTACAAACTGCCAAAATATAGTATATCAAAACCCTGACATGCCCTTATGCCTCCCCCAAGTACCCCTTATTCCTCACATTTCCTTATGCCTCCCCAACCTCTTATGGCACCCCATAACAAGTAAAGAAATGCAAGCTATTTATTTTTACAAGGTGGAACCCAAATCTCAACTCCCTCCACACTTATGCCTCCCATAAGAATACCCCATAGTCTTCTCCTACACCATTCTTAGGCCATCCACCCAACCAGCCAACAAATAAAACAACACATTCAAACATTCAACCAATCACATATACATAAAAATAAAGGTGAGCACTTCCAAGAGCTAAGCTATTACCTCTCCATGATGGAGTTTGTTCCAAGGCTCCAAAACAACAAGCTTTCTAATGCAAATAATCTAGATCAACAATCCACGAGCATTCAACAATCTCCAACTTTCTCCAAACATACAATAGCTCAAACACCCAAAGAGAAGTCACCGAAAATGGCATGATAAAAGGGAAGCAACCAAGAAAAAGTATTCAAAAATAATTCCCCATGTCTTCTAAGAGCAATGGCTCAAAACAACAAAATAAGTCACCCAAAATGATGCATCCACAAGTGAAGTAACCTAAAACAAGGTAAGGAATTGGAATTTTATAGAAGAGGGAAGAGAAGAGGATGAGGTGGATCTATGTAGGATGCCACATCACATATCCTCAACCCCAACACAAAATTCAACTTCATTTTTCAATGCATAATAAATAAGTAGGTGAATACTATGACAATTTTACTTACACACTCAAATCAAGCCCACACCCCATAAGGACTAAAATTAAAACATGAAAGAAAAGTACAATAAAACATTCAAATTGACTTTCAAAAATGCATAATGAAGGTCTAAATTTAACCCTCCAACCATAGGTATGGTTGGTAAATAAATTTAAGATGTGTGGGACAAGTTTAACTTGTCCCACATGCCTTCAAAATCAGCCTCCAAGGACAAATTCGAATTTCAAAAGAAGGTGGAGTGTTTCATACTCCAAAAAATAACTTACATATCTCTTACACATTACTAAAACATTTAAAACAAGAGCCAACAACCCTAATAATTACTTTCTTATGTCCCAATTGATTTATTAATCTTTTTACAATATGTTTTCTCACATACTTTACCACAATTTATTTCATTAAATAGAAAGGGGAAACACATCACTTTTAAAACACATACCAACTTAATCAGAGGAACCAAATAAAAGAAAAACACAAAAGTCCCACGATCACATTTAAAGGTGATCCCCCCATGGGAATCCCTAACACAATCAAACACACACAGACAATTACAGGTTGCCATGGTGACCTTGTTGAATTCATCTAGAATTCCAAAGTGGTTGGTCTCCAATCCCTTGATGTTTGTTTTGATATTTTAACCTACAAAACACAAATACCTCCTTTGGCCTCATGGCCATATCAGAACATCCAAAATGCATATAATCATAATTCTGAAATCATCTATATATGTATGAATCTCAACAACATCAAGGCAACCAACAATATCATTTACAATTTTATCAACAACTATATGATCATCAAATTAATTCCACTTTCTAGGTCTACTCATTATATCCAATATCACATGTCTGAATAACATCCATAAATATAACCATGTCGAATAGTATATCATTATCAATATAGAAAAAGTATCCAATAATCATCATGCACCATATATGAAACGAATTCTACAATAATCCATGATCTAACATCTAACATCATACTAAATCGAAACTATAACAATGTCCATAATATAGTCAGCAGTATCACGATCAATATCAGAAGGTGTCGAAGGGAAGTGGGCACTAGATCAATCATGTATTCAAGGAAATATTAACTATTGTCTTCATATAGTCTAATTTCATTTTTTAATTTGTTTAGAGTATTAAAATTAAATGGTATTATATTTTGTGTATTTTTTAGATTCAAAAAATAACTATTTAAATTACTATATGCTTTCAAGATTGGGTAATTAGTTCATTAGTTATATTAGATTATATGAGGTGTACATTGAACTATGATTTTATTTGATATGTGTCATTTCTTGAAGGATGGTTGAATAGTGGTTTGCATGAAAGAAAATCATGGGATTTCCCAGAGTCTATGGAGAGGCTTTCCAAAAAAGATGAAAAAGATATAGAAAAATCAATGATAACTAAATTCAATTAAATAACTCATTTACGCTGAAATTAATACTTAATAATTGATGTTCTAATTTCCAGTGATTCCATGATAAACACAAATAGGTTTTTCTTTGACCTTCCAAAGTTAAGGAAGAGGAGGATAGTAATTAACAGTAAGTTGATTGATTGATTTTCCAATACCATCCCTCATATTGTTTTGTATTTTGTTGCAAAACATAACAATCATTTTAGTGATGTCCATTAATGCCATGCTAATTGTAAATGGGTTTTCCTTCAGACCTTCTCAAGCCTACAAGGAATATAATAATTGAAGGTAAGTTAATTAACTAGCTATCCAATATCATGAGAAAGGTTTCATGCAATGGGTCTTTAAACTTATGGAATTGAAATAATTCCATTTTTGGTGGTTGTGTTGATACTCTAAATTGATTTATTATGTCATGAATAGTATTTCCTCTATGTAGAACTTTTGATTGACCTGAATAATGAGATGTATCTCTTGTACTACTTGTATCACCCTAATTTTCTTTATCATTAAGCATAAATTGATCTTTCTTATAACTAATGTTAAATATGATCTTTATTGAAGCCCAAGATCATTAGTAGAGATTTAATTCTCATAAGCATGTTCTATATTTGTTAGATGTATAACCTCATCCTTGAGTGATTTGATATGTTGACTCATAACTCAAATTTTATTTTGAAATTAGTTTTTACTTATTGAATAGACTATAGGAAAGCCTTACAACTTATGGAATTGTGGAAATACCTCATAGATTGAGTATGAAAACATGGATCATCATTTGAGATCACCTTTACTTGCAGATGAGTGATAGAATGGATTGAATGAGACCAATGCCATTGATAGTTGATCGTTTCCATTGAAACATTATCTTTCTTTTGGTAAGATGTTGTAGAGATATCATCACTAGTATCACTATGAGGATTTATATTCATAATAGGTAAGAGAAAAAATAACTAGGGTGAAATATAGGTTTAGCATAAAATTTGGAGTCTAATGAAAACTCATCACAATTATAAATAATATCACTTGTATTCGTAACCATGTCTAGAGAGGGATATGAAGTAGTCGTAGGATTTTTTTTCAATAGAATTAGCAGAAGTATCATAATCATTTTCAATATTTACTACTTGAATACGAGAGAGAGAGAGCGAGAGAGAGAGAGAGGACATGAAAATTAAAGGTATCATTTTATAGTTTGATAAAAGAAGTAATATAACAAGTAATTATTATATTTTACATTGTATTAAAATAGTGAGATATCATAGTAAATAGTGTTATGCTTCATTTCAAGGGATCAATGAGGAACAAGATGTTAAATTTTTTCTTTTTCAATAAAAAGATATTGAAAGATAGTACAATAATTTGCATAATTTTCCATATCAGGCCTAAGGTGAAATATAACATAATCATATGTTTCAACTTGTATGTCAATAGAAGAATGAAGGATAATTTCATAAAGAGCAGGTGGGCTATCATTTCTCTAATTGAAGGTAATATTAAAAAAAAGAGATTAAATAACTATATTTGAAGAGTATTCCTTGTCACTACAATGATAACTCTCATATGAACTAGCTTCAATGACATCATATAGCTCTTTGTTTTACAATCATTAGATTTCAACTCATGAAAACAATAAATAAGAGGAAACATATGGTTTTAATATTGGTAATATTGAGTATAATAAATTATCGTATGTAAGCATGCTTAGTCCTTAATCTATTATTAATAGTAACTATTTAAGTTATGATGTAATGGAAGAAGTTTATATTAATTGTTACATTTTATCAATTTCATCATAATAATAAAAACCATAGTCGTTGAAATAGTAATTATTATTAAACATATAAATGTCATTATCTATATTCCTACAAGATTACACATTCACATAAGTATAACAAAAAGGTATGGTATCCAAGTTATGTAGGATTTTCTTGAGAATTAATATAAATAGATATTTTATACTTGATTTCCATAGAGAACTAGTTCCATAAAGTGTTAGGTTACATTATACAATGGAAAAACCCTATGGGTTAGGGATGTTTTATTTGATTCATAAAAGATTTTTCCAAATTATTACCTATACTTTGGGGAATGAAACAATGATCCTAGAGTTTGTATGCTAAGTAGACTTATAGTCTAAAAAATAAGCACAACTAGATTAATAAATACACATTTATACATAGATATGAGAGAATTTTTTATGCAGTGGTGGGAATCCACCACCACTATAGTGTCACAAAGGATATATACATAAACAAATTACAATATTGTTTTAATCTCAATCCCTTATGAAATATACATGCATCCTCTCTCAATGGATCTTAAAAATTATCTAATGGATTGTTCTAAAACTCTTGGTTGTTTCCTATAGACCTAATCTATTATTTTCTACCTTATGCCTTATGTGAACATTCCATACTTCAGTATTTTATACTTGGCCACCCCCCCTCTAGGTTGAAAAACCCAAATGGAGAACACAAAAATCCTTAGATAGATATGATTTCTTACTTATGTCTCCTTTTTGGATCCTTCTAGATGCTTAGATATATTTTTGCTCAAACCCAAAGTTGAATTCAAGCTCTTAAATGCTCTTAATCACCTTATCACCATCTAGTCATCCTTTTGTACCACACCGATCTAGTTTTTGGGATCCTATGACCATTTACTCACATTTAGTTTCCTCGATCAGATATATTTTGACATCTTTATCATTTATACCAATCACAAATTCTAGGTTACACTATTTTTTTCATCCCCTTTTCCATTATAGTCTATTTCAATACTCTAAGCTATGAGCTTCACCATTCAATTCTTACACATAATGGCCTTGGTATTTATAGGCCGTATTCAAAACATCCACGTGTCCCCCTCATGATCCATATCATTGTATAAATCATCCTTTGCTATTTTTGCACCTCCATTCTTTTAATATGATCCAATATCCTCTTATACACTCCCAGAATTCTAGGCGCACTATTTCACATCATTTTACATACCTTTTATACTCTTCCTAAATTTTTATAATCCAATTGTGCACTATCATGTGCCCATTACTACTATGCAATACACCCTTATTTATTTCTATTACGTAAATTTATCTTGCACTCTCACACAATATTCCACTCATCCTTATATACACACTCTTCCTTTCCATGAGCTCTCTAACTTCCACTATGTACCCATATTTAGCCATAATTTATGCATGATTTCCCTGAACCTTGGATTCTATTGCATCAAACACTTGAGGTAATTAATCTTGAGTTCCACCTTAAGTAGAGTGAGTCAGTGGTAAAACCACCCTACTAATTAATTAGGCTGATAGTATCTACTTCTTTTTCCTAGAAGCCTTATCGCTTCCTCGATGCTTCTTAAGTTGTCTCTTTATGACCTTTTCATTTCTCGATGAATCCTCCACACTATTCTATCCATTATAATGATCATAAAATCTCCACCCTCTAGCCTCATCCTCAAAATGGATCTTTCTTGTTGATACTTTGTAGATATATTCTCATCACAATACTTCTTCTCCCTTGCAAGCTTATGTTTTCCACAAATCCTCGTCATCCTCCTAAGGATTATATGGTGATCATTATGCTTCATGAATTCACACTCTCTTTTACTTCTTCCCTATACAAGTCTACACTACCGTACGTCCATCCACATTGACCTAAATCCTTTACTATTTTTCTTTTATACATCCTACATCATCCTTAGGATTATTTATTTTAGATGTTTCCCTTTCACACACTACTTATTTTTGACAACTTCCTTCTTTACAACCATTATCATTCCATATGATTTTTCTATGCATTTTATCCTTGTGAAATTCTTTCTTCTCCTCCTCTTTTCACCTTTCTATCATGGTATCTTCTCTTTGTGTGTTATTCTATTGTGTATTTGTTGTTCATGTCACTCCCCACACACCTTTCATCTCTATGTTGTTTTATTCCACATGCCTCTTTTCCCTTTTGCATCCATTTATTTACACACTTGTGGGTTTAGACACTTCATAAACCATCCATATCCCAGTCGTCTTCCGTTTCTTCTCTTTTCTCTTCTCAAGGATTATCTTCCTTCTACATATGTTTTCTCATAGTTTCTTCTCTACAAATTCCTCCTGCATAGTCTCCATCTCCCTACATGATTTTTTTCATGGGATTTTTATTATTTTATCCTTCTCTTGAAACCTATAAATATATAATTCATCTTCTTAGAAATAATTAGGAAACCATATGCATCCTCATAATTTTTCTTCCCCTCTTCATTGTGGCTACTCTGCCATCTTCTCCTCTTTCTTAGTGTTCCTTCGTCATTATATACTTTCCTTGGTGTCATATCTTTTGGATTTTCTATTCATCCTTTGTTATGTATTATTCCTATGTGGCTATGGGACACATATTATTTACCTCTTTACTTGACAACTTTACCCAATATATTTCCTTCTCGTCTTCTTCCTCCTTTGTCCCTTTTTCAATTGAAAAAAATTATAAATATTTTTTGAAATGCCCCCCTCATTCCTATATTTCCTTTATGGTAACCTTAACATTTCTCTATAGTGACTCTACATTATTTTTTTGATCTTCCATGTTCATATATTATTTCTTGGAATTCTTATCTCCTATAATCTTCTCCTCGTACCACTCAATTTTTTTTCAGAAAATTCTTCTTGTTTATTATCTTATTTGTTTTCACTTTTATTCTCCCACATGTTCCTCTATAAAAATTTCTTCCTTGATATATTTCCATATCTCTTCTTCCTCTTGTTCTCTCTATTTCATGTGTACTCTCGCATTATCTTCTACAAACTTATTTCATTCAATTTCCATCAAGAAAACTTATTGCTTTCCATATGTTTATTTTGAAATAGTGCTCCCATTTCCATGTACCCTTTTGTTTACACGCTTTTTGTAGTGCCCACTTCCCTTTGACACTTATTATTTTTGATTCCGATGTTGTTGACTATATGTATGGATATTATTATACCATTTTGACATAGCATGATGTTAAATAATAGAGATACTTAGACTATTGTTGGATTTTGATTCATAGTATGATGTGTGTGGGTGCTTAAAGACATTTTATATTGATGATGGTGTGTGTTTTGTATATTTATATCTATTATGACATTTGGCATTCTTGTCATATTGAGTAGGCTTTAACAGTTGAACTAATCTGGTGTTCTTATTGGTATTGATGAAATGTAGAATTGAGATATTGTTAGAAATTGAAAATAATAATGTTACTGGTCTAGATGATGATTTAATTTATATGTGAATGACAGTCAATTTAGATTTATATATTTTATCTTGGATGTTTTGATGCGGCCACGAGGATGAAGGAGGTATTGTGTGTTTTTCAAGCATTTATATCACAACAATCAAAGGGGGATTGGAGACCAACCACATCCAAATGCTAGATGGATTCAACAATGGTCACCATGGCAACATGTGTTATGTTGTGTGTGTTTAAATTGTTGTTAGGGGGTTCCTATGCATGGGAAATTACCCCCAATTGTTACCAAGGGTTTATGTGTAGTTTCTTCTTTTATTTTATTTAATTTTTAGTATATGTGATTTAAATTGTGGTGTATTTCCCTTTTATCATTAATTGGTTTATGTGTCTTAATTAAGTTAATTAATCATATTATTAATATAATTTTGTAGATGTGAAAAAGGGAGTCATTTAATGGAGTAGTTCGGTCTTTGGTTTTTGTGTTTTAAGATGAGTGTATGTGGTCTTGAGTGTTGTACACTCTACTCCTTCTTGGAAATTCAGATTTTTCCTTAAGGGCCAATTTTGGAGGCTTGTGGGACAAGTTAAACTTGTCCCACGCCTCTTAATTTCTTATACTAAACCTACCTATGGATTGGGGGTCAAAAATAGACCCCATTATGTGTTTTTTAAAACAAAAGTGGCATTTATTGCACTTTTCTTACATTGGTTTTAAAGTTTATCCTTAGGGGGTGTGGGTTTGGATTGTGTGTGTAAGAGGTTTTTCATTCCTCAACCACCAATTTATTGTGTATTGGGGTTGAGGTTTGACTTGTGAGGTGGATTTGAGGATAAGTGATGTGGAATCCTACATGGAGCCACCTCACCCTCCTCTCTCCCTTTTCTATTTGTGCTATTTCTTTTGTTTGTTTGGGTGTTACTTCATTCATTTGGTGCTCTTGTATTTTGGAGTTGGAGAATTTTCGAGTGCTTGTGGATTTTTTTTTTGAGCTTGGTGTGTGACTCTTGGATCAAGCTCTACCATGGAAAGGTAAGAGATACACTCTTGTTTAATTGTTTCTTTTATTTGTTAATATGTGTATGTTATTGAGTGTTTTGGTATGCTTGTTGGGAGCTTGGGTAGATTTTCTAAGTGTGGTGTAGGAGGGGACTATGGGGATCTTATATTTAGGGAGGCATACTAGTTTATTTCATGTTTTGGGAGGGAGTTTGGTTGGGTGCCCCACCTTGGACAAGAAAATGCTTGCATTTCTTACTTGGTTTTTATGAGGGAGACATAAGAGATAGTAGGGAGGCATAAGAGAATTTGGGAGACATAAGAGGATCTTAAGGGAGGCATAAGAGTTTTGTAGGGGTTTTTAGATGTATATTGGAGGGTTTTAAGGTGGGAACCTAATTACCATTGGGAGGCATAAGTGATCTCCCCATAGATCCTTTCTCCTTTGTCTTTGCATTTTTATAGCCTTGTATAATTTGTTAGTTTCCTTCTTGTGATTGTAGTTTGTGTTGATTGTGTTTTGGTATGGTATTGAGATCTTTAGATTGTGATGTGGAAGCTTTGTATTGTTACCGTGAGTTGGATCCATCTTTTATTGCATTGTGGTTGGGGCTCCGGGGCCAATGAGGAGGATAGCTTATTATCCTCATTGGATTATTGATTGGGTGGAGAGTGTTGCCTCTCCCCCATTTTTGTTGTTGTGATAAAGTGAAGAAATGGTGGAGCTCTCATAGGTGATGTGAAACTTGGAGAATTTTTTTATGTCCAAAAGAAATCCTTCCTTGTGAGAAAACCTTCTTGTTATTCCCATTTAAGGTGGAAGACTTGTAGTATTGTATTTTTTTTAAAAGAAATGTTGCACTGTAAGTTTTATTTACCAATTTTTATTATTATTGTAAAGGAAGCTCATTGAGGAATTGTAAAATTTCCTTTCTCCTCAAATTTTAGTATGTAAAGAAATGAATCAAAATGGAAATCATGTTTAAAATTTTAGTTAAAATTGTATTATGAGAAAGTAAGTTCTTTTCATTAAAAGAAATGATATATGCTCAAGGAAAAGAAAGTTCATTATCATTGTTGAAGTTATATTATTGTAAAAAGGAAAGAAAGAACATATAAGTTGTAAAATACTAATAGTGTATGCTTGGAAACCTTGAATGTGGAAAAAAAAAATTAGTAGTTATTTGAACAAATGGTTGTAGTGGAAATGGAAAGATGCAATAAATTTCAAGTAAATTATTATGTTGAAATCTTGCATTTTGTAGGAAGGAAAAACAAAAACATTAAAAGTAGATTTAGTTTCATTTCTACTTTTGGACTTGAAAGAAAATTTGTTGAAAGAAACGAAAATGATCATGTAGTTTTTGTTGTTACTATTGAATTAGGAAATGCTTTAAAATGAGTAATTTTACTATGGAATGAACAGATGGATTAAAATTTTCAACTGGAAAATTTAGGTACATAAATTTAAGTTCAGAATGACTTTTAAAACACTCTAGTAATTTTTATTTTTTGAAAAATCTCAGATTTGAAGGTTTTATTTCTAAGGAACGAGACCGCCACCCTATGTAGAGTGGTGGTCTCGTAACCGCTGCTCAGGAAAGGCGGTGATCTCATAACCACCACTTCAACAAGGAAAAAGTTCTTGAATCATCACCCAGGTAGGGTGGCGGTCCCACGACCGCCGACCTACTTTGGGCAGCAGTTCTATCACTAGTAGCATAAAAACACAAATCCGCTCCTGTGTAATTTTTAACTTGGTCTAACTAAAATTTAAGCTTGTAAAAATGAAAGTGGAAACCTCCAGAAAGAAAATCAAGGTAAAATTTCATTGTTCAAAGCAATTAAATCTTCAAATGGATAATTAAAAAGTGCTCAATCTCATACATATTAATGGAGGTAGGGTTTAGCCCAAATAGCGAACTCAAGATAAAAATAATTTTGTAGCATCTCAAGATTTGGAGTGGAAACCTCTACAATATTCAATAGGAGACATTAAACCAAAAAACCTTTAACCCAAATCTAAACTAAACTTGATTTTGTAAATTCCTCCATAGTTCTTCCTTTCTTGCTCACATGGCTTCCATTTCTCCAACCTAAAAATTAAACAAAAATATATACCAAATGAGGAGACTAGGGTAAAGAAAAGGATTTAATAAGAATTCATAAGGATATTTAGGGTTAGTTTGGAACCCTAGGATCTAGTGGCCACAATTCAATTTATCCAAGGGTTAAGGATCAACCCTAAATTTTTTTGGTAGGAATGCATATTATGGGTGTTTTAAATCAATTTAAAGGTATGTGCAAATGGGTGAATGAGGCCATTTAAATACCTTGGTGTGCAAATTAGTTATTTAGTTCCTAGTATGTGTTAGAAAATTAATGAAATGGACATTAAATCTATTAAGATAATGGAACTAAAGTAAAAAAGTATAAGGTTAATCATTTTGGGTATGAATGTTAATTTAAGGAGGAGAAAAACATTTAACCAAGTAAATTAAATTATGGCACCTTCCTAGTTGATTTTAATTAATAAACCTTAGAGATAAATTAAGAATATTTAATCATTTAACTTAGACCTGGTCCATCCCTTGTAAAGTAGTGATTATTGGTGAAAATTAATTTAACGTACACCAGGGGTTGACACCCTTGTGACCTTATAACTTAAAACAAAACAAAAAATCTGCAACCTTCTAGATAAGTGTATAAGATTTAGTGTGTTCCTAGAACATCATTTTTGTGGGTGTTACACTACTCAACACCTATTCTCATAGTTTCTCCATTTATACAATATTTTTCACTTCTCCTTTCAACTATGGTACCCTCTCCAATTCTCTCAATTATGCACCCCATATTTCCTTCCCCCAGGTCATTTTCTTCCATGTAATACATTATTTTCTTTGTTCAATCTAAAAATACCCATTATGTGTACTATGCATTCTTTAGTTATGTAATATCTTCGCTATTCTCTTCTTCTTCTCATTTTACCCCTATCTAAAATATTGTAACCCTTCATGCACTAATTGTCTACACTAGCCATATTCTCCTTCCTGGAAAACTTATTCTTTTGTGTAATAGTATTGCACAGTATTTCATTCCTATAAGAGACTTTTGTCTTCACCCCTAGTTATATTCATGAGATTTGTTCATGTTTTATCATTTGTATATTATTAAGTGGTACTCACGTGCATGATTTCTGTTCACTCTTAAACTTTTCTTGTCAAAAATTCTAGTTGTTCCTTTGTACAAACCTTTTCTCCACCTTAGAGCTAAACTTAAACTCTCTTTGCACAAACTTCTTTATGTTGTTGAATCCTCACTAATTCCTTATCCTTCTTTTAGGTGTTTTGAATCGCAAGAATTCATTTTTTGGGTATTATTGCATGCTCTCTAGTTTAGTCCATATAAAATTTAGCTCGTCTAAAATCTTTTCGTTCCCACATGTGAAGGGCCAAAGCAAAAGACTAAATAAACCAGGATAAATAAATTGTTGTCTCATCTACCGTTAAAATAAACCACATGGGAGCACTTAGAATAATATGAAATCACATTACATGCCTACACTCGTGAATGGACCCAAACTTGCAATAAGATAACACCACATATACATCAATTTGACACTTCCTCAAGTGAATGAATACAAAACTATGACCCTACCATAATACAAATTTAGCATAGGCATGTTCCACAACACAATCATTTTTTGTGGTTTGTGCATTTATTTTAATTAAGTTCCCATTGTATAGCCTTAAAGATTCAAATATAAATAAACATATAAGGGATTAAACTCCCTTTTCTCATAACTTCATACACTTTATTTCACATGGAATTTATGTTAAAATGAGCAGGCACTATTTGGTTCATTCCTTAATTTCCCTTAATTATACATAGCTCAATTTTTATTTCAAATCATTTTAAAAACATACAAGTCTCCTAATAATTGTTCTTATTCTAAAGGTTTATTCCATGGTAAGTATGCTTTATTTACATTTTTTATAACCTTCATTGTAAAAAGGAGGAAAATTCACATGAAGATAAGGGGAGAATATTAGTTCAAACAGTGTCAGATTCCCATTTTCCAACTTTGTGATAACATTTAACAACAAGATTATGCTCCATACATTTAACATATTATTAAAATAGATATTCAATTAAATATTTATTTTAATCATTCATGATATGTCTATGAGGCACAATCCACTTCTTCCAGCTTGTTTAACTTATATTAACATTAGGAATGCTTGAATAAAGTAAGGGGAATGATCACAACTTCCACTTAACTTTACGCTAAAGAGGGATGATCTCAAGTTACCTTATACTCACAGTGCATATTCTAGATAAAATTGATTGGGAACATTTATTAAATAAACATGAGACATATAAATTTTTTGTATCAAGTCAAGACCCTGTTGTTTCAACACACACACTCTCTTACATGGAACAATCCATCCCATCATAAATCATATGAAAATATTTAACATTGATTTAAAGGGAAAGGGCTCCATATTTTATTTTACACAAAATATCAACATCTTAGTGATACAATTTAGATAGAAAAGGTTTCCTATAGCTTTTGAACACCAAGAACATATTAAGAGGTCAAAGGTCTTGATTTAATTCCATTTACACTCAAGGACACCACATCCTACTAAAATTCAAATTTATAGTGTTCAAACATGTTTATCTCACAAACAGCCCAACATTTATTTTCTTTCAAAATCGAAACCTTAAGAAAATAATTTAAAATCTAAAGGCTATTAAGAATTTCATCCACATTTAAACTCTTGATGTCACATTAGAGAGCATAACTTTGATAGATGGAACTAAATGTAAATATCATATGTAATTTTACCCTCTAACATATATTTTAAATAAAATCTAATCTGTCTTAGTCTCCATAAAATCTCCCAACCTATTATGTACTAGTATTAATTATTAATTATTTATTTTGATTTGGTATTCTATTGAGGTAGAAATGTGAGGGAACCACCATAATTTGTAGTTTACCAAATATTGTTTGATCACAATACAAGGAGTAATTATTAGATTATGTATTTTTACTTACTATCCCATACACGTAAATTGTTTATCCCTTCCATAAAATTTTAGTTTCTAAAACACCCATTTAAAAAAGTTGTTAATACATTATAGCATTCATATCACAAAGTGACACTATACATATTAATGGAATTTAACACAATTCCACATACACAAATACCCTCTACTTGGTTCTTGGGGAATAATCATCATTACATTAATAGTGCCACTAAAATATATAAAACTACAAGAGAATGTTGGTTACTAAAATGAAGTCATTGATTAGTAAGACTTGTATAATTTGAACCATTCCTAGATTGTAATTTCACTTATTTCCCATTGATGTGAAAGACAAAAGAATAACGTAATTTTTAAAGTAACATCCTAATAGTGGGAAATCAATAACGATTCCTATTAAAGTTCATTTCTTTTCTTTTTCCGATATGCATATATGTTCACACAGTAACAATAATCGGTAATATTATCTCCTCCAATCTAGGAGGTGCCAACAAGTGTGAAAACTAATAGGCCCATCATTAAAATTTCAATTTTATATGTTATCAATATTATCACACATAAATGGCCCACACCCAACATCTATTCTTAGGTAATCCTAGTAATTTTTTATTTTCTTATGATTTTCTAAAGCAATTTATAAAGCACACAAGGATATATATACATTACTTTCACATACGAGAACATTATAAAATGGTCATTTCATTACCAGTTAAAAATAAATCCCAAGATAGAATGCCCATTTTTCTAACATACAAATATGCTAAAATTTCTTACTCATCATTAAAAGCAATAAAGAAGATTAATGTTTATAAAAATATTGTTTATTTATCCATTTACATATACATGTGTTTAAAATATAAATAGTTATTTCAGAACACAAATACCATTACAATTTCTTTTTGTTCTTGGTACCTACAACTACAACATGGTTAGCACAATGGTACCATGGTACTTTTCCTATGATATAGCATAAATCATGATTTCAAATTTTTTTATTTAAAATGAAACCAACTAATAACACTCATCTGAAGAGAGTCAAAAATACAAATGTAATTCCTTTTCATTTTGAAAACTAAAGAGAGAGATAAAGAGAGGATATATAAAATATCTTTTTTCCCATAGTCAATTTTCTCAAAACAATCATCAAAAGGAAGTTCCATATAGTCATATGTTATTGCTTATAAGTTTCATGATAAATATTTTACTTGAATAAGGTTCTATAACTATTTCCCCCATTTTCCTACAAGTTTACAAAAAGTGTAAATTTTAGTCAAGTGGCTCACAAAATTACGTATAAAAACAAACATTGAGAGTCAAAAAAACATAAAATATAAATTCCCAACTACTCCCCTATATATATGGAAACATTCAAAGATTACATAACCCAAAACTGATTATCTAGGTTTAATTGTTTCCCATCTTTCTAGATTTACCGATCATAATTAAACCAAAATGACCTCGTCGCCCAATGACCAAAGGCCTAAAAATCCACCTATAAAACTTTCTTGCAATTATAGTTTCTCATAACTAAGGATTGTTATTGATTTTCACATATAAAAACTAGAGATATGATAAGAATGAAATCGATTTCTCCTCTTTAGGTCTAAATAACAAACCAAAACTAAACCAAACTTTTAAATTTCAAAAGTTGTCCAAAGCTGCAAAAATGTTAATTGTGCTCCTAAGCATGTAAGGAAATTGGTAATAGAACATTTAGATTCATCCATGGGTTTCGTGTAACCCTCCACGTGATAGGGAACATGGTAAAATATTGAATCTCCCATTTCGGGGTTTGTAGAGGTGGATGTGTTTCATAACAAAACATATTTTATTAAATTTTTACAATTTCATCAAGATGTAAGTTAAAACTAAAATTCAATATAAACTCACCAACTATGTGAATTTAGTATCCAGTACTATTATTGGAGTCTTCCAAACATCTCAAGTGGTAATTTGGATCTGGGTTTATGTTCAAAGTAACTTTTCTAGTTATGTATAAAAAGTGGTAAATGTTTTCTACTTGGTACTACATCTCATTTAATCAAACCAAAAATTAATCTTCCTAAATTTTATTTTGAAAATCATTAAGAATAGGAAAATTTAAAATTATAGATCATGGAAGAAAGACGAAGATAACTATGTCCATGAGAAAATAAAAATGGGTAACGTGGCCCCAAGAAAAAAGAACGTGTATAAGTTACGTGTGTACCAGAATAGATTGTCAAGCTCTGCCAAATACCAACTAACATTTCTAAGTTCTACCAATATTATCTGAGCCCACTTCCAAGTTTTGCATCTGAAATATCCCATGGTAACCAAACATACCAAAGAATAATGTTAACACGGAGCAGCCAACCAATGACCAAGCACAAAAACAAATGTTTTCTTTTGAAGGAAATCAATACATAACTGAATTAACCAAGATAACTTGTCAAAATCTCCACGAACATTCCCACTCATCAATGTTCAAATACTCTAGCGTAAAATTCTACATAGAGAAAGTTAAGCATATTGACAACTATGCATCAAGTTCCATCTCAAGTGGACACCATAGTAACTAAGCACCATCAAAGCATATCTTGAGTGGAAGTTTACCCTCAAAATGCATTATCTTAATAGCATCAAAATCATTTTTTAACGAAAACCATTTTGTGCAAATCCCACATCCATGGTTTTTCAAATAACAACACAACCACCATAATTTTAAATGGAAATATGGTGGTTCTACAAGATAGCAGTTGCGGTCAAGGGTTGTCAACCAACCTCCTATAATCCATCAACTAGGAAGCCAAAAAAGAACAAATTTGATCTAAATCTTACATGCTTAGGGTTATGCAAGCATCCCATAATTTTTAGACATTTTTTCAAATCATTCAAGTGTCTTGTGTGAAGTGTAATGTCCCCTTTCCTATGCCAAAGTCCTAAGGGCATATTCGAGTCCAAGCCTTGGTCATACCCAATGGGCTATGGATGTTGGGAGCTATTGGGTATGAATATCTAGTCCATTTTGTTATAATTATTCTTTGACATAAGAAAAAGGTGTTTTCGAGGGACTAGATATTATATTTTGTCGTTATGAGGGGGCCACATGATACTAATGTTATAATTTTGTGTTGGGGGTCACTTTTGGACCATGGTGACTTAAAAGGGGGAAATTAATTTAAGTTACTTTATTTTATTGGCCTTTCCTAGGGAAAAATGCGACTTGGGCTGTTTGGGGCTCTTTTGCCTTGGAAGAAGTTATATAAGGAGTTGGGGGGAAAAGGAAAGGATTATTGGATAAATATTTATTTTCCTTGATGTGCAACTGTTGTTTCCAAATCTACAGCTTGTGGAGTGAAATCCCATAGGAACCCTAACTTTAGTGGTGAGAGATCCATCCCTAGCTAGCAGGGCATTCTTCAGTAGTGAGAGATCTTCCCTAGCTTGTCATTTTGGCGTTATTTCCGGAGCTGATTTACAGAGATATTTTCAGAGGTTTCAGAGGAAAGGTTTTGAGGTTTTTGGAGACATTTGGTGAAGATATTTAGATCAGATTTACGAAATCCATTTGAGCAGGGCTTAGCATCACTTTGAAGGGCTTTTCATCAATTTCCAACCCTTTTGCAAGCTAGGCGAATTGTTTGGAATATTGTAACCTTTATTTGAGGGGTTTCTAGTGGTAAAAATTCAGATCTGAAGGTTGGAATATCATCTCCTATATTTATAAATATTAGTTCCAAAGTTTCATAATTTTTGCACTTGTATTTGGAGAGTTACAAATTTTAGAAGTTTTCCAACTGTCTACGGCACGCTGTAATTTTCTGGCAGCTTTTTATTATCAGAAAAATTCAAAAAATAGTTTTCTTATGTTCTTTATAATATTAGAAAGCTCCCTTTAAATTTTCAAGTGATTTGAGTTGGTATTTTTGGAGATATTAATTTTCTTTAGTTCGCTGCCCTAACTGTTAAAAATATGTAAAAATCATTATTTTATTTGGCTACAAATTTTCAATATTTTGTGCATTTTTAAGTGGTATCCCACAGGGGATATTTCAGTTGTATCAGATCAGTTTCTTCTCCATCCTTTTGGGGTTGAAATATGGGAGACAGAGACAGTGGGAATATGGGGATGGAACTGATGAAACAATTGTTCGCCAACATGGTAAAGCAGCAAGAGACTACCAATCTCTATTTGAGCTAGCTCACTGCAAGATTAGCACAGGGTAGGATTGATGCTCATATGGATAGAGGAGAAAATAGAAATATGTGACAACATGGTCAAATAGGTGAGGGTGGAAATTCAGGGCAACGGTCTCCCCATTCTTCTACCTGACCTTTGGGGCTTCACGAACCTTCTTTCGTGAAGGATCCAGAAGTTTCACAGCAATGGAAGCCAATGGATAGTTTAGATGAGGAGTCTTGTTCGGAAAGGCACCAGACCTTGAGTGAGAGGTTTCGTGACAACATGTCATTCTAGGAATATTACAAAATAAAGATTAGTAGCAGGCCTAGGAGAGATCATCAAATGCAGGGACCAAAGTTACAAAGGAGATTGAGACAGATTTCCATTCCACACTTCAATGATTCTAAGAAGTGTACTACATAGTCTTGGGTTTAGAATTTGAAGACATAGTTTGACTTGAATCCTATGCTTGAGGAAGATGTAATTAATTTTGCAATCTTACATCTTGAGGGAGACAATCATGATTGGTGGCATCATGGATTGATTACACAAGGACACATACACAACACTACTTATGCAGAGTTTATGCAGAGGCTAGTGAGAAGATTTGATAGGAGGGACCCTGACAAGTATTTTAGATAGTTGAATCATTTGAGACAGACCAGTTCCGTAGATTAGTATATGGCAGATTTTAAGAGACTATCATTCATGGTACCTGATGTTATGGAGATGAGGTTGATTTCACTGTTCACAGTAGGTTTGACAAACACTCTCGTTGGATTTGTCAAGGCATTTGATCCTTCTTCTTTGCATGAGGCCATTAAGAGAGCTCTTGATTTGGAGTTATCCACTCCTAAGTCTAGGTTTCCACCTCGAATGTAGCCTAAGGTTTTCCCTTCTAGATCCGATGATTCACAGCCAAAGGTACCTCCACCTAGGAAAGATATAGCTAGGAGACAATTCGTATCTAGAGAGGAAAGAGATGAGTTTAGGCAAAAGAAACTATGTTTCAATTTCTGCACACCTTGGGTTCCAGGACATGCTTGTAGGGGTAGAGGGAAGGCCCAATTCATAGAGATCTTTGAGGAGAGTGATGGTGACGAGGATTTGGAAACACGGGGATTAGAGGATGATGAGGATGAGGCATTAGATAGAGCGGGTGTTGAGAAGGATAGCGAGAATTTTCCCCAGGAGACTATCGCCACTTTTTCTAGTACCTTGAGGTACAAGGAATACAGAGTTAGGGGAGTTTTATAGGGACACCAAGTGATAATACTCATTGATAGTGGGGAAACCCATAACTTTATTAATGCCTCATTTTTTTAGAAGCGAGGATTACTGAGCAAGGAGTTTGACGTATTCAATGTGGTTGTAGCTATTGGTTGAAAAATTAGGACTTTAATGAAGGCAACAGTCAAGGGACAAAAAGTCCCTCCTCATTAATGGGAGAGGTGCCCTTATTAAAAACAAGCAACAAAACTATTTACAAATGTAAAACTTCCTACTTTAATGTGGAACTCTGAT
Organism: Taxus chinensis; assembly: GCA_019776745.2. Lineage (NCBI taxonomy): Eukaryota > Viridiplantae > Streptophyta > Pinopsida > Cupressales > Taxaceae > Taxus > Taxus chinensis. The sequence goes on from CM034156.1 coordinate 106,635,691, forward strand.
ATCATTAAAGTGTTTTAATGCAAAGGTATATCATAAATACAAAATAACATAAGAACTAAGGGAGGGAAAAGGTAAAACATAACAACATTCTTAGGAAATATAGATAGCAAAATAGTTCCTTATAAATGTTGTGCAAGGATTATATATAGAACAAAATCATTCATATTAAACCACAAGATATTATTTCATAGACACAAAGTTCCAGAAATGACATCCATAAGACTTCAAAGCTTCTTAATGCAACAGATTACTGATTCACAAACTTTAGACAAGCCAGAGAGAATAAATCAATGTAGATAGCAACAAGAAGGGAAATCTTCTGTATTGATAGCTTTTAGTTCTTTTACACTTTGAAAAATTATCAGAGTTCCAACCACTTGGAATGGCATGGAGAGCCCAATATATAGTTTACAAAGTGGTTACATTTGGTAACCGTTTCTTGTAACCAAAAGATTAATTAAGGAAATACACAATATAAAGTCCTTAATTAAAACACAAGGAGATCCAAACTAAAAATAGAAGAAGAAAGTCAAGACCCAGAAGTAGGGACATCCGGTTGTGGTTGAGGAGGTCCCACTATTTTGAGGATCTGATTCCTGAATCTCTTCAATGCTCTCACTATCTCCATGCCCCTAGGAATAATTGTGTTGGAATTAGCATGAGTCCATGTGCCTAGGCATTTCTCCATATCTTTTTCAAACTTCGAATGATCATAATATTCCTTACTAGCCTCGACTATAGCTGAATGGAGAGAACAAATGTCTTTCATTTTCTCTTTAGTGATTGACTCTTCCTTGATCAAATCGTCCTTGACAAAGGATTTAAAATGAACCTTGATTTCTTGGAGAGTTAAGGATACACCTAAGGTTTCATCCTAAAAATGGCAGTGGATATCCTTGAAGGCAGATAAAACATAAGTTTTAAAAGACTCCCCTTTTTGCCATACATTCCTCAATTCCCCCAGTGCTTCTTCTAGAACCTTTATTTTCCACTCGATGCTAAAGATCCATGTTCTTGATAGGTTATTCTTGGCATCATCAAACACATTGTTGGCCAACAGGATCCTATCATTGATTTGACCCATCAAATGAATATCTGCGATAAATCCACTCCAGACTTTTAATTTCTTATCCATAGCCTTGATTGAGGAAATGAATTTCTGCTGCAGCTTAATCACCTTCTCACAAGTTTTGAAGGCTTCCTCAATGAATTTTAAACCTACTAAAATCATATCAATCACCATGGCCTCAAAATCCTTCCCATAATTAGAATACTTGTGGAAGTCTTTGATGGTTTGGACCTCATCTTGGCTGAGAACTATGGGAGGTGAGAGACTGGCCTATGGGGCTGGATCCAAAACTTTATCCTTTGCCAAAAATGATCTGATAAAGTTGGAAAGACCCTGGTTGTGTTCTTCCAACTGCTCCATGGTTTGCTTTCCTTTCTCCACCCATTTAATAAACTTAGTCACAGTTTCCCAAAGGTTATGAAATTCACTCTCAGGTGTGGATTCTCCCATTGGAATTCTGGAAAGCTCCAACTCAGAGATCAAAATATATTTCTCCTCTTTATCCACTTTGGGATTTGCAACCTCCAGGAACTACTAGCCTTAGGCATCAGTTACCAACCTCGAATTGATCTTCACTTTCTACGTTGGAGGATGAGGGGTAGTACCAAGCATAGCTGCAATAACATCAAAGTTAGGCACTGTTAATCGGGAGAAATATTTCCTTTTCTTGTTGTCGACTAGGGGTTGCACCTAGGAAAAGGAAGAAGAAGAAATAGAAGAATCAAGGGAACCGAGTGAAATTGAAGTCATGACTCTTAGAATATGAGCCACTATTGTCTCCAATGGGGAAATGAATACAACCTTAGGAATTTCCTTTACAGAGGAGTCTGTTAAACTTGGAGGTTCGGTCCTTGGTCCTTCCTTCTCCACTTCAGCAGTGACTTCAGGGGTTTCTTCTAGGTCTTTCATCTCATCACCATCATTCTCACTTAGAACAATAATGTTTTCCAACCTAGTAGGCAATTCTGACTACTCCAGAAGAGCCTCTTCCTTGATCAGTTCTTGATTGACTTCTTTGACCTTCTTCTGATACACTTTAGTGGAGGAGGAAGGAGTAGAGAACCCAGGTCCTTTCATCAAAGAAGAAGGAGGATTTTTCTCAAGTGCCTCAGTGTTAGGTGTATGTAATTCCTTGTTAGGTGTGGAAGTCTCTCTTGAAGAGGATCTACCTTTGTTCATCCTGAGGTCACACATTTTTTTGTCAAACCAAATCTTAGTTCTGACGATGACAGAGTTGATCACCTCATTCAAGTCATCTCTTTCCTTCACATACCAATCCAGGGTTTCTAGAGGAGCGTGTTTGATTGATATTTCATTCTCAAAGGATTGTAAATCTTCATGATTGTCCTTAAGCCCTTTACACACCTGGTAGAGTTTGAATTCTATGATTTGTTGTAGAGAAAATCTACCAAAATGCCTCCTCCTGGCTTCAAAATCATCAGCACAATTAGCCCAGTAATCCTTAGTGTCTGGATGGTGACAATAAGTTATCCTGAGATTTTGATCAATGTATCTCTTAAGATAAAAGCAAGTCCTGGGCTTGAAGAAATGAACTATAAGAGGAGCAATAGTCCTCTCTATATTTTAGGCATCTAGAGCTATCCTGCATGTATAATTCCCCAAGGTGATAGGGAAATGAAGACCAATAATCTTCTTATCTCAGCAGGTTCTATGAAGTTTATCCAACTTCCTACACACCTCAACAAAATCCATTTTGTCATTGCAAAACATGGGAAGCTTGAGAGGTGTGATTTCAAAACAAGCCAGCATGATGTATGAGAACTTTTGGAACTGAGTGAAGAAATCCCTATACTCAGTTATCAAAGCCTTAGCCTCATCAGAGAACCTTCTGGCAATGTTACCCTCTACAGCCTCACAATGTACATGGTGAAGGTATTCATTTACCCTTCTGAAATTATGATTACTGACCTTGAGAGTAAACTGAGGGCAATATTCATAGATGGGCTCATCCTTATTATCTACAATGAAAGTGAAGCCAAGCCACTCACGAGATGCTACCAAGATGTACATGAGATAGGAAGTCATGTAGAAATTTTTGGTTTACTGAACATTTGACAATTATTCAGTCAGGTTTCCACAGATAATCTCATCCCAATTCATATTTTTCTTACCCTCACAAATGATATTTATGAAAGTGCACATCCAAAAATGGAAGTCGTTAGTAGAGGGTATTCCTATAATTCGGTCAAGAAAGGTGATGAAATCTGATAGTTCTTCATTGAAGTCAACCCTGAACAATGCCTTAGAGAGTCAGGATTCTCCCTTCTTAGGGCACTTCATCCATGATTTCACAACACGTACCTTATATTTCTCGTTGTCTTGATCAAACAGTGCCTGACCTTGAGTGAGAGTGATAACACTAGAGTCTTTTATTTAGAGGATGCACAGGGCAACGACAATTGTGGCAGCATCCAATTGTACAAGCAACTCACCGTGCACATTGACAACCTCCTTGGTGTCCGGATTGAAATTATCCCCATAGGCGAGCATAGTGTCAGCACATTACACAAAGAGAGGAAAACCAACGACGTACATGAGTCCACTATCATTTATCATTTGAACCATGGGAGCAGGGTTGTCGCATGCTAATCTACCCCAAAAAGCATCAAAATCTAAATGCCAAAGTTCGCTATCTCCAATATCAGGCACAAAAGTCTCCAAAGAGGATAGATGCTCGTGCCCTTGAAATTAGATCTTCATTTTGATAGTGAATAGAGGAATGACCTTCAAAGAACAGACTCATGACAATTATTGCAAGGAGATATAGGAAGATGGACAAACGACTCAATTTTACAAAAATGTGGGTAAGAGATAATAAACAGGGAATGTGACAAGTGCATAGATGGTTGACTCTTTAAATAGCCATTTAGGAGAGAGAGGATCATAAATGCGCATTAAATATACCTTGCACCGACTCAAAAAGGTGAAATGTAGGAAAAGTGGAAAAAACTTTCCCTAATGGTCCATGGAACATTGGGACATGAGGGACGTGAAGAGCCGATTCAACCGATGCGGGCGATGTGGTCCAAGAGAGCATGGGTGGTCCGAGGGACATAGAAATGTGAAGGACATGAAGAGATGATTCGACTGATGCGAGCGATGCAGGGAATTGGTGAACAGAAGGCCTAGGCGTACTTGAGATAGATGGGCTAAAAAGTCTGAAAAAGCTAACAGAAAAGGACTTATGGGGGAATCAGCCAATCGACGAATAGGAGGCCCACCGGTACTTGGGACACGAGGGAAAAAATGTCCGACAGACCCGAAAGTCACTAAAATGACCCCAAGAAACAGAATTTTCACCATCTCTTCAAATTTCTTACTTCACTAAAACACTAATGAAGGGTGCCAACACAAAATTTTCAAATTTTTCAACTTTCAAAAGAGGGGAATTTTGAGGGGACAATAGCTGGCTCTTTCTAGGGATGACTTGACTAGATCACTAGAACGAGGAAAGATAAGAATTCAAGAAAAAACCTGGGGAAGAAGACCAGTGCCTTATCCATTGGGCAATAGATTCAAAGGTAAATAAATACAAAATCCAACACATAGAAAAAAAACAAAACAAAGGAAAGGAAAGGCAAACACACATTGTACATAATATACAAAGGACTTCCTATTCACCAAGAATTTGAACAGTTTCATGTACTACCCACTATAAGGAAGTGGGAGAGAAGATCCATCCACGTAATCAAGATAGAAAGAATTTTAACCAGCAAAGTGCCTGATTCTGAAAGGACCAAGCCAAAGACAGTTAAACTTACCATGGTTTCCTCGAGGTTCATGCCTTTTGTCCCATAGTAAAACAATGTCTCCAACTTTGAAATCTCTGGATATGGTTTTCTTGTCAAATAAAGATTTCACCTTCTACTAATGGGCAGAGATCCTATCAAAAACCTGTAGCCTGTCTTCATCTAGCTTATGGAGATACATGATCCTCTTATCCGAAGAATCACTGAAACTGGGGTCCTCAATAGCTTTCATCAAATGCAAACCTAGTAGTTCCACTGTCATTGGTAGTTGAGCTTCTACACCATACACCACTTGAAAAGGGGACATCCCAATTGCTCTTTTGGGTGTAATCCTATCTACCCAGAGAGCATCAGAAAGCTTCTTATGCCAGTTTCTATGAGATTCATTGACAAGATTTCTTACAATGGTCACCAAATTCTTAGTTGTTGATTCTTCCTATCCATTCCCTTGAGGGTAGTAATCTGAATAATGAGCGAGAGAAATTCCATACCCATAACAGAAATCTAAAATCTCAGCAGAAGAAAAATTTGAAGCATTATTAATCATGATCTTGTTTTGTACTCCAAACCTTACCAAGATGTTTTCTTTGATGAAATTGCATACTACCTCAAAAGTAGTACTTTTAACTGGGATGGCTTCCACCCACTTGGTGAAAAAATATGTGGTAGTCAACACATGAGTATGTCCTGCACTTGAAGGTGGGTTGAGTGTTCTGATGAAATCCAAACCCCATTGTTGAAATGGTTGTTTGATCATAACTGGCTTAAGTGGTAAAGCAGCCGACTTAGGTCTTCCCACAAAGGTTTGAAAAGCTTCACACTTGTCGACCCACTTTGATGCATCTCTAAAAAAAATTAGGCCAATAGTACCTTGCACGAAAAATTTGTGAGTAGTGACAGCAAATGAAAAATGACCCCCACAAGCTTGATCATGAAAGGCTGAGAACATATTCTTATTTCTCTTTGTCAACACACTTCAAGAATCTTCCATCCACTCCTCGCTTGAACAAAGCATTCTCCCACAACACATATTGTGCTGACCTTAACTTGATAGCTCTCTTCTCCTTGGCAGTTAAGTGAGATAAAAACTCACCATAGGTGAGGAAGTGAGCAATGTCAGTGTACCATTCATCTGTCGAGCTGAGGAATAGAAAAATAGGGACATCAATTTCATCCTTAGGCAACTGATGACCAGCTCCTTTGGTAATGAGTTCACACAGGCCTTTACCCTGAACTAGCTTCGTTGGTCTGATGTAGAGATCATACTCTTGAACCTTCACTACCCAATTTCCTTTCTTGGTTCTAAACTTTTGTTGTGTAAGAATAGACTTGATAATCATATCGGGCACAAGCACAACAATGTGAGAGTTAAGAATGTAAAATTGAAACTGTTTAACAGCTTTAATTAGTGCAAAAGCATGTTTCTCCATCATAGTGTACTTCAACTCATGATTTTTTAGAATATAACTCATGAATGCAATTGGCAGCTCATGGTCTTCAAAATCACTCTGAGTCAACACAGCGGCCAAGGTACTCTCTGTGGCATAGTAATAGATAATAAAATATTTGTTAAATCTGGACATGGTAAGATAAGAGTTTTAGAAATAGCTTTCTTAATGCCTTCAAATGTTTCTTTTCTTTCAGAGGACCAACCAAACATTTTCTTTCCTTTCATCATTTGGGAAATATTCAAAGTTAGCTCTGTAAAATTGGGGATGAATCTTATCAGGAATTTTATCTTACCAAAGAAAGAGTGCACTTCCTTTTTGCTTGTGGGAAGAGGAATCTGTTGGATGGCTTAAACTCATTCAAGATCAATCTTGATTCCTTCTTTGGAGACAACATGTCCCAATATCTTTCCCTCCGTGCCAAAAAAGACATATTTCTTGGGATTCAAAGAGACTCCATGTTCTCTGCATTTCAAGAGGATTGCTTCAAGATGTTGAAAGTGATCTGCTCTAGTTTTGGAAAACACATTTAAATAATCCAGATACACAACAATACATTTTCCTTTCAAACTCCCAAAACCCAATTCCATTACTCTCTGAAAGGTGGCACCATCATTAATGAGGCCAAATGGAATCCTCTTGTAGGAAAAATTACCCCAAGGAGTGGTAAAGGAAGTCTTGTGCTGATCTGTAGTATTGACTTCCACTTGGTTAGATCCTGAGAAACTGTCAAGCATGGACAACATTTCCACACCTATGACATCTTGTAGCACCTGGTCCATCATGGGTAGAGGATATTTTTCCTTCAAAGAATCCTTATTTAGATTCCCGATGTCAACACAAATTTGAATCTCACTATTTTTCGTCCTGACATGTACAATATTGGCAATCCATGTTAAATGATGAATGGGGAAGATGATCTTGGATTTCAACAACTTTTGTATCTCTTGGAAGATGGTGTTAGCAATCTTTAGATTGTACTGCCTTTGCTTCTGCTTGAAATGTTTAATCCCAGGTTTTAGGGGAATGAAGTGTTGCATTTATTTTGGCTGGAAAGCTTTCAGATCATCATAAGAATAAGCAAGTACATCGACATACCTCTTCAAAATATTTACCACCTTATTCTTTTCCTCTTGGGTGCAGCACTTTCCAAAATTCACCATTTTGGGTTCGACAGGGCTCCCAATGTTAATCTTTTCATATTCAGTAGACTTCTGAGATCCTTTTGAAACCTTGGACTTGACATATCTATCATGTTTATCAAACAATTCGTCCATACTTACCAGCCCTTTAGGGATCTTGTTTCCTTTTAGTTTGATGCAGCCATCTTGATCCATCTCCTCATTGGAAGAGACACTCTCTCAAGGTAGATTGTCACTTCCCTCAAAATAAAATTGATCAAAGTTATCCCTGAGCTCTAGGAAAGAGAGAAAATGTTGGTCATCATTGAAAACTTGCCAATTTTTTGCATTATCCAGTATGCTTGGTCTATGGATCATTTCAATGGTGAATTTTTCTTGAGATAAATCAGGATGAGGTATCAGCAAAGACCCTGAAACAGATAGAGAATCAGCTCTAGTGTTCTTCTCCCTTGGCACTGCTTCGATGGAGAAGGCATCAAGGAATTTAATAGTTTCCTAGACCAGATTCCTATAATGCTTTAATTTTCTATTATTCACTTGGAAAATGACTCTGACTTGTTTGACAATTAGTTCTACATCTCCATGAGCCAGGAGGTTCCTCACACCTCTTTATTTTTCTGCATTCAGTCAAAGGATGATAACTTCATATTTTTTTGTGTTATTTGTATTTTCAAATTGTAGCTTGAAGGAGAAAGGACGAATCTTTCCTTCTGGAGATATTAATACCACACCAGCCCCAACACCAGATGAAGAGAAACTTCCATCAAATTCCAAATTCCAAATTCTATTAGGATCATGGAGCACTTCTTTGGGACGTTCTGCCTCATCTTGAGACATGATCATGTATTTTCCATGCCCAATATCTTCATAAAGTATTTATGCCTTGGGATCATCTGTATTTTTCACAATATATTCAATTTTCTTCTTAGGTAGTAACTTCTTCATCTTTCCATTGATTGGTATAAGGGCATGTGACCAATCCATTTGAATTTCTCCTCCTACATCCTTACAAAAATTTCTTCTCAACAGCATGCCATATGAAGGGGGAATATCAGCTACCAAAATAGTATCTAAGACCTTTTTCTCTAGAGAAGCAGTAAAAGCTACTTGTGCATCCTTAATTCTTCTGACCAAAGGCACCTCCCTACTCTCCATGGAATAGAAAGAACCAAAAGTGTGTGTGAGGGTAAGACCCAAAGCATGAGCCACTTTGGCAAGCATCACATTATCTGATGCTCCTGAGTCTATGACACAGTTGTTGAGTTTATGGCCAACTATGAGGAGGGTCACATAGAATGGTTTGATTTTCTCATTAGGTGAGGTGACTGTACCGACAAGATTTGGTTTGGATGTGGAAGAGGGAGTGGGCAAAAGACCTTTAGAAGTGTTGGATGAAGTTTTGGAATGAGAATTGACAAAGTGGACCATTTTGGAAAAGGCTTTTGGATGGTTTTGATAAAACTTAGCCTTTGAAATCTAGATTTTTGTCTTCTTGAGGTGGTCAATAATATAAAAATATCCAGAGGTGGATGGGGTATCATCACCAGGAATCCTAAGCTTAGCAGGTTTTGGAGCTGGAGAATAAGAAGTTTTAGAAACATGAGTAGAAGAAGAATAATTAGTAGAACTCACCTTTTGCATGGATCCAATGGGAATAGGATATCCTCTTCTTGCAATCACTCGAATATTCGTGGGATGCTCCTTTGATTTTTTAGCGGGCTACATAAATTTTTCTCTCTTTTTTTTTTGCTCCCAAGTCATAACATCATATGACTCACCATTCATCTCTACCACTACTTCATCATAATCATCTTCTTCATCAATGCCCTCAGTACTGAGGAAATTAACTTGAGATTCATCAAGTTCTTCCAGTTCTTCTTCAGCCTCTTCTCTAGGTTCTTCAAAGTATTCATTAACCTCTTCATCATCAAGTTCTTCAACTTCACAAGTTGCATTAACAGGGACCTTTATGGGTGGTCCTTTGATTGCCAACCTTGTCTTAGAAGAAGGAAAACGGTTTCTAGGATAAAAGTTCCTCCTTGGAACGTCTTGATAAGGAGCATGCTGAGCCAATTGTTTCTTGATGGCAATAAGGTCATTGGCAAGCTTTTATACTAACTGATCTGGATTAGCTCCAGGAGTAGAGGAAGAGGATGGAGAAGTTTTGGATTTGGAAGAGTCTCTTTTCAATTTTCTAGACATAATCAGGTCATCTTCAACACTGATGACTAATCTCTGATCAACATCCAAAGTTACAATATTGGCTCTTCTCAACGTATAGCTTACTTTAGGAAATTGAGTGTTTAGGAAGAAACATTTTTGAATTTGATCCACAGGTCGGGTGTCTTGTGGGATCTTGTTAATCATCATGTTGAACTTGGCCACAAATTCTCTCATGGGCTCTTATGGTTCTTTCTTGATTTCAGAAATATGGGCTAACAAAGCATGCACATCTTCTACAGGTTTGAAACGGTTCTCAAATCAAGTTCTCATGGTATTCCAATTGGTGATGGTCCTAGTGGGGAGATGGTAAAACCAATCAGCTAAATTGTCCTGCAAAGTCTCCACAAAAAGCCTCACAGAGACATCCTCATGTTCAACTCCAAGGACTCCACATGCAACTATGAAGGTTGCAATATGTTCATCAGGATGTACCTTGCCATCACCTCTGAACTTGGGAAATTTCTTTCTGTTATCCCTAGGTAACTCATCCAAAGGTTGAGGGAGAGCAAGAGGCCCAACTCATTGGCCCCAAAGTAATGGAACTGCCATCCTTGGAAAATTTTCTTGAAGTGTAACTGCAACACCAACAAGAATTAAAGCACGAAGATTAGGGCTAAGTTTTTCTTGAGGGATAAAACTCCCAAAAACTCTATCTTCAACAAGGGGTGTGCTTGTAGAACAATCTCTTCTATTTCTCCTTGTTGAAGGAAGGTGAAAGCCTTACTACTCCAAGAGTTGAAATTGGGAATCTTAAACTACAAGAGCCCTTCTTCTGCGAGTAATTATCAAAGTCACCAGATCACAAATGATCAAGAAATTGTTCTTTAAAACTAGAAGTCATTGAAATGAATCCCCAGTAGAGTCACTAAAAACAATTGGTTGTCAAATTAGGACTTTAAGGAAGGCAACATTCATGGGACAAAAAGTCCCTCCTCATTAATGGGAGAGGTGTCCTTATTGAAAGCAAACAACAAAACTATTTACAAATGTACAACTTCCTACTTTAATGAGGAAATATGATATCATGAAAGTGTTTTAATGCAAAGGTATATCATCAATATAAAATAACATAAGAACTAAGGGAGGGAAAATGTAGAACATAATAGAATTCTCAAGAAATATAGATAGCAAAATAGTTCCTTATAAATGTTGTGCAAGGATTATATATAGAACAGAATCATTCATATTAAACCACCAGATATTATTTCATAGACACAAAGTTCCAAAAATGACATCCATAAGAATACAAAGCTTCTTAAGGAAATATATTAATGATTCACAAACTTTAGACAAGCCAGAGAGTATAAATCGATGCAGATAGAAACAAGAAGGGAAATCTTTTGTATTGATTTAGTTCTTTTACACCTTCAAAAATTATAAGATTTCCAACCAATTGGAATGCAGCGGAGAGCCCAATATATAGTTTACAAAGTGGTTACATTTGGTAACCATTTCTTTTAACCAAAATATTAATTAAGGAAATACACAATTTAAAGTCCTTAATTAAAATACAAGGAGATACGAACTAAAAATAGAAGAAGAAAGTCAAGAGCTAGAAGTAGGGACATCTAGTTGTGGCTGAGGAGGGCCCACTGTTTTGAGGATCCGGTTCCTAAATATCTTCAATGCTTCCACTATCTCCATGCCCCTTGGAATCATTGTGTTGGAAGTAGCATAAGTCCACGTGCCTAGGCATTTCTCCATATCTTTGTGAAACTTAGTATGATCCATATATTCCTTACTAGCCTCAGCTATAGTTGAATGCAGAGAGCAAATGTCCTTCATTTTCTCTTTAGTGATTGACTCTTCCTTGAACAAATCATCCTTGACAAAGGCTTTAAACGAAGCCTTGATTTCTTGGAGAGAGAAGGATACACCCGAGGTTTCATCCTAAAAATTGTAGTGGATATCCTTGAAGGAGGATAAAACACAAGTTTTAAAAGACTCCCCTTTTCTCCATACATTCCTCAGTTCCCCCAGTGCTTCTTCTAGAACCTTTATTTTCCACTCGATGCTAAAGATCCATGTTCTTAACAAGTTATTATTGACATCATCAAACACATTTTTGGCCAACAGGATCCTTTTATCAGTTTAACCCATCAGACGGAGATCTGTGATACATCCACTCCAGACTTTCAATTCCTTTTCCATAGCCTTGATTGAGGAAATGAATTTTTGTTACAGCTTAATCACCTTCTCATGAGTTTTGAAGGCTTCCTCAATGAAGTTTAAACCTGCTACAGTCATATCATCCACATTAGCCTCAACAACCTTCCCATAGGTAGAATACTTTTGGAAGTCTTGGATGGTTTGGACCTCATCTTGGCTGAGAACTATGGGAGGTGGGAGAGTGGCCAATGGGGCTAGATCCAAAACTTTATCCTTTACCAACAATGATCTAATAAAGTTGGAAAGAACCTAGTTGTGTTCTTCCAACTACTCCATGGTTTTATTTCCTTTCTCCACCCATTCAATAACCTTATTCATGGTTCCTGAAGGCTATGAACTTCACTCTCAAGTGTGGATTCTCCGATTGGAATTCCGGAAAGCTCCAAGTCAGAGATCAAAAGATATTTCTCCTCTGTATCCACTTTGAGCTTTGTAACCTCCAGGAACTGTTGGCCTTGGGCATCAGTTACCAACCTTGAAGTGGTCTTCACTTTCTTTACTGGAGGAGGAGGGGTAGTACCAAGTAGAGTTGCTATAGCAAAAAAGTCAAGCACTGTTAATCAGGAGGAAGATTTATGTTTCTTTCTGTTGATTAGGGGTTGCACCTAGGCAAAGGAAGAAGAAGAAATAGAAGAATCAAGGGACCCGAGTGCAAGTGAACTCATGGCACTCAGAGTATGAGCCACTATTGTCTTTGATGGGGAAATGAATGCAACCTTAGGAATTTCCTTTGTAGAGGATTCTGTTAATCTTGGAGGTTCGGTCCTTGGTCCTTCCTTCTCCACTCCAGCAGTGTCTTCAGGGGTTTCTTCTAGGTCTTTCATCTCATCATCATCATTCTCAGTTAGAACAATAATGTTTTCTGGCCCAATAGGCAATTCTTACTACTCTAGAAGAGTCTCTTCCTCAATCGGTTCTTTCTTGACTTCTTTGATCTTCTTCTGATACACTTTAGTGGAGGAGGAAGGAGTAGACAACTCAGGTCCTTTCATCAAAGAAGGAGGAGTTTTCTCAAGTGCCTCAGTGTTAGGTGTATGTACTTCCTCCCTAGGTATGGAAGTATCTCTTGAAGAGGATCTACCTTTGTTCATTCTGAGGTCACACATTTTTCTGTCAAACCAAATCTTCATTCTGATGATGACAGGGTTCATCACCTAATTCAAGTCATCTCTTTCCTTCACATACCAATCCAAGGTTTCCAAAAGAGTGTGCTTGATTGATATTTCATACTCAAAGGATTGAAAATCTTCATCATATCCTTAAGCCCTTCGGGCACCTGGTAGAGGTTGAAGTCTATGATCCATTGTAAAGAAAATCTGCCAAAATGCCTCCTCCTAGATTCAAAATCATTAGCACATTCAGCTCAGTAATCCTTAATGTATCTCTTAAGATCAAAGCAAGTCCTGGGCTTGAAGAAATGAACTGTAAGAGCAGCAATAGTCCTTTTTATATTTTGGACATCTAGAGCTATCCTGCATCTATAACTCCCCAAGGTGATAGGGAAATGAAGACCAATAATCTTCTTATGTCGATAGTGACTATGAATTTTATCCAGCTACCTGCACACCTCAACCAAAGATGTTTTTTTTTTGCAGAACATGGGAAGCTTGAGAGGTGTGATTTAAAAACAATCCAGCCTTATATATGAGAACTTTTAGAACTAAGTGAAGAAAGCCCCATACTTAGTTATCAAATCCTTAGCCTCATCAAAGGACCTTCTGGAAATGTTACCCTCCAAGATCCTCATAATGTACATGGCGAAGGCATCATTTACCCTTCTGAAATTATGATTACTGACCTTGAGGGTAAACTTAGGGCAATATGCATAGATGGGCTCATCCTTCTTGTTTGTAATGAAAGTGAAGCTGAGCCACTCACGAGATGCTGCCAAGGTGTACATGATATAGGAAGTCATGTAGAACTTTTTAGTTTGTTGAACATTTGATAATTGTTCAGTCAGGTTTCCATAAATAATCTCGTCCCAATTCAGATTTTTCTTACCCTCACAGATGATATTTATGAAAGGGCACATCCAAAAATGGAAGTCGTTAGTAGAGCGCATTCCTATAATCCGGGCGAGCAAGGTGATGAAATATGATAGTTCTTCATTGAATTCGACCCTAAACAATACCTTAGCGAGTCAGGATGCTCCCTTCTTAGGGAACTTCAGCCATGATTTTGCTGCCCATGCCTTATATTTCTCGCTATCTTAATCAAACAACGCCTTAGCTTGAGCGAGCATGAGAACACTAGAGTCTTCTGTTTCGGGGATGTGCAGGGCAGTGGTGATGGCAATAGTGTCCAATTTTACAATCAACTCTACGTGCACATTGACAACCTCCTTCATGTCTAGATTTAAATTAGCCCCACAGGTGAGCAAAGTGTTGGCACATTGCACAGAGAGGAAAACTAGCACTGTATGTGATTCCACTATCATTTATCATTTGAGCCATGGGAGTAGGGTTGTCGCATGCTAATCTGCCTTAGAAATCATCGAAATCCAAATGCCAAACTTCACTATCTCCAATATCAAGGATAGAAGTCTCCAAAGGGGATAGATGCTCATGCCCTTGAAATTTGATCTTTATTTTGATAGTGAATAGAGGAATGGCCTTCAAAGAATAGACTCATGACAATTATTGCAAGGAGATACAAGAAGGTGGACAAACAACTCAATTTTGCAAAAATGTGGGCTAGAGAAAATAAGCAGGCAATGTGACAAGTGCATAAATGGTTGCCCCTTTAAATAGCCATTTAGGAGAGAGAAGATCATAAATGCGCATTAAATATACCTTGTGCCGACTCAAAAAAATGAAGTGCTAGAAAATTAGAAAAAACTTGCCCGGGTGGTCTACAGAACATTAGTACATGAGGAACGCGTAGAGCCGATTCAGCTGATGCGGGTGATGCAGGCCAAGAGAGCACGGGTGGTCTGGGGGACATAAAAATGTGAAGGATGTGAAGAGCCCATTCGGATGATGTGGTTAATGCGATGAATTGGTGAACAAGAGGCCTAGGCATACTTGGGACAGATGTGCTAAAAAAGTCCAAAAAAGATGATGGACAAGGACTTGCGAGGGAATCGGCCAATCAGCGAACAGGAGGCCCGCTGGTACTTGGGACGCAAGGGATAAAAATGTCTGACAATCTCCCAAGTCACTAAAATGACCCCAACAAATGGAATGTTCACCATCTCTTCAAATTTCTTACTTCACTAAAACACTACTGAAGGGTGCCAACTCAAAATTTTCAAAATTTTCAAGTTTCAAAAGAGGAAAAATTTTAGGGGAAAACAGTAGCCAATGGAGATTCTATGAGGTACACACAGGGGGTTCCCCAATTGAGCATCATGATAGGTAACTATGGATTTATTGATGATTTCTATATTTTTGGTATTGGAGAGACCAACCTAGTGCTTGGAGTATAATGGCTCCATTCCCTTGGTGAGTTTCAAACTAACTTTCAGATGATGGAGCTAAAGTTTAAGTCCAAAGGGAGGAATGTAATTTTGAGGGGCTTATCTTCAGAAGCACCCTGATTTGTTATAGCTAAGAGGGTTGAGAGGATTTATAGGCACAATGGGGTGGATTGGACAGTACATTATTTGGTTTCGACCAAGAAATCAGAGGATGGACAGCAGGAGTATCATGTGGATCATATAAAGGGCTTATTAGAGAGACATAGTATAGTTTTTAGTGACATACCTCCAGACATACCTCTAGATAGGGGATTTGAGCATGTCATTGAGCTCGAGGATGCTAGACCCATGGTTACTTATCCTTACCATCACCCGAAACGGTTTAAGGATGAGATTGAGAAGACTATCCATAAGCTCATTGATATGGGGCATATTAAACCGAGTTCCAGTCCTTTTGATTCTTTAGTGGTATTGGTGAAGAAGAAGGATGGAACCATGCAGATGTGTATAGACTATCATGCCTTGAATAAGAAGACAATAAAGAACAAGTATCCAGTACCATGCATTGATGAGTTAATTGACAAGCTACATAGTGCAATATATTTTTCAAACATAGATTTGCGATCTGGATATCATCAGATCAAATTCAGGGAGCATGATGTACATAAGACAGCTTTCAAATGCCATTACAATCAATTTGAGTTCTTGGTGATGCCCTTCAGATTTTCTAACTCTCCAGCTACATTCCAGTCTTGCATGAATCATGTGTTCAACCACCACCTGCAGAAGTTCGTATTAGTTTTCTTTGATGATATTTTAGTCTACGGTAGGACTTGGGAGGACCATATCAAGCACCTTGGTGAGATATTGGGGATATTAGAAGCTAATTCGGTATATGCAAAAGCTTCTAAGTGTGATTTTGGCATGAACAAACTTATATTTTTGGGATACATGATTGGTAGGGGTGCAATGAAGGTGGATAGAGAGAAGATACAGGTAATTATGGATTGGCAGCCACCTAGGACATTGACACATTTGAGAGGATTCGTGGGGTTATGCACATACTATAGGAGGTTCTTGAAGAATTACTCTTGGCTGACTGCTCCATTGACCGATTTGACCAAGAAGGGGGACTTTTTCTTAGTCATAGGTAGCACAACAGGTTTCTAATCACCTCAAGGAGGTGATGAGTTCGTGTCCTATTCTCACATTACTAGATTTATCTCTCCCATTCATTCTAGAGTGTGATGCATCAAGAGAGGGTGTGTGGGTAGTTCTCATGCAAGATAGGCATCCCATTTCCTATGAGATTCAAAAATTGAAACCCGTGGAGAAATGGTATTCAACTTACAAGGAGATGTTGGCCATTATGCATGCTTTGGCCAAATTCAAACAGTACCTTGTGGGTAGAAAATTCATGGTTGGCACGGATCACAATAGTTTGAGGTTCTTTTTGGGGTAGAAGGAGCTCAACAATTGTCAGAAAAGATGGGTGAACAAGGTACAAATATATGAATTTGACATAGAGTACAATAGAGGTAAGAATAATATTTCTATTGATGATTTATCTAGGAGGCCTTACCTCACTTCTATGCTTAGTTCTATGTCTGAGATTTCAGTGGATTGGAAGGCTCATATACTTGTTGAGTATTCCAAAATTCAGTTTTCATGTGAGATCATGGATGGTATTATACATGATCACTGATACAGAGTAGTGGATGATCTCATTTTCTACAAGGATAGGATTTTCTTTGTACCAGGGTCCAAGATGAAGGAGAAGATCCTTCGAGCAGTACATGATAATACACCACTAGTGAGGAATCCTAGGTATTTCAAAACATACAGGTTTATCATGGAGAGATTTTAATAGAAGGGGATAAAGGACGATGTTCTTAACCATGTCAGAGAGTGTATGGTTTACCAGCAAACCAAATCCTAGCAGTATTTTCCAGTAGGATTACTTCAACCTCTTCCCATTCCTAGATAGAAATGGGAAAGCATATCTATGGACTTTATCACAGGGCTTCCCTTGGTGCATGGGCATAGTTACATTTATGTTGTAATTGACTGATTAACCAAGTATGATCATTTATTTTCCCTACCCAAGGGGCATGAGGCAGTGAATGTGTCCTGGATCTTCTATACAGGTATTTTTAGGCTACATTGGTTGCCTAAAAATATTGTCAGTGATAGGAACAAGATCTTCATGAGCACCTTTTGGCAAGACATCTTCAGACTAGAAGGTACGGAGTTCACTCCTAGCACTAGCTACCACCCATAAACAAATGGGCAGACGGAGATAGTCAATAAGTGGATAGAGAGCTACTTGCAGAGTTATGTTTCAAGACATCAGTGGGTGTGTATTAGATAGTTACACATGGGTGATTATTTCTACAATACCACCTATCAGATGAGCATAGGTATGAATCCTTTCTGAGCCTTGTATGGGTACGATGTTATGACATTTGTGGATTTGGTATTGCCAGATAGTCAAGCTCCCAAAGCTCCAGGTTGGTTATAGGAGAACCAAGATATTCTGAGGGCTCTCAAGGAGAACCTTCAGAAGGCACAGAATCAACAGAAGTTATATATAGATCGACACAGGATAGAGAGGTATTTTGAGGTTGGGAATCTAGTATTCCTACATTTGCAGCCATATAAGCAGTCTTCCCTAAAACATAAGGGTGTAGAGAAATTGAAACCAAATTTTTATGGTCCGTACCGAATAGTTCAATGAGTAGGGGCAATTACATATGAGCTAGAGCTACCAGAGCATGGTAAGATCATAATTTTTGCCATGTTTCGTGCCTTAAGAAGGCACTTGGATAGCATATTTTACCATCTATCGAGTTTCTGCCACTAGATGAGGAGGGGAAGCTAGTTTTAGAACTAGAATCCATTATTGAGGAGAGACAGAGTGGGCTTAGGAGCAGATTGATCACCGAGTATTTGGTGCGGTGGAAGGGGTTGCCACTTGAGGATGCTACTAGGGAGGCAAAGCAGATTTTGCAGCATCCTAATTTGCATTTCCTTGAGGACAAGCAAAATTTGAGAAGCAAGGACTGTAATGTCCCCTTTCCTACGCCAAAGGCCTGAGGGCCAATTCAATTCAAAGCCTTGGTCATACCCAAGGGGCTATGGATGTTGGGAGCTATTGGGTATGAATATCTAGTCCATTTTTTAATAATTATTCATTGACATAAGCAAAAGGTGTTTTTGAGGGAGTACATATTATATTTTGCTGTTAGGAAGGGGCCACATAGTACTAATGTTCTAATTTTGTGTTGAGGGTCACTTTTGGACCATTGAGACTTAAAATGGGAAAAGTAACTTAAGTTACTTTATTTTATTGGCCTTTCCTAGGGGAAAATGTGACTTGGGATTTTTGGGGCTCTTTTGCCTTAGAAGAAGTTATATAAGGAGTTGGGGGGAAAAAGGAAAGGATTCTTGGATACATATTTATTTTCCTTCATGTGCAATTGTTGTTTTCAAATCTATAGCTTGTGGAGTGAAATCCCACAGGAACCCTAGCTTCGGTGGTGAGAGATCCATCCCTAGCTAGCAAGACATTCTTTGGTAGTTAGATATCTACCCTAGCTTGTCATTTTGGAGTTGTTTTCAGGGCTGATTTAGAGAGATATTTTTAGAGGTTTCAGAGGAAGGGTTTTTAGGGTTTTGGAGATATTTGGTGAATATATTAAGAGGGTTTTCAGATCATATTTATGGCATCCATTTGAGCAGGGTTTATCATCACTTTGAAGGCCTTTTCATTAATTTTCAACCCTTTCCCAAGCTAGGAGACTTGTTTGGAATATTGCAACCTTTATTTGAGGGGTTTCTAGTGGTACAAATTTATATCTAAAGGTTGGAATATCATCTCCTTTATTTATAAATGTTATTTCCAAAGTTTCATAATTTTTGCACTTGTATTTGGAGAGTTACGAATTTTAGAAGTTTTCTAGTTGTCTAGGGCACGCTATAATATTTTGGCAAATTTTTATCATCTAAAAAATTCCAATAAATAGTTTTCTTATGTTATTTATAATATTATCAAGATACTTTTAAATTTTCAAGTGATTTGATTCGGTATTTTGGGAGATGTTAATTTTCTTTAGTTCGTTGCCCTAACTGTTAAAAATCTACAAAAATCAGTATTTTATTTGGCTGTAAATTTTCAATATTTTGTGCATTTTTAAGTGGTATCCCACAAGGGATATTTCATAATTTTAGACATTTTTTCAAACAATTCAAGTGTCTTGTGTGAAGCTCCACATTTTTCATACTTTTCCACAAGAGTATTAACAACTACAACATCTACAATGTACCTATATCCTTATACTTGGACATACCTCCCATATCATGTAATCATCACAATATACATGACCACATCTCGTTGAGGCATTTATCAACAATTTTATTTCCTTATACCACTCCAAAAATCCCATTCCAGTGTTGATTGGTAGGCTACTAGAAAATAATGTGGAGGGTCAGCTTACTCTTGCCCAATACATTTGCAGGAAGTTTCTAAATTCTTATTAACCGGTCCATTCATAGCAAATATAACACCATAAATTGAGTTTTCCACAATAAAACTTGTCTCTGTGTACCCATGTTAGCTGCTTGTGTATGTTGATTTGGTTTTATTGTCACAAATTAAGTGGATTGAATTGATTGTCAAAGTTTGAGAAGACACTAAGACACCACTGTACAATGTATGTGTCGAGAGTGTTTTCAAACCAATAATCGAGTGCCATTCTCCACAATCTATTGACATGCACCAACAATTGATGTTTCTCAGCTGTCCAGACAGTTGGATTGTTTATTTCAAATATTGGACATGTCATTTGTCTGAGTTACTAGGGCCTAAATAAATGTGGAACCCTAACACACCCACATAATTCCATCTTCCTTTTTCTCTATAGGAGCTCTGCTCTTTATCTGGTTGTTTTATCTTCGTGGTCTTCATGCTTTACCATTTAAAACAAATTAGGTAATTTCATATCCCGCACATAGGCTTCAAGTTTGATAAACTATGAAAATTGTTAAATTCACACCCGTATGTATATAATTGAAGGAAATTATAAATTTTATTTATCATTATGCACTTGTTTTCATTTATAGTCTCGCCAATGGTATGAAATGCTTGTATTATTATCCATAAAACAGTTGGATTATTTATTTCAAACATTTATGGACATTGTAATATTTGAAACTCAATAGTTTCAAAGTGGCCTCAAACTAAATGTGGAACTTCTACCCAAAATTCCTCATCTTATTCTCTAAGGAAAGCTCTAGACTCTTTCCATGGTTGTTTAAATCTATTGCGGTCTTCATGCTGAAAGGATGTTTACAAAGTTATATTTATTATTTTTATTATTCCCATTTTTCTAGGATTCAAGTCAGGTTTAATGCATGGTTTCCAAAGACAAGGGAACTCAACCTTATCTTGTCCCAAGCATCCCTCACAATTATAGTTCTGGCAAGGTGGTACCAAGAGGGCTTGTGTACATACTAATCCCCTGTATAAGATTATTTATTTCAAACATTGCAACATGTCATTTGTTTGAGTTACTAAGACGGCCTAAATAAACGTGGAACTTCTACCCAAAATTCCTCATCGTGTTCTCTAAGGAGCTCTGTCTTTTTCATGGTTGTATTATCTTCATGGTTGTCATGCTTCAGATTTAAAACAAATTACTAAGTTTCAATTTCCATGAAGGCTGTCAAGTTTCTCCTAATTGCAGGTTTCTCAAACAATCTTTTCAGGTAATACTTTGTCCCAATTTCATCCCTCATAGGATTATACTTGTTCAATGGTACTCAAATGCTATAGTGTACAACTAACAAAAATAATTTTCTACACCAATTTTGAAGCATGTTCGGTTGTGATCTCTAATTAAGTGAACATCCAGAACTGATCTACCTGCAATCAATTAATAAAAATCATCTTGTTCAGAGGGTCACAATTTGTCACTTATCACATTGTTACATGATGTATCATTTCTTAGCACACTTTCCAGCTAGTTTAGTAATCAAGTCTTTAACATCATCAAGTACATCAAATCTCTGATCCAAAGCTTCTATTATTAACAGTTTCATAAAACTTCTAATTAACATACTTCTCCACGATTATATCTCTACAAGATCTCCAACTCAGCCATTCCAAGGAAAATCTTATTCCATTAGCATATATATAATATCAACACACATTCCTTGGGTGATGTAGCTCTCCAATTGCATAACGCATGCCTAGCATTCCTTGATCTGTCTTCAATTGAAACAAAGATTAATCACTTTTCGTTATTCTGCTTCTAGGATTCTCTCTTCCTAGAACTTTTTATAAGATCCAACTGTTGTATCCTCTAGTCCCATTGACCTACTTTTGGTCATCTGTGGACACTAATATTATTTCTTTTACGGTTCTCTTCTATCCCATGAGTTCCACATCAACTTCCAGTCAGCAATACATTAACAAGCTGGATTTGGTTCTGCTAACAATTGCGGTTAATTGGAGCATTCCGATTAGAGGACTGCACTTCAAACAAGAAACACACAAGACATGGAACAAGAAACATCAGAGTTGTATGAGCTGCCAATGTGACAATAATTGTAATGTCGGACAAGTCAGTTGTCATAGGCATTATCACATTACAAATCGTCATGACTAAAATTGTGTTTTTAATAGGCTAAATACATTAGAAGTTGTGAGACTGGTTCAGCCAATAAAAAATAGAAGAGCCAGAATGGGGAGAGCCTTTTGGATTACAAATCCTCGTAACTAAAATTGTGTTTTAATAGGTTAAATACATTAGAGTTGTGTGACGGTTCAACAAAAAAAAATAGAGTGTACTCGAGAAAATTAATTTCATTACTATTGTGGACGAATGGACAATATACAATATTCCTCACTTCATTTATAATCGTGTTTTATGAAAAGACCACGGAAAATTCTTATTGTTATTATTTTATTATGAAGATAATTGAATTTCAACCAAGCTTATTTTGCAAGAGAATATAGGTTCACTTGAAATCTCACATCAATTGATAATATTTTTATTAATTCTAGCATTACACAAAGATTCGTACTAGATTTAATATTTTTTATAAATTTTATGAAAGGTTTGTTTTATATTATAGTTTATTTATATGAATATATGTGGCCTACACGTATATAAAATGGTAATTTCTTTACCTATATTTTAGTGTTCCTCTATTTGTAGTGTATCCTGAAATTTTGTTGTGACATAAAAATTTCATGAAGATCAATGATAATTATGGTGCTTTTAATAATATTGTCTATTCGGCCTTTTGATCAACATAAACATAGAAGTAAGAGGATTATTACAAAAGGAATTCCCATATATGTGTTAGGGTGTGACGTATTTTGAGTTATAAAATAATCATGAAAGGATTCACTTAAATGAAAAGAGTGTTTTCTTATGCACTAGAGTGCACCCCAAAGGTATAATCTTCATAGTTTCAAATACAACATTGTTTTATGAAGATACTAAATGAATTGACTTAACCCATGACAATAATTGTTGAGATGAATCAATGTATGAAGTTGTGTCATCAATTGAGCATTCTCTTGTATATATGATTGGGAAACATTTAATTTCATATAGATCATTTTTGGTTTCAAGGGATATTGTAGGTAATTGGGTCATACATAGATATAATGACACTACTTTTTTCGTGTTAGGAATGAGTTCCACATGAGTTAATTGACCATTTTTTTAAGGGACCTATACTTTCAAAAGCCACAAGTTTATGAGTTAAGATTTATAAATTTAAGTTATAAGCAATCCTAGTTTGTTAGATTGCTTATTATTGTTTTCTAGGTATTCTTTTTGTTTAATTGATGATGCACTAACACCTGAAGGATATGTGTTGTTAGAATATAGAATAGGCGTACTCTTTGTTTATAATATCACCATCATTAATAGGAATCAATGTTAATAATCTACAAAAATTCAATAGCAAATATTAATCGAAATGATATATCTTAGTAAATTAAACCCAAAAAATAAAAAACTATTAATACAATATCAAGGATTCTCTATAAAATATTGAGGATATTTATTGTAGAACATTAAATATGTATATAAATTACATTCCCCATAGGTCATTCAATAGACATTCCAATTGTAGGATCTTTGTAGAATTCATGCAAAACTAGTACACAAAAATATAATAGTAAATTAAATGTATATAGATACTCGTTATAGATTTTATGATAGTATAAAAGGTTATAGGTGTTCCAAAATCATCTTAAGAGCATAGTAGACATGATAGCTATCTTTTATTTTCTAGATAGTCCCATATCTCAAACTTTTCTATTATCACATGGATAACTAAATTTTGAGATTAAAATATGGCTCTTCTTATTAGTTTATCAATTGTAAATAGAAAACATTTTGATTTCATGATAGTATCTTACAAGAAATAAAATTTAGAGTGAAGTGGATATCAATTACGAATGGAATTTTCTGCTATTTTTTTATTTGAAGGTTTGAAACGTCTTTTAATAAAAAAAACTCTCCAAATACCGTATTATTCGAATATTTTCCGATCTCAATATTCTATGTTAAATAGTGAAACCAAGATTTCTCGTTAGCCTTCTCAAAAGGAAACATATCACAATGAAAAAAATCATAAATATAATTTATAATGTTTCAAGATGGAATGTTACTATAAGGTAATATCCTAGCACATTCATTCATACCGAGGTAATTAAAATTGATAAAATCTAAGTCAATATATTGACATTACGGAATGAAAGGATTTAATTTACTAATGTTTTGAATTAAGTATTCGGGGTAGGTTAGAGAGGTGGGCCAAAGGAGAGGTGGGGTTGATTTTAATATTAAACTAAAATATTTTACCCCTAGTTTTTAATAATAAATACGTTAAAATTAAAAAAATGAGTGTTTTCATGAAGTTAAATTATAATTTTTTAATAAGGAAATATAAATCAAAATATTATTAACCAAGAAATAATAATATTATAGAAAACTAGGATTGAGTATATTTTTCAATGAAAATGATATTATTTCACCATCTTAATTAGATAAATTACTATTACAAATGATTACAGTTTAACATTAACGTAAATGATAATATATGTTGAATGATGTCGAAATATCTTTCTAGAGAAAAGACATTAAGAAAATAATAATTGACTAAAAAACATGATATAATTTCTATTTGATATATTAGGGTAGAAATAAAAAAAAATTCTATTGATATATTAGGGTATAAATAAAAAGGGGAAAATAAAATTGTAATGGAAAAATCGATAAGTAAGGTATATGGAAAAAATAGGGGGTATTTTCATTCTAATAATATAATGGGAGGTAAAAACTAACATTAAGGGTATTCTTTAATACCCTTCAAAAAAACGTGTTATATCATAGTTTTACTAAGTGAACCCCTCGTGTATTAAATAACCATGAACTATATACTTTTTTTTGTGACTAGAATTAACACGTAAAAGTATATACAAATAACCAATATAAACCAATATTTATAAGCATATTGACTCGATCATACAAAAATTTATTTACAAAAATAATTATACATGAGCAGGACAATAAACCTATAAATACACATCCCTATTAATTATTTACATGGAGCTTTAAGTGATAATTGCTAATACGCAAAATTGGGGGAGAGAATAGTATGTCCAAGTTTGGCGATAAACGTTATCTAATACAAGTGGTTAAGGGATGAAAAATAAAATATAATTTATTTTCAAACTATAGAAAAAATAAAAAAGTCTTATTTCAATACAATGGGATGCTCTCTCTCCCTTCAAATGTGGGCATAGAGAAATTCCATTTTTCCTCGACATGTACGAATAAAATAAGAGCTAAAGAATATTTAATCAAATGGAGACATTAGTGGGAATTCTTCCTTTCCCAATCAAACCTCCTATTTCACCCACATCAGTAAGGTGTATGGAACCCGCACTGACCCCGACCTATTCTTCAATCTTTGGTCTTTATTTCTTTCATTTATCTTCTTCTCAATGTCTTTCAAAATGAGGAAATTGTTCGTCAATCCTCCTTGTTAAGCCACTATCCCTCATGAGAAAACTATTCATCTTTCCTCCATGTAAATTCATCACCTGCAACCATGGAATACATTCATAACCTTAATTTATAAAGTGGGAAGGAATGAGGGAGTTGGAAAAAATAAATCATACTAGCAATGAAATTAAGAGTAGGAAATTTGAGAAGCTTTTCTCATCTTATCCGACCAAATATTTTATGAACTCTAAATGAATGATACTCTTTGTAGAATCAAGAAGAGTATTGTGGGGTAATTTTATCCCATCTTAACATACTTTCATAATATATGTTAGATATGTGACGCAAATTTAAATGTTGGATCCCTTTGCGGTGTATTTTATAGCTCACTTCTCGAGTGGACGAGGGGGAGGGGGAGTGGATGGGGATATTTCCCCCACCCCACTCTTGTTGTAGGGGTCTAGGGGGAAACAACATGTTATGAAACCCCCTTGGCGGGGGTTCAAGGACGGAGGCCCCAAAGCAAAAATTAAGGAGTAAATCCCTTGTTTCTAGAAAGACTCGAATTCAACTGAATTCTATTTTTAGGAAGGAAAATCGTAAGGACATTTTTCCACTCTATTGTTAGGAGGAGGAATCCTAAATCTAATTCACCAATTAGGTGTATTTATCTTTATGGAGATCCAGAGTTGCTCATAACAAATTTGCATGTAATTTGTTCATCCTGAGTTAATAAAATATTGATATCTTGCATCGTGGATGTTTCCCTAAGCGCTCAGCTAGGATTTTAACACATAAATTATGAAGGGAATAGGAAGGGTAGGATGACTGCAAACTTGAAATGCAAACAACCAATAAAAATGGTAAAATAAACTTGCAGCAATGGAGGAAACCACACACAAAATGCACAATAAAAACATAAATAAAAACCAGCAAAATATATATTATATTTTTGGAAAATATAGTAAAGTTTCGTTGCTCTATTCTTCTTCTTCTCCTCTCACACTACTCTTTTCTCTCTTCCTACATAAAAATGTAGCACATAACAAATACATAAAATTCATAAATTAATTCCTATAGTTGCATGTCAGAGTTAGATACAAACATAAATAAATTTCCATAATTTACAAAGAATTATTTCACCAATAAGTTTTATGCTTTCTAGGATGACACAAATAGAAGTTAAAATGGTTAAGGAGGACTACCTGTAAGGCGAAGGTGGAAGGTAGAATGCACGCATTGTAGACTTTTGATCCAAGATGATTGTGTGAGGTTCCTTTTGGCTAGGAGGAACGACCTATATAAGAAACACAACAAGACCAACAAAAGAGTACACATTAAGTAGCATAGTGGAATGCCTAGTGTATGCTAGATCCAAGAAGCGTGGTGCTTTCTAGAGAGGTTGTCAATCCAATGTTTATAACAATTCAATGTGAATAAGCAGCTGAAATAAATAAGTCCTATTACAATGTAATGATTTAGGTTTCTCATACACACAATACACTAGATTTTATGTTAGATATCAAAATAACACTAAATGTAATTAGAACTGGGGTTTTTTCAGGTAAGACATGTATGTCACAGGTCTGGTAAGGTTCTGGGGCTGATTGGTTAAGGTATGGATTGGTTTTGCGTGAGTGGGAAGATTGTCGGTCTGAGAATATGAAATGAAACAAAGACTCAATATCAGTCGGGTGACCGATGCTGGTATGGGGATTAAACCGACGATGGTTAGGGAACCGATGTCAGTAGGGGAAATAGGTAATGAACTATTAAAAATGGGTTTTTAGGATCTCTATGATTGCACAGAGAGTGAGAGTAGTGTGGTTTGGGTCATAATATGGATTGGAAGACTCAAGAATACTAAGTAGGAGGTTTAGAAGGGTGAAACAACTTGGGATGGTTGAAATAGTGGGTTGGTGGGAAGAAGATGATGTACGGGTAATAGAAGAAATAAAATACTGAAAGAAGAAAGATATCTACAATGGGATAAACACGAATGATTAAAATCACAACTCTTACTTGGTATCTTGTAGATCATGTGAGTTGATATGGTTGATGGTTGATCAGAGACGAGGTGTTTGTGTCTAGTGTTGTGGTAGTACAACCTGTATGCTCATGTGAATATTCCAACGCTCTGGAAGGAGAACTAACTATTTTTCTTGCACTATGGTCGTGTGTGTTCGTCGTCTAGATGTAGGAGGGCTTGAAGATTCATGTTTGAATGCAATAAGGATCTAATAACTAAATGACCAACCTAGGTAAAGGGTTGTAAAATTATATATAAATTAACCGATTATAATGCTCAAAATTACAAGAGCTAAAAAATGAAGATTTTTTTAACACATAAATATAATAACAAATTACAAAGCTGTAATCGTACATATTTATTTAATAAAATTCATTAATCAATTTTTCTCTTTTTATCTATCCGATAACATCCATGTAAGCCATGTGCAGCTGAGAAGGGTGTATCCAGATCTCCACGATATCCCTTCGTCACTACTTCGAGTGACAATGCTTACTAGCATTTTGGCTTAACCTTTTAAAGGTCATGGGAACTATGTGAAAGTCCTTAGGTCTACCACAAAACTAGTTTCCCGAATTCATATTCTCGATAGCCGACCAAATGTCTACCTCATGTTCAGTATTTCAACTTCCCATGATTAGGTTACAGACAATTTTTTTTATTTAATTGGAGGACTAGGTGATTAGACAATGCACAGCCATCAATGCATTACTTTGGCCAAAGTTATCTGTCGTGCAGGTTATGGCTAAACTCAAGACAACACACTAGTCTTATGATTTTTAAGTCTTCCGCCATCTCATAACCCTTTCATAGTTATCTATATCTTTATAGTTTTTATTTTATTTTATTTCCAATTAAACCTATCTTGCAAGAGTTTATATTGAGATAGATGTCAAAGGCCAACTAGGATCTTTATGAGATAAGTACATTCGTTATGTGAAATGTAACTATATCAGCATTCTACATGTACTTATCCCTTAATATGCTTAATGGATCTTTTCATCTATTTACCATCCCATTTAGTCTCTTTTTTCCCGATCTTTGATTCTTTAACCTTAAATTAACTTTTTACAATGATACTCTTCCATTCTCTATATAACATGATTTACAATCTTATCATATTAATACTAAGTTTACCAAAAGGCCAAATTAAATATATATTAAAACATGTATATTTAATTATTCCTTCGATTACCTATGTCACTAAATATCTTATTTAATTTAGAAATTAAAGACAATTTATTGTTACAATAATTGCCCAATTATTGGCTTCATACTTTGATAACTATCAAATAAATGTATTCAACAATTTTTGAAAAGTAAGATTTCACAACTCAAATATTCATCATTTACTCATATTGAGATATTATTACACACAAAGTAATCATCTCTTTATTAAAATCATATATTACATATGTCGTTAAGACAAAATATACAACTGGTATAATAATTCTCACATAGTGAGGTTTGAATATTTACAATGGGTCCAAGATCCCAATAATTTAGCCAAATATTCAAGGATATCATCCTTTCACCAATTGAAATCCAAGTATCTCATTTAGATCCATGCTACGATAAAACTTCACTAGACATGAGTTTCTGCACATCCGAATACAACGACTAATGGTCATGAAAGACCAGAGTAGTGGTATGATGTTAGTTCAAAATGAACTGGCATGAATATTAACTCCATTTTCTAATGCAATTAATTAATAAAATATGAAAGGATATACACGTTGTTTTATCAACAAGCACATGGTAATACAACTGAAAATGTATTACTACCTAGTTTCTATAAAGATACAACTATGGATGCACACAAATAGAACAACCAATTTCTATTTCAGTGATCATATTTCCTTCTAATCACAAAGGTCAATAGATCTGTATTCCAGCTTCAATCAATAAGCATTTGTCATTTAAAATTTCTACATAACTTCGTAAAAACAATATGATTAAGAAGAGTATTTTTTTCAGTCAATGAGCATCTCTACAAATTAGCACAAATATCACCATATTTACATCACTTTAACATGTTATATCCGGTAAACAAACAACCCAACCAACAATATAGAAACACCATGGTTACATCATTTAAACATAATATTTTTAGTAAAAGAACAACTAATAATTTCTTTCATAAGATATCATTATTTTAAACCCAATCATGCCTCCAATTACTCCTTGGTGCATCTCGGTCAAGGTGTCCTACCTTTCATACCCTTACCAAGACAAACAATTTATTTTTCACAGTCTTACAAGAATCCAATTCATATTGTCAGGTAACTGGAAGTTGCAGGCTAAATGCCATTTTTTTTGTAATTATTCACACATAACAAGACATCCTCATTTATACATGAACCGATTTAGTGGTCCATAATAATAAATTTCTAAAAAATACAGCCCCATGCAAGAGCTTTGACACCCACAAATTATCATTCAAAAGATCTCAATAAATAAAAAATCAGACCTACATATAACAACCAAGAAGAAAAATACAAAACCCCAACCGGTTGGATACTCATATTGATTGGGTTACCCAAATTGATTCCTTTATGCAAATCGATTTATCTACCCAAATCAATTTATTTATAGAAAACACACAACCAAATTTTAGTTTAAAAAAATGAAAACCCATAAGAACAAATTGATTTTAAACACACAAATTCACAAAATGTTTTCCTTCTTCCTGTACAGGAAAAACCCAACTCTTTTCCTTTTGGGTATAATTTATTATAATGCAGAGAAGAATTTTTAAACTTTCTTTTACTTTATTTTTGCTGATCAAAACCCAAAACCCCATCTGCGTATTTTTCTAGGTTAGGTTAAAACCACACAAAGAAAACTAAAAGAATATAGAATCCATCAATTTTCTTTTCATACTTCATCTCCAAACAATTAAATCAAAAGTTGTCCACAATTTCCTTGATTTCCATTAAAAACAAAATGTGTATTTCCTCATTTTTTTACAAATAATGCAGCAGAGAAAGGAGAAGATATTCATGCTTGAAGTAAACCCAGAATTGAAAACCTTCTACTCTTTCCACTCCAACAAGTTGAATCATTCTTTCCTTCAAAACTCATGCAGGTATTCCAGAAGGGGAGAATGAAAATAGACGAAGGAAAAATAACATAAAAATATAATGAAAGAACTATAGTTGGGTGGCATATTGAAGAATTTTTGGGCTTCCCAACGCTGGTACGTGTTTTAGTGCATGTCGCACACTTGTGCAATGTGAAGGTGTTTCACTTTATGAAACCCATAAATTTCAATAACTAAATAAAACTTTTGGCTTAGATACATCAAATCCCTCTATATAATATATATATATATATAGGATATATATATACATGTATATATATACACTAATTAATATTTCATACATTTTTTTTACTTTAGTTGTTACTCACCTTAATGGTTAAGTTAATATTAACCTTCATAATACAAGTCCACATATTTCCAACAATATATTACCATAAAAATTAGTTGAATTTCCAGTTTTATATAAAACATTCCAATACAAAAATCACCAAGTCCGTAAACAATAATTCAAATATTCTCATAAAGCTAGCTTGATATAGCATTGTCAAATAAAATAAAGACAATTATCATCGAGGTCATGCAAAAGTCGAACAAAACAAAAGATGACCAAACCGATTAAAATAAAGTAACCAGAATACAAATAACTGAAAGATTCACTATCATTTATGAACCATTTTACCTATGATTAAGGCCTAATCATGTTTTAGGAAGGATCACTAAGGTAGGTGTGGGATTATTCGTTCTACAGTGTCATGCCCTATAGCAGAAGTTGTGGGTCATGATACGACGAACCAAAAGAATTTTACACCCAATGATGATCTCGTCTAATCATGTTTAGACTTAACCATAGTTAATTTAACTTGCAAGAAATTTTGGGATGTTACAATCTTGAAGATTCATGTTTGATTCGAGTAACTATCCTAACAAATGTGGACTTATTTCTTTTATACTGATGACTAGTTAGCTTAAGTTAATTTTTTTTGAATGAGGATCATCTTAAAGACTTGCAAAACTAGCTTAATTCATTTGATCAAAAGGGACACCTTCCATCTCTCACAAGGTTGCTCATTCATACCCAAGCTATTGAATCTTGATTCAAAACTCCATTGCACAAGGCAACGAGTGTACACTCTAACTGAAGTGCAGTTCCATTAAGGTTTGGAACTATGACCTCCTTGTACAAGGATCAACAATTAACCACGCTTAAGAGAAGATTACAATGTACTATGGCAAAGGTTAGAGTGAGAAGGTCAAATTTATTTCATCATCATGATCTTATTACTTATTAACAGGTCTTTTAATGAGACATACGAGTTCAACTGGATTGGGTAAAATCTTCATTTAGCCTTATCTTGATTAGGTTCATTAAGGCATACACATGGGGTTCCCAAAGTGGAAGCATTAGACTTAATGTGTTCTTATTAAAACTCCCCTACTAACTAATATCTAATTATAGCCCCAAAATCCAACAATGATATTACTTTTAAAATTAATTAATGTTTCACAACAATGAGGATAAATTTTAATTCATAGCTTAATGTTAGCGAGGGTAGGTTCTTTTACACTTGAAGATAACTCCCTTATTTCCAATTAAAGACTCTTAATTTTATCTACAAAATCAAAACTTCAGTAATATCTTATTTATTTATTCATCTATGTATTCATCTTATTTTATTTTTGATTAACTTTAGAAAAAGGCTTGCCAACCCACTAAAATTAGTAACAAGGCCATATCCACAACATCTCAAAACATATCCAACTAACATGAGTAACACATACATCGTAACACCACAACCAAAACATCATAACAACTCTACATACCTCTTGAAGCATCAATCACACACAAAAAAAAAACTCGTTTGCCTCCCTCAAGTATCTTCTGCCTCCCTCAATCTCTTATGCCTCCCTCATGTAGTAATAATAAAATTAATTTCCTTTTCATTCCCCAAAGGGGCTGGTCTCCCTATGGCCCTAGGCACATAAAGTCCAGGCACCCCTAACCCAAGTGACATAATAACTCATGGTTCAACAACCCACTAGTTATCTGTAACTCCTTGGGGTGTACCCCCATACAAAAAAGTGGTTCCATAGGTCCAACCATTTCATGGTGCATCTAATGACCCTATTCCACATATCACAATAGTAGAACTAACATAGCAATTCGATTAAAATGCTAAGTGGAAAAGTAAAATCCTTGGGCAAGGTGTTAAAATCTTAAAATTTTAAAAAAAGATCCAAATCCAAGCAAAAAAATGGCAAAATAGCCATAGTTATTGAAAAAATCCACATGTTAGTACCATAAACCAAGGAAATGCCCAAAAAATATAAAAAATTCCAATCAAGAAAAATAATGGTCATTACAAAAATAAAATAAAAATTTTAATTTATGAATAAAATACACATATAAGAATAGCACATTACGATAACTATGTGGCCTTATTTGGCCACCGAGGGGGTACTCAGCGAGTTTTTGGCACTCGAAACATTGAGCCTCAGCTCGTAAACTAACATAACAATAATACAATTGTCATCATCTCTATCTGAATCATCCCACCACCACTTCAACAGGGCTAAACATAGTCATAGCTACACTTAGGTTTCATCCATACAAAAACTATAAGGAGAGAGAAAGAGTGGAGCATAGGTTGTCATCTACTGAGCCTAAGGTCAACTCGAGTTAATGGCCCATGGTACCCATTCCCTCACTCCAAACATACACTTTTACCAATTTCCCTCAAGGTCGGTTAGTGTAAGGTTCACAACATAACATGAAACTACATCACTAACACAATGGTGGTTGACGCACATTAACATAGTGTCTTACACATTGCACCAATACAGGTTATGTCACATACATTACATTCATGGTTTACCACACCCCAAGAGAAATCATTGTATGATAGGGATCATATACCCACCATATGTCCCTAAATCATGATATGAATCATTATATATATCACATGAATTACAATTATGATGAGCACGATTACAACATATATTCAACTGCCATGTAACATATTTAAGAAAACTAGTTCACTGCAACGAACCTGGTCACATAACATATGAGCACACCCACACATCACAAATGCCAAAAGGATCCAACACTTCGAAATCACAATCATGTTTCTTCCACACACAGAGAAAAACAATGTTTCACACGCAAATTCACATGGAATTCTTGGAAAGGAGAAAGAATACTCTCATCTTTAACACATTGTAGTGCCGACCAAGACAAAAAAAAATGAAAATAGAGTGTGAATGCGTGCTGGCAAGGATGAGGGGATTGATGGGATAGAACATGGGCTCTCAGACAAGGACATTGGCATCCTATGCATCCTGTCATTCTCTTTGCACAATATTTTAAGCACTTTATTGGGAAGCTCTATTTTTTTTCTGAATGTGACCAGGTTTACTATGAATCAGCCATTAGCTTTGAACCTACGACGAAGCAGCCACATTCATCAATATTTTGTGCCTCACTTTTGGTCCACTTTCCATAATATTCTGTTTCCCACCTTTCTTATGTTGGTTGTACTGATGTCTTCCATATTTTATCGTTTGCATTTTTCCTCCATTTTTTGTAACTTAGCTTGGAAGGCAAGTATCGCTGCTTCCATGCATCCCTTGTTACATATAAATTGGGATTCCACCATTCTGTTTTGTAATATTTCTTTGAGTAGCGAGTGCAGTCTGGGATAAAATTTTAGGATTATAGTCTTTCAGAGCTTAAGAAGAAAAAATAGGGAGATCATTTGCGCGCATTATCTATAAGGATGGATCGTTATCAGAGAGTGGAGAAGCTCCACCTGGAGAATCTGGTAAATGAGAATGAAATTTGGATCACTAGTGAAGGAAATATGCAGAATTCTATCACATGTGCCTCGCTAGATGTCATCTCATGTGTTGCTACGACCTGTGCCAACATCCTCCCAGCCTGTGTCAAAAAAAAAATGCGCCCAGACCTGCGTGGACTTCTATCAAAGCATAAAATATAGGAGATTTTGTCTAATGCTATTGTTGGAAACAGTTTGGAAAACGAGCATGCAAAACGTGGAAGCTTTGGAACATGGTATGAATAATAGAATCTAGTTTTTTTTTGTAAGATTTTTTTCTTGCAAGTGTCATAGTTGATATGCGTGAAAAATGTGGAAGCGTGTTATAGTTGGTATGTATGAAAAATGTGGAGGTGTATTCAGGGCATGTGAATTGTTCGACAAAATGCCTCAGATATTTCATCTCATGGAATGCAATTATTGCAGCGTTTAATTAACCAAAAAAAGGAACAAGTTGTGTTTTTTGGTCATTCTATGGGAGGTGTTGTGGCATCCTTGGTAATGATATGGTTTATGGAAAAGAAGGCACTTGAACTATTTGATAGAATGCCTCAAAGAAATGCGGTCTCATGGAGTGCCATGATTGTAGGATATGCACAAAATGCAAGGTTTTTTGAAAAGGCTTTAGATTCTTCTGAGAAACCATAACTGGAAGATCTAAAGCCGGTTTCCATAACCTTTGCTAGCATCTCCTGTCCTGTGCTAGATGCGAGTTGTGGAACACATTATGGACATCCTTCAAAGTATAAAGAGTAGAGGAATGGTCTCAAATCTAC
This sequence comes from Taxus chinensis, assembly GCA_019776745.2. Classification (NCBI taxonomy): domain Eukaryota; kingdom Viridiplantae; phylum Streptophyta; class Pinopsida; order Cupressales; family Taxaceae; genus Taxus; species Taxus chinensis. The sequence goes on from CM034156.1 coordinate 106,670,642, forward strand.
AGTTACAAATTTTATGGTAGACGTGTATACAAAATGGTGGAGTTGTGGATGCTCGTGAACTAATTGACGAAGTACCCAAGCAAGATGTTGAACCGAAGCTTGTGGGTTTGACCGACTTCCATTCCTTCCAAGCATGGTATATCTTCCCTTACCTCTCATAATTCTTGTGCTTTAGTTATCTTTTGTAACTTAATAGAAATTTAAAATATTAAGATTTTAATACAGTTAAATGTTTTTTCAACTTGTTGCAAAACAATGAAATGTCATGTCGTAACTCATGAAATCAAAATAACTCTTCTGCATTAAAACATTAACTTCCACCCTCATTTTGAGGCGATTTAGAAAATTCTTACCCAACAAGATCACTTCAATAATGGTTTATCGACAAGACGAGATTGAAATCCGAGTAATAATGTTGACCTTCTCCCTGTTTAAATAGTTAATTTTTGTACTTTTTGGAGACTCATTAAGTACCCTTCGTAACTCTGAAAATGAGATGTTAAGCTTCATTTGTGTACCTTGTTATGTGAAGATTCATCCCGACCTCTGGATTGACCCCCGAATGAACATATGAGATCTTTTTAACACTCTTATTGGAGCCTTGTTACACTGTTTTACAATTGTAGGAAGCTGTTAAATCTAGAAAGTTGGCTTTTGTTTTGAACCGCCATTTGAAACCTAGATAGAGAAATTATTATCCATCTTCACAAACCTCTAGTGTTTTTACTAGACAATTACATGGAACTTTCAATTTAGGGAAAAACACTATTCTTGATAGTTTGGAAATGGAATTTTGTAGGCCTCTTGTCACAGTTTGACTAGGTCAAACAAGACCAATTATGACCGGTGGCTCTAGAAAACATGTTGTTGTTTGATAACTGTTTGCTAATTTTCAGTCCTGTCGACTTTGGTGAATTCTCCTTATATAGAGGAACTTGTAGGATGTTTCTCATTTCACATTTATCTAGTGAATGTCAGTTTTGGATGTGGTATTTTGAGCCCTAAAGCTATCGTTTATTCATTTGTAACTAGGTCAATTTTGACCGATGACCCATGAAAACTAGCCGCCAAACGTAAATTGTTTGCTAGTTCCAAATTCTGTTAGTTGCTATGAAATCTTGGTATATAAGTGGACACATTGAAATTCAACTGTGGTGTGTTTTCTCATTAGAAGACAACATTTGAAAGTGGTTTCTTAGCCTCCAAGTCTGATTTGAATGTTTTTGTAGCTAGTAAGAAAATGTAAAAAATAGAAAGTTGTGGGACCCTCGTCGAGTTGCCAAACCACCGTGGAAACTTTTGACACATGTAAATAACTGTTTGAAAAATCTATAGTGTAACTTCTTGTGTGAAATATAACTTTTGAAAAAATGGTGTTTCTCTCTCTTACTTTCTCTCTCTCTCTCTCTCTCTCTCTCTCTCTCTCTCTCTCTCTCTCTCTCTCCTTGGTTTCGAATTGAAGTGAAATGAAATGAAATGAATACATTCCCCTAAACCTTTTCTTCTGAATGCAAATTATAATTATTATTATATGTAAATGGGGAACTGAACAATCTTAATTATGTTAGATTAGGGTGGATGTCATGCCAGCAATTTATCGCTGATTTCATCCTCACATGGTTTTGCAGGATGCAAGAACGATGGCTAAAAGGTGATGTGTAATCCATTATTTATCATTGTAATTTATATAGTTCATTGTAAAATGAATATATGTATAATGTAGTCTCATGTTACAAAAAAAGTTATATTTGAAATTTGCTAATGCATATGAGATACTAGATTTTAGGGACATTTAGGAAATGTGTATTTAATCAGAGGTTCAATTTTATTCATAGTATGTATGGTAAAAAGGTTTTATATATATGTTGTAAATAAATTTGAATTTAATATCTTGTAGTGCATTTTCAATGTTTGATAAATGATTAATTAATTAGCTTGTTTTATTCTTACCTTATAAACGTAATAAAGAAATTAAATTGAAACACTCAACCCTATTATATTCGTGCATAACATGTCTTCATGTGTGATCCTTCTTTCCATAAAAGAGTTTGAAACCATAGAATGAACATAAACTTTACACTTGATGGAACATCCTAGTTTAGGTAAATAAGATACCAAGAATGGGTTTATCGTCTTAGTCAATATGTTTAGTGACATCATCATAAACCTGATTGATAGGAACAACACAGTCAAATTGTATCTAGAGTAAGTAGAGCTAACTCTTCCTTCATAACCTAGTGGACTACCTTGTTTTCCAAGGATAGTTTTAGAATTAAAATTTCTTCATTGAATGAATTTCTTGTGAGATCTAGATGACATCATAGAGCTAGTTAAATATTTTTACTATCAGTTAAAAAAATTTAATGACCTCTTTAGATCCTCTCAGCTAAATTTCTTATCTTTGGCTAGTGACAATATAGTGTCTTGATCTTTTACGGAGGGTTTATAAGGTAAATATGTTTTTTAACCTTAATCTAATCTATAATAGGGTGTAAAGGCCTGAGTGTAAATTTGAATTTAACTAAAACTTAGTTGATTAGAAGGTTAACTTGTGGGTAGAAAATTATAAGTAACTCTTTACAAATGAAATTGGTTTGAAATATGTTGACTTTAGAGAACCCAAGAAACCAGAAACTTTTCCTCGTAATTCCTTGTTATTCCTTTTGTGATAATAAGAATAAAATAAATTTCACTTATGAAATCGTGAAACGAAGAACCCTGGGATCTTACCTTGAACACAAGTAACTGATGGTTCATGTGATTTTATAATACTTCCAATCATGTACTTATTCAAGATGTTAGACAAGTACTTTCGTAACTCTTTTGTTTAAAGTGATGCCAATAATGAGGCCACAGGTCCACGTAAGAGTAAAGCACATAAGATTAAAAATGAGAGTTGAGGTTAGGAATAATGCCACGCTAGGAGTCCTTATAACTCAATTAAAAAATTTCTTGTGTCACTTCAATCCTTAGATTGACCCCAAATGAACATTTGCAATCTTTTAGATGCCCTTATAGGAGCCCTATTACATTGTTTTGTAGTAGTAGGAAGTTGTTAAATATATAAAGTTTTCTTTCATTTTGAACCGCCATTTGAAACCTGGATAGAGAAATTATTATCCGTCTTCACAAACCTCTAGTGTTTTTTACTAAAAAATTACATGGAACTTTCAGTTTATGGAAAAACACTTTTCTCAATAGTTTGGCAATTGCATTTTGTAGGCCTCTTGTCACAGTTTGACTAGGTTTAACAAAGACCAATTATGACCAGTGGCTCTAGAAAACATGTTGTTGTTTGATAACTGTTTGCTAATTCTCAGTCCTGTCGACTTTGGTGAATTCTCCTTATATAGAGGAACTTGTAGGATGTTTCTTGTTTCACGTTCATCCAATGAATTTGAGTTTTAGATGTGGTTTTCTAAGCCCTCGAGCTATCTTTTATTCATTTGTAACTAGGTCAATTTTGACTAACGGCCCCAGAAAACTAGCCGCCAAATATAAACCGTTTACTAGTTCCAAATTCTGTTAGTTGCTATGAACTCTTGGTATATAAGTGGACATGTTAAAATTCAACTGTGGTGTGTTTTCTCATTGGAAGAAAACATTTGAAAGTGGTTTCTTAGCCTCCAAGCCCGATTTGAACATTTTTGTAGCTAGTAAGAAAATGTAAAAAATAGAAAGTTGTCGGACCCTTGTCCAGTTGCCAAACCACTGTGGAAATTTTTGACACATGTAAATAACTGTTTGAAAAATCTATAGTGTATCTTGCTTTGTGAAATATTACTTTTGAAAAAATGGTGTTTCTCTCTCTTACTTTTCTCTCTCTCTCTGCTTGGTTTCGAATTGAAGTGAAATGAATACATGCCCCTAAAAATTTTCTTCTGAATGCAAATTATAATTATTATTATATGTAAATGGGGAAATGAACAATATTAATTATGTTAGATTAGGGTGGATGTCATGCTAGCAATTTATCACTGATTTCATCCTCACATGGTTTTGCAGGATGCAAGAATGATGGCTAAAAGGCGATGTGTAATCCATTATTTATCATTGTAATTTATATAGTTCATTGTAAAATGAATATATGTATAATGTAGTCTCATGTTACAGAAAATTTATATTTGAAATTTGCTAATGCATATGAGATACTAGTTTTTAGGTTCATTTAGGAAATGTGTATTTAATCATAGGTTCAATTTTATTCATAGTACGTATGGTAAAAAGGTTTGATATATATGTTGTACATAAATTTGAATTTAATATCTTGCAGTGCATTTTCAATGTTCAATAAATGATTAATTAATTATCTTTGTGTATTCTTACCTTATAAACGTAATAAAGAAAGTAAATTGAAACACTAAACCCTATTATATTCATGCATAACATGTCTTCATGTGTGATCCTTCTTTCCATAAAAGAGTTTGAAACCGTAGAATGAACATAAACTTTACACTTGATGGAACATCCTAGTTTAGGTAAATAAGAGCCAAAAAATGGGTTTATCATCTTAGTCGGTATGTTTAGTGACATCATCATAAACCATACAGATAAGAGCAACATATTCAAACTATATCTGGAGTCAGTAGAGCTAACTCTTCCTTCATAACCTAGTGGACTACCATGTTTTCTGAGGATAGTTTTAGAATTAAATTTCTTCATTGAATAAATTTCTTGTGGGATTCAGATGACATCATGGAGCTAGTGAAACAGTTTTACTATCACTTAAAATTTTGTTAATGACCTTTTTAGATCCTCTCAACTAAATTTCTTATCTTTGGCTAGTGAAAATATAGTGCCTTGATCTTTTACGGAGGGTTTATAGGGTATATATGTTTTTGAGCCTTAATCAAATCTATAATATGGCGTGAATCCCTGAGTGGAAATTGGAATTTAACTAAAACTTAGTTGATTAGGAGGTTGAATTTTGGGTAGAAAATTATAAGTAACTCCTTTGCAAATGAAATCTGGTTTGACCAAGATGTTGACTTTAGAGAACCCAAGAAACTGTAAAATGTCATTTACATGATAGTACATGCCTTATTATGCCTTTTATGATAATAAGAATAAAATAAATTTCACTTGCAAAATTGTGTGCAAAGAATGAAACCTAGGATCTTACCTTGAACACAAGTCATTGACAATTCATGTGTATTTTATAATACTTCCAATCATGTACTTATTCAAGATTTAGATAACTATACTTTCATAACTCTTTTGGTTTAAAGTGATGCCAATAATGAGGTCATAGGGCCATGTAAGAGTAAACCCTCACTATAAGAGCATTCAAAAATGAGAGTTGAGGTTTAGGAATAATGCCATTCTGGGAGTCCTTATAACTCAATTAAACATTTTCCTTAGTGTTACAATGAATTTAAGTTTACCTTGGTGAGATCAAAATTCGAAAAAAACAAATAGATTTTTATATAAAATCTAAATACAATTTCTTGTTGTGGGAATGTTGAATCGGGAAATAAAGATACCATGATCGAAGAATGTTTATGGGAAATTAAGGTATCTTGAATCTAAACCACCCCTTTTAAATTCTAATATTTCTTAGATGGTCTAGACATCATAACTAAAATACAATTAAAGAAATGATGTTTTGTGGGTTTGCCAATCCTTGATTCCTTACTTAACTTGATGGTTGGGTCATTGCTAGATCATTCACTCATTGGGAAAAGTGTGGCATCAAAAAATCTATGGTGCTTTTCATGTGTCTATGTGATTTGATGACTTATATAAGTGTCTTATGCGTTGTCGAGTGTCTGTAATGGGATCCCTTGTGGTATTGTGTAGTGATCAATGTGAGTCAAAAAAAAATTATCCTGGTCATTTTAACTGTTGTTTTTATGTGTAAAATTGGGGCGTTACATATGGTATCAGAGCAGAGGTTCATACTCTCGAACCTATGGGATGGATTGGAGTTGTGATGATTCTACATGATGGTGGTGGATATTGGAAGAGTAATGTGATATATGTTGTAATGTGAACAATGTTGTAATTGTGACCTTATGGATCTTGCACAAGTGGTGCATGTACTCTTAGTTTGTATTTGTTATCATATTGATGGGCTTGTGATGAGAGTATTCACTCTCTATTTCATAGATTCAATGAGGAATTTGTGTGTGATGTACCTACCTTGTTGTGTGTGAAAGGAAAGTTATTGTGGATTGTAGAGTTTTGGAACATTTTGGCATTATGTGATATGAAGGTCTATTGAGGTATTTCATGAAAAAAAATGGTGTAAAGTGAATCAAATTGTATTGTGATGTCGTCACCGTATTGTGATGAGTTGTGTGCATCATCGTGTTATATTGCAATTGACTATATGTTGTAAGGTTAGATGTTGTATTCCTCATATGTATAATTCACGTAATATGTGATGGTTTATGTCATGATTTAGGGGCATATGGTGAGTGCATAATCCCTAGTGTACAATGATTGCACTTTGGGTGCAGTATGTGGAAAAGTGATGTATCATAACCCGTGAAAGTAATGATTTTGTTTTACCCTGTGTATATACCATATGTAAGACGTTATGGTTAATGTGCGTGAATCACCATTATGTTAGTGATGTAGTTATGTGTTTGTTGTGAACCTTACACTAGACGACCCTAAGGGGAGAAATTGTCAAGAGTGTATGTGTGGAGAGAGGAGGCATGGACCAGGTTTTCATAATCTTGAGCCAAGTACGAGTGAGTAAGTGGAGTCTTATATAGACTGAAAACCCACTTTTATCTTTTTAGTATACTTCGAGCTTGCTCAGTATATTGTGGGTGTGCACCACCTTAGGCTCAACTTATCCAACTAGTGTCCCCTACTCTTTCTTATTGGATTGTACATTGAAAAATCCTATGTTATTTTGACTATGTTGGTCCTTGTGGGAGTATGGAGGGATGATTCAGGAAGAGATGATGAAAGTTACAGTATTTTATATACTCATTTCTTGTTACATTTATATTTTTACAAGCCGAGGCTTGATGTTTGAGTGCTAGGAACTCAATGAGTACCCCTTTGGTGGCGGTATGAGGCCACATAGTGATTGTAATTTGCTATTTTCTCAATATATATTTTATTCGTAAATTAATATTTATCTCTTTTATTACTAGAACAAGTCATTTTCATTGTTGACATGTTCTTATATTTTGGGAATTTATTTGATTGTTGCATTAACATTCAGATTTTGCAAAAACCATGGCTAATTAGACTTTTTTTTTCTTAGATTTAAACTTTCTTTTCATGTTTAAAAGTTCTATAGCCTTGCCTAAGGCTTTTTATTTTTCAAATTTTCATTTGAATGGATTGTTATGTTGGTTCTAATGTTGTAATGTTTTGGAATAGGGTCATGGGATTCACCATGGGGTGGTGGAACCTATGAGCCCGCTTCGTTATATGGGGGGATGCCCCACAGAGGTCATAGTGTCATGTAATTTTTGAACTACGTGCCACTACACCACTTGGGTGGGGGTGATGGGGCTCTATGTGCACAGTGGCATAGGGTGACCTGGCCTCATTAAAAGGAGATAGGAGATGTGCCTCTATGGTTGAGTGACCCGATATTCTTGATGGGGCCTATGGTTGAGTTACCAAATATTATTTACGGCACTCTATGGTTGAGTGACCTGATATTCTTGATGGGGCTCTATGGTTGAGTTACCCGATATTCTTTATGGCACTCTATGATTGAGTGCCCTGATATTCTTGATGGGGCTCTATGGTTGAGTGACCCAGCTTAGTTTTGGCACTATGATTCTTTCTCTATGATAGGTATATGGAGATGTTTGGTGATTCTTTGAGAAGTATATGGAGTTATTTTTTAATACTTTGGGAGATAGATGGAGATTGTTTTCATGGTGTCTTCTGATGTGTGGAGTTGGTATAATGAGTTATGTGTACTCTTATGAGTCTTGCTAGACATTATTATGTTTGAGGATTGACATTCCCATTGGTATGGACTATTGGATATTGACTTGGAACTATGTTGGTATAGTCATGGTTTTTGGGTCATGTGATACCCATTATATATGTATCATCATGATGATCTATTTGTTAGTCACATGTGTGTATTAGATCTATGTTAATGACATAATTGTTTGATTTTATTTTCTATGTGGACTACTTGTTGTCATTCCATGGAAGAATTAAAATACCTTGTGATATGATACAATCATGAAAGTAGGTAGCAAGATGTCTCGTGGGTTGTTTGTGTTGTGTTAAGTTTTGTGTGACATCTTGATGCTAGTTATTGTTGGGCACCCATGAACTTAAGACAACTAAAAAATTCTAAACAATGAATATTATAATCTTGAGATAAGAAATACTGTAAAATAAAATGCTAACAAATTAATACAGTAAACTGGAACTACCAATCTTCACAGAATGTTATAAGTTAAGATATTGTGAAAATTAGTTTTCTTCTTTGTGGTCATGTTTTAACAACTAGTTGTTTTATTACCCAACATGTTTGATTATTAGCTTCTTTCCTACATACCCCTCGAGCTTCAATGTTGTGTCACATCAAGGACAATACTCTTTAAAGGGGAGGGAAATGTAGTTCCGACCAAGATAGAATTTTTTTTTTAATAAAAACAAAAAAAAATGAAAATAGAGTGTGGATGTGTGCTAGCAAGGATGAGGGGATTGATGGGATAGAACATGGGCTCTCAGAAAAGGACATTGGCATCCTATGCAACCTGTAGCCTGTCATTCTCTTTGCATAATATTTTAAGCACTTTATTGGAAGCTCTATTTTTTTTCTGAATGTGACTAGGTTTACTGTGAATCAGCCAATGGATTTGAACCTGTGACGAAGTAGCCACATTCCTTAATATTTTGTGCCTCACTTTTGTTCCACTTTCCACAATATTTTGTTTCCCACTTTTATTATGTTGGTTGTACTAATGTCTTCCATATTTTACCAGTTTGCATTTTTCCTCCATTTTTCGTAGCTTAGCTCGGAAGGTAGCTATCGTTGCTGCCATGCATCCCTTGTTACATATAAATTGGGATTCCACCATTCTATTTTGTAATATTTCTTTGAGTAGCGAGTGCAGTCTGGGATAAAATTTTAGGATTATAGTCTTTCAGAGCTTAATAATAAAAAATAGGGAGATCATCTGCATGCATTAGCTATAAGGATGGATCGTTATCAGAGAGTGGAGAAGCTCCGCCTAGAGACTCTGGTAAATGAGAATGAAATTTGGATCACTAGTGAAGGAAATATGTGGAATTCTATCACATATGCCTTGCCAGATGTCATTTCATGGGTTGTTGCGACTTGTGCCAGCATCCTCCCACCCTGTGTCAAAAATAAAAACGTGCCTCAAACCTGCGTGGACTTCTATCAAAGCATAAAAGATAGGAGATTTTGTTTGATGTTTTTGTTGGAAACAGTTTAGCAAGACCAGCGTATAAAACATGGATGCTTTGGAATAGGGTATGTATAATAGAATCTAGTTTTTTTTGTAAGATTTTGTTCTTGTAAGTGTCATAGCTGATATGCGTGAAAAATGTGGAAGTGTGTTATAGTTGGTATGTATGAAAAATGTGGTGTATTCAAGGCATGTGAATTGTTCGACAAAATGCCTCAGATATTTCATCTCATGGAATGCAATTATTGTAGTGTTTAATCAACCAGAAAAAGGAACAAGATGTTGTGTTTGTGGGTCATTCTATGGGAGGTGTTGTGGCATCCTTGGTAATGATATGGTTTTTGGAAAAGAAGGTGCTTGAACTGTTTCATATAATGCCTCAAATAAATGCGGTCTCATGGAGTGCCATGATTGCAGGATATGCACATAATGGATCTGTGAGGATCTTTTGGGTGTGATTGTGTGGCCGCCCAACTATTTCAGGGAAAAATCTAAACTACACATTCAAATATATTTCTTATGATGGTTGTATAGAGGCCCTTACCATATGTGGCAGATCTACATGCCTCAGCCTATGTAGAATGAGGGGTTGTGGGTGGGAATGATGATGGCCACAACATTTTTCAGCACCTTCTAAGTTTTCAGACCCCTATCGTAGTATGGAAATGCATCTAAGGAAAATGAACAGTGGTTTTTGCTCCTCTACATGCACCCTTGAATTTTAAAAAATATGGAGTTATGTCAGGACAACAAACCGTTTGGCGAAAGGCCTTAGTGAGATGTTGAATCGAACCTCGGAAACTTCGACCGAATTCATTTCTCCAGGCATGGTTTGTCTTCCCTTACCTCTCATAATTTTCATTTTTTAGTTCTATTTTGAAAATTAATAGAATTTTAAAATATTAGGATTTTAATACCGTTAAATTTTTATTTCAACTTGTTGCAAAAAAATAATGTAATGTTGTGTCGAAACTCACGAAGTCAAAATAACCCGTTTGCATTGAAACATGAACTTCCACCCTCATTCTGAGGTGATTTAGAATTTTTTTTATCCAGCTAGATCACTACAACAATGTTTTATCGACCAGATGAAATTGGACTTTCCAGTAATAACGTTGATCATCACCCAGTTTAAATAGTTAATTTTTACATTTTTTAGAGACTCATTAAGTACCCTTCGTAACTTTGAAAATGAGATGTTAAGCTTCATTCATGTACCTTGTTGTGTGAGGAGTCACCTTGACCTCTAGATTGACCCTGAATGAACACATGTGATCTTTTTGACACTCTTATAGGAGCCCTATTGCACTGAGCTACAGTAGTAGAAAGCTATTAAATCTAGAAAGTTGGCTTTCATTTTGAATCACCATTTGAAACCTGGATAGAGAAATTATGTCCCATCTTCGTAAACCTCTAGTGTTTATACTAGACAATTGCATGGAACATTCAGTTTAGGGAAATGTACTTTTCTGGATAGTTTGGCAAAGCCATTTTGTAGGCCTCCGGTCGTAGTTTGACGAGGTCAAACTAGACCAATTTTGACTTATCACTCAAGAAAACTTGTCGCCGTTTGAAAATGGTTTTCTAGTTCTCCGTCCCGTCAACTCTAATGAATTCTTCTTATATAGGGGAACTTGTAGGAATTATCTCGTTGTGTGCTCATCCATCGAACATCAGTTATGGACGTGGTTTTCTGGGCCCTCGAGCTAAACTTTTTTTCATTTGCAACTGGGTCAGCTACGACTAGTAGCCCTCGGAAAAATAGCCACCAAACGCAAACCGTTCTCTTTTTACCAATTCTATCAGTTGCTATCAAATCTTGGTATATTTGGGGACACGTAGAAAGTTGATTGTGGTGTGCATTCTCTTCAGAAGACAACTTTTGGAAGCGGTTTCTTAGCATCTAAGCCCATTTTGAATGTTCTTGTAGCTAGTAAGAAAATGTAAAAATAGAAAGCTGTGGGACCCTCATTGGGTTACCAAACCACCATGGATACTTTTGACACATGTAAACAACTGTTTAAAACTCTATAGTGTAACTGATGTGTGAAATAGAACTTTTGACAAAATGGTGTTTTCTCTCTCCTCCCTTCTCTTTCTCTTTCCTGGGTTACAAAATGAAGTGAAATGAAATGTAATGAAAACATGTCTTTAAACCTTTAATTCTGATTTCAAATTGTAATTGTTATCATATGTAAATGGGAAACTAAAAAATGATAATTATGTTAGATTAGGGTGGATGCCATGCCAGCGAATTATTGCTGATATCATGCTCACGTGGTTTTGCAGGATGAAAGAATGAAGACGAAAAGGTGATGTGTAATTCATTAGTTATCATTGTAATTTAGATAGTTCATTGTTAAATGAATGAATGTATAATGTAGTCTCATGTTACATAAGGTTATAATTGATAATTTGTTGATATGTATGAAATTCTAGTTTCAAGGACATCTAGGAAATGTGCATTTAATCATAGGTCCATTTTGATTTATAGTACACCTAGTAAAAATGTTTGATATTCATATAAGGTAAATGAATTTGAAGTAATATCTTGTAGCACATATTTAGTGTTCAATAAATGATTAATGAGTCATCTTGTGCATTCATACTTTGTAAATGTAATAAAGAGAATTTAATCAAAACACTCTACCCTTGTTCAATATCGAAGCACAACTTGTTTTCATGTGTGATACTCCTTACCGTAGAAGACATTGAAAACCGTAGAGTGAACTTAAACCCTGCACTCAATGGAAATCTCCTAGTTTGAGTAAACAAGAACCCAAGAATGGGCTTATCATCTTAGTCGGTATGTTTAGTGACATTGTCTTAAACCTGTCTGATAGGAGCGACACAGTCAAACTTCACTTAGAGTATGTAGAGCTAACTCCTCCTTCGTATCCTAGTGGACTACCTTGTCTGCCAAAGATAGATTTAAAATTAAAATTTCTTCATCGAATGAAATCCCTGTTGGATCCAAACAACATAAATGGATATCGGGATATAGTTGTTCTTTTCCTTGCACTATTTTTAATGAACCCTATTGGCTCTACATAGCTAAATGTGCTACCTTGGTTTTTATCAACATAACACCTTGGTGCTTTCTGGAAGGTGGTTTAGCATAAATTTGTCCTCTCGCTTAAAATGCATATATAGTTGAGGGGTATACCCTTAGGTGAAGTTGGAATTAACCTAAAACTCAGTTGATTCGGATGTTAACTTGGGTTCATGCGCAACTACAAGTCTTCCAATATTTTATGTCTTCAAGAGGTTAGACAAACACTTTGTAACTCCTTTTTCAAGACAATGCTAATAATTAGACCATAATGTGACGTAGAAAATAAAGCATATAAGATTAAAAAATGATATTTGAGGTTCAGAGTAATGCCACCCTTAAAGACCTTATTACTCAATTATATATAGTCTTTTGTGTCAAATAATATGAATTGTCTTGGTGTGATCAACCTTCGAGAAAACAAAATACATATAAAAAGCAAAATGGAATTCCACAAGTCATTGAATTAGAATCACTATGGTAAGGAAATAACTATACTGTGATCAAGGAATGTTTTGGTAAAAAGCTATCTTGTATCTAAATCTCTGTCAAATCCTAATATTGTTATATGGACACCAAGTCACATTCACTTGGGTTGTAAGAGTAAAAAGGTAGACATTGAATATATGTTCGAGAAGAATATTCTTCACATAAGAACAAGATAATTAAGTATTTTGTACGCATTTGAACTAATCCAAATAAGTATGCAAGTTATGGAAACTTTTGTAAAGAATAAGAAACCGACTAAAAAAGGGGTGAACGATAATTTAACTACGGTATTAACTTAAGAATATACGGGTGGAAAAACGATAAATTTATCCTTGCACAATAATGTTCTTGGAGTGTTAATCAGAACTAAAATACAATTAAAGAAATGATGTGATGTAGGTTCACCATTCCTGAAGTCATTTTCCTTGTGGTTGGGTCATTTCTAGTAACCATTCATTTGGAAAAGTGTAGCGTCGGCATGCCTATGTTGTTTTCGTGTGTCTATGTGAGTCGATGACTTATGTGATTGTCGTATGCGAGTTGATTTACTGTTCTTGGAGCCCTTACTGTGTTGTGTGTAGTGAGTAATGTAAGTCAAAAAAAAAAAATCCTGGTATTTTACTGTTGTAATTGTCAGTGTAAAATATGGGCACTACACAAATGAAAAACATGCCACTTGAAGTTATTTTCTTGTCATGTATACATCCTTCACAATCCCTATCGCTATATCTAACAAGATTGACATTCTTCTGACATTGGAATAAAATATTTCATAGCTCCTTGTTCCACATAACATACCTCTAGATATCATTTTACTATGTTTGCAACACCATGTGAGTATTTTGTGAGCATTCCATGAAACTGTGACACCATCAAAACATCCACCATACATGATGCCCATACCTTGTGAGCTGTATGAAACTCCGCTCTGATTACCAAGTGTAACGACTCACTAATTCAACGACACACAAGACCAACATAACAAAGTATAGGATAATGTTTTTTTTACTTGTTTGATGTAGAGAATGAACGCAATAGGTGGTCATAAAGGTTACGACTAACTCTTCAAACAACTCGACTCAATGGATGACCTTATGGAGAATACGGAAACAACTAACACCCTTCAAGGACAATTCACTTTTCTCTTTGACAAGGTACCATGACAAACTCGAACCACAATACACAGTCATAGTTGGAGTAAACTCCACACGGTTTACAATCCCTGTAAGGTTATGTAATTTACTAAAAATGTTTTTCAAGACCTTGCCTTAACAATCTACAAGATTCATGTTTTGATTTGAGCAATATCTTCTCAACAAATGGTGAACTTATTTACTTTGGTAATACTGATGACTAACTAGCCGAAGACACAAGATTTCTAAAAGAGGTTCAACTTAAAGACTCACAAAGATAACAAAATTCATTTGACCAAAAGGGACACCTTCCATCTTCTCACAAGGTTGCATTAAACATGCCCAAGCTGATTGAATCTTGATCCGGACCTCCATTGCACAATGCAATGAGCATAAGCTCTAACTGAAGTGGAGTTTCATTAAGGTTTGGAACTATAACCTTCTTGTGTAAGGATCTACAATTAACCACGCTTAAGAGAATATTACAATGTATTATGGCAAAGGTTACTGTGAGAAGGTCAAATTATTTCATCATCATGATCTTTATAGTTATTAACCATTATTTTAATGAGACTTATGAGTTCAACTGGATTGGGTAAAAGCTTCATTTAGCCTTCTCTTGATTAGGTTTGTCAAGGCATACACATGGGGTTCCCAAAGTGGAAGCATTAGACTTAATGTTTTCTTATTAAAACTCCCCCACTAACTAAGATCTAACTATATCCCCAAAAGCCAACAATGATATTAATTTTAAAATTAATTAACCTTTCACAACAATGAGGATAAAGTTTAATTCATAGCTTAAGGTTAGCGAGGGTAGATTCTTTTACACCGGAATATAACTCCCTTCTTTCTAATTAAAGACTCGTAATTTTATCTAAAAAATCAAAACTTCATTAGTATCTTATTTATTTATTCATCTATGTATTCATTTTATTTTATTTTTGATTAACTTTAGAAAAATGATTTCCAACCCACTAAAATATACCTAGAATTGCATTGATGCCAAGACCATGGAGGGTTACTATACAATGAAGTTTTATGACTCAAAAGAATAATTTACCATTACTTATCAAGAGAATAAGTTGCTAAATATCCTCTATTCTCTAATGACATATAAATGAAAGAACCTAGATAGGTTCCATGGCTATCAAAAATAGTTTTCCTTAATGTTTCAAGAACCTAGGAATGGGGGCTAATCAAAGTTGGGCTACAAGACCCTTTTGACACCTCCCATATGACCCAAAAACTTTAAGAAAGAGGCTTAACTCTTCAAGATGATGAAATCTCAAGAAAACAAGGTGCAAGCTCTTAGTCTCTTTGCTATATGCTTTGCATTTGCTCTCTAAGGAGTTTAGGTGTAAGTAAAAAGGTAGGTGGAGGGATCTTTATATAGCCCAAAGGATAAAGAATTCAACACATTCTCGTGAATGTGGGATAAAGGTAAAACATGATTAGGAATGGATAAGGTTGCTTTATTAAAGGTAACCTTACTGTAGAAGGGTTTAATTTATGCTTAGCAAGTCATGGGAGTTGGGGGATGTTTTAATTAATCAAAGGTGATTAACTAATAGGTAGATGTAAGCTTATAGAAGATAATTAGAGGAATATTAGTATGATTTAGGCTATTATAAGGGGATTAAATCAATTAAATATTGATTTATTGGTTAAATGGAAGGGAAAGCTAATTAATTAATAATAATTAATTAGTCTAGGTAGAAGGGGTGATTTATTAACAGAAGGTCATTAATTAGGGTATTTGTTGGATAGGTAACTTAATTAATTAGCTTAGTGTAATTAATTAATGATGATATGAGGGAAATTTAGTGCTTTTGACGATATTTCATTGATTTGCGATAAAGGGGATAATTAGCGCAATTTAAGTATTTAAATTACTTGGGCGTAATTATAGGTGTCTACATTTGCCCCTCTTTGGAGTGGCGTAAGTGATGCCACTTCAAAGATAGTAGACAGAAGAGATTTTTAAGGGATAGAATAAAAATTAGTAGGAGGGAGAGATACCCCCTCGAGTGTCGATGGGGTGATGGAAGAAGCCGATCGACGAGTGAAAAAGGTGAGATATAGGCAAAAGAAGGGGGACGAGGCAGGATGCCTCGATGAGAGGGAGAATTAGGGGTGAAAGGGAAGTGGTGTAGAAGAAATAAGGAAGAGGGGAGAGAAGAACTTAGCCTCTAGCCGTTGTTTATGTGGAACAAATTTGATGTCATCATATTGCCATAGGAACTACATCATTGGCCCTTATTAAAAAAAAAGCATACAACAAAGGTAGAATGACATGAAAAGCCATACTGCGAACAATTTTCCATTGCTGAAAGTACCAAATCCATGCAACATACAAAAATGCAATGTAATACGATAAGGAAACAAGCTCATCTAACAGGGAAAATAAGTATGAACGCACATATCCAACCCAAAAACGGTCAAGATAGTTGTACAAATGTTTTGTTATCAATACTGGAGAGATCCACAAGTTCATGATGATGACAAGGGTTAAAAAATGATTCCCCAAGCAAGGATACATGCAAGAGGAAATGAAAATGGACAAGGGGTCCATGAAAAGTGTTTGTGTGCAACAAAACAGCACCAGGCAACTAAAAGTTCCCCAGAGTACAGACGAAGCAAGTAGCTAGCTTTTGTGAATGGTTGTGAATCTGGTGATCCACGAGTCATATTAATCGAGGAAGATGTGAGACAAACCAACAGGATATGGAGAAAATACCATGCGCAAGAAACAAGTTTCATCCGTAAGAAGCAAGTTACCATTTTGTTGGGTGTTTTACTTTTTAGGAATTTTTTGAAAAATTTTGCCTTGTTTTTGGGATTTTTTGATATAGTAAATGTTTGTATTGTTTTGGATTTCTAAACCATGATAAACAATAGAAGAAAGGAGAAGAAGAAAAAGAAGGTCCTAGGGGCAACAGAAATTTCCCTAGGTGGAAGAAAGGAGAAACAAATGACAAATAATGTCCTTGTTTAGTAGAAAAATGAAAGAAAAAATAATTATTTGAAAAATAATTATTTACGAGAGTGTGAAGAAGAATAAAAATCGCCATGGAGCAATAAAATTTTCTGGGGGAGAAGAAAGGGGTATTGGACAAAAAATGCCCCAATACAGTGAAAAATAAGAGAAAAATAATTATTCCACAGTGAGCAGAGGAGAAAATGTTGAGCTAAACGGGTGTCCCAGCTGTCCGATCGGTGAAAAATAGATTAATATACCCCCCCAAGGGGGGTAAAAACATCACAATCAGTTCATTATAACCACTCAGTTTAGAAAATTTACCATGAGGCTCTGACACTCAGGAGAGATGGTGATCGCACCTGATCATTTGAGGTGTGTTGTAGATTATAGATGATAGATCTGTAGACAATATCAAATGTTGTTTTCAAGTGTTATTTTGATGTATATGGATGGGATGATATGATGTTATTGGTGCGAGGGGGATAGATTTTTGATTACGGGTAACCCCTCTTGCCCCCATTGATGATATGATATGTGATGATTAGCTTAACATACATGCATGATGTAAAACTTAGCATTTTTGTTTATATATGATGTATAGATGATGCTAGATGTGATGATAGTGATGGTAATGTGATGTGAATGATAAAAAAACTGATCACATGCAAGAAACATAGCAAAATGCTACAAAGAACACCAGGAATTAATGCAATACACCAAAAATCACCATACCTTATTAACAAGTAACAAAACACAACCAAATGCATTAAGAAAGAAATAAAAAATTAACGCACTAGCATGTCGAAACCCGCTACAATATGCACAAGCAAGAATGAATCTATTCTAAGCAAGAAAAGATAAACTATGAAAAAGTACACCCAAGAAACAAACAACTCAAAAGTAAGCCCGCAAACCACTATACAAGAAACAAGCAAAGCAAGGAAACAAGGCAATGCAAGTAAATGTTTTTGTAAGATATGTTTTCAGGCACCGATTTTCTATTGTTTAGGTTTTTGTGAAATAATTATCTATTGTTTTTGTGTTTTATCGAAACAATTTTCAATTGTTTTTGTTTTTTATGACGGTTTCCAAAGCTATGTGCGGGTAACCAAGAAAGCATGGATGCCCCTAGCATTAGGTGGGGAATATAAAAGGGCAAAATCCACGCACTTATGAACAAGAAGGTGATGTCATTGAGTTTCCGCCAGCGTAAGATGGGAAATCCCAAAAGACCACATCCCTCACAGACAAATAGACGAAGGCAAAGCCGGATCAAGGCTGGACAGAATGGTGTGCATAAGGAAACTCGGAGGCAAAACTAGGTCCAGGCCAAAGACAACTACCCTTCGAATATAGAATTCTTGCGAACAACAAATCTTCCTAAGGTGACGGAAACCAGTTTTCACCCAAGGACTCGCCCAAAGTGCCACAATTGCGTGGTTTTCATAAGTGGACGACCTATTTTCTCTTTCTTTTTCTAAATTTGTTTGATTTTTTTATTTTTATTTCATGACTTTCTTATGCCATGTTTAGGCATAAGATGCATGGCATTCATGGGCTCCCAGAGCTCATCACCATTGGGGTGAGCCAACTTGTATGCCCCTGTTCCATACTTGGCAACTATGACATAGGGTCCTAACCAATGGGGTTTGAACTTCCCTTTCTTTTTTCGCTCCACTCTGGTGTTGAACTGGTTCTCCTTCATGACTAAATCACCAACGTCAAACGGATGAGGGATTATTCTCTTGTTATAGTTTCTGGAGACTCTGTGTTGATATACATTCAGGTGATTAAGAGCGTGAATTCACTTCTCATCCAGTAGCTCCAACTCAGCCAATCTTACCACTTGGTAATCTTCATCTTTATCTAGATAGTCTCGAAGATAGATCCTCAGGGAGGGAATTTCAATCTCTAAGGGGATGATAGATTCTATCCCAAACAGTAGGGAATATGGTGTCACACCTGTAGGGGTGTGAATGGATGTTCAGTAAGCCCAAAGGGCTGGATGAATCTATAGGTGCTAGTTTTGACTTGTTTTGCTAACCATCTTCTCCATTATCCTGACCAAAGTCTTGTTTGTTGCCTCAGCTTGTCCATTACCCTAAGGGTAATATGGCGTGGACCATTTCAATTTGATTTGGAACCTTTGGAAAAGACCTTTCATAGTTTTGTTCTTAAATGACTTCCCGTTATCTGTAACAAGGGCTGCAGGAATGCCATACTGACAAATACTGTGATTCATGATGAATTTAGAAATTTGTGCTCCTGTGACATAGGTTAAAGGGATGGCCTCCACCCATTTTGTAAAATATTCAGTGGCTATGATGATATGTGTATGACCATCAAAGGAGGTAGGAGTAATCTTCCCTATTAAATCAAGTCCCCAATTAGAGAATCGCCATGGGGTAGTGATTGGTTGCAATGGCTATGATAGAGCATGGATGAAATTTCCATACTTTTGGCAAAGCACACATTTTATAAAATTATTACAACAATTAGTTTCCATGGTGGGCCAATATTAACCTACTCTTAACAGTTTCTTAGCCAAGACCATTATGTTTGTATGTGCTCCGCATACTCCTTTGTGTACTTCTTTAATTTCCTGGATTGACTCCGTCACATCCAGACAACGTAACAGATTCCTGTCATAGCCATGACGATAAAGTGTACCTCCTAAAAGGGTGTAATGGGCTATCTGGTGAATCAAGATTTGCTTTTTAGAACAGGAGATATTGGGAGGGAAAGTACTGTCCTTGAGATAGGTGAAAATGGGTTCGTACCATGGGGAATAGGGACCAACAACCTCACAAGCCAGGAAAGATTCTGGCACGTCATATACGGGCTGGTGTAGATTTTCGATGAAAAATGGCATATCATTGTTCCCTGGTGGAATACAAAGCATAGATCCCACCATTGCCATGGCATCTACCAATCTATTCTGTGCTCTTGGGATCTGCTCAAAGGTAATGCACATAAAATACTCCTTCAGAGTTTCCACCAACTTCCTATAAGGTATGAGCTTGGCATCCTTAACTTTATACTCATCATTAACCTATTTGATGATTAGTTGTGAATCACCTACAACCTTAACATGTTGAATATTCCACTTGATGGCTAGCTTCATCCCTGCAATGAGTGCTTCATATTTTGCAATGTTGTTCATGCAAGGGAAGGCCAGGCAGAAAGCTTGCGGTATAGGATCACCCGAAGGAGTAATAAGGACCACTACTGCACTTGAACCATGAAATGTAAAATATCCATAAAAATGTATCTGCCATATGACAGATTCTTCAATGTAGAGCAAAGATGCATCTAGCAGATCCAGACTTAAAGGTTTTGTGCTTTGCAAAGGTGCTTCCATTAGCTGGTCGGCAAGTACTTGTCCTTTAACTGATTTTTGATGGAAAAATTCTATATCAAACTCACTGAGTAGAATGATCCAATTAACCATTCTACTTGTGAGGGAAAGTTTGGAAAACAAATACTTGAGTGGGTTGACCTTGGATATGAGCTTGGTCTTATTATTTAGTAGGTAATGGTGAAGTTTTTGAAAGGTAAAAATAACGGCCAAGCAAGCCTTTTCAATCTGAGGATAATTAAGTTCATAGGTGATGAGGGTGCAACTCAGATAGTACAATGCTTTCTCTTTATGGCTAAGGTTGTATTGCATGAGAAGTGCACCAATAGTGTATTACGTAGTGAAAATATAGAGAAAAAGTGGTTCTCCCGGAGTGGGAGGCATGAGGACAGGTGGATTAGCCAGGTATTGTTTAAGCAAAGCAAAGGCTTGTTTTTGCTCAGGTCCCCAGATGAAAGCGACGTCCTTCTTAAGAAAATGAGTGAATGAGTGACATTTATCTGCAAGCTGGGAGATAAAGCAGTGAATGGATTGGATTTTCCCCTGTAATCTATGCAGTTGCTTGATATTCTTAGGTGGAGGCATTTATGTGATGGCAAACACTTTAGCAGGGTCTACCTCAATACCTCGTCTTAACACGATGAAGCCTAATAGTTTCCTAGATAGCACACTGAAGACACACTTCTTTGGATTCAGCCTGATTTTGTATTCACACAGGAGTTCAAAGATATGCCACAAAATGATAGGATGATCCTCTCTTGTTTTTTACTTTCCCAGGATGTTGTCTATGTAGTCTTCCAGGATGTCATGAATCATATCATGAAATATTACTGTTATGGCTGCTGATAAGTTGCTCCTGCATTCTTAAGGCCAAATGACATCACCTGATAACAAAAGATGCTCCAAGGAGTTGTGAAAGTTGTTTTGTGTTAGTCTTCCTCAGCAATCTTAATTTGATTATAACCCAAAAAGCCATCCATGAGTGATAGCATTGCGTGCCCTGTGGTTGAGTCAACAATCATGTCAATGTTGGGTAACGGATATTCATCTTTAGGGAAAGCTTTATTGATGTCCCTAAAATCTGTGCAGATTCAGATACCGATAGGTTTCTTCTAGACAGGAACAATGTTTGATATCTATTCAGAATAATCAATTAGCCTGATGAATCCTACTGCAAGCAACCTTTCTAGCTCTTCTTTAACTAACAAGGCCACTCTTGGGTGCATCTTTCGGAGCTTCTGTTTGATAGGCTTGGCATCTGCGTGCACGACCAGGTTGTGCATGACCAAAGTCGGATCTAGGTAGGGCATGTCTTTGTAAGACCATACAAACACATCAATGAACTCTTACGACAACATAGTGAATTTCTTTTGTTCTCTAGTTGAGAGTGTTGCCTCCAATTTTACTATCTTGGGATCTTCTTCAATACCAATGTTGACATCAATGGTTTCTTTGACTAACAATTTTGATAAATCCTCCATACGCGTAGGGTCAGGAGGAAGGTTGAGATCTTCATCTAAGGATGTCTCCACAAGATTTTCATCGTTGGCGTGGTCACTTTGTTTGTCCTTCAGTTTTCTTATTTGTTTGTTAGCCAGTGCCTTAAAGAGGTTTTCACTATGCAACTTGGACTTCGACTTTTGCCAAGGATTTTCTTTAGAACTTTTGCCCTCGTTTTTCTTTAAATTTTGTTGACCACGAAGTTCAGCCTCCTCGTTGAAGTAGGCATAGGTGTCTAAGTCGATAGAGAAACCTTTCTTATGATCTCCAATGGGGATTTTATGCTTTATGCCCAGAAACTCTACAATAGCCTCGTTGTTCTTGAATAAATCTAGTGGCACATGATGTTGTTGGTCCCATTCAACAAGGGAAGGGTATACAAGGTCAATGGTTGGTTCAGTGGGGGTGATGGTTAGGAAAACGTTATTCATAAAAAGGTTCTTGGAGGCCAAATCCTCATATTGGCTATAACAAGAATCTGTATTGTTGTCTAGATAATCAGAACTATCGTCACACTCAGAACAAGTTGTGTCTTGATCATTGGGGTGCGCTCCATAAGGAAGAATCCCAATGTCATATCTTTCTGTTTTGAAATTTGGAAGAGGGACTGGTTCTCTTTGTCCTTGTTCATTCCTCCCACATCTTAGGCCTTTGTAGCCCATGGAGTACATCATTCTGATAGATTTTTCATATTCTAGGGTTTGATAACAAGATGGCTGAATGTCCTCAGGGACCCAAGTAGTAGGTGGATCAAAAAAAAATTCCTCGACTAACAAGCCTCCAGGTAGGAATGACCCAGTAGTGTGTTCCTCTTTAAGTATCCTGAAGCGGTAGTTGGGTTGACCTCTAGTCTTGGGCGACAAGGAGAGGTCAGAAACCAGGAGTGCTTGTTGTACATTATACTCCCTGTAGCCATATTCTAGGATTTTCATCTCCTATGAATCAAATAGAGAGGTTGAAGTAGACATCCCATGAGCACAAGAACTAAGTGAATCTGAATCCATGTGTGATTCCATAGCCTCAGACTGAAGAGGAACAGCTATATCTGCAGAGGGACATGCATATGTACCCTTTCATGTAAAGCTATTGAGAGCTCTACAATGAGCAAAGGGCTCTGAATTTCTGGTATTGTGATCGTATGTCCCTCATGCTTCAACTTGATGCATTGATGAAACGTTGATGGCACGGCCTGCATGGCATGAATCCATGGTTGGCCTATAAGCATATTATATGGAAGTTCCAATTCTAGGACATGAAACTTTGTCTAATGACAAGTGGGGCCCACCTCCATGGGCAATGTAATGGTGCCTGTTGACTCTCTTTCCGCATTGTCGTATGCGGTGATAGTAATAATATGGGACTCAAGATCTTCCTCCGTATGTCCCAATTGTTTGACCAGCTTAAGTGTGCAGATGTTGAATCCTGATCCGTTGTCCACAAGCACCCATTTGATTTTCCTGTGGGTGACAACTACCTCGATGTACAAGGGAATATTATGTGTAGGATTCATGCCAGGGATTTCCATATGGTTGAAAGTAAGATGCTCACTTGGGGCAATGGTTGCCACCGTAGCTTGAAGGTGTGAAGGATCGACTTCTAAAGGCACTCTCGACCCCTAAAGAGTTTGATATAGGATGTCCTTATGCACATTGGAAATATTGAGAAGGTCTAAGATCGAAATCTTAGAGGATGTCTTCTCGAGTTGCTATAAAAGGTTATACTTACCAGTATGCGGGGTCGATGGAGAGGGGTCCAAAATTACGAGGTAATCGTGCCTTGTTACCGCAGCGCAATCCGTTCCCTTAATCTGGATCGTGTTGACACAGTCATCAGGGGAGCGAATACATCCGATAAGTGAATCGTAATGATTGTTATCTCTCTTGGTATACAAGTAATTCATGGCTTTATAATTTTGGGATGACTCTCCCCGATCCGGTTTTTCCTTTTCTAACTGATCATGCTTGGGAAATGGTTCCTTATAAATCCCCATTTTCTCGTTAGGTGTTTTCATGTGGCCAGGGTTATCCACCTCTATTTCCCCATTATCAATGAGGTCTTGAATATAGTGGCAAAGCCACAGACATTTGTCTATCTTATGACCTTTAACGCGATTCATTTCGCAGTATTCATGCTCCTTATACCATGAAGGTTGAGGAGCATTTTCATCAAACAGTTGCGTTTTAGGATAGGTCATCATGTGGGCCGCATCCAACTGTTTTAGTATGACAGATAACGGTTAATTGAGGGAGGTGAATGTTCATCACTTTGGTGGTGGTTGAATTGGGCCCTTGGTCAGTTTAAAAGGTTGAATGGTTTGGACCGTTTGAACACATTTGGAATCAGTGATTCCATCTCCCACCATGTTTTTGTTTTTGTTAAAGATCTTTGGCTTTTCAGTGGGTTTGACACTTTGGTTATCTTTAGATTGGGTTTTGAGGGTACCTTTGGCAATGAGAACCTTTTCTATTTGAATCCCTTTCTCAATAACCTCCTCAAAGGTGCAGACACAATGCATTTGGAGGTGGAAAGCTATATTTGGGTTGAGATTAGGGATGAAAATACTGACTAGCTACTTCTCAGGGAAAGCACAAGGGAAGTGACTAGCTATCCCTCTCCATCGTTGGAGGAAGCTGGCAAAGGTCTCATTTGGGCGTTGTTTTATGCCACACAAGTCTACCATGGTGACGTCACTCTCTATGTTATACGAGAAATGACGCATGAATCTTTCCACCAATTCTGGCCAGGTGGAAATTGATCCCCATGGTAAGCGCGTAAACCATTCCAATGCTTGACCTCTGAGACTCTTAGGAAAAAGTCTGATGAGGTAATTATCACTATAAGACACCTCTTGACATGCCATTTAGAAATCTTTAACATGATCCCTTGGGTCTCCCTTTCCCCTGTATTTGTCAAACTTTGGCATATCAAATTTCTTTGGAAAGGGTTGAAGGGTCATTGTCTTGTCAAAAGGATAGGGGCATAGTTCTTCATATTAGTATTTTCTAATACTCCCTATGTTGCTCTCTTGCAAGCTTGCAAGCGTCGCTTTTATAGACTGCACTTCCTATGCGAACAATTGTTCTTTAATGGGAGAAGTAGGGATGTAAACACAATGGTACCCTATGTCTTCTTCTCCTTGTTTTTCCCAATGGAGTTCATTGATCTTAACCTTAGGCTTTACGTTTTGAATGTTCCTGTTTGCATCTTTCTGTACATGGGAAGTAAGCAAAGCAAGTTATCGGCTTAGGTTGTTGATTTGTTATTGGATTGTGGCTTGGTTTATAGCCTCTTCTTCTAAAGGTTCCTCCTCTTTGTACTATGGAGGTTCTTCTTCTGTCTCAAGTTCTATTTTTTTTCTTCATGGCACTTTGATGAGGGGTATTATATGCCCTACCACTTTATCACTTTCTACGTAAGAAGTGGAAGCATGCCCGCCTGTTAAAATATCTTCCATATTGATAAGGGGGCATTCTTCCTTAGTAGTGTCATTTGTAGGTAATATTGGTTCATTATCGGTGGGCAATTTGGCCCCTAATTCCACGAACCGTGCCAAAACTCTATCTTTGTTTCTAAGGAGAAACTCATCTAGTAGAGTGGGGTCAAAATAAAGTCTACGTGTGGTGATTCTAATTCATTTCCACTATGATCGACCATTTCTTCTATTTCCTTTTCTATAGAAAATAGTGGTCCTGGATCATGTCTGATAAATGGGTTTGACCCTTGTCTGTTAGAGGTTTCCCAAGCGTGCACTTGTTGTTCCTCATATGTTTGTTTCTTCAACCTTAGACGTGTTTTGGGAGCCATGTTTTCGTGTTAGTTTCACTAGGGTGAGTTGTAGATATGTGCAAAGCTTAGTGACTACCCCTAAGTGAAATGCAAAATGAAATTGCTAAGAGTATGAATATGTCAACAATGTGAGAATACCAATATGATAGAGTGATAAATCACCTGTGATACAACCGTTTGTTATTAAAACTTGATCAAAGGAAGTACTTCCTAGACTACGTTTCAAAAAGTAGTTTACGTCGCAAAATGATAAACAAGATGTTTTCACTTATGCCAAGTTCAAGGAAATGAAAAAAACGTAAGTAAATACAAGAAGTCAATGGAATCTCCCAATCAAGATATACGATGAGCGAGCTCAAACTCGATTAAGACCTATATCTCAAAAAGTGTCAATTATAATTCACGAATGACACAACAATATCACCAAGATATGTTAACCCACTTTGCTAGAAAGTGAAGTATTGATATCGAGGTGTTATTGATATAACACGCACAAATGGTAACACCTAGCACTCTTTGAAATCAAGGTAATAATATAACCGAACTAAAAAATCTCAAAGTATAGCTAGGAATAGTTAAAAATGTGTGCAATGTAACCGTACAATATATGTATTTATGTCGAGTTTACAAGAAACAAGACGTAAATTTTGAAATTGTAGTGATACGATACAAAACAAGCTAACTCTTCTAAGGAAGTCTGTGGTGATGAACCATGCCTAACTACAATGACGACCTTGACATGGGTATTAAGATCACAATGGATACCAAATGGCGTGAAAATGCCTCCGCACACTTTAGACGTTTAACTAACCCAGCCGCAAACATGGATGGGCGTAAACGAGACATAAAAGTGACAGAAAAAGTCGATTGGTAACACAAAGGTAGTCACACCTTCTTTTGATCAACAAAGTGTCAAAAGAATGTGAAGGAAGATAAATCAAGAAAAATGATGAAAAATGTTGGCTTCACTTCAGCAGAGTTTTGCCTCGCCCTAAGGCAAGTAAAAACTAGGCGAAAGTACCACGTCACACATTTCTCAATGAAAGATATGGTTCACAACTCAACACTATTTTAGAATGGTCAAAGTGGGCTCCTAGCCAAAGTATATTCTCCTAGGTGGTTCTCTTTCGCACTAGGTGTTACAAAGTTGCCACGAGCGAGAGCGATTTACCCAAAAAGTTACACTAACTAGTTTACGAGTATCTCGGGTTTACTTTACCCCCTTCAAGCACATGGTAAGAAACTAGTGCATCTATGTGTACTATCACTGGGGTCACCACAACGGACAACCTATAACGCTATCTCAAAAAGGAATCACTAGTCAAGTAGGTAGTGCAGAGCACTTTCTTGTTTCATCCACAAGGTTCCCTCTTGCGTGGAATACTTTGGGGTTCTTGGAACAACCCCCATTGTTGTAGTTTAAGGTGTTATGCCAAAGGGGTTATGTTCCAGTTGAGTAGAGAGGGACGTACCCTTTTCCGAAACCTGCAATACAATGTTTTGAATATGTTGTTCTTTTTATCTTGTTTAATTAGGTGTGGTTTGCTTGAACACCTTTTGACAACCTGTATAATAACTATATTAGTAGTTTTTGATTTTTTTTTGATTCCTCCTTTCTTTGACAAGTATTTTTAGGTCCTGGACTCAAGCGTTAGTAGTTCTCCAAGAAAATCACATTATTTAAAAGAGGATTAAGAGTTGCTTTTGATTCTCAATATCATCCAAGGATGCAAGACAAGAGCATACCCAAAAAATAATCCAACTAAAAAGTAAAGAAAATCTTTTCAATCAATGAACCATACAAAATTCTTGCTAAATGTTCATTCCCTTAAACCAAAAGTGAAAGATGAAGGTTCTAATTTACCAAATCTTATAAAATGAAGACTAAAGTTGTTTTTGATTCTCAAGATCACCCTAAGGTGCAAGAGAAAAGCATACACAAACTTTATCCCAACTATATAGAAATGGAAAACTTTAAATCAAAGGACTATTGAAAAATACTTTGGAAAAGGTTCATTCCCTTAAACCAAAAGTGAAAGAGGAAGTTTCCAATTTACCAAATGTTATAAAATGAAGACTAAATTTGCTTTTGATTCTCAAGATCACCCTAAGGTGCAAGAGAAGAGTATACACAAAGTTTATCCCAACTATATATAAATGGAAAACTTCAAATCAAACGACCATTGAAAAATGTTTTGTAAAAGGTTCATTCCCTTAAGCAAAATGAATAATCAAATTTTCAAGTTTAATCCCAATGTTAAAAAGATAGAGATCAAAATTATTTTTTATTCTCAATATCACCAAAAGGTGCAAGATAAGAGCATACACACGCTTTGGTCTAAATCAAGTAAGCATGGAAATACAACATTCATCAAAACATTAGAAATGTTAGAAAAATGACCAATTTTAAACTAACAAAAAAAATTGAAATTTTTGTAAGTATAAATCTTGAATTTATTTTTTTATTGCATATTTAACTTCAATACCTTTCCAACACAAAAAAAATTGAGTCATTTCGAGTTCGGGAGCAAAAGTTATGGCCATCGGAAGATGGGTTACGCATATGCTCTTTTGCTCATGGGTATGCACTTGACATGCACTCAAAAAATGTCAAAAAAAAAACGTCTCTTAATGTACAAAATGGGAAAAATTTTCCAACCAAGATTCAATTTTGATAACAACCCATCACATCAATGTATGAATAGAAGACTCAACGCTATCAAATATTAACATACATGCTCAAGATTTTAAAATTTTCAAGAAATTGACAAAACTAGCATGTAGAATGATGAAAAAGTAAGCTCTAAAACTGAAAACATGATGAAATCTTAAAATTTTCTCACCAAGATTAAATTTTGATAGCAACCCACCACATTAATATGTAAATAGAAGACTCAACACTATCAAACACTAACCTACATGCTCAAGAATTTAAAATTTTCAAGAAATTGACAAAACTAGCATGTAGAATGTTGAAAAAGTAAGCTCTAAAAATGAAAACATGGAGAAATCTTGAAAATTTCCCATCAATTCCAATTTTGACAGAACTTCACCTCCTTTATACCTAAAAGTAAGACTCAACACATGCAAACTCAACAAAACAAGTTAAGAAAAACAAGTTAGATCAACATGTGTAAAAGAGGGTTAGTAACCAAAAATGAAACTTCAATACAAAAAATTGAAATTAAGTGCAAAGGACAATGGAGTAAGTCTCAATGGGCGTGCCAAATGTGTGCAAGTGTTTTTTTTAAACTAATGCTAATGTAAACAAAGACTAACACCTAAATAGTCTTAATTAGCAAGAATTAAACAACATTATAAACACCATCATGATAAGAATTAATCAAGAATTAGATGCTAACATTTATCAATACAAAACTATGACATTAACTATGTTATGCACCTAAATATCCTCTATTCTCTAACAACATATAAATGAAGGAACCTAGGTAGGTTCCATGGCTATAAAAAACAGTTGTCCTTAATGTTCCAAGAACCTAGCAATGGGGGCTAATCAAAGTTGGGCTACAAGACCCTTTTGACACCTCCCATATGACCCAAGCACTTTAAGAAAGAGGCTTAACTCTTCAATATGATGAACTCTCAAGAAAACGAGGTGCAAGCTCTTAGGCTCTTTGCAATATGCTTTGCATTTACTCTCTAAGGAGTTTAGGTGTAAGTAAAAAAGGTAGGTGGAGGGCTCTTTATATAGCCCAAAGGATAAAGGATTCAACACATTCTAATGAATGTGGGATAAAGGTAAAACATGATTAGGAATGGATAAGGTTGCTTTATTAAAGGTAATCTTACTTTAGAAGGGTTTAATTTATGCTTAGCAATTCATGGGAGTTGGGGGATGTTTTAATTAATCAAAGGTGATTAACTAATAGGTAGATGTAAGCTTATAGAAGATAATTAGAGGAATATTAGTATGATTTAGGATATTATAAGGGGATTAAATCAATTAAATATTGATTTATTGGTTAAATGGAAGGGAAAGCTAATTAATTAATAATAATTAATTAGTCTAGGTAGAAGGGGTGATTTATTAACGGAAGGTCGTTAATTAGGGTATTTGTTGGATTGGAAACTTAATCAATTAGCTTAGTGTAATTAATTAATGATGATATGAGGGAAAATGAGTGTTTTTGACGATATGTCGTTGATTTGCGAGAAAGGGGATAATTAGCGCAATTTATGTATTTAAATTGCTTGGGCGTAATTATAGGTGTCTACACTATACATAGGTATAACATTTCTATTCAACACAGCACACAAACCAAAGGTGTCAAAAGATTCGATTGAACTTTTACTGAGAACAAGAAAGTAACAAAATTGGTCAAGCCATGCTACACTATTTTCATTATTGTTATAATATCACTGAAAAAATACTCATAACAAGGTGGTGATCAAATTTTATTCCTCATAATTATTTTTTGAAGTTTTGTTACAAATGGTTAGACAACCTTTCATCATAAAAAATAGCAAATCCAAGGCAAGAGGCCTTTTAAACTCCACTACAAAAACCAATCCAAGATTTACAGTACATTAAACATTCGTATAAGTGACTTCATAAATCAAACCAAGGCAACATTTATCAATTTTTCTTTTTTATCTACAAATAAAATCCATCTGCACAAGTATTAACTTGAGTCAATTAGTGAGAACTGGGCATGATAAGGCTACACATTGAACTAGTATGCTAACATTCAACAATATCGTGAAAGTAACGTTTTATTTCAAGAAAGTGATCAAAGCACAATCCACTTATCAAAATTATTCGCACAAGATAAAAATTTTCACCAGCCAAAAAGAAGGAAGTAAAATATTCCAGTTAAGAAAAATATCTCAACTAACCAAGGCAAGACTGTAGACTTTATAAGTTAGGAAGAAAAGTCAAGAGTATTGGGATTTCAATTATGTAATCCTATAGATTACGTGATTGAAATCTAATACTGGATGCATCCATCACTAAAATATTTAAGAAGCCCAAAACATACTAGTTACAATCATAGACGTGAAACAAAAAAAAGTTAAATCAATCCTTCCAGGAGGGAGGTTTCATTGGCCTAAAAGCTAGAGCAACCAAATGAGTGTAAGAAGGGAAAACCATCACATGATCAAAGGAGTTGAAAACTAAAGTTCAACTCACAAACTATATTCTCTCATCGAAAAGAGACTCCACAAGGTAATGGTAAGAAAAGAATGGTAGCTACCAAAACCCAACCACCTAATATTTGCATTCTCCCTTTTCTTTAACGTGATGTCTTGATTGAAGCTTCCACAATGGCACACACATGGTAGAGCCACTATACAGCCACAACATGCAACCTCTCAATTTTCTTTAACCTGTTGGACATCCATGCTTGCCTCCGGTCTGCAATCTCCTCACCAAACCACCTATGTGGCCAGTGGTTTAAGTTTGGAATTTAGTCCCCAAAACGTAAGCCAAGAAGTATAATAAAACCAATAAGTGCAATAGGTGGCAAGCAAGATCAAGTATTGGGTGGGGTTTCATTCATTTAAAGCATTTAAATTTTGACAAGTGCTCAACCACCCTCTACTCAGAAAAAGGGATTCAAACAACTAAATTTAGCACCAAAAAATTTTTTTACCAAGAGGAAAAAGAATAGCACCCAACAACAAAATAAATTTCATTTGGTGAAATCCACGTACAAGGTCGAGTCACTGCTAAAGTGGTAAAGGGTGGTAGGTGAAAGGGTTAATTTGAGTATTAAATTAATAGTCCCTTACAAACTTATGCCACACACAACTTCCTTCCACTTCCACACATTCACAAGTCTTAAAACAAGGAAGAAGGAACCCAATAATCATATGCCAACCAAGAAGATTAAATTGTTTACATACTAGCATGTTGGAGGGAGAAAAAATCAAATTCTCATTTAATTTAAACAATTAAAACAACATGCAAGCAGGCCTAATTGACCAAAGGGGAGAAAACTAGAGGTTGAAACTTCGAAAGAGAACACGGGACAATGACCAAACTTGATGCCATGACAAGGTGATCCCTTCTTCAACGTGGAACGAGGTTCGGTCTACGGGAGTGATCAAAATGATACCACAAAATAACATAGAGATAATTAATATCAATATCGATAACAATCGACAATAAAATAATAATAAAAAGTGTTGATTAACAAATAAATTAATAATATAATTATTATTAATTTTACAACTTAAAGATAATTATTATTCATATTAATAATGACCGACAGTGAAGCTCGACAATTCGAGAGCACAATTTTCCTTTAATAGGAAGATCGTAAAGGACGTTGCGGGGGCCAGCAATTGGAAACATCGACGATGAAATAAGAAGGAATGATGAAGAGGGGGGATGCTAATTATTCTCTGTGATAAGGTCGAAGCCAAATAATGATCAACGGAAGCACAACAACATTCAACGCTTAGCAACAAGGTCATCAAAGTATGAATTGGAGTCATGTCAAGCAGGTCATTACAACATGGTTTAGCTTCCCCTAAATTTTATTTTGATAAACATTTAATTTACACCCTAGTTAAACTTACACAAAAATATCCCAAGGTAAAGTGGTACAATTAATTAAATAATAAGGGTTCTATTATACCCAAAAAGGGGTCAAAATTGACATTTAATTAAAATGTCTCTATAAAACATTTAGATTAGAAAGTTAATAACACCCATCCCCTTTTACACTTAATTAAGTGACCCCAAAATAAAGTCTGCCCATGCAAATTAAATTTGAATTTCTCTCACCCACTCCCCACCTGCTTTTTGTAGGGATGAATCTATGGATTCATTTAGGGCCACAAGATCTAGGGATTCAACTAACGCCAAGTTTTCTTATGAAAAGCTATTTTCTCTTTTTTTTGGCTTATTATTTCTTTGTTTTTTTGCAAATTGGTGGAGGATGAGGAAGCCATGAGAGGCCACCTCAAGATTTTGGAAGGATACACATGCTTCATCTATTTTCTTGTTTTATTTATACACTTACCTAGGGTTTCAATGTATTTATTTGTTTTGTTCATCTCATTATTTAAGATTTGCCCAAATGGGCATATGGGTTTTGCCCAATTCTAGTGATATGGTTAAATTTGGCATATGTTTTCATTTGGATATATATATATATATATATATTCAAAAATTCCATTGAATAAAACCTAAAATATCAAATATTATAGTGATTATATATTTGTTTATATATATATAACCAAGAATCGGCTGCAAATTAGTTTTTTTTGCATAGTCCGGAGAAAACAAAAAGTGCAAGTTTGAAAAACGATTGGGGGTTTATAGAATTACATTGGAAAAAGTTTGGGGTTGGGGAGAGGGTTGCTGACCCCACCCCCCATCCCATTGTATAATGGGGTGGGGGTGGGCTCAGCGACCCTCCCCCCAACGCTATTCCTTACAATACTATATTACAGGCTGTTGCCTTAGAAATCCCAGCAAACAATTTTTTTTGTTTAAAACTTTTCCTTTGTTTACTAATTTGAATTTAATACTTTTTTTCTTTTGTACTTATTATATATATATATATATATATATATATATATTATCATTATTATTATCAATTTTAATAATAATAATAGTTATATTATTAATAGCCTTAACTAGTATTAATCTTTCATGTAACATTTCCTTTAAAATTGGATAGTATTTGATAAGAGGTTTACAGAAAAGTCAAGCCAAATTTTACTTTTTATTATATTAATTTGCATTGAGTTTAAATGTAACTTCATAATGACTTAATAATAAATTTCCATACACTAGAGAGGCTAAGGTCTGAAAGTAACGATAACCAGATCGTACCAAGCCAAGAAAAAAAATGCGAATCAAACACCACGATTAATAAGATGGAAACAATTTTCCATAATAGCTTTACATAAAACCTGTGCAAACAAATGAGTAGCAATATCATATATTATTATGGACCTCAATGTAATACATTGATAATGGGTCTTGCTTAAATAGGCAAGGAATAACAATCTAAGAATTAGTCAAGGTCATAGATTAAACCATAAATCAAGGAAATAACTAGTCATAAAAGAACAGTTAAGACCATAGATTTGGGAGAGAACTAGACATCAAGGATCTAGTCAATACCATAGATCAAGAAAATAATTATACCTAACAACTAGATAATATCTCCTAATATCTAAATAAGATAAAAGAAATATCCACACACATAAGTAGGTGAGGATAAATACAATAAAGGTAAATAAAGTACCTAGGTGAACATGAGCTAAGGTAAATACCTACTCTAACAAGGTCTAAGTTGTAGATAAGCAATTTCTCTACTCCACTAGATTTAGGAATTAATCTATTTTATTAACCAAGAAAATGACAAAGGAAATTTAAGTTATTTCCATCTAAACATATAAAGTTTGACTCTCTTTCAACCAATAAAAGGAAATGAACAAATATGATTTATTTTTCTTTTCCATCATATTCCTTCCAAATAATACAATATAAATTAATATTTCTTTCATTTACAACCTACAAATTTCAAACATTCCCACAAGATACTTTCAACAAGATTTCCCAATAATTTTAAGGCAAGAGCAACACACCTATGTGGAAAAATAAATCAACTAAAAGGTGAACAAGTTGTTTTCCCTTTCAACTACATTTCCATTTTATCATACTCGTTTAACTAAAATACCTTTCTTTCCCACATACATTACAATCTTAATAACAAATGTTAGATGTAACTTTTCTTTCAAAAAAATTACAATAATCTTCCACTTGAAGTGGGATTTTTTTACAAGAAGGTAACTATAATGGAAGATATCCTAGTCTTCTATAAGTGCTCCGAGTATCAAATATCCAACAAGGATCCATTTTTCTTCACTTAATCATGACAAAAAAATGGGGGAGAGGCAACACTCTCCACCCAACCAAAACTCGAATGAGAAGAAGAAGCAATTCTTCTCATTGTCCCCCGAGCCCCAACCACAAGGCAATAAGGTATAGATCTAAAACATGGAAACTCTACAATTATTCCACACTTACTTGCAAGCAACAAACACAAAGGAAAATAACCACAAAACACTCATTTTTAAGCACAACTTCCCAAAAATAATGGCTCTAAGACAATCCAAGTAGAGATAGAAATATGGGGATAGGAATATGGGGATACCGTTGTGCCTCCCAAGGGTTTGGATGCCCACCTAAAGAATAATCCAAAACACAATCAACCCCAAAATCTCTTATGCCTCCCTACAACAATAAATATATGTCTCTTATGCATCCCTCACTCTTATGGTTCCCACACTGCACAAAATAACAAAAGAGAACAAGGTGGGGCATCCAAAACCCACTCCCTCCTAAACATAAAAATAAAATCTTATTCCTCTCAACATATTTCATCCCCATTTCACCATCTCAACACAACTTAAGGTCAATTTACTACCCAACACTTTAAGCAAGAACACACATTCATACAACACACAACATATAATAAAACAAATAAGAAAACAAGGGTGCAAGACCCTACCTTACCATGGTAAAGCTCCAATTTTCAAGAAATTTCCAAAATATTTCAAAACTCAAGAAATTATAATCTCCCTTTTACTCCAACAAGCAATAATTCCAAAATCCAAGAGCTAAGACCAAGCAAGTAACCCCAAATACTTCCCAAAAATTCCAATAAATAGAAAAGAGGAATAGGGAGATGATGTGGCTCCATGTAGGATGCCACATCATTTCTTCTCCATCCCACATCACCCAAGTCAAACCCATACCCCAAGGCATAATAAATGGGTGGTTGAGAGGTATGACAAACCTCTTACACACACCACCCCAACCCACACCCTTTTAGGACAAAAATTAAACACATGTAAGAAAGTGCAATAAAAACTCACCTTTTTCCTTCCAAAACACATAATGGGGTCTATTTTTGACCCCCCAACCCATAGGTAGGGTTGGTATTAAAAATTAAGAGGTGTGGGACAAGTTTAGCTTGTCCCAAAAGCCTCCAAAATTGGCCCTTAAGGCCAAATCTGAATTTCCAAGATGAGGTAGAGTCTACAACACTCAAGTTACTTACACTCAACTTAAAAAAACATAAACCAAAGTACCATATAATATAATAAATGACTTCTTTTTGTCCCATCCATAATTAGTTTAGTAACATGATTAATCTACTAATCTAGACACATAAATCAATTAATGATAAAAGGAAATTACATTAAAAATTAAATCACATACACCAAAATTAAATAAAAGAAAGGAAAAGAACTATACACATGCCCTTGGTCACAATTAGAGGTAATTCCCCCCATGGGGACCTCCAACAACAAATAAAACACACACAACATAACACGAGTTTTCGTAATGACCATTGTCGTATCCACCCAGTATTTTGTTGTGGTTGGTATTCAATACCCCTTTGATTGTCGTGATATAATTACCTACAAAACACACAATACCTCCTTCATCCTTGTGGCCGTATCAAAACATCCTAGATAAAATATACACATACAAATCAATAATCCTTTATATAAAAATCAGATCATCATCTAGACAATTAATGTTATTATTTTAAAATTCCAACAACATCTCAATTCTATATTTTACCAATACCAGGGTTCATTTTAAGAAGACCCCTCTGAAAAATTACTTTCGAATCATTGGAGAATCTCATAAATAAACTTTTGAATTGTTGGCAAATTTCAGAAAAAATGTTTTGTGGCAAATGCGATTTCACATAGCATTGTTTCCTCGCTTTTCATAGTTTTGGTCGGGTAGGTTGGACAAACAGGTTGGATGAGTGAGTTGGAGGGATGGGTTGGATAGAGGTTGGATGGTCAATGGTTTAACAGGTGGGTTGGACAGTCAATGGTTAGATGGGTGAGTTGGATAGGGGGTTGGATGGGGGGGTTAAATATAAGTGAGTTGGATGGGTGAGTTGGACGGGTGGGTTGGACGGGTGGGGGTTGGATGGGAAGGGGTTGGGTGGGAAATGGTTAGATGGTTGGGTTGGATGGATAGGAGTTGGACGGGAAGGGGTTGGACAGGAAGGGGATGGACGGGCAATGGTTGGTCAGGTGGGTTGGATGAGTGAGGAGTTGGATGGACAAGGGTTGGACATGGTGGGTTGGACCAATTAGGGTTGGTCGGCTAAGGGTTTGACAGGAGAGTTGTATGGGTGGGTTGGACGAATGAGGGGTTGGATGGCATGGGTTGGGCGTTGATACCAATGAATTTAATGTTCATTAATGATACCCCTGGGCCCTATAAATACCCTTTCAAGGTTCATGTTTTCACTTTTATACATAAATTTCCAGTGCTCTTAGCTCTCTAATTTTACACCTAAATTTCACCTCTCCCAAATTTTAGTAATGGTCGGTACCACATCTATTCCTACACCCAATTTTCAATACAAAAACCTCATGTGCCCACAAATTTTACCTCTACTAAAAGCAAAAAATGCTCCAAAGGATTGGCTCAAAAAATTAGAATTTTTCAGGCTTGTGAACATGCCCCAATTCGACACTGATACATCAGTCCTTGATTACCTACTCACCTCTTACAACGAAAATGATGGAAAATTTTCCCTCTTCTCATGCATCTGAAATGTTGTTAAATTTCTTTTTCTATTGAACCTGAGGACGTGCATCGGTTAACAGGTTTACCTTTCAAAAATAAGCTGCATGTTACTACAAAGCCTATCCTTACAGACGAAGAAATTTTTTTTTTGGATTCTCATTACAATGTACAGGTTGATGGTAAGTTTATTATTTTCAAATGTTTTTTTTCTTAACATTACTTAACCACACAAAGGATCTAACGTTTCTTTTTTGTAATTACAACTCCTCTTAATCGTTCATCAAGAGGCCTTCTTCTACAAGGTATTACAAACAAATTCTTTATTGCAGTTGCTTCACTTTTTCTGGCCAGGATTGTATTATAGGGAAGATCTACATACATTCTATATTTGGCAGTTTGGTATTTATTATGAACACTAGCAGGTCAACAATTCAATTGGTGTAGTTATTTGTCCAACAGAATAAAATCAGATATCCCCACAAAGCCAATCAAACTGATAAATCAAGGACTGTATACTCTTTTTGTAATTTTATTCTTACTTTATATTATAAAGCATACTACAAACTGATGCAACATAAGATTCCTACTACAATCAATGATAAGATGATTGGTCTTAGTCTCGAAGAACAACAGGTAACAGTTACTTTTACTATTTACTTGTTATAACGATTTCCATTTCAATATTTTAAATAAAATAATAATTGTATGATTTTATTTTGTAGATAAAAATTATAGCTGCAGCATCGCATAAGGAGGTAATATCTAGAGGTAAAGCCCATCCAAAGGTCTATGCCGATTCTGACATGGATTCAGCACAATCAACACAAGTAAGACCTCATCAAAAGTGACCTAGGGGGTCGATATGCACAAAATGTTTATCATCACATTGAACTATAGGTATGAATAATGAATTTAACTTTTTATATAAATTAAAAATTCAAACAATTAATATAGATTATGTATTCTAATATTTCTACTGATCTTTTCTACATCTATTGTATTTAGAAACTACTGAGTTTGATGATGAAGATCAAACTCATTTCGGGTGTGGAGATCAAAATGTCATGATTATGTCTCCATTTATGCAAGGTATATTATACAATAGTTTGATTTGCATGTTTTGTTTCCTTAGAATTTTTTAGCATTTACAAAGCCCAACCGTTATATTCTAACAATTTGTTGTTTTCTTCATGCAAGTAATATGGCTTCAGGGTATGTTCCATTTGCAAGGAGACCACCAATTCCTCCAACATGTCAAGTACAAACACAAAAGAGGACTTCAGGAAAGAATATTAGGATTCCTACAGAGTCAGTAGGAACAGTTCATCCTGCTACAACTTAATTTCCTGGACTGTCACTAGGTGGTGTTTTAATTGTAACAGTCACACATCTTTTCAATAGCATCACCCTTGATGAGGAGTATTTAGGTTTCGATAGTGGCGATGTAGAAAATAGTAACTATTTTGATACCCATGATATGATTCAATCTACTCTGCCTCAACAAAAAAATGTGCATGGAATATAGGGTAGTGACTCTCCTCCTCCCTCAAGGGCTGCTCCACAAACAGATAATGAAAAAACCCATTTTATTTTAGAAAATATGATATCAGATAGTATGGGGGAAACAATTCAAGATGTTGTAATGTCTAATGTGGATTTGGTGTGGTCTTGGGAGAGGAGAGAAAAAATGTTGATAAAAGATATAAATACAAGATACCATAATCATGCTCAAAGGCATTCATTGTTCACATCCATAGAGAGCCAACCAGCATGGCAGGATGTTTTTCTAAACAAAGCTCAATCAGGGACAATTTCATATAGTAATGATTTCAATGATGAAATTATATATGTAATGCTAAAGAGGTTGGAGAATCTCAATGTTGAAGCACATGCTTACTACAACAAATGGTCTAAAGACAAGACTAATGTTTTAATAGAAAATGAAAAAAAAAGAGAAAGTTTTTGTGAGTGGGAATTTAGTTTTACATGAAAAACTAAAAATTATCTGATATTATAACCACTGCAATATATTTTTTCATATTATCTGATAGACTAAAAAATTAAGATTTCTATTTTGCAGGAAAAATATGAAAATTTAAAGAAAGAATTAGTTGTTTTTGAAGCACATTTAAATAATTCCCAGAAAATCCTGAATTCTTTTATATAGTTGAATGAATAACTCATCATTATTAATAAAAAAAATAATACATTGAGAAGGATATTAAAGGAGCATAAGATGGATCCAGAAGTCTTAATGAGGGAAAAAATAGATGTAGATGCAACACTTTTGTCTGCAGGAGATGTAGTGAGGGAGGAGCATAATATACTAGAAAATATCAACACTACAACAAAAGATTTTAAAGCATCAGGAGTTATAGCAGCTAGCTCTGTACAGATGCAACAGATTCCTATTATCTCTTGAAAGTGCACCCTGTAGAGAGATGGTTGCAGGTGTTCTAATCTTGCAAATTTTATCTCTCTTTTGTAGATACAATGGAAACACCTCAGGTCTATGGGTATACCTATTTTGAGGTGAGTCTCCAGTATCAAGGTCGGTTCCTTATTGATGTATCCTAAACTGATTTTTGGGGTTTAAGGGTAAAAGATGACTGTAAAAAATGAATTAAAACTAAGGTGATACACCAAACTTGTATGAGGTCTTTGACTGAGTACATGCACAATTGATATGGAATGAACTTTTGATGCACAGGCCAACAGATTTCTGAAAGATAATTAAGGGTAAACACTTTGATGTATTGAGGGATAGAATCACAACAATACTGCTAAGTTACACAAACACATTAATATCATGCAGATATTAATGAACTTGCAATAGGGTAAGATGATTAATCAGGGAATTCAACATTTACAAGATTAATGGAAAACATACACAAGACTAAAAATAATTGGTAAGGTAGAAAATAGTTCACATTCAAAGGGAAAAACTGGCAAAAAATTACTTTAGTACTCATGTATCTAAAAATTCCTCTCCTTTGTGCTTTGTTAAGGCACAAAATATATACCAAATTTGATCCCCCAGCATTCCTAAAAATGGAATAAAGTTTTACTCACCCATGCATCCTATTTTTATCCTTTATTTAATAATAAATAAAGGAATAAAATAAAGAAAACTAGTACAAAGAGGCATTAATAGTCTTTGATTACATACAGTCAAACTGAAGTTGACTTTTCTATTGTTAATAAAAGTATGGGTGAATAATTTGCTAATAATAAATCTTGCTTGATGAGCAAGTCTCCTCTTAGTGCATGCAAATTTTGTCCTCTTGTTGATATGTCCTTTTGTGAAGGCATGCAAAAATACTCCTGTGTATTGAGCAAAATAAATTACATTAATTGCAATACTTTGCAAAATAATTCATCCAAATATCTATCCTGATTGGGACCACCTTTGTTTTTGATGTTGACACTTGTTCTGTCTTCTAGTGATCACATGGATAACACACTGTAAATCATCTCCAACCTTCCCACTAGTGGGGACCACCTTTGCACTTGACCACTAGCCTCCATTTTGGTTTGGCCACCTTTTTGGACTTAGCACATTATTGGTTTTGAAATAAGATAAGGGGAACCTTTTTTAAAAGGCACCACAATACACTCGGCCACCTTTGATAGCATACATGGGTCTCTTCGACCATGGTTTGAATAATAATCATTGTTTAATCATTCGGCCCCCTTTGATTAATCAATTATGGAAAAATGGGGAAAAGGTAAAGCTTACCTTTTGGTGATCATTATCCAAATGTGTATGTTAATACCTTACTCCGTCAATGCAATTATTTTTGTTTGAATGAAAATGACGTGGGTTGGCCCCCTTCCACAGTGACTCACCCCTTGGAAACTTTTTTGATGGCATGGTTAACTTAGGTTGAGTTTGCTTTGGTATTTTTTGAATTTATCTTAGCCTTTTGATCTCATACTTGTTTCTTCTCCACTGTGGATCTTTTAATTTTGATTAGCATAGCGGTTGGATTTTTGACCCTCGGTTAGGGTTTCTGACCTAGAATTTAATGTGGCACTGTCATCATAACCATGGTGGTTCGCATTGATTTTGGAGATCGATCCTTGATCATTGATTTTCGTGCTTGTTGAATATGGATCATTTGCTCATTGGCCCTTGGTTAGGGTTAGGTTAGGCCAAAGTTCAGGTGGGTGAGTTAAAACAACTCGAACCTTATCCACTTTCCATTTTTCATCTGGTTCGTGGGCGAAGCCCTGGAATTTTTTTTATCGACGCCATTTTCATCTTCTTGATCTCGGCCCCTCTACATACTGGTTCTTTGAGTTTGAGTGAATCTGTATCTTTGCTATTCTGCTCTGTTCAAGTTTTCTATGCAAGGTGGTTGTGGGTTCACCGTCGTGATTGGTCTCTTGGAACTTGGGACTGTGTTATTCTTGGTGTTTGGGTCTCTTCTTCTTTTGACCTATGCGAGGATCCTGTGGGTCTTGATTTCTTCGTATTTATGTGATCATTTCTCTGTCGGTTCTTGAACTCTCTCTGTGGTCTATTTTCCACCATGGTCAACCTCCTTGAGATCGTATTTTCTTCAAGTGAGATCACTATTTTGATGAAGGATGGTAAGTTTTATTTCTGAGCTTTGAAATTGCTTCATCATTGTTGTTTTGACTTCAATATATTGATACTTCACTTTTCTTTGCATTTTCTGTGATCTCCTGGGATGACCTTGGTCTCTGAGCTAAAACCTGTAATGGGTCCTTCGTTTTAGTCTTGAACTGATCACTATTCGAGGGTTTACTCAACTTCGGATTAATCTGTAAGTCCTTGTTTCATTACTCTGATTTGGATATACCCATTTAATGGGTCTGCGATGAAAACTGAGATTTGTATTTTCTTCTTCTATTATGCTACCTGAAATGATTTTTTCAATGAAAATGTTGACTTCTGAAAGAAAAGTCGAAGCTCTCTTTATCCTAGATGTGCATGTAATTTTGATTCAATTTTTTCTGTCTGAGTTTGTAATCTGAATGCTAGAGGGTATTCCTTTTTCTCTACTTTTCTTGAAATGACAATTTAGATATGAATCCTTACGATTTCCATCTAGGTTACTCTGTGAATATCTATTAATACTTAGAATCTATTAGTATTATACATGGTATTCATGATTTGGTTGTCTTTCTAGATCTAGTCTCATAAGGTGAGCTGTGATTTGATTTCTTGTGACCCAGATTTGGGTATTCATATTTTCCTCAATGAAGAATGGATATTACCTTCTATTCGCTATTATTTGAATCAAAGTTCTGGTTTTGTCTATAATTGCCAAAAATAAATGAGTTCTAGCTCATTTTATCATCCTGGGTACCCTCTAACTATGCTAGGAAAGGCGTCTGTGTACTATCCTCTGATTCATTGAGACTGATATAAGTCTTCTTGTTGCTACTTTAAGTTGGGTCGACTCCCATTTCATTTGAAACAATGACTCGAATACTTTGCAAACTGGTATGGTTTTTGATATTCAGATAGTGTTGTTCTTGTGCGTCTCACCATTTTACTGAGCTCAAAGTTCTGGTCTTTATGAATCTCCATCTAGGTGCAACGTGGAACCATTCAGAAGGTTACCAAACTCTGATTTTCATATTTTGAGCATATTCATGTTCAAAAGTTTTGTATTTTTTTGTTGTTGATAAGGTTCTCTAATGCTACTTGATTCGCTACCGATGTAGTGGTGTTTGATGCTCTGAGCCTCTATTTTATTTCATATTGAAACTCCTTGAAAATATCTTAATCTAGATTTATCATTTAGGTTACAACTTCCCATTTTATTCATTAGTGCAATGCTTATTCTCCTTTCAACGGTTGTCCTACCTCTCCCTGACTTCTATAGCATTTCAAAATTTGTGTTTTCTCCTTCAGTTGGTTGTAATAAGCTCATTCTTTACCATTTTTTTGGCACTTTTTGTGACCCTGTTGAGTTGGAATTATACTTATTTAACTGTATTTACATCATGCTTTTGGAAATGATACTCTACATTCTCCCATGAGAGGAGTTAATTTTGATGCATAACTCAG
Organism: Taxus chinensis; assembly: GCA_019776745.2. Classification (NCBI taxonomy): domain Eukaryota; kingdom Viridiplantae; phylum Streptophyta; class Pinopsida; order Cupressales; family Taxaceae; genus Taxus; species Taxus chinensis. The sequence continues at coordinate 106,713,914 of CM034156.1, forward strand.
ATTTTACTTCTATACTTTCTTAAATGAGCTCATCATTTGCACAGAGATATTTATTTTGATTTTTTATGACTCAAGTCTAGGTATTTTATTATTTTTCTCTAAAAATACACCTTGATAAGATACACCTAATTGTATATCTGTGGATCTTTGCTTCTCATTGACTTCTTTATTTATAAATTAGTATCTTGATAAAACTTTTTGATGATGCCTCACTACTTCTGTACTAGTTCTTCTGAGGTTTCTATGTGTTTTCTCCTTGTACTTTATTTTGAGATCTTGAGCACTTGGATTAGTAGGTTCTTTCTGAGCTCTAACTTTGGAGCATGTACTTACTTAGTCGACCTTGCAGCATCTAAAACCTTAAACTAGAAATGTCAGGAAGTTCTTGTATTATGCTCTGTTATCCTTATAATTGAAGACTTTGTAATATGTGGCTTTTTGTGCATTTAATTTTGAAAGTATAGTATTGGTACCTTGACTGTTTCTCAATTTCATGAGATCTTTATACCTTTTATGTGGCCTTCTGAAAGTTGTAAAGCGTTTCTCATTCTTGGTTCACTTGAAAACTATAATAAAAATGGCTGAACTTTGTAATATTATCTTAAAACTTCATTTTATTCAGCTGTTAAGATAGAATGAAAGCTCCAAATTTCTTCAATTTGATGACTGAAAGTGTAGTCCATTTCTTTTCTTAAAATACTGCATTTTATCTTCATTACAGCTTTAGTATGTGTGCTGGAAAATTTTAAATATCCATTTTTCATGGCAATGCCCTATCAAAATTTTCCCATAATTCTTTATTTATTTTCTATTTCAGTTGTAATAGTTGTATCTTCTGATTCAGAATATAGAATGTACCATTTTTATATTGAAGCTAATTTGTTGTTGGAAACTGAAACATATAAGTGTTATAAGATCATGGCATATTTTTCTACTTTTCTGTATCACTTATTTGATTTACATACAGCTTTTAAAATCATGTATTAATTTAAAACAACATGATGGAAAGATGTAAATGTCCATTTTACATGGCGAAGCCCTGTCAAATTTTTTTCATATTTCTTTCTCATTCTGTTTTAGTTGTAATCTTATCTTTCTAGTTAACTTCAGCTTTTAAATTCTAATTCTTCTTCTTTAGTTGCAATCTTAAACATGCACTTTGGTCTACAATTCTCTCCTCTACTCTGTACTGCAACTTATTTTATTTCTAGCATATTTGTTGAACTTTGAGTTGCATTCTTCCTTCATTCCAATATGAACTGGTCACTCATCTGCTTTATGTACCATAGGATAGAAGTTATTGAACTCTGCAATCTTTATCCATAGTGAAGACTGTAAGATATGGTTTATTTCTTCTTGACTACAATCTGTTCCCACACATTTGAGAAACTAGTTAGAAAATATTTAGGCTTTCTGGCCTCTCTTATGTCCATGTTTTATTTTCTTATCTTTATTTCCTTCTAAGTGAGTAAATAATGCATATTGTTTGATATTCAGTAATCTATATCTCTTGTTATTAGAGATACATGTGCACGAATTAGGATAGTATAGGTGTTGGTATCCAAATTCTTTCTCCTTTTCAAGCTGCGCAACAACACAGATTCAATAGGGAGCTTAGATGCACATACATCATAGTGTGTGTCATTTTGTAGCCAGGGATGAGATCTAACTGGCCCTTTGTTACTCAAATTTTTAGAGAGATGGATAGCACCTTTAAGAGGAATTGACATGTCCTCACTACTTTAGGCCATGCCTCTTTGAAGAGGGTGAGAGGACCCTTATTGTAAGCTTTGTTTGATGAGGTAAATGGAGATCTCCTTTTGCACAAATTCTATGAAGAAAACCTTGTGAAAATATGGTCAATACTCCATGATTTAACTCTTAAGAGTTGTCACTTCTAAACAATGGAGATACTTTCAACACAAAGCTAAGGTTACTGAAGACATTAAGAAATCCTAATTGTTCTACATATTTTTTCAAGTAGATTTGTTCCTTTGTTGACACACAGGGAAAACAGGGGTAGTTCAAGGTGGATTAATGGTTTTTGAGTAATTTTGGTGGGAGATGAAGCATGATGAAATTGATTATACCAGATCTTCAAAGGTACTTCACAATAATGAACAACTCAACAATAGAAATCTTTGAAAAATTTAAGATGTTCCTTCAACCAGAAGGTGTGCTCAAATGGAGGCCCAAATCAGCACGTTTTTACATAAAATTTGAGACTCCAACACAAAGGCTCGAATTGAAAGACTCAATTAAACATCAAAGCCTCTAATTAATCATGCCTAAGGTATACCCAAAGACTTACAGACAACCTTTATCAACAAATGACAGTGAATTGAATTTAAATTTTTTTATCTCATCCAAGATGAAGGCTCTTCTTGAAATAATAATGTAAATACCATTAGACTATCACAGGGATTAGATCCTGAGTGATTTCACAAAAAATTCAAAGTAAGATTGCAATAGGAATGAAAGAAACTATTTGCAGACATTCTGAAACAAAGTAGACACAAGTTACTAGACATTGGACACAAATTAATTTCAAAATTTCTTAGATTCATTAGCAGGGGAAAGCTTCCAGAGTAATCTTAGTGCTCATCAATGCCTATACATATGCAACCAACTTGACACGATAGAAAATCTAACACAAAATAAAATAACAGGTTATCTCGGTTTTGGTCTCTCACAAAGATGACTTTCTCAAATTTTATCTTAGGAATTCAAACTCCGACCTTTTGCAAGAGTAATCTCATTGCATTTATACATTTTTCTCAGTCAATTTTCCCCCAAAAGAGAAGAATATTCGAGGGACCTTTTCTTATTAAAAATTTGTTTCAGAAAAAAAACTTTAACAAATTCAGACCCGAAAGCTACTAGGTGGACCAATTATGAACTGATCACGTCTCTTGGGCCCTTGAATAATGACTAGGATGTCATGCCACAAATTTTTGGGAGTCCTCCTAATCATTCTAATTTTTTCATGTGAGAAATCTCTCCTTTAATCATTTTTCAGAGACTCTGCATAGCTGGACTTGACAGGTCATCCCTTTTTTCTCTTGAGGCAACACCTTTTTCATCTTTTGAACTTGCACTTTCATCATTTCATCCCTTTTCCCTCTCTTTTCTCTATGATTCTACCCTGCATCCATTTCCTCTGGTAAATCCCATTTTTACGAGTGCCTGAGAAATTCCCACTTCAAAATATCGACCTTAACAATCCTTGGACTCATAATTTAAGTTTCAAATCCATTTAATGGCACCTTACAGATAGAGACAACAAGGAATTTCATCAAAGAATGATGAAAAATAGTGCGTATTCGCGTCTCTAGGAGTCTTGGACCAAAAATGGTGGAAAAGTAGGTGAAATGCATAGCGACCATTGATTATGTGCCTTTTCCATTTTATATAATGGTTGTCCACGTGTTTCCTTAGTGTAACTACAAAGGAGAAGCATAAAGGCAAGTCTCGAACAAGCACGGGCCTTCCACTTGCCTTAGGCCCAAGAAAAACACCTTTTGGCCTTTGAAAAGTCTTGGTGAAAAAAGGAGCCATCAAAATCCTCCACGTGTCTCAATGGTGCATTTTGAGATGGTCCCTAAAATTAGAGACCCCAAACAAGCATGGGCTCAACACGTGTCTCAGTCTAGAAGAGTCTATTTAAAAATTTGAAATTTCAGCGTAAGGCACCATGTGTCTAGGGTCCGAGACATTTTTCTTTGGCTATTGAAAATTCCAAGCAAAGGGTAGAGTGAGTAGAAGCCTCCAAGTGTTCTCCTGGTGCTTCTTTAAAATAAAACTTAGGGGCCTGTACCCAAATAGGCGTGGTTTCTCCACGTATCCTAGGCCTTAGACAATTGTTGGAAAAGTTTAAGTATGGGAAGACCCGGTAGAAGCCTCCACATTTCTTTATGTCACAACTTCAAGATAGTGCCTAAGAGTAGAGACCCTGAACAAGCGCAAGCTCACCACATGTCCCAGGCCTTAAGAAATTGCTTTCAAAATTTTAAGTACAAAGCAGAGCCAGTGGAAGCCTCCACATGTCTCCTTGTCGCAATTGCTAAGGTGGGACCCTGAGGTGGATTCTCAAATGAGCGCTAGCCCCCCACGTGTCGATGGTGTGCCAAAACTGTACCAGCTACATGAAATTTTTTTCTAAGTTTGGGAAAAGCAGTAGAAACCTCCACATGTCCCCTCGGCGCAACTCTAAGGCCAAACCAAAAGGTGAATTTTCAAGTGAGCATCGTTCCTCCACGTGGAAAATATTTGAGTTGAAGCAGGCCTAAGAATCTCAAAATTCCCCGGCAACCCGTCTCTCCACTTCTAAATTTTTATGTGGGCCCCAGCGGAGTTGTGATCATTTCATAACTTTTCCCCTTTTCACTAAAAGGGCAAAAATCTTCAAAAACCTCTGGCGACCCACCTCCCTGCTTTGAATTTTCAATGTTGACTCAAACATGTGACATTAATTTGTCCCTCGCGGAGTTGCGGATCATTTCATAAATTTTCTACTTCTCACAAAAAAGGAAAAAATCTTCAAAATGCTTCGGCGACCCGCCTCTCCACCTTTAACCTTTCAAACCACCACGCGTCCTTCTTCGGGGTCAAAGTAAGAAATTTTACCTACCTCTTCATATTGTTGAATGGCCAATTATATGCTATCAGGGTTACAGGACCAATTTGGCATTTTTTACAAATGTAACAAAAGTGACAAGTTTCTCCAAAAAGACCTAACGGACCACATCCAATCAGAAAGGACTACGTATCCACGGATGTTGGGACAGGATTTACAAAGGAGACATAGTCGTGGAAAATTCTCAACAATAAATTTTTTCCCACAAAGAGAAGGTTGTAAATAAAACCCAGGCTCAATGTGATCCATGACCCAAGGGAAGGAACTGATCATGACAACTGAATGGAGGACACAGCCTTCAAGCATCAAAGTGAAGAGACAAAACATAACATAGGCCACAAACTGAGGAATTTTAATGAAAAATGGGGTGAGACTAATTTGAGCACCAACAATAGGAATATGGATTGTACCATGAGATCATAAACTGATAGTTTCCTCTTTTCATTTTTCAGGTATGGTGATTTCAAAAATGAATATGAAGAGGGAACAAAGTTGAAGACGAGGATTCATCAACCGAAGGGAAAACCTCAAGACAATGATGGGTTCACTCATACTCCTATATTTTCTCTTTCAGGCATGTGTACCTCTTATTCCAGTAGCTGTACTTTACTTTCCAGTTACATCCTACGGCTTGTGTGTAAACATTTGAAATTCCTTATGAATAAAGCATTGAATTGTGAAATTGAGTTGTGTATTTCTTTTTGAATTTTTTCTTTCTGATATGGATTGCATGATGAACTAAACAACCTAATAATATAATTGAATGTATTAATCATGAAGGAAAAAACATTAAAGAATACATGTAACATCTAGTAATGAACTCTTATTTCTGTAATCTGCAGTCTTGTCTGCTACTTCAAAACCTAACACTTCATCTATTCTACAATTTGGTGTCTTCATCAAGAAAACTCAGCTATCCTTTAGGGCCTTGTGTTGTTTTGTTGAAGATAGCATGAAATTGTAGGCTATGTGATCTGTTATGTTTTGTAACAGCACACATAGCTACAGATTTCTTGAAATCTTTAATTAATAAAACAGTAACAATATTTTCTGAAAGGAACTCCCCTAGCTTAGGTATACATCACCAAAGCTATCCATCATAACAAAGTTTCGAGTTGCCCATTTTTGCACAAGTGTAAAAATTATCAAAATTTATGGTGATCATGTGGGGAGAGCTACCCTCTAGCTTGTAAACCAGTGCCTTGCTCTTGTCCATTGGGCATGGAGTCTAAAGCATGTAACCAAAATTTGCCTTCCTGAAGGTCCAAGCCTTCCAAAATGAACTAAAACTAGGAAAGGATCTGGAAAAAAAAATTAGGTGCACAAATGCACTTATTGAATTGAAAAATAGTGCAATGTGTAGGAACTACACTTATTCAAGGGAAATCCTACTCTAAACATATACTGTAGGATTTTTAATAACAAGGTTTGAGAAACATAAAATTCCTAATGGGAAGTTCCTCTCCATTCAGCCTTGAAAGCTAAAAAGAATTGTGTTCTTTGTAAGCTGAAATTATGTAAGGGCCACTCAAGATGATATTACACTTTTTGTGTCTTCCTAGCTTTGCACGATTAACATACCACTTTAATAAAATATCTCCTTCATTGAATATTTTCAATTTATCTTTCTTATCAAAAGTATTTTTAATATGTTTCTGATTCTTTTCGATGTTCTAATGAACTTGATTTCTTAGCTCTTGGAATTCCATTAATTCTACATAATGAACCTGTAATGGTTCATTTTCAAGCAACTCCATTTTATGCAGCACATCTAATGCATGTAACTCAACTGATATAGGAATTCTTGCTTCTCTTCCGTAAACAAGTTTGTATTATGAATTTCCAACTAATATTTTAGGATTCACTCTATCAACCCAAAGTGTTGAATTCAACATTAGATCCCAAGCTCTCTAGTTATGTTTGAGTGTTCTTCTAATGATCCTTAAAAGGTTCTTGTTAGTACTTTTAGCTAACCCATTACCTTGTGGGTAATAGTTAGATAAATAACCTAGATAAATTCCATGATTAAAAGCCTAATATGTTACCTTTGTACCAAGATATGCTAAAGCATTATTTGATATGATAGTTCCTTGAACACCAAATTTGCAAATTATACCTTCATAAAAGGATAATATCAAAGTTTCATTAGTATCTTTTAAGGATATTGCTTCAATCTAGTGTGTAAAGTAATCTGTAGCAGTTAAATTCCAATTGTGTCCTTGTGACTAAGGAGGGTTTATCATGTGAATAAAATCAAGGTTCCACTACATAAAACGCTGATCAACTCAAATAGATTGTAAAGGAATAGAAGTCAGATGTTATTTTCCAACAAAGAAAGCACATTTTTTACACTTCCTAATCCATTCAAAACAGTCCTTGAATATATTGGGCCAATAGTAACTAGATTTTCTTGATTTTTAAAGATGTGGAACGTGCTGAGAAATGACATCCTGAAGGTCCTTCGTGGAATTCTTATAATAATTTCTAAATTATATCATAGTCAACACATCGCAGCAAGACTCCATGTATATCCCTTTTTAATAATACACCTTCAATGAAAATATACGGTACAACTTGTAATTTGAAATACCTTTGTTTATTCTTGTCCAAACCTTCTGGATGGATGCCATGCTCTATCTAGTTAACTAAATTAGTGATCCATCTTGATTCCGGGACTTCTTGAGCAAGTTCACGTTTCATATTTTCTGGCTGAACCATAATGTCTGATTACTGATACATAATTTCAGCATGTTGTTCTGAATCTTCAGGTTCTAGATTTTTATTTTTTTTCCATATCAGTAATTACATGTTCACGCAAGCTTTTTCCTTGAAATTTCTTCACAACACAAATATCAACATCATATTCCATGACCTTCATTATTCAACCTTCTTTTTTCTCATTCAATTCTTTATTTAACAAGAAATCTTTCACTCTTGGATGAGAATAAAGAACATGAATTTTGTTGTTTAAAAGGATGTACTTAAAATTATTTAGCCCTCTGACTACTGAAAGTAATTTTTTTCCAAGAAATGTCTACCTTTTTTCGTAATTATGCAAGCTCTTTCCAAAGAAAGAAAATGGTTGCTCAACATTTTCATCATTAATCGGAGTTAATATGGTTGAGATTGTTTCAGCTCCTGCAAGTGCATACATTATAAAATCTTTATCGAAATTTGGATTTGCATGAGTAGGAGCTGCAGAGATGGCTGTTTTGATTACGTCAAATCCTTCTCTCCCTTCACTGGTCCAAGAGAAATTCTACTCTTTCTTTAACATAGTTGATAATGGTTTTATCAATGCCGCAAAATATGGAACAAATCTTTTAACAAAGTTGATTTTTCCAAGAAAAATATGTGGCCCCGAATGCCTTCTCATGATGAGGTAATGATAGCTTTGATATGGCTTCGATTCTGAAAGGATCAATTTCTAAAAAATTCTTAGAAATAATATGAGCAAGTAATATGCCTTGATGTACTGAAAATATAGACTTTAATGGATTTAAAGATATCCCAAATTGTCTGCATAACTGAAAAGTTTGCCTTATATGTATTAGATGTTCTTGTGAATTTTTTGAGAATATAGTAACATCATCTAAATAAACAAGGATGAATTTATTTAACAAGATGCGAAAATCGATGTCATTGCATGTCGAAATGTTGCACCAACGTTTGAAAGGCCGAAAGGAATTATTTTGTAAGCATAAGTAGCCCACTTAGTGGTGAAAGTTGTTTTGTACCTATCCGCTTCTCAGTTTAAAATATGATTGTATCCACTATAGCCGTCTAGAAGAGATAGTCTATCTAAACCAAAAAATATTCTCAAAATCTGATCCATGTTTGGAAGTGGGTAGTGATCTTTTAATGAATCTTTATTAAGATCTCTAAAATCTACACATAATCTAATTTCTCCATTTTTCTTCTTAACAGGAACAAGATTGGCTATCCAACTTGAATGCTTAACTGAAAAGATATTACCTGATTCGATCAACTTAGATAATTCTTTCCTCATTAGAGGCTCTATTTTGGGATATATAGGCCTCTATTTTTGCCTAACTAGCTTAAAATTTGGCTGCAATTCAATAGTATGTTATGCTAAAATGGGATCAAACCCTTTCAGGTATTGGTACATCCAAGAAAAAACATATTTAAATTTCTTTCAAATATTAATAAAGAATGTTTTTCGGCTAAAGAACATATCTTTCTGAGAAACAATTTTCCCTTGATCAACTGATATTTATTCATAGTTATTAGCATGTGTTGACATCTTAGTCTTGACCTTCGTTAACTAATATTCAGTGCTGAAGATGTCTTTTAAAGTGACCAAACATTAGGGTAGTTTATTTGTCTTTAACTAAACAATCTGGTCACCATATAAATGCTATAATTTATCTTGATTTACTGCAGAAAATTCAACTTCTTACTGCAAAAACCTACAAATTTGATCATCACTTTCAAAAAATTTCTGATTCAAATCATTATTAGGTATCAAAGGCCTGAGAATTAGCTTTATATGAGGCTAAATTTTGCTATTTTTAATTTTTTCTATAACTTCAAAACTAGCACCAATTGAGGCAAGTCTATCTGCATGCTTATTTTATGTTCTAGGAATGGATTGGATGTTGATAGCTTTAAAATCTTCCATTAAGTCTAAAACTCTATGTTTGTAAGACTTAATTAATGGATTCTTACAAACATTGAAATATCTTACTTGATTGATAACCAACTCAGAATCATGAAAAATCGGCAACATGCTAATACCTCTCTTTCCGGCCCAAAGTAAACCATGAATTAATGCTTTGTATTCAGCTACATTGCAAGTGCATGAAAATTGGATACTTAAAGCTGAGAAATACCTTTCATTTTTTGGGGAAGTAAGCATCAAACCTACTCCTTTTCCTTTCTTATTCTTAGCTCCATCAAAATGAAGCTTCCAAATCCCTTCTGTTATATTTTTTGTTTTGGACAACAAGGGAATTGGTGTATTTTCTTCATGCAAGAAATACACGCCAAATAGATGCTCTTCAACTTATTTGAAAGGATCATGAGTGTGTTCTTCATGTGTCTTTTCATCCATAAACGGGGTTAAAATCACCATCTAAGTCTGAAATATGAGCTATTTATCAAAATCGTACTAGTCTAAAGTTGTGTAATTAGCTACTGCATTAGAAGCATGAGGCTCAATGTGAAATATGGCCAAAAATTCTGAATTGATAGTAACCTTGGTCCCATTAAAAGTAGTGAAAAATAAGAAAGACCAATCTGAAGAGAGATATCCTCATATCTTTAATGTGAAGTCTCTTGATAAACATATAGCAAACTAAGGAGGTAACTCTACAACAGTAATATATTTTAGAATGGAAAAAATTGGACAAGCATGTAATGTTACCTCTAGATTTTTGATGACACCAATTGTATTAGTTACAGGTTCATCGAACTTTAGGAAACTCTTTTTTGTAGGTTTATACTGCATACCTAATTTTTCTGCAATTGCTTTATGTATAACTGTGTTGCTTGTACCGCTATCCACCATACAGTTATGAACAAGATGTTCTCCAATAATCAGTGATAGATAAAATGGTGGTGGATTCTTGATGTCATGATCAATTAAGACTTTTTAAACCATCCATTTAACTTCTTTGATGTGGTCTTGTTCCATTGTTCCAAGGACCATGTCTACTTTCTAGACTTCCTTTTCTGTTGTTTTAGAAGAAATATGCAGCTTAGCTAGTTCATGAGAAAGTAAATCTTGTTGTCCTAGAATACTTAGAGCATCCCACATTGAGATGTTAACATTATGCATTTTCATTACATCAATAATGTTAAAAGAAGCAACAGTTTTAGAGACAGATTCTACTATTTTAGAATAGGCCTTGGCAAAAACTGATTCTTCTTCTACTACTTTTGATATCTAAGGTATAAATAACCTTCTTGGATCAGGCTGTAGATATTTTTTTTGTTCTTTACTAGCTGTAACACCTATTGTTTTTGAGAAATAGATGCACTGTTAGCTGGTTTTGGGCTTATGCTTGTTTTTTATCAATGATAGTAGGTAGAACAGGCCTATTTTGCTTCTTTTTACTTTCTGTAGCCTTTTTATGAGCCCTAGTAGTAACTGAAATTAAATCATCCTCACTGAAACTGACTAAATTTTATTCAGGTGCTTTCTGAACTTAAGTATCTTATTGTCCACTCTCTATTTGAGGCATGAACAATGTCTCAGATTTAGGTTGTGCAACAAGACTTATGTTCAGAAAAGAATTCGGGTAACTTGCAGCTAAATGAGGTTGATTACAAGGTTGACACCACTCTTCTGTAGCCATATTAACTGGGACTAAAGTGTTAGATGGAGTAGGAGCCTTTGGGTCAAATTGCCTTTGCTGATAAGGCTACCTATTTTGCTAAGACTTTATTTTGCTGATTTAGCTGATTTTGTTGATAAGGAGCCTGATAAGGTCTGCTAGGTAATGCAAGTGTATTCTTAATTGAAGTTAGGTTGTTCCCCATAATCTGACAAATGCTTTAAATACATCATCTGATGGGGCTGCAATAGTAGGTTCTATAATTGTAATAGGCTGAGGAATAGGTGTTAAATCTACCAAAAAGGCATTGAAGGCCTTGGTGCTAATTTTCCAGCTTGAATAAGACTATTTTCAACTCGGATGGTGATATCATAGGCTTTTAGGAGTGTCTCTCCTCCCATAGACTGAATCATAGTTGAAATATCACTGTTTAATGCCCTAAGATAATAAAGAAAAGTGTGATCAGCTTGAGGCTTGACACTTGCTAGAATTCTTTCCTAAGTTCTGGCAAAATAGATGTTGAAACTAGACATAAATTCATTGGGAGCTCTTTTAATGGTAGACAGTTGTTCTATGAGAGATAAATGATCTGAATTATCTTGAAATTGTTTCAGCAATTTATCACCTAAGTCATCCCAAGTTCTTATGCATCCAATCTCTAGATTTCTATACCATTGCAAGGCTTGTCCTTTAAGAGATGGAGCTAAAAGTCTCAAAGCCACATCCTCATGAGTGATATTATGAACTGCACATAAGGCTGTGACATCTTTAATGTGCTCTGTAGGTGTAACCTGATTTTCACCAGTGAATGATGGAAAACTTTTCATGGCAGCATTAGGGATGTCATGGTAAACTGGGATTACTAATGGGCTTCTATTAGTAAAGGTCACAAAATTCCTAGGTGGTTGAATAGCCATTTGAAAACTGGGATTTGAATAGAAAATATTGACACATGGTGAAGGAATATTAGGAGGGGGGTTATCAAAACCAAGCCTATTATAAGGTAAAGTATTACCAACTCTTTTGCTTCTTACAGAATTCAAAGGTAAAGAAACAAAATCAGGAGGAATTCCTCTTACCAATGATCTTGTAGTCACGTTAGGTATGTGAACAGTTGGGACAATTAAGTGGTCCTGAAAATTAATCCCTACAAGTCATCAAATAGATCTTTTAACATGCTTTAAAATAAACTTGTCATAAAAATGGTAGCATTGCGTAGGGGAAGTAACTTTTATCTGATTTTAAGTGAATAGATGAGGATAGATATCATTTTATAATATTTGTAACTTATATGCAGATCTAATTCACTGTCCCACTGGGCGTGCCAAAAATTGTTATCTCTCGAAAGCTCACTTTGTAGAGAGATGGATGCAAGTGTTCTAAGCTTGCAAATTTTATCTCTCTTTCGTAGATACAATGGAAACACCTTAGGTTTGATGGGTATATTTTTTGAGGTGAGTCTGGCGGGTATCAAGGCTCTGGTTCCTTTATGATGTATCCTAAACTGATTTCACGGGTTTAAGGGTAAAAAATGAATGTAAAAATGAATTAAAACTAAAATGATACACCAAATTGTATGAGGTCTTTGACTAAGTACACACCAATTGATATGGAATGAACTTCTAATGCACATGCCAAATTTTCTGCAAAGATAATTATCGGGTAAAAAATTTGATGTATTGAGGGATTTAATATAGCTAATCTTCACAAATTAGTATTTTAGAAATAGATTCCGGATGCTACGATTCATATTAATTAATTTTGTCTAATTTTGAGCTTATGTATTGATAATAATCCCTACAAGTTGATATTATGTTGTTACTTGCAATATGATGTCCACGGATGACCCTATATTTGTCCATCAACTTTGCACTTACCCCACTTTAGGAATGGAACATGTTGCAATACTAGTATGAAATCAGCCCTACATAGTCACCAAATAGATAAATATTTAGAATTTACTGCAATTGCTACCTGGGTAACTTTTATCTGCTGTAAAATCTGTTGTAGACCTGCTGTAAATATCTATAACTTGCACATCTGATTTTTTATCCCACTAAGCATGCCAAAACTATTATCTACTCGAAAGTGCACCTTGTAGGAGATGGTTGTAGGTGTTCTAAGCTTGAAAATTTATAGTCTTGTGTAGATACAAACACTTCAAGTTTGTGGGTATACCTATTTTGAGGTGCAGTCCTCGGTATCAAGATAGTTTGATTATTGTAATCCTGTGAACTGACTTAAGTTGGCTTGTAAGGGTAAAATATGACTGTAAAATGAAATTCTGAGGTGGATGTAGCACCACACTTGTATGAACCACTTTGACTGAGTACATGTCATAATTGATATGGAATGAATTTTTGCACAAGCCATCAATTCTATGAAATAATCTAATTCACACTTCTAATGTATTAAGGGATAGAATCACAACAATACTGCTATTACACTGCATTAGATATCATGTAAAAATTACTAAATTTGCAATAGGTTAAGATGATTAATCAAGGAATTCAACATTCACAAGATTAATGGAAACATACACAAGACTTTAAATAATTAGAAAATACTTCACATTCAAAGGGAAAAACTGGCAGAAGAATTACTTCAGCACTCCTGTATCTAAAAATTTCTCATCATCTTGTGCTTTGCTAAGGCACACAATATATAGAAAAATTGATTCTCCCATCCTTACTAAAAATAGATTGAAGATGTACTCGCCCATGCATCCTATTTTTATCCTTTATTTAATAATAAATAAAGGAATAAAATAAAGCAAACTAGTACAAAGAGGCATTAATAGCCTTTGATTACATACAGTCAAACTGAAGTTGACTTGTTCTATTTTTAAGAAAAGCATGGGTGAATAATTTTCTAATAATAAATCTTGCTTGATGAGCAAGTCTCCTCTTAGTGCATGCAAATTTTGTCCTCTTGTTGATCTGTCCTTTTGTGAAGGCATGCAAAAATACTCATGTGTATTGAGAAAAAATAAATTACAATAATTGCAATACTTTGCAAAATAATTCATCCAAATATCTAACTTAATGGGGGACCACCTCGAGGATCAAGTTCTGATGTTGACACTTCCTTTGTCTTCTAGTGATCACATGGATAACACATTGTGAATCATCTCCAACCTTCCCACTAGTGGGGACCACCTTTGCACTTGACCACTAGCCTCCATTTTGGTTTGGCCACCTTTGTGGACTTAGCACATTATTGGTTTTGAAATAAGATAAGGGGCACCTTTTAAAAAAGGCACCACAATACACTTGGCCACCTTTGATAGCATACATGAGTCTCTTAGACCATGGTTTGAATAATAATCACTGTTTAATTATTCGGCCCCCTTTGATTAATCAATTATGGAAAAATGGGGAAAAGGTAAAGCTTACTTTTTGGTGATCATTATCCAAATGTGTATGTTAAGACCTTACTTGGTCAATGCAATGATTTTTGTTTGAATGAAAATGACGTGGGTTGTCCCCCCTTCCAAATGACGCACCCCTTGGAAATTTTGTCAGTGGCATGGTTAACTCAGGTCGAGTTTTCTTTGGTATTTGTTGAACTTCTCTTATCCTTTCGATTTGGTACTTGTTTCTTTTTCCACCGTGGATATTTTAACTCTGATTGGAATAGTGGTTGGATTTTTGACCCTCGGTTAGGGTTTTTGACCAGGCATTTAATGTGGCACTGTCATCGTAACCATGGTGGTTCACATTGATTTTGGAGATCGATCCCTAAGCATTGATCTGTGTACTTGTCGAATATGGATCGTTTGATCATTGGCCTTTGGTTATGGTTAGTTTAAGTTAAAAATCAAGAGGGTGAGTTAAAACAACTTGAACCCATCCACTTTCCATTTGGTCATCTTTTTTGCACAGCGAAGCCCTAGAAAAAAAATTATCGATGCCATTTTCATCTTCTTGAGCTTAGCCCCTCTGCACACTGGTTCTCTGAGTTTGAGTGAATATGTATATTTGTTATTTTGCTCTTTTTGAGTTTTCTATGCAAGGTGGTTGTGGGTTCTCCGTCGTGATTGGTCTCTTGGAATTTGGGACTGTGTTATTCTTATTGTTTGGGTCTCTGCTTCTTTTGAGCTCTGTGAGGATCCTGTAGGTCTCGATTTCTTCATATTTCTGTGATCATTTCTCTGTTGGTTCTTGAACTCTTTGTGTGGTCTATTTTTTGCTATGTTCGACCTCTTGGAGCTTGAATTTTCTTTAAGTGAGATCACTATTTTGATGAAGGATGGTAAGTTTTATTTCGTAGCTTTGAAACTGTTTCAACATTGTCATTTTGACTTCAATATATTGATACTTCACTTTTATTTGCATTTTTTGTGATCTCCTGGGATGACCTTGGTCTTTGAGCTAAAACCCATAATGGGTCCTTCGTTTTAGTCTTGAACTGATCATTGTTCAAGGGTTTACTCAACTTCAGATTAATTAGTAAGTCCTTTTTTCATTACTCTGATTTGGATATACCCATTTAATGGGTCTGCAATGAAAATTGAGATCTGTATTTTCATCTTCTATTCTACTACTTGAAATGATTTTTTCAATGGGAATGTTGACTTCTGAAAGAAAATTCAAAGCTCTCTTTAGCCTAGATGTGCATGTAATTTTGATTCAAGGTTTTTTGTCTGAGTTTGTAATCTGAATGTTAGAGGGTATTCCTTTTTCTCTTCTTTTTTTGAAATGACAATAGATCTGAATCCTTATGATTTCCATCTGGGTTACTCTATGAATATCTTTTAATACTTTGAATATGATCATATTATACATGATATTCATGATTTGGTTTTGTCTTGCTAGATCTGGTCTCATAAGGTGAGCTACGATTTGATTTCTTGTTACCCCGATTTGGGTATTCATATTTTCCTCTATGAAGAATGGATATTACCTTCTAGTCACTATTATTTGAATCGAAGTTCTAATTTTGTTTATAATTTCTAAAAATAAATGAGTCCTAGCTCACTTTTATCATCCTGGGTACCCACTACCTGTGCTAGGAAATGTGTCTGTGTACTATCCTCTGATTCATTAAGACTGTTATAAGTCTTCTTGGTATTACTTTAAGTTGGGGCGACTCCCATTTCATTTGAAACAATGACTCTAATGCTTTGCAAACTAGTATGGTTTTTGATATTTAGATAGTGTTGTTATTGTGCATCTCACCATTTTACTGAGATCAAAGTTCTGGTCTTTATGAATCTCGATCTGGGTGCAATGTGGAACTATTCAGAAGGTTACCAAACTTTGATTTTCCTGTTTTGAGCATATTCATGTTTAGAAGTTATGTATTTGTTTGTTATTAATAAGGGTCTCTGATGCTGATTCGCTACCGATGTAGTGGTGTTTGATGCTATGATCTTGTGTTTTATTTCATGTTTAAACTCCTTTAAAATCTCTAAATTTGGATTTATCATTTAGCTTATAAATTCTTTTTTTTTTCCATTTGTGCAATGCTTATTCTCCTTTCAGTGGCTATCCTAGCTCTCCCTGACTACTATAACATTTGAGAATTTTAGTTTTCTCCTTTAGTTGGCTGTAATAAGCTCAGTATTTATCATTTTTTTGGAACTGTTTGTGACCCTGGTGAGTTGGACTTATACTTCAACTGTATTTACATCGTGCTTTTGGAAATGATACTCTACATTCTCCCATGAGAGGAGTTAATTTTGATGCATAACTCAGATATTACTTTTGTACTTTCTTAAACAAACTCATCATTTGCACAGAGATATTTATTTTGATTTTTCGGTGACTCAAGTCTAGGTATTTTATTATTTTTCTCTGAAAATACACCTTGATAAGATACACCTAATTATATATCTATCGACCTGTGCTTCTCATTGCCTATTTTATTTGCTATCAATCCCTAGTATCCTGCTTCTGAAACTTAGGCTTTCGCTTGATGATGCCTCACTACTTGGTTGTATTACTCTGTTCTTGACCGAGTGTTGTTTATTTTTGTTTTCTCCTTGTAGTTTGTTTAAGATGAGATCTTGATCTTTACTTCAATGTGGTCCCCATTAGTAGGTTCTTTCTGAGCTTTAAATTTAGAGCATGTAGTTTGGTTGCTTATTTTACTAGTCGACCTTGAGCATCTAAAACCCTAAACTGGAAATGTCTGGAACTTCCTGTATTATGCTTTGTTATCCTTATAATTGAGTACTTTTTATTATGTGGTTTTTTGTGCATTTGATTATGAAAGTACAGTATTGGTACCTTGAATATTTCTCAATTCCATGAGATCTTTGTACCTTGTATGTGTCCTTTTGGAAGTTGTAAACAATTTCTCATTCTTGCTTCACTTGAAAAATGTAATTAAAAATGGTTGATCTTTGTAATATTATCTTGAAACTTAATTTTATTTAGCTGTTAAACTAGAATGAAAGCTCCAAAGTTCTTCATTTTGATGAATGAAAGTGTAGTCCATTTGTTTTCTTAAATTACTGTATTTAATCTTCATTACAACTTTAGTATGAATGCTAGAAAATTTAAAATATCCATTTTTCATGGCGAAGCCCTGTCAAAATTTTCCCATAATTCTTTCTTTATTTTTTGTTTCAGTTGTAATAGTTCTATCTTCTGATTCAGAATATAGAATGTATCATTTTTCTATTGAAGTTGATTTGTTGTTGGAAACTGAAACATATAACTATTATAAGATCATGGCATACTTTTCTGATTTTTGGTATCACTTATTTGATTTACATACAACTTTTAAAAGCATGTATTAATTTAAAACAGTATGATGGAAAGATGTAAATGTCCATTTTACATGGTGAATCCTTCTCAAAATTTTCTTAGATTCCTTTCTCATTCTGTTTCAGCTGTAATCTTATCTTTCTAGTTAACCTCAACTTTTAAATTTTAATTCTTCTTCTTTAGTTGCAATCTTAAACATGTACTTTGGTCTACAATTCTCTCCTCTTCTATGTACGTCATCTTATTTTATTTCTAGCATAGCTGTTGAAATTTCAGTTGCATTATTCCTTTCCAATATGTACTAGTCACACATCTGCTTTATGTACCATAGGATAGAAGTTATTGAACTCTTTAATCTTTATCCATAGTGAAGACTGTAAGATATGATTTATTTCTTCTTGACTGCAATTTGTTCCTACACACTTAAGAAAATAGGTAGAAAATATTTAGGCTTTTTGGCCTCTCTTATGTCCATGTTTTCTTTTATTCTCTTTATTTCCTTCTGAGTGAGTAAATCATGTATAATGTTTGATCTTCAAGTAATCTATATCTCTTGTTATTAGAGATCCATGTGTAGGAATTAGGACAGTATAGGAATATGGATTGTACCTTGGGCTCATAAACTGATAATTTCCTCTTTTCTATTTTCAGGTATAGTGCTCTCAGCAATGAAGATGAGGATGCATCAACCGAAGGAAAAACCTCAACGCAATGATGGGTTTACTCATACTCCTTTATTTTCTCTTTCATGCACATGTACCTCTTATTTCAGTAGTTGTACTTTACTTTCCAGTTACATCCCATGGCTTGTATGGGAACTTTTAAAATTATTTATGAATAAAACATTGAATTATGAAATTGAGTTGTATATTTCTTTTTGTATTTCTACTTTCTGATATGAACTGTATGATGAACTAAACAACCCAATACTATAACTGAATGTCTTAATCATGAAGGAAAGAAATTTAAAGAATACCTGTAACATCTAGTAATGAACTTTGATTTTTCCAATTTGCAGTCTTGATGCTTCAGAACCTTACACTTCATCTATTATGCAATTCAGTGTCTTCATCGGACAACACAACTGTCCTTAAGAGCCTTATGTTCTTTTTCTGAAGATAGCATGAAATTGTAGGATATGTGATCTGTTATGTTTTGTAACATCACACATAACTGTAGATTTCATGTAATCATTAATTAATTCAATAGTAACAATATTTTCTGAAAGAAACCCCCTACCTTAGGTATACTTCACCAATGCTATCTATCGCAACAAAGTTTCGAGTTGCCCATTTTTGGACAAGTGCAAAAAATGTCAATAATTCCTTCATCTCTTACGCAGGAAAAAGAAAAACCTTCACCTGCATCATAAAATTTTATAAGTTAGTAAAGTTCGCCATGTGACAGGTGTGTTGTCACAATTCCAACACTGGTGTAGGAATTAAAAGATAGTGGTCATCCCTTTTTTAGTTTTTATTCTGTGTTGCAGACATAAGGAAAACTATGATTTTGAATCATAGGCAGAAAAGAGGATGACCTCGTAATGTGTCCTTATATGACAGAACTTTTCTGGAAGCTTTGATATGTTATTACAACCCCTTTTTTGAATTGTATTGGCAAACAATGCTTTATGAATTTATACTTTTTTCATAAATTAATCCACCACATGAGAGATCGATTTCAAAAAAACTTTGGAAGATAGAATTTTACAATGTTACTATATGTTAATATAAACTATATATCTTTTCTATTGTTTATGTAAATGTTTCTTAAATTTACACTATTTTGTTTCTTTACATTTCTAAATTGTTACAGATGTAAAATAAATAAATTAACAGATATAAAAGACAAATGTGTCCTTATTTGAGTCTAAATTTGAAAACCAAACATAAAAAAATGGCATAATTGAAACATATAATGACATTGTTCCAATGGAAAAGGATCAAATAATGACAACTATAATATTGCACTTATTGAAAGTTGTAATCACTTAATGAAATACATAAGTATTCTCAATAATGTATAGAAGAAATGAAATCTATGTGAATTCGAACAGTCCTAGAGCAACACTTTCATTTGTGTCTTGGAAATCAACTGTAGCATGATTTGTGGATTTGTTTTAATCCCCTGGGTCAGGTAGAATATTACTTACTCATCTTCTATCTACTAGTGAATTCCACAATGCCAGTGCTCTATCATAAGGAAAAGACTCCACTGAGTAACTCGATACATACAATTTGAGACAACTTTCTAGATTCCTATCCAATTTATTTCAAAATTTTGAGTTTAAAAAGGATATTGCACTGAAAACCCTCTCATCTCCACAGAACCTCGAATCATTGTTTGACAGAGCTCATACAGTTTAATATACTCACTCAAATCTTTACTTAGAATACTACTAGAATAGATATCCTTACAAATCCTTTTCTTGGCACTATAATTATGTGGGTTTTTTAGAAGCTAAACTTGTCGTATCATTGTATTAGAAAAATCCATTGAATGTGAAATAAGTAGTTTTCTTTCAAAAATTCCTTCTACAGAAACTCAGTTTATCTCTTCAGTCTTACAGAAATGATCAGTAAGATCACCCATGTTTTTGACAAATAAAGGAATGATAGATGTATAAGGTTTGTCACCAGAAAATTTCCAGAACTGCGGATTTATAACTCCCATTGCTTCAAGTATTTTATCATATTTGAATCTTTCCCGAATTTCGTTAGCTAACGATTCAGAGATCTTTCTCAAATTATTCCTAGTTTTTATTAATAATGCATCATATAAATTTCATGTCACTTTTATTTCTTCTATTTCTTAGTTAGCCATATCAAAAAAAGATTGGTACGTATGAAATTGAATCTCTCTTCCATGTGTTGTTATACACAGATGATCATTTATATTATACATTAAGAAGCACCTGAAATTTTTCAAATCTGTCAATCCATTCCAGTTCTCAAAAGAAAAACCCTGAAAACTCCCATAAGAAATATATAAACTTTCTAGACTCCAGCAAACACATCTTCTGAGTCTTATAAAGTTTGTAATGTAGAAAGACAAATCTTGAGAATGCTTTGTTAAAATATAAAGCCCCCTAAACATGGGAAAAATACCGCAAAGTGTGAGTAAATTTTCTATGTCAGTTAGACGACACAATAGATCTTTAGCTTTATCTACATCCCTGCAATATTTAAACATAAATCCTGTCAGTGAAGGATATTCATCATATATTCTACAGGCAGGTTCATACATAGATATCCATCTGGTATCTACATCTTTGAGAATTTTTTTCCCTCTGTCAGTCTAATAGAAAATTTTGAAATTCTAAAAATCTCTTAGGACTACAAGAATAATAGGCATGGAGATCACGTATCAATTCCTCCACTTTAGCTACATTTTTCAAATGTGCTCACAATTTTGTATGTGAGATTAATTCTGTGAGCCATGCAATGGACAACAACCATATATAGAGCAATAGTTGTCTGAAGTCTAACACACAGACCATTTCTAGCTTCCTGCATTACAACTGCACCATCGGTTCCGACACAAACTAATTTTGTTGCAATGGCATAGTCATCCATTCCGGTGATATCCTTCAGATTTGACACCACCAATTTATAAATATTTTCAGAATTGCAATTCTCCATCATTTTATGAATTTCCAAGAGGTGTGGAGTCCTTATTTCATTAGAAAATGTGTAAACATGAATACATATCCATGAAGTATTATCGACTGTAGTAACCTCATCTAAAGAAAGGGAAATATACTTTGCCTTTTGAACACACAGTTTCAGATCCTCCTTCTCTACCAGAGATAGACATTTTACAATCTCCCAGCTGCTGGTATCTGACCAATGAGATTGAGGAATGTTCTTTAAACCAATAACTTGATATAACATTTTATTTTCTCCAAAATCTGACATCGGTCTTCCCCTTTTCATTATATGAAATACAGTTACAAATTGAATACCCTTTTCTTACATTTCTGCCTCCATAGATTTTCTCAATTTTTCTACTATGGTCCCACCTTTTTCATTTACATATTTGATACGTTTTTTTTTTTCTTTTCATACTCTTCTGCGTATTTGACATGTAGAAAATCTTTTGTATCTTTCCATTTCTAAGTTCTGACTATGCTGCCATCCTTAAGCTTTTAGGAAATGTATATTTCCCATAGTGTTTTTCAATTGTGTCTAGTGTGAGCTACATCGTGTGATCCTTCCCATGTTTCCAACCACATATTTTGCATTGACATTGTGTTAGAACATCATTACAATTTTCAGTGTACACAGGTTCAATAAAAGGATATTTTGCAGCCCATTCGAACTTTAATTTCCTTCCAATTGTCTAGTTTGCCATATTTCTTCTAACATATTTTATTTTTTTTCCTTGGGATTCAACTTCTGCATCTGTGTTGTCAACAGAAATATTTTGAATCTCATGTCTCCTTTTTCTGGAAATATACCTTGGAGTAGAAGCTTCCTCTGTTGGTGTATCCTAAGAGTTTGATGAATTTTCTTATACTTATATTTCATCAAGGGACGAAATTTTTGGCTCAACATATAATGGATCATTAATATCTATAAATTTATTATTCTTTGAAGGAATTTCTGAAATGTCTGCAAATAATTTTATAAAATTGTTACTTATATATAGTATTAATTTTATCTATAGTTAAATTATTAAATTATGTAAGATAAAATAACGAGTAAATAACACTTGCCACATACCAATATTTTCAGCTGAAGCAGAAACTGACTTCATTTTTTGTGATTTTCCAAAATAGCCAAGAAAATTATTGGCACCCTTTTTTGAACTTGCTGAATTTGTAATATTCTTGCCCTGATTTCTAGGATCCATGACTGCTTACTACTTAGGCCCTTAGGGGTGGCTCTTATGTTCCAAGGCTCTGAGAATGGATGGTAAAGGGGTAGACAACTAAGGGTTTGACAACTATAGGTTGGACGGTTCAAGGGTTAGACGACGAGGGGTTAGACGGATTAGGGTTATACAACTAGGGGTTGGACGGCTAGGGATTTGACAACTAGGGGTTGGACGGAATAGAGTTGGACGATTCAGATTACAGAGTTAGTTGGGTCGAGGCTAGATGGCTCAGACTTGGAGGGCTAAGAGTTGGACGCCTTATGGTTAGACGGATCGGATTTCAGACTTTAGTGTTGGTGATTAAGGATTTTCTTATGTTTACTTCAGTGAATATGTGCACGATATGATTTGAAATGGTGGTAAATTACATTCATAAGCTCTTATATATGTGTAAAATCTAGTCGAAAGGAATAATATAAGGGACATGTCGGTCAAATTTTTCGGTGAATAAGTTGGCTCTGAACAACATAATATTCCCCATTTCAAATTTCCAAAATCCTTGATTTTCACGAGTTTACAAAAATTCGCCACTAAAATTTTCCCTAACCAATACCAAGAAGATCACAAGATTAGTTCAACTACCAAATCCTACTCAATATGACAAGAATTTTGAATGTCAGAAATATATAAATATGTCAACAACACATCGTCATCAGTATAAAATGTCTCTCTAAGAATCCACACATATCATACTATGAATAGAAATCCATCAAAAATCAAAGTATCTTTATCGTCTAACATCATGCTAAGCCAAAATGATACAATGATATCCATGTACATAACCGACAGTAATCGAAATCAAAACATAATAAGTTTTGAATGGAAGTGGGCACTAAAGGTAGACATTAGGGGGTTGAAGAGTTTAATTTATTAATATTTTAAATTAATTATTGGGGGAAGGTTAGAGAGGTGGGCTAGGGAAGAGGTAGATTAATTTTAATATAAAACTAAAATATTTGAACCCTAGTTTTAATAGCTAAGTACCTTAAAATTACAAAAGTTTAGAAGTCATAAAGTACTATTATATAATCTCTTCTTAAATAAGTAAATTTAAATTTGGATATTCTTAAGAAATAAATAATAAGATGGTATAAAACTATGATTGGGTGTGCTTTTCAACACAACTGATATTATTCGCCATATTAATTATTTCAAGAAATATTTATAATTTGTTAAATCTTAACATTAAGGTAATTGGTAATCGGTATTAAATGGATTCAAAATCTCTTTCTAGAAAAAAGGTGTATTAAGAAAATAATAATTCAGTGGGAAGAATAATATATTATTTGTTTGATATATTAAGGTATAAATAAAAGTGGTAAAGAAAAATGTACTGGAGAAATGGGTAAGGTACATGGGAAATAGGGGGTATTTTTATTCTAATAATATAATGGGAGGGAGTATTATAAATTGAATAATTGGAAGTAAGAAATAACATTAAGAGGATTCTTTAATACCCTTCGAATGAATGTGTTATACCATAGTTTTACTAAGTGAACCCTCCATGCTATGTCGACAAGAATATAGAGCCCATTAAAATCCCACTATTAAATTCAACATAGTAAAAAAGACAAACTAAACTGTCTCGAGAAGAATGTCATCTAATATTGCCACCAATTACTATAAGATTTGAAAATTATTAATTATATTTTGAATAAGAAAAATAAATACACTTTCTTCACAATATTGAATGCCAAAACATACTACATTAAACGAAATCATCCAATGCCACATAAATGAAACTAATAATAAAAACACTAAAGTAGATCAAATAATTGAAAGGAGAGAGTGTGAATTGATTCCATTCCAAATAGTTTTGGATTGAATCTACTTTAATTATTTCACCCACATTAAGCACTTCTAAATAGACATGCTATAAAAAAAGTAAAATTCGAGGGGATGGAATAATTGAGACCTAAAAATAAAAAGTTATACTGATCTAAACATGCAAATACATTCCCCTATATATCTCCAGTGCACTGAAGAAAGGTTTTATCTATTTTCTATCATAAAATACCTTCCCCTATATATATCCTATGGTGTTTATGGTCTCGATGGATTTCTCAATCGGTTGGAAAAAAATGGACGCTTTTCAAACATCGCACCTTTTCTTTACATGATTTTTGGCATGTAGACCATTTTATAGAGAGTAAGATAGTAAACTTAAAAAAGGTCTCTCTAAGGTCTCTCACCAATTCTACCATACCTTATTCTATATATCTCCTTTAAGTAGAAAGGAAAAGGTCAAAAATAGAAAAATAGAGTTTAAAATTGTTCCTATCGTGGTATCATGTGGTTTAATTGATTTTCTAATTTTAATTTAATTTATGAAATATATGGAGCTTCCACCATGGGATAAGGTTTATGTGTTAGGAAATCACATAATATGCATCAATAAATAAGTAGATGAATAAAAAACTATGGTTTATAGAGATAGAGATAAAATAAATATATAAAATAAAAAACATAAAAGAGATGAACACCATATTTACAAGGTAAAATTCTAGCTGAATTTTTAGGGAAGCATCCACGGTGCGAGATATCAAGATTTTCTTAACTCAAGATGAACATATTACATGTGAACTCATCATGATCTATTTTGGATCTATGCAAAAATAAATACACCTAATTTGTGAAGTGTAGTTAGGATTCTTCTTGCTAAGAATATAGTGGAATAATTCCATTAGGATTTTCTTTCCTAAAAATAGAATTCGGTTGAATTCATCTTTCTAGAAATATGGGATTGAATCCTAAATTTTTTCTTTGAGGGCTCCACCCCTGAACCCTCACCAAGAGGGGAGGGGGAATAACTTGTCTCCACCTCCCTGAACCCCGTTGCGACATGAGTTGGGGGCATGCCCCCCTGCACCCCCACTTTGGGAAGTGAGATACAAAGGGATCCTATATTTAACTTTATTTTCACATATCTAACTTTATCGTCATTTAAATTACAAAATATATCAATTTTTTGTAAATTTGTAAAAATTAATTAAGAAATACACAAATGGTACACGTCGGTAATCTAACTCAAAATATCATGCAACTTACACGATATTTAGTACTTGATATATGCTAATGAGATTATAACTTAAGTTGTTTTATATTATGAAGTAATGTTTAGTTTGGAGGTGATTATTATCCCAATATAATGTAATTTATAACATGCATGTCTCGATGAAGAACATGCATGTCCATGCATGGCTGGGTCACTCTGCCATATGTCACATGATAGGTGGTTTTTTAATGTCTGAGTTCAACAATGCATAGCTACATCTTTCCAACTTCAACTTGGTTGGAGATACAATACCTTTGAAAATAGGAGGTTACAAGTTTGAATCCTATATGTTAAAATCTAAACATGTGTTTTTCAAAAATGTTGAGAAACACACTATGTTTTTCAACAATGTTGAAAAACACATTGTCTTTTTCAACAAAAAATATGAAGAAAAAAAACTATGTATAAAGGCACATGACACATATGCATGTGATGGTGTATGTCATTTTTATGGGCATAGGTGTATTATATCCTGAGAATAGCCTTCTCCGTGTAGTTTTAGCTAATCCACGTGTTGGTAAAAATATATATTATGAGTTTGATTTTACATTTTGACTATGGCATCAAGACTAAAATTCAATCGTGTATCCAAGTAAATATTGATTATTATATTCATATAGTCTAAATTTGTATTTTAATGTGTTTAGAGTATTAAAATTAATTGATATTATATTATTTCTATTTTTAGATTCAAATAATAGTAATTTAAAGTACTATATGCTTTCAAGATTTGGGTGATTAGATCATTAGTTATTAGGCTATATGAGTTGTACATTACACTATGATTTTATTTGAGATGTGTTATTTGCGAAAGGTGATTGAATAGTTGTTTTCCTAAAACAAAATCATGTGATTTATTAGACTCTATAGAGAGGCTTGCCAAAGAATGAGAAAGATATCGAGAAGAAGCGATGATTACTAGATTGAATTAAATAACTTATTTACGCTCAAATTGGTTTATCTCTTTAACAACATGTAACAATTGGTGTTGTAATGTCCATTGATGATATGATAAATATTAATAGGTTTTCCTTGGACATTAAAAATTGGAGGAGTATGAGGTTAATAATTAAGCGTGATTTAATTAAGTGATTTCCAATACCATTGTTCATGTTGTTGTATATTATGTTGTAAAACATAAAAATCGTATTAGTGATGTCCATTGGTGCTATGAAAATTACAAATGGGTTTTCCTTTGACATTACCAAGCCTACAAGGAATATAATAAGTGAAGGTAAGTTGATTAAATTATTTTCTAATACCATGAGTAAGGTTTCTTGGAATCATTATTTAAACTTGTGGAATTGAAATAATTCCTTTCTTGTTGGTTGTTTTGATACTTGAGATTGATTTATTATATTATGAATAGTATTTCCTCTATGTAGAAATTTTAATTGACCTGAATAATAAGATTTATCTCTTGTACTACTTGTATCACCATGACTTCCTCTATCATTAAGCATAAGTTGATATTTCTTATTACCCATGTTGAAGATTATCCTTTTTAAAGCCCAATATCATTAGTATAGATATGATACACATAAGTTTGTTCCATATTTTTTAGATATATAACTTCGTCCTTGAGTTCTTTGATATGTTGACTCGTAACTTAACTTTGATTTTGAATTTTTTTTTAGTTCTTTAATAGATTCTAGAACATTCTTATAACATTTGGAATTATGTAAATATCTCGTAGCTTGAATATAAAAACATCGATCATGGAAACCACCTTTCCTTATGGATGAGTGATAAAATGAATTTAATGAGACAAATGACATTGATAATTGATTTTTTTTCATTGAAACACTATCTTTATTGTGGTAAGATAGGGTATGGATATCATCACTAGTATCACCATGAGTTTTTATAGTCATAATAGGTATCAAAATAGAGGTGGGGTGAAATATATATTTTGCATCAAATTTGGATTCTAATAAAAAGCCATCACACTTATTATAATTATCACTTGTATTTTTAACCACCTCTAGAGAGGGATATGAAGCATTCATGTTGTTTTTTAAAATAGAATTAGGAGAATTATCATAATATTTTTCATTATTTTCTACTTCAATACAAAAGAGAGAGAGAGGACATAAAAATCAATGGTATCATTTTAAATAGTGTAATAAAAGAAGGAATATAAAACCTAATTATTTTATTTTACATTGTAATAGAAGAATAAGAGATATCACAATAAATAGTGTCACTCTTAATTTGAAGAGATGAGTGGGGAATAAGATGTTCATTTGTTTATTTTTCCACAAAAAGTAGATTGAAAGATAGTACAATAATTTGCATCATTTTCCATATCAAGTGTAAGGTGAAATATAACATAATCATATGTTTCAAGTTATAATTTTAGATCAGTATGAAGGAGAAACTCACAAAGAGGATGTGGGGTATCATTTTTCATATTAAAAGAAGGCTTAAAATGGGAGAGTAAATAATTAAAGTTTAAGAGTATCCATTATCACTAAATGATACCTCTCATATGCACTAGCTTCAACGACATCGTATAGCTCATTTTATTTTAAATAATTAGGTATGCACTTATGATAACAATAACTAGAAAGAACCATATGAATTTAATATAGGTAATATTGAGTATGATAAATTCTCACAGGTAATAATTCTTGGTCCTTAATCTATTCAATATAGTAAATATTTAAGTTATGGTGTAATGGAGGAAGTTAATATTACTTATTTATATTTATATAATTCATCATAATAATAAAAAACCATAGTCATTTGAATCAAACATATAAATGTCATTATCTATATTTCTACAGGATTACTCATTTTTATAAGTATAACAAAGAGGTGTGGTGTCCTTGTTTTGTACGATTTTTCTGGAGAAGGAATATAATAAGAGATTTTAGATTTTATTTCAACAGAGAACTAATTGCATGAAGTCTTAGGTCAATTAGAATTTTATTTATCATCTCAATTAGAATTTGATATCATATGAGATAAAATATAATATAAAATAAACCTTGCGTAAAGGTTACAAAATAGTTACTAACTCTAGTAAGAAACATTTTGCAATGATAGGTTTACTTTATTTCCTTAGTAAAAATATTGTTAATTGATGTAAGATTTTAAGTGGACTCAAATTTTCTTGCAACATAAGCTTGAGTAAAATTCTCTTGTCTTCATAACATAATAATAATAACACCAATTTTCTATGGTCTTTTCACAAAGCACAACAATAAACAAAGTGAGGAATATTCTAAATTTTCTACTCGTCTACAAAAACAAATTACATTTCTGGAATACACTCTTATTTTTCTCTTTCTCCTCATCCACACGTTTATTAGTTACAAATAATAAAATTATAGAAAAAACATAGAGTTTAGAATTGAGAAAATAGTTCCCTAAACAAATCAATGAATGCGAGTGTTAGTGTTATAATGGCTCACCCTTGTGCCTCGTTTATTATCACATTTTTCCTCATATACTCTTCTTTAATTTTTATGTTGTTTGTAGGTGTTATAGGATTCCCTCCAAATGAATTGAGAGCACTTCTAAGCTTCAAGGATATCTTGAATGACTCTAGGAGAAATGAACTAAACTCATGGGAGGGAGAGGATTGTTGTATATTGAGTGGTGTCAGCTATGATAAAATAGAATCTAGGGGTCATATTACTAAGATGGGTTTGAGTGAATTTGGTATTTTAGATGTAAATGATCAAAGTGATTCATCTTTTTTGCATTGATTACTTGTTGTTATTTGAGGCACATGTTATGTATTTTATCTATGCTTCAAGCATGTGTGTTGATTTCTATGTTTTGTGGACCATTATTTTCCTTCCCATTGTTGGGTTGATAGCCTTGTCATGATACAATCATGAAAATGTGTTAAAAATTGTTTTACGGGTTGTTAGTGTTGTGATTTAGAACATGTGTGACATTGTGATGTCAAGTATTTTCAGAAACCTGTTAGAAATTTTAAATAAATGGAATTATTAACTCATGATAACATTTTGAGCATTGAAAAAGTGAATGGTGAAATCAGTAAAACTAATAAATTATGAATATACTTGCGATAAAACACAAGACAATGTGTTTCAAAATGATTATCATATTACTATTTGAATTCACCATGTACTTGAATTTTTTAACAATGAAATATTATGAGATTTGAATCTATAAAAAATGTTCTAAGGAAAAAAAATTGATAAGAAAATGCTTTTTACTGGAGTTTTGAATAGGGTCGTTCTTGGGTCTCCATCCTTACATTACATTGTATATTTCTATATCAAAAGATGTAGGGTGGCTTGTAGAAGAAATGATAGAAGAGAGCCACCATGAAACAAAAACATCAAAACAACTATATAGACTAAACAAGCTATATACTTAGACTTAATAAGAAATTTACATCACCTCCTCCTTCACACGTTTCTTTTTCTCTATTGCAATCTCTGCACCTCTCTTACAAGAACTGAACTGAAGACCCACCTCACCATCCCTGACAACCTTCAATAGAAAATCATAGGAATATTTACCATTTTTCTAAGTTATACAATGCGAGGAGGCACATGAACAATAGGCACAGAAAGGGATTCCAAAGAAAAGAGGGAATGTATGTTGAAGTGGAACCCTTTATTCAGTATTTCTGAAGAACAGTTATAGCAAAGTTCCACAAATCCCTATTCCTCTTCTCCAATTTAGTCACATATTCACGAGCCACCATGGTTGAGCCCCTAGCTTCTTGTTCTTACAAGTAGATCATTGACAGGAAAAATTTCCCAACGTCTTCTTATAACCCTACCGCATGCCTCGGAAGAATGATATGGTGAGAAATCAAAAAAATTTATTCCTTATTTCCTATAATAAACATCAGGTGAGAAATGAAAACAGATTATATATGTACATTCACTCTTGCATGGCCAAAACCTTGAAGATAACATTAGCCCAAAATGTGCTCGATTGCATTGCCCACTGATCCTAAACCGATGCATAACACCTTTCACAAATCATTAGGGATGATGGGGTCATAGAATGCAATCTCTTGTGATTCCTCTCTTATAAATAGGCATGTAAAGGGAAAGCAAGACATGAAAATACTTTGCAAAGTAGACCACCAACTGAACAAAAATAGAGATAAAAGATTGGCATGAGAAATGAAGAGCTCAACACCATAATAAAGAAAGGCTTCCCATGTGCTAGGTCCTATTGGATTACTCAGTCCTAAATCTGACATTACCATCCAAAATGGCGACGATATCTATTCACTTTAATTTATCATTAGTAATGATGATGTCATCTACCTATGTCACCCCACAATTTGCTAGGTAGTTCGCAGCTGAGTTGGCCTCATGGTATATATGTCCAATACTCCAAGTGTCTAGCTTATCAATCCTAAAAAAAGCATTAGAAATGTATAAGTCTAAAGTAATTACTATATTTGCTAGATTTAATAGGATGAATGATGATTTGTGAATCTCCTTCAATTAGGAGGTGAGATCAACCATAGTCCATGACTCTTTTTATGCCAAAAAGAATATCTCAAGCCTCCACTTGATTTCCTATTCCATCCTAGAGGTGAAATGATCTAGCACTTACCATTTCTCCAATATCATTTAGAATGATACACCCTACCCCCAAAAATCTTGGGATTCCCTTTGGAAGCCCCATCAAAATTTACTTTACAAAAACCAAGGGAGGTGGAGACCATATGACCTCTCTTCTAAGAATCCTATTTTTCAATGCGGATTTACATTGTTTGAGAAGAGTAATTGATGAATGGAGTTTAATAAGAGGTTATGCATTCCTAATCGAGGCATCCCAGCTAGATAATTCTGTATGATTGTTGCAATAATAACTTATATTATCTGATATGACCACTTCCAACTTCTTAATATAAACTTGAATAGCTGAGGAGATATCCCTAAAGAGGTGAAGGTTTCTTTCCCACCAAATGTTCCAAATGAGGAGTAGCAGGATGCATATCCAAATTGATCCAAGGGAGTGACTTTTCCCTAAGACTGACCATGATTCAAAGACACTTTTTATTGTATCCCTCAGAACCAAGGAAAAATCCAATTTTTGACACAACCATGACCAACATTGAGAAGTGAATGGGCAATATAGCAACAAGTGATCTATATCTTCTTACTCGTTATCACAAAGCAAGCACCGAGAAGGACCTTGGTAACCCCATTTTCTCCTCCTGGTCTGAGTGAGGATTTTCCCTTTGTAACAATAGAAGGCCCCCATTTTCGGAAGATAATTAGAATCCCAACATCCCATCCATTCTCTAGATCATCTTCCTTCCCAAAGAGTGAGGAACTCGTAGCCTGATTTTGCCATATACTAACTAGATTTGTTTCTAAGCTAAATGACTTGATCATCAATATTGGAGAAGTTGGATTTGCACTTACTTAGAATGTTTTTAAATAGAAATTTGAAGGCTTATAGAGCATCTAATTATTCCTCCTCTTTCCAGGAGAAGGAGAGAGAACCGTATTCCTTTTAGTGGTTATAATTTTCTACCCGATCACCCTATGCTACTTTGGTTGCTAGTATAACTCAATCCAAATTTGGAGAGTTCTAAAGGGTAGGGAATCCATTCCAAGAATCTTCCCAAAAATTTACCAGGGCACCATTACCAATTTTCCAAGAGTTGATTGTAGAAAATACCTGCATGCAAGAGCAAATGAAGTTCCACATATGATACCCTCTAGGGATTTCTTGGTTAGTTATGATGCTCTCCGGTCTACCAGAAGAGAGATATTTTTACATCATATTTTTGTTGAGAAGACTAGACAAGCAAGAAACCAAATTCCAAATGTTTTTTTCTCCAATAGCTACATTTTGGAGGCCCAAATCAAAAATACCCACTCCTACCAAGGATTTAGGTAACTTGACCTCCTCCAATTTAACTAAATGAAGCTTCCTTTCCACACCAAATCCTTGCCAAATGAAGGTTCTAAGAATTTTCTCCAGAAGAGAGATATTTTTAGATCATATTTTTATTGAGAAGACTAGACAAGCAAGAAACCAAATTCCAAATGTTTTTTCTCCGATAGCTACATTTTGGAGGCCAAAATCAAAAATACCCACTCCTACCAAGGATTTAGGTAACTTGACCTTCTCCAATTTAACTAATGAAGCTTCCTTTCCACACCAAATCCTTGCCACGAGAAGGTTCTAAGAATTTTCTCTATTTTATTAAGAATATCTTTGGGAATTCTCATAACTGAAAGCATACAGATTGGAAGAGTGTAGAGAAATAATCTAATGAGATGGATTCTACCAGAAAAGGTAATTCAATTACCTTTCCAAGCGGAAAACTTTTTTTCAAATGAGATGATAAGATCATTCCACAAGGAGGATCACCCAGCACCATAAAATATAGGGATGCTTGTATATTTTTTATGAAGGTAACCCATAGAAAAAATCTATAATTTTTTTGATGTGCCTTTGAATCCGAGGAGAATAATTAAAAAATAAAATTAGAGACTTGGAAAGAATGATTACCTAGCCAGTAATAACAGAATAAATTTCAAGAATTCTTCCTAGCTCCCTATCCTCGGCCACAGAGGCTTCACCAAATAAGAAAGTATCATCCAAAAATTTCTAATGGGAAAGAGGAGTGACCCCATCTGTAATGGAAATATCCTTCAGATTCCCTTCCTCAATAACATTGGACTATGCTCTACTTTAAGGGAATCTGCCACTAGGAGGAAAAGAAAGGGAGAAAGGGGATCCCCCTTCCTAATCCCCATGTTGCCTAAAAAATGACCTTCCACTGAACCATTAACAAGGAAAGAATAACATGAGGAAGAAATGTAATTGAAGATCCATTTGTAGAAGGAAATGCTCAAACCAAACTTCATCATAACTTGAATAAGGAAACACCAATTCAATCTGTCATAATCTTTATTGAAATACAACTTGAGAAACATACCCAAGAGATGATTTTGAGACAAAGAGTGAATTAATTCATGTGTTAGTATAATACCATCGAAGATCAATCACCCTTGAAAGAAACAACTCTGTTCCTTGGAAATGATATACTCCATAAGAGGCCTAAGACAGAGAGAAGTTACTTTAGAGATTATTTTGTAGATTGTGTTACAAAGAGAGATGGGATGAAAATCATCCAAGGCTTCTGCTAGAAATTTCTTCGAGAACATATAAATTAAAGCATGATTCAAATCCCCTAGGATTTTCCCAATGGATTTGGATTCTTCGACTACCTCCTAGACATCTAAACAGATGATTTCCCATAATTATTGAAATAAGGCTACAGGAAAACCATCTGGGCTAGGTTTTTTATCTCGCTCCATGGAAAAAAAACACTACTTTAATTTCCTCCATAGAAAAAGGAGCCAATTTTTTTACATTCAAGGAATCATTTACCATTTTCATCACTAGGGATAATAGGGCGCTTTGAGAATCACAATGGGAGAGGATATCTCCTACTAAAAAATCAAAAAATAAGGAAATTGAAGCCTCTTTGATTCCTTTCTACTCCATGATCCAATCTCCATTGGGTGACTTCAATTTTGAGATATAACGGGATCTTCTTCTTTCCTTGAGGGAGGAGTGAAAGAACTTTCTCTTTCTATCTCATTCCTTTAACCAAGTTTTTATGGACTTTTGTTTCCAGAAAATCTCTTCTCTTAGAAGGAGCTCCCCTAATTCTGACATCAAATCTTTTTCTTTCAGATATTCATCCTGACCCATATCATTTCTAAAAATAGGCTCATTCAAATCTTTTATCTCTTCCTCAACCCTATTTTTTTTCCAAAAAATGTTTTTAAAATTACTTTTATTCGAGTTTAGCAACATACCTTTCAACGTGGAGATCTTTTAGGAAAGAATGAACATCTTAGTGCCTTTAAGGTGAAAAGAGGACCATCAAACTTTAACCAAATCAAAGAAAGAGGAGTCTCTTAACCACATCAGTTCAAATTTGAAAGGATATTTCCTGGGAGGAAGATCAAAATAAATATGTAGGGAGATGGGAAAATGATCTAAGCCTGAAATAGGAAGGATGATACCTTCCGAAATAATATTGCATTAAATCCATTCCTCATTCACAATAAATATGTCCAATCTTTCCATGATCCTTCTAAAACCAAATCTTCTGTTCATCCAAGTGAACCAAAATTTCTTGGGCTCTAGATCAACCAGGGAAACATTTTGAATGAATGAGTACAAGTCAATTTGTGATTAGGGGTTTCTTGAGATACCTCCACTCTTGTTGCTATCTAAATTTATAGAGTTAAAATCATCTGAAAATGAGATTAATGCATATTTTAATACTTCCAAATCTCTAGTTAGGGTAGACCATAAGTTCCTTTTGGCTATCATTTTATTCGAGGCGTAAACATTGCAAAGAAGAAAACATATCTTAATGAAGGACATAAATGTGACATCATTGAGAATAACTACTATCCTTGATAGGGGTTATATCTACCTTGTGAGACCTCCAAAATATTCCCAAACCCGCAGAATCTACAGAGATCCATTTCCAACCCTTTAATTTCTATAAACCACATCACCTAAATTCGATTGAATTCATCTTGGTATCTTGAAACAAGAAAACATCTTCCTTTTTCTCTAAGATGCAACACTTAACAAAGTGTTTTTTTTTAGGGGTGTTGAGGCCCCTAACATTCCAATAAAGTGTCTTCATTGGTCCTTCAAGAAGGACTAGCCCTCCCTACTTAATTTTGAAAAAAAATTACTAATCTATATTTTCTTACCTTCAGTGATTTCTTTGTTGGTTTTAGCCTCAATATTAGGTCTTCCCACTGGTGGAGATGATCCTGAATTAGGAATCTTCAAGGGACCTAGCCTAACAGCTAGAGCACAATCCATAGTCTGGCTAGTCATGGGAAGTTCCCCTTCACCAATCACCAAATATTATTTCGAGAGAGCTGTGTGAAGGGGAATAGGAAAATATTCCTTTTCCTTAACCCAATTTTATAGTTCAGCCATGTATCACCCTAACCCACTTGGACCCCTTGATTCATAAGACTGATAATTCTAAGTGATTCCTCTGAAACCACTATGGTATCCTACATGAGGGATCTTGAAGTAATAGAAATAACATACTCAAGATGTAGACCCTATGTAGGGGCAAGGGTAAGATTATCCACTGCAGTATGAACCACTGGTGTCACCTTAGGAATCCATTTTGATCCATATGACTTCAACGGTGCTTTACACTCAAGATGTAAGTGCCTAGGTTGACCACATTTGAAAAATTGTTTAGAAATATTTTCATATTCCACAACCTAAATCAATGTGCCCAAGGGACCCTAAATTGATATTGACTCTGACAAAGGGATGGTTGGATTAAAGGTTGTACACACCCTAGAAAAGGCCACCTAGGAGCCTTCTAAAGTTCTGGAGTCTATATGAATGACTCTAACTAGAATACCATATATTTTAGATAAAAATTAAGGGTCCCAATATTTTACGGGCAGAGTGTAGAGGCGGATCCAAACCTAGAGAACTTCGGCTTCAACCTTGAGTGGATCAAAATTAGGGATCTAAGAATGGAGAGGGAGACCCCAATTAAGAAGAAAATATGCCTTCTTATTTATAACATCATCTTGATTAATTTCACTATGGAATAGGATCATGAATAAAACCTCTGGCTAAGAAACAAACTCGCAGGCCTTTCCATAATTTATCTTCGCACCATGAGGTGATTTTTGCTATAGAAATCCACCTACCTGGAAACTTAGAAATGAGCTCTTTGTTTATAAATATCTTGATATGACCATCCATCTCGTCCTCCTTCATAAGCTCCACTTTAAAATCTTGGACCAAAAGTGAGGGAAAAAAACCCTCAATGGAATATTTTGGACCCACCCAGCCTTTTTCAAAAGGAGTGTGATGCAAGGAAGATGTTTTATCTGAAGAAGAGGAGAGAAGGCAATCCTTTTCCCTGGGAATATGATTTGAAGAGAGCCTAGGGCCTTAAGCATCTAGACCTTGTTATTCTACAGCTAAAGAAGAATGAGAGATTTCAATAAGGAGGAAATAGACATCTTTGTTTCTTGGGATGAAGTGATTCATTTTAAAATTCAAATTCTGGATTGCTTTTTGGTAGGAATATGACATTCTTCCAACCTTTCAATGTCCACATGGAGTGACTTCTTCACCCCACCGGAATCTGATTTTCATTGGAAAGTTGGCATCCATCTGCTTGATCCGAAAATGGAACCACAAACCACCTATCTAGCCTCTTTCCAGATTCCTAACGGTTATTGCAACCCCAAGTTGAAGCATTCACACCCCATTTTTCCATCCATGTATCCCCCAAAACTCTCACCTTTTTTTCATCATCTTAACACATATTATCATACTAAGGAAAATATTAAATGAGTAATAAAATCAAAATAAATGCCAATCTTCACAAAACATTAAGAAATTGAGAAAAATCTAAAATGTTTTTAAATTTGTTGTGGTCACGTTTTAAGTGAGAGAGACCTTTTCCTTAAACAAATTTGTTGTTGTTTACATTCCTAGTTTTCTTATCCATCTTACTAAACTTGGTGTTATGTCACATCCAGGATAATGATCTTATAAGGAGAGGGAGATGTAATGTACCTCCCATATCTACCTTACAGAATTTAGTTATGAGAGATCTAGTTGGTCATCGTAAGTTCAATTTCCCTTTCTTTGCATCATGTTTTGATCTAGTTAATTCGGTAAAATGAAATGATAAAAATAGTAAAGGTTACTTTGTAAATGTCCTTTCGCAGAAAAACCATTTGAACCATACATAGTGTCTCCATGTTTCTGAATGGTGAGGTGACATCATTTTCAGTTACAAATTCGCTAACTTGAGATAACTTTTAAATTATTGATCTCGAAATATTATATTATCAATAAAGTTTTCTCAAAATGAATTTTTTTATGAATAATAATAAATTTGATCCTTATGAATTTAAACTTAAAATAAGTACATGGTAATAAATAATTTTGTGGAAATTTACGATTACCTTTGATTATATACATATGCACATGAATTTAAGCATTTTCCTATTCTCTCAAATTCGTGACATGGGGGGGCTATAAAAATAACTAATTTAAAATATTCAAGTAAATAAAATAAAATAAAAATAAAAATAATAATAGACTAAAATGGAAATGTTAATATGTGGGTGTGTTAGGGTTTCCTTCTTATTTCTTATAGGATTTTAAAAATATTTGAAGCAGATGCCATCATGGGAGTGTTAGGACGAAGATTATAAATCACATTAACCATATTAACTTATATTGAACAACATTAATGTACATACATACATAAATAAACAACAAGGTAAAAACACTATACACATGATTTATGTTGAAAACCCCAGAGGGGTAATAAACCACAGACAAATAAAAATTTTCCATCAATTGAGAAACAACATTTATAGTCTTGTAAGATCTCCTTTACCTCACTTCTCTCCAAGCCATTCACTCGAGGTGAAAATAATATGATCCACGACCATATTTAAATGACCCCATGGGTCATTAACATATTAAGTGATGAGGTATAATTAAATCGTACCCCGATTAATATAAATTATTTACTAAATAACTAATTAAACATATATTTTATATTAAATAATTAATAATATAATTTATTATAGATTATTTACCTATAAACTAAAGTTTATAGGCACTTAATATTATTTTCTAACACTCCCCCTTAATCTTAAGTGGGGAACCATATGAAAACATTACTTAAATGTACAACAGGATTTATAAATCCATAAACAATTACTGAATTTTTAAGAGAGCATATCAATTTTGAAGGATTTATAAAACCTTCATCATGTTCAACTTACCTTTTGGTAGAAAAGGATTTGGAATCTATAAATCAGATGTTATGATTTAATATACGCATGATTTTTGAGACTACATATCACGATTTCTCATGGAAAAAATATCAAACCACATATCTAGGAGCCTTTTATAACACAAAGACCTCCTTTACAAATATATGCAACACATTGGACTATACACCATACTCTTAGAGTTATAACTTTACAAAAGATCATAAATATCTATTTACAATGCTTTACAAATGGAGAAAAAGTATAGAGGTGAAGGAGATATCAATTGTCCTGCCATTAGGAGGTAACATTGCCATGCACATTCCCCCTCAATGGAAACTCTAAAATTCCTAGAATTGCATGAAACTTACAAAAATTTACAACACACAATGGCTTTGTAAATGTGTCTGTAACTTGATCTTCAATTGGAAAGTACTAGAGATTTATATCATCACATAGAACCTTCTCTCGGATAAAGTGCATATGAATCTCTATATGCTTTATCCTTTGATGTTGAACTGGATTCTTAGAAAGTGAAATATAAATGTAGCTATCAAAAATAAGATGAGTACTTCCTTTTTCTTCTATGTGTATCTCTTCTAATAGACGCTTTAGCCATATGGCTTCTTTCGGTAATTCCATTGCACTTATATACTCTTTCTCAGTAAAATAAATGGATCTATTGTTGGTTGTTTTTTTCATCTCCAAGTAATGGCACCTACACAAAACTTGAACACATATCTAGCTGTAGACTTTGAATTTATCACATCACCAACATGGTCAAAATCACAATATCCATATAAATATGTATTGTTATAAGAAGTATAATGTAAACCAAAATCAATTGTGCCTTTAATATAACACAATATTATTTTGGCTAACTTCCAGTGATTCTGATATGGACCCTGCATAAATATTGAAGCAATCCCTATATCATAAGTGATGTCAAGTCTAGTAATATTTAGATATATCAAACTACCTAAAAGTTGCCTGTACAAAGTAGGATTATATTTTTCACATGTAGGTTTAGGATCTAGTCTACATCCAACTTCTATAGGAATAAAAACAGGTTTACAATCAACCATATTAAACCTTTTAATAAAATTAGTGGCATCTTATGAATGAGATAAAAAATAGAATTTTTATCCTAATATAAAGTCATGCCTAAGAAACAATGCAATAATCCTAAAGTATTCATTTTAAAGTATTGTTTTAATTTAGATTTAATTTTGAAAATCAAAATGTTAGAATTATGAGTAATAAGAAAATCATCAACACACAATACAATGAGAATAATCTGATTTCAAATTTTACAAATAAATCATCATCAGAAGAATAGTTAGAAAATCCAATTTCATTGAAAAATTTGTTAATATTTGCATACCAAGATCTGAGAACTTTTTTTAAACCATATAGACATTTTTTCAATTTTAAAACATAAATTTATCTACTAGGTTAGGACATATATATTTCCTCTTTTAAATAACCATTCAAAAATGCATTCTTGACATCCATCTAATGAATTTCCTAACCATATTGAGTAGCTAAGGAAATCAGAATCCTTACAGTTGTCATTTTTTCAATTGGTACAAAGGTTTCAACGTAGTCGATTTCATTTTTTTAAGAAAACCCTCGAGATAATAACCTAGATTTAAATTTATCGACACTTCCATCATCTTTATATTTAATCTTGTATAAAAATCTAGATCTGGCTATACTTCATTTTTCAAGAGGAGGGACTAAATCCCAATTTTGATTTTTAATAAAGGTAATGTATTCATATTTCATTGAATCTACCCATCTTTCATCATAAGATGCTTCTTCAAAATATTAGGGTTCAAGTTCATACATCGTCATCAAAGAAAGATATGTATGTTGACTTCTAGTCATTTTCTGAATTTTTTCAGGATTATATTCTTGAATAATTGACTCATCCCATCTTAATCTTTTGATTATAGATCAGACAAGTACTAAGTTTTTTTAAATTGCAAGTTCATTACTAATTTCATCATCACATACATCATTTTAATTATTATTATCATTATTATCAATTTCATTAGAATCATTATGAACAATATAAATAGAGGATGATGAAGAACAAAAAAAAAATCTAATATTTTAGCATTCACGTTTTCTATAACTTATCATTTATAAGGATCATATATCTTAAGACCTTTATCTCTACTTCAATAACCTACAAAGATAAAAGGATAGGAGGTTTGATCTAGATTATTCCTTTTGCTTTTGGAACGAAGATAGAAGCAGGGCTACCAAATATTATCATATGTGACACACTTGATGTTTTTTACCACTTTTATAGGGGAGTGGAGTTAATTCAAGCTTTAGTGGATACTCTATTCAACATGTGAACAAAAATGTTCATTGCTTCATCCCAGATAAATTTAGGGACTTGTGTTAAATGTAGCATAGTTCTATCCATTTTCAAAATGGTGTGGTTTTTCCTTTCTGCAAAC
Source organism: Taxus chinensis (assembly GCA_019776745.2). Classification (NCBI taxonomy): domain Eukaryota; kingdom Viridiplantae; phylum Streptophyta; class Pinopsida; order Cupressales; family Taxaceae; genus Taxus; species Taxus chinensis. The sequence continues at coordinate 106,754,766 of CM034156.1, forward strand.
TCATGTTATGTTGAGGGGAATATTGAGTAGTAAGATCTATTTGAATACCACATTCGACACAAAATTATTAAAATTATTTACTAACATATTCTCTCACATTATCAATCCTAAGCTTCTTAATTATATAAGTAGAATTGTTTTTAACTAAAGATTTAAATTCCTTAAATATAGACAAGACCTCATATTTATTTTTGATAAAATAATACCAAATCACACGAGAGAAATCATCAATGATGGAACTTCAAGGGGTCCTCGGGCATCACTATGAACAATTTCCAAAGTTTCAGAAGAATATTCATCATGATTACTATGGAAGGGCTTAGGAGATTTCTTACCATGTAAGCACCCTTCACATGTTTCATGATTTTGGGCAAAAAATAGGCAGACTAGAAAATAGGTTCATTCGAGACATGTCGTACATATTCCTAAAGTTTACATGTCCTAATCTCTCATTCCAAAATTTCATGTCACTTCTGTGAGATGTTAAATAAGAAGTAGAGTAAAAGCCATTAAACACATAAATACCATCTCTTTGTATTCCTTCAACTATAGTGACATATAGTTCATTTTTAATAAACCATTTATCTTTCAAAAAAATCACGTTATAGTTATTTTGAATCAATTGAGAACAAGAAATTAAATTCATTTTAACTTTAAGAACTAACAAAAAATTATCAATAGCACAATTAGATAATTTTTCTTTACCTTGTCCCTCAACGTCGAGGATGGAATGATCACCCAAATAGATCTTATCATTACACTCTTTAAGGTAACATAGGATATCATATCTGAAGGTCATGTGCCTAGAGGCACAACTATCCATTATCCACTCATTTTCCTTTGCAATGAAAAAGGCAGTTGTTATCCATAATAACTCCCCTAATTATTTGGATAACCCATATCTCCATTATGGCTCTATGGTTTCATATTGCAGGTTTCCCGCACTTTAGTTACTTCACTTGGCACATATCCATAGTTGTAAATTCCTCACATACCCTGCATGATCTTTATTTCCATGCCTTCTTCCATTCCTTTTACTTTTCATCTTTGTTCCATCTTCCCCCCTTGCACGCACTCTCTATACATTCATCTTCTTCTCAATATTACATTCATCCTTCACGCGTGCCTTGGCCTTGCTTCACAAAATCAGCTTATTCTTTGGCATCCTTGCATGCCCTACTTATGCATTTCACATTACTTTGTAATAATCGTTCCTCTCCAATGTGTTTCTCTCTCACCAGTATGTTCAATTTCCTCGATGTGCATTTCAATTGTGTGTGCCTTCCCTCTATCTTTCTCTCACACTTCCTTCTTCTGCGCGCTCACACCTTTGCACCATTTTTTGTCAGGTCATCCTAAAAATCTTGAGTGTGTTACACATAACCAATCTAAGCATGTAATTTGGGCACCGGATCCTTACAACGAACCAATAAGTGACATGTGGTAGAAACGACAAAATAGTTGGTCGTCCTTTCAGTCAATCCATGTGTGTCATGTGTCTTACATGTTCAGATGGCTCTAAAATCTTCTGACAGCCACATGTTGAGTCTCATTCGATATATTCTAACATAGGCTATAGTGTAGGATAATCAAATTCAAATTTCAGTGGGATTTGGTAGGTGTGAAAAGAGAAAATGTCTTTCACTCCATTAATGAGCAGATCTAATTTCTCCAACCGCCTAATTTGACATGAAATTCACCTCCTTCCTTCTCCTACACAAAAAACAGACTTGGGGAAGTAAATTTAATATATTTATAGAAATTTTTGTAGGCATTTAATGTTTTTTGGTTGTGGTTGTATTTCAGATTCAGGTTTTCCCTCCTTCTCTTCTTCTTCTCCCATCGATTCATCTATAAATGAAAGAGTTGGGCTCATTGTTAATGTTGGACATTTTGAATCCTCTAGAATTTTCTAAGGACTTCATATTTCTATATTTTGAGTTGTAGACCTTTAGATATTGCTTTAACATGTGGACATTGACCTCATTTGCCATTGTAGTTGACTGTGCATTTTTGGAAGTAATAAAAGCATTGTTTTGTGGCTATTCTCTGCCTTAACCTATTTTTATTCTTCTTTCTTGCATTTCTCCTGCATTGTGTGCTTGCTATGTCATTTTAAGTCCCTTGCACATCCATTTTGTGTTGTGTTTTAGACAAGAAACTATGTATCTGTGTTCTAGTCTGTGTTATGTGTGCATATCCTCCCTCTGCACCTTTTCCTTTCATTTTCACTAAGAATAGATAGTGTTCATCCCTTTTTCTGGTGTAGTTTTTCATTTTCATGTTATCCTTATATCCCTAGTCCCTTGGCATTGTTAACTTAGTTTTCCCTTCCAACATTAGGAGTAGCAATAGCAGTAGAAATATATAGAGGAATCGACCTTCTTCGGAGGTTAGTCTCAAGTGTGCAAGGTTCCAAACTTCAATATAGTCTCATTATTGACTCAATGACTCAAATCTTCCAGATCCGAGATGCAGGCGCAAATTTGAGGAACTAATAGTTTCTGGCATGCCTGTTCGCATGAGCATTAAAAATCTTAAATTCCATCCTTACTAATTTTTGGTGTATGGCTTGGTAATTTCCAGCCTTTGGAGGCTCCTTCAACACATCTAGCAACTCTAACATTTCCAGGTCTACTAATTTCAGTGGTCTTCAGCACCTTTCATGAGAAGAGTACATACCAGGAAAATCACAGTAGTTAAAGCATCCTTCAAGTACCTCCAACTGTCTTCGAGGACAATCTATATAAGTTCCATGCGTGTATCTCTATCTCGCAACGCACTGTACAAAATCCACTCCTCATAGTAGTAGACATGAGTTCCATACCAAGACAATCTAGCCACCTCCTCTGACGAGGAACTTTACCAGTTTGACTGGCATAAGTCCTCTAGTTTCAAATGTACAACATAATATGCCAAAAGATGCACTCAAGAGCATTCCATACTTTACTGGTTATAGTCAAGTCACCTCTATCTAGCACATTCAGGATGTAGAAAATGTTTTCTCCATATATTTGATCATGCATGATGATTTAGCAGTCAGGCTGCTTGTGGCCTCATTCAAAGGAAAAGCACTCCAATGGTATAGACTTCTAATACCTGCATCTATTTCCACCTGGGATGAGCTTGGAAAATCTCTATGAAACTATTTTGAAGATAATTCATATCACCTATCTCTGGTATAACAAATGACTACAACAAAGAGGGTGTTCAATGAACAAATGACTGATTTCAACATCATATTCAAAAAATCTTGGGACAAAATCCCTCAAGTGGTAAGGCCTACATCCCAACATGATTTCTTGTATTATCTAAGGGCCCTAAATAGTGACATCTATTTCATGGTTCAATCCATGGGAGGTATAACCTTACCCACTGCTTATAATATTGTAATAAGGGTATAAAATAGTTTCATTTAGGCAAGAAAGTTAGCCCCTAGAACACCTCTTCCATTATTCCCAGAAATGAATTAGACACCCCATCCTTCTATTTCTCCTCTTCTAGAATAGAGTGCACAACCAGTTGCATCTACGTCCTACCCTGCCATGCAGCAGAAAGAAGATGAAGAATCAAAGACCTTGATTAGAAACTTCTCCAACAAGGTCATATCTTTAGAGAAGCAGTATGTCCAAGCCTCTAAAAGTAATTCTAATCAGGTACATATCCAAAACAATCAGGCATGGTAAAACCAGTATGGAAACCATATATACATGTAGGACCAAAAAAATGATAGATGACATGTTAATGTGTATCTTCCCTTGTAAGTGGTACCTCCTGCACAACCTCTTCCACCGCCTAACACAAGTCAATCACTAGTTCCAGTATAGAACAACATGGCTCAAGAGTCTAAATGGTTCTTCCCTTACAAAATGCTTCACATTCAATATCATTGTGCCAATTTTATGTGCACGTAGGCCTATATGATATAAATTTTTTCTAACTATCAATTTTCCACCAGTGCAAATGAAGCAGAAAATCAAGAAAAGACAGAAGCTCCTCTAAAGGCCAATATAGTTTTCTTTGGAACCAAATAATTATGTGTGATCAATCAAGTAGTGGAAAATACTAACAGACTGCATGCCCAAGTTTTTGATAACACAAGGTACAAGATAAGAATATTGGACTCAGGTGTGTAACCTTTAGTTTATGTCACAAAGGCTGATCTTTAAAAGTAAAAAGATGATACTAAAACATCAAGCAAGAAATGTACACAAGTTTCTACTTGTCAAGCTTCACACAATGATCCATCTGAAGCAGTGTGCACCCCTCCTTTGGTATATCAACCCCCTATGTAAACTAATGATTCTTCCTTTGCACCCAAAAAAAAAAGAAAAGATGATGTTGTGCCCCAAATGCATAAGACAGTGGCCCCTCCATTCAATATTTTGGACCAGATGAAAAAGACATGTGAATGTAAAAATTTGGAATGCGTTGGCCATTTAATCTCATCACGGCATGCTACATGAAAGTTTGGCCTAACTTTCACATGTTGATCCATCTATTTAACAACTACGTGCCTCTGTCAATATCTATCAAGCAGAGGAGAATAAATTAAGTAATTCTACTAAAACCCCACCCTTATATATGTCCGTGATCATATGAAAACACCTTGTGCATAATTACATGATTGACTCAGGCACTAGTACTTCTGTCATGCCAAATAAGACAGTTGATGTCCTAGGTCTAAAGTAAAGCCCTTTGTCCAAAGGAGTCCTAGAAATTGATGTCTAAATTGTTACAACCTTAGAAGTCATGAAAGACCTTGAGTTAACCCTCCATACATGTCGAAGACTTTCCATAACTAAATATGTTTCAATCATTGAGTCACCTCCTTTATTTTCCCTATGTTTATCAATAGATTTTACTTCTAAAATGGGTGGTTACTTGTCTTTTGATTGGTCCCATATGTTACTCAAGGAAAGGTATGGTATCTGATTTACCATATAAGTTGAGCCAATATTTTTGTATCATGTAGAGTCATATGATACATCCACTCTCTAATATAACTTCCTAATATAAGAAATCCAAGTGAAATGTTATGAAGAGCAGTTCATTTCCCCTCCTCTTCATGTCTTAGTGTTAGATGAATGGGTGGAAACACACCAAAAATTTGATCCATATGCTGAAGATCTTGAGGCTTATGAAATGGGACTTAGTACTTACTGCATCCTTGAAGAAGAAGCTTTGTTGCCATGCGCACACTAAAGAAAGATAAAGAGAACTATGGTTTGTGGAGGTTATACTTTGATGGTTCAAGAAGTAGAAATGGCATGGTTACAGGATTTTTTCTCATTTCCCCTAAGTATGAGAGGTTCTTCTTCATGCACAAGTTACACATTTACATGCTTCAACAATGTAGCATAATATGAAGCATTGGTATATGGTCTTCTCATTTTTGAGAAGAAAGGGATTAAGGTGTGGTAGATATTTGGGGACACAGAATTGGTTCTCCACCAAGTCACCAACAGGGGCATGAAAAAGAATAAAATTCTCAAAGCTTATGAGTTGGTTGTCCACTAGGTCACCAACATGTGCATGCCCAAGTTGCTGATAACACAAGGTACAAGAGAATAATGATGTACTTAGGCACGTAACCTTAAGTTTATGTCACAAAGGTTGATCCTTAAAAGTATAAATATTCTACTAAGGCATCTAGACATAAAGGCACACAATTTCTTATGTGAAAGTATTCACATAATGATCCTTATAAAGTAGTGTGTGCCCCTCCTTTGGTAGATCAATCCCTTTTATAAGTTAAGGCTTCTTCTTTTACGCTTGAGAAAACAAGAAAAGATGATGTTGTGCCCCAAATGCATAAGACAGTGGCCCCTCCATTCAATATTTTGGACCATATGAAAAAGAAAAATGTGAATGTCAAAATTTGGGATGTGTTGGCCATCCATTCTCAACATGGCCTGCTACATGAAGCTCTAGCCTAACTTCCATGTGTTGATCCATATATTCAATGACCGCATGCCTCTGTCAATATCTATCAAGCAAAGGAGAATAAATTAAGTAATTCTACTAAAACCCCACTTACTAAAACCTCACCCTTATACATGTCCTTGATCATAGAAAAACACCTTGTGCATAATTATATGATTGACTCGGGTGCTAGTACTTCTATCATGCCAAAGAAGATAGTTGATGTCCTAGGTCTGAAGTACAACCCTTTGTCCAAAGGATTCCTACATCTTGATGTCTCAATTGTTACAACCCTAGATGTCTTCAAAGACCTTGAGTTAACACTTCATGCATATCCAAGCCTCACCATAACTAAATATGTTTCAACCATTGACCTACCTTTTTTGTTTGCCCTATGCTTATCAATAGAGTTTACTACTAAAGTGGGTGGTTACTTGTCTTCAGATTGGTCCCATATGTTACTCAAGACAAGGCATGGTACCCAATTTACCATAAACGTTGAGCCAATATTTTTGTATCATGTAGAGTCATATGATACACCCCCCCTCTAAGCTAACTTCCTATTCAATGAAAGCCAAGGGAAAATTTCTGAAGATAGACTCATTCCCCCTCCTCTTGTTGACTTAGTGCTAGATGAGTGGGTAGAAAGACACCAAAAATTTGATCCATATGTTAAGGATCTTGCCGCTTCTAGAATGGGACTTGGTACTTACTGCATCCTTGAAGAAGAATTTTTGTTGCCGTATGCGCTAAAGAAAGATAAAGAGAACTATGGTCTATGGAGGCTATACTTTGATGGTTCCAAAAGTAGAAATGACGTTGGTGTAAGATTATTTCTCATTTCCCCTAAGGATGAGAGGTTTTTCTTCATGCATAGGTTACAATTTACATGCTCCAAAAATGTAGTAGAATATGAAGCATTGGTACATGGTCTTCTCATTTCTAAGAAGAAATGGATTAAGGCATTGTAGATATTTGGGGACATAGAATTGGTTATCCACCATGTCACCAATAGGTGCACAAAAATCCGATGGGGTGGGAGTGGTGCGGTCAAGTCACATGGTTGTGTGGTTGCCCACCCAGGTTCAAATCCCCCCCGAGGCACGATCATCCTCGGAGGTGGTTTCACCGCTAGAGGTGGCTTCTCTGCTCATGTTGACACTGGTGGTTACTCCTATTTGTTGACGTTGGTATCACTACTGACGCTGGTGGTTTCTCCTCTCAATGTTGTCGCTAGTGGCTCCTCCTGTCGCTTCTCCTCTCACTGTTGATGGTGGTGGCTACTCTGCTCATTGTTGATGCTCCTCTCGCTGCTGTCATGGATACTCCTCTCACTGCTAACACTAATGGTTACTCTACTTTCTCTTGATAATGGTGGCTGCTCCTCTCACTTCTGACACTGGTGGTTGTTCCTCTCACTCCATTCACTGATAGTTTTCCCACTCACTTTGGCCATTGTCGTTGGTTGCTACATCTTCACTATGGTTTCATGGTTTCTCCAATTGGGCTCCTAATAGTGGTCCCCTTCATTATAACTAGGTTGTGGATCCTCTCAAAAAATCCTAAATGGTATAAGGATGTGGGTCCTTTCAAACACCCTCAATTTACCCTCGATTCCAAAAAAACAGGTGCACAACAAAGAATGAACTTCTCAAAGATTATAAACATAGATTTTAGGACCTACTAGAGAGATTTGATGCTCTAAATCTTAAGGTGGTGCCACAAAGATGAAAAAATAAGTAGATCAGATGGTCACACTTGGCTTGTAGTTCTCTCCTGTCGAGGAATTTAGAAAGGGAAACGTGCAACACATGAAGATGGTGATCAGACCATATATTCCAGACAGTTGCACTAGATGGCAAGTGTTTGATAGTGATGTGTAGATCATCCAGTTCATTCAAAATTAAGTTTAGTTATCTTCAAGTATGTAATATGACTTGCATGATAGCTATGGTGACTAAGTAATCCATCTAAAGACAAATAAGTTACCTAAAGCGTTGGTCATGTCAGGGAAAATATTTATACCTAACGATGAGTTCAAGTGTGAAGAAATAAATGTGTGTGGAACAAGAAGATTGCATTCTAGTCACTATTGTGCATGGAAAGGAGTTACTACTCAGTAAATCTTGTACGCATGATGAAAATTAGGCCTTCATCTCCCTCTGTTAGAAATACAGTGACATATTCTCATGGGACTATGAATAATTGAAATGATTCTAAGTGTTTCTCAACACTACATTTAATTTGATCCCAGATTCAAGCCCACCAAGAAAAATCAAATAATATTCAACCCAAAGTTGGAGCCCCTCATGAGGAAAGAGTTGTTTAAACTCATCAAGGTGAAGATCATATTTCCAATAAAATACACGGTCATGAATATTGTTCCAGTACACACAAGAAGAGCGGTGAAATCAAACTCTACATTGATTTTAGAGATCTAGACAAGGCATCCCTCAAGGATCATTATCATTTTCCTTCTATGGATCAAAATCTACAAAATTTGGTTGGCACACTGACATTTTCTATGGTGGATGGGTATTCTTGCTTCAATCAGATCTTGGTCAAGGAGGAGGATTAGTCCAAACTAGTGTTTACAACCAAGTGGGGAACATATGAATATCAAAATAAGCCCTTTGGTTTGTTAAATATAGGTGCAATGTTTCAGCGTGCCATAGATATTACCCTCAAAGGTTACATCAATGAGTACATCTTGGTTACCTAGATGACATAACAGTCTTCTCAAATTAGGGCGGAGATCACATGGCTCATCTGGAGAAAGTATTTGAGAGATGCAGAAATTTTGGGGTATCTCTTAACCCCAAGAAGTGTAATTTTGTAGTGGCGTAAGGCAAGCTATTGGGTTATGTGGTTTCAAAATATGGCATCACAATTTATCCTGAGTAAGTTTAAACCATCTTGTCTCTTTCCCTATCGACACACACGAAAACCTTGTAGTCCTTCCTTGACAAAATCAACTTTGTTAGGCCCTTCATTTCTAATTTTGCAGGACTGGTAAGGCCCATCACCTTCATGCTAAAAAAGTACATAACCTTCATATGGACAGCAAAAGCAAAGGAGAGATTTGAAAAAATAGAGCAATAAATTTATTGCACACCAACACTCATCAATCCGAGTTACTTAAAGTATTTCATCCTTAATTTTTATGGCATTGATGCAAGTATTGTCACCATTCTTACGCAAGAAAATGAACAAGGACTAGAATAAGTAGTGGCTTTCTTCAATCAGACATTGAATAATTATGAGTTTAAATACAGTCACATGGAAAAACATGTCTACGCCATCATGCATGCGCTCAAGAAGTTAAAAAGAATGCTCACCACAAATCACATCAAGGTATTAGTGTCTCACTCTATTTTTACAGACTTCATCATGAAAGTAGAAATCAACAAGAAGAGAGTGCGATGGGTGACCAAAATCATGGAGTATGATTTGACTATCAAAGCCAAAAATATGGTAAGAGGTAGCACACTTTGTAAACAACTTGCTAAGGATGCGTAGGATGAACCTGAGACTTTATTATTTCTGGATGAATATCTCTCGCGCACATAACTAGAATAGAGTAAATTACCAAGTGCATGCGACTAGATGAAGGACATGATCACATTCCTTTCCAAAGGCACATACCCTCCTAGTCTAAAGAAAGTAAAGAGAAGACATATGAGGCTAAAATCTATCCCATATGTGCTGATAGATGACCTTTTCTTCAAGAATAATCTTGATGGCATGCTACTAAGGTGTATTGATAAGGCACAGACTAAAAGCCTGTTAGCAAAATTTCATGATGAATTCTCTAGTGGACACTTCTTGGCCAAGACTATAGAAATGAATATAATAATGGTAGGACTATTTTGGTCTACTCTATTTGTAGACACACACAAGTGGGTCGTGAATTACAAAGAATGTGTTTTTTTGTAGGAAAGAAGAAATACACAGAGCTTCCTCTCTGACCAATCCAATTGGATTAGCCTTTTACACAATGGGGTCTTGACTTCATAGGCATGATCAACCCACCTGCAAGTGCTAGATAGAAATGGGTGCTAACAACTATAGATTACTTCACTAGATGGACAGAATCTTTCACGCTCAAGGAATCCACCAAGTTAGACATCCTTAAATTTCTTGAGGGCATTGTAACAAGGTTTGGCATTCCTCAAACCATTATCTCTGATAATGTAAAATATTTCCTTGGTGCCAAAATTACTGATTGGGCTCTTAGTATTGGTATATACTTGAAGACCTCTTCTAATTATTACCCTCAAGGTAATAGCTTCTAACGTTCAACAAATAAGAACTTGATCAGGATCATGAAAGGGAAAATGAATATCATCCAAAGATAGTGGCATACAAATTTCTTGCGCATACTCTAGGCAGACAGAATAATAGTTAAAAAGGGAAATAGGAACTTCATCTTATAAGCTTTTCTATGGTAAGGAGGCTACACTTCCTTTGATACTTGAGTTGAATTAGTTATCAGTAGCCCAATAGCTAGAATTTGAGGGTGCAGACCAGAGAGAAATTAGATTGACAGAGCTGGTTGAACTTGAAGAATCAAGGAACTCTGTCATGATCAAGTTAGAGCAACAATCAATAAAGAATTGGTTTGATAGAGTGGCTAGGCCCCAAGCTTTCAAAGTTGGTGAATTGGTCTTGAAATGGGATGCTGATAGAGCCAAACCAGGGTGCCATTAAAAGTCTGATGCACTTTAGAGTGGACCATATGTTATCAGTTCTTACAAGGGGTCTAAATCTTTTAAGTTATCTCGACTTATGGAGGCATGCTATCAATCCCAATAAATGGGGTCTATCTTAAACCATTTCATTTAGCTTGTTGCATAATTTTGTAAATATTAGAGTAGTTTAAATTCTTCCAAGCATGTTACGTGCACATTGTTTTGTTTATACATAGTTGTTTCTCCTCGAGTGTATCCTGTGCACACTCTTTTTTTACTTCCAAGATGTAAAACCCTTTTCCATCATTTTTTGGTAGTTTTGCAGGATTCATAATAGAGTCCAGAATTTATATCAAGTGGCTCTAAGGGTAGTTCTTCAAAGTTTCAAATCAGAAACTGCATATTACATAGTAGACTCCATGTCCAATGGACACTCTAGACTATTGATCTCCTTCATATAGTAAACATATGGCACCAAAAGTTACCAGACTGTTATCCATAATAACTCCCCTAGTTATTTTAATAACCCATATCTCCATTCTTGCTCTATGGTTTCATATTACATGTTGCACGCACTTTAGTTGCTTCACTTGGTGCATCTCCATGGTTGCAAATTCCCCGCGCACCCTATACAATCCTTCTTTCCATGTCTTATTCGTTACCTTTTCCTTTTCCTTTTACTTCAACCACCTGATTTGACATGAACTTTGCCTCCTTCCTTCTCCTACATGCCAAACAGACTTAGGGAAGCACATTTGACATATTTATAAGTGGATTTATAGATATTAAATGCTTGTTTTTGGTGGCTACATTTCAAATTTGGGTTTTTGCTCCTTCTCCTCTTCTTATCCCATTGATTCATCTATAAATGAAAGAGTTGGGCTCATTGTTAATGTTGGAAATTTTGAATCCTCTAACATTATCTAAGGACTTTATATTTTTGTATTATGAGTTGTAGACCTCTAGATTTGGCTCTTGCATGTGGATATCGACCTCATTCACCATTGAATTCGACTATGCATTTCTAAAAGCAATAAAAGCATTATTTTCTAGCTATTCTCTACCTTAACCCATTTTTATTATTCTTTCTTTCCTTTCTCTTGCATTGTGTGTTTGTTGTGTCATTTTAAGTCCCTTATAGCTCCATTTTTTGTTGTGTTTCAGAAAATTGATTGTGTAGATGCATTATGGTCTATGTTATGCATGCCTATCCTCTTTCTACACCTTTTCCTTTCGTTTTATCTCAGAATAGATAGTGTTCATCACTTTCTTTGGGTGTTATCGCCTTCCTTAGTGTGGTTTTCCATTTTCATGTTCTCCTTCTATCCCTAGTACCTTGGCATTATTAGCCTAGTTTTCCCTTCTAGCTTTGGAAGCAACAATAGCAATAGAAAGAAATAGAGGAACCGGCCTTCTCTGGAGGTTTGTCTTAAGAATGCAAGGTCCTACACTTGGTGACAGTCCCATTGTTGACTCAATGACTCGGATCTTCCAGATCTGATACGCGGGTGTAAGTTTGAGAAACTAACAACAACATATAAAGTAATTACATTATATTTTTTATTATTTTTCTGATTCTTCTTTTGATTTTTATTTTGATCTGGTTTGTTTCCCTTTTTTTTTTAACTTTGACTTATTTTTGACTTCACAGTTTTCTTTCTTATGGCCAAATTTTCCATAGTTATGACATTTACTATCAAAAATAACTCATAAGTTTCCCAGTTTCTTATTTTACTAGGAGGTTTAAAAGTTGATTTTTAATTCTTTTTGAACCTAGAAGGCTTATTTTTATATTTTTGAGTGAGAAGTGTCTTGATGGCAATATATTTTGAATAAAAAAAATTCATAACTTTCTATTCCTGAATTAGGAGAGCACTGAGGGTTTGTAAATTAGAGATGTCTTGTTCAGTTCGATACTTAGAATTCAGTATTAAAATGAAATTTCTAAATATTTCATATATATTTAATTGAATAATAAAATAAACTAATTTATCTTGAATTAAGTTATACTTACATCCATCCAACTAAGACATAATATTTTCATTTTATCTAAAAACATTATTATTTTTTCGTCTCCCTTCAGCAGAGTCATCATTAGTTCTAGAATAAAATTAATGATTTTGATAACTGTGTACCTTCATGCATTGATTCCACTTGCTCCCAAGCCTCACTCAGACTTTCTTGATTCTTGATATGAAGGAGAAAATATTCTTGCATTTTCTACAAAATAATGGACATACCGTCATACAAATTTTGTTGATATGGGAAATAAACTAATCAAGATCATTACTTTTTAGCATTGTAACTAAACCATAGTAATTTAATAACTAACTACACTTTTTTCTTATGAAAAATTTTGACCATGATTTAGTGAATTTCATCCAGAAAGTAAAAGGACACAAATATATATTTTAGAAAAGAAACTAATTCATTTATTTCCCAGGAATTGTAATGCATGTTAAAATCTATTTTTTCAACATTAAGGAATTTACATGGAATTTCATACCATTTAAACATGTGATATATTCTACAAATTAGGATTAATATTTTCCTTCTTATTTTCTTATATCAAAGCAATATACCACAATGAAAATATGCATTCTTGTTAGATAACGATGTGAAAAATTTCTTTCCAAAAAAATATGTATATAATGTTAGGAGGTGCATAAATAAAGTTAATGTCACAAGAATAGAACAATATCCATCCACCACATCCTACCACCTGCATAAACATGGTTTTAGTACTAAGATAGCATGGAATCCCCCCCCCCCCCCCTCCATCTAGCAAGTTATGATATTATACATCTGAAAATTCTTTTCCCCAAACATACTTGTTCATTTTTCTTCCATTCGAATTAAGAGCTTTCAGAGAGAGAAAATAAGATGAGAGAGAAAACACCAATTCATACAATGTTACATAATAATGATTTCTCCTAGTTTAGGAGAGGGAGAGAGAGAGAGAGAGAGAGAGAGAGAGAGAGAGAGAGAGAGAGAGAGAGAGAAAGAGATAATTCATAAATTTCCATTTCATAGCTCATTTTGTTTAAAATTTAGTCTTAGAGAGAGAATGGATTGAGAAAGATACAATAGTATTTTTTTCATGTTCACCTATTTATTAATACCATTAACATGTAGGGGTTAATTATATAAAAACAAGGGTCTTTACAAAACAAAACAAAAACTTTCTATTTTGAATGGAGTGACTATATGGTAAAAAGGGTGACCCAAGATCAAAACTACAATACAGCTCAAATAACCAATATAGGCTATAAAACAAGCTCTGAAAGGGGTGAATAGTAAGTGAAAGAGTTAAAGTTCTCTCCTAACATCTATTGATATAAACCAATAAAACTTAGGAATTAAGCATGGAAATAATATATGTATAATGCACATTTTGGAGGTGTAACTCCATATCAAAATGTCATATTTTAAAATCTACAATACATTGTAAAGTATTTTAACTAGCCATAAAATGGCCTTGTAAAAAGTGTATACATGTGACCAACATAATTCTATATACTTCCAACATATTCTCATATATACTAATATTCCAAGGTACCTTATGAAATTAAGATCCAAATCACATAACTCAAAATAATTCCATGCTTATTAATAATTGAAATGAGAAAGATGGATTTCAAGGTATTTAAACATGCAAAAGACCGCCAAAAAGCTCTGAGTTTAGAACACACTAAGTGGATGCTAGAGAGGATTTTTTAGTTAGTTAAAAGTCTTCCCTTTATATTTTCTTGAACGCTCTAATCCTTTTGAAAACTTGATTTGTGCATACCTGTAGCCATCGTTATAAGTGAACCCACGGAAGTGCCACCTCATAACCAAGCATACAACATGTAACTCACAAAAATCTACCACCAACACAACTCCATGCCTTAACAAACAACTCACAACTCATAAAGCGCAACCAAGTTCCAAATCCTTCTAATGTCAAAATCTATCTTTTCCCAACTAGTTTGCATGTCCCCACAGTCATAGCAGGGGCCACACATTGAAACCAACCCTTCTAACGACACCAATACCACCACTGACATCATCCAAACTAGTCTTAGATACAATTCGCCGCCATCCACTCGTGATTTTATGAGACATCCAAACTTTTAGTCAAAGCTCGCCACCATCGTAAACTAGAAGTATGATCTAGGAAAAGGTTGTGCCTAAAAACCAACCACCGAGTCTCTAGTCAGATCTGCAACCCTCCCCATGCTTATCACACACCACTGTCCATTGTATCCATGTTCCAAATCTATCCATTTTAAAACAGGATGGGAACAACTGATACCTCCAGGTGTGGAATAGGGTTAACTGAACTAATCATTAAGTAACAATTATTAAATTTTCGAAGGCCTTCTTAGCAAACTCATTAAATGAAAACAATATTGTAATCATGATGTTCCACTAACATTAATTTCTTTGAAGCATTATGTCAGAAATTTGATATGGAACTTTCTTAACCTTTCCAAGTTTTACATATAGTACATAACAATGTTGGGATGTGCCCATATAATGCACCCACACTTAAATGTAAGCCTAGCCTGGGTAGTCGCTTCATCCATCTACTTTCTATGTTTTGGTACCATGCATCCACATGGTGTCAGCGATGCAGATGACCTCTGTATAATTACTCCTATCATCTTTAGCTACTTATGAGATGGATATATATGAAAATTCATTGTCCCCTAAAATATGCTTAGACATTATTTGTTCCATTTGAATTAAGAGGGCTTAGAGAGAGAAAGGATATTGAGACTGGCTTAACAACAATATCATACAATGTTACATAGTCATTGAATTTCTTTGTAGCGTTTTAGGAGAGATAGATCCAGATCTTGAAGAGAGAGAAACCCCATAATGTGTTCCCTAAGAACACATCTCATTGGAGGAATTTAGTCACATGATTCACACACCTTAGTAGAGAAGATAAATGAGAGAGATCCTATTTAATATTTCTAAATTACTTATTCATTGATTTATTTCGACATTCATCTATTTATTAATAACATTAGACCATGTAGGGATCAATTATCCATGACCATTAAAAGTATTTACAAAATTGCATAGCAAATTTCTATTTTCCATGGAGTGAGTGGATGGTAAGATATACAGTCCACCCAAGATCACCAACTATAATACAACTGAAAGATGTTCACAAACAAGCTGGGAAATGACCATCTTCTTAGAAGAGGGTTGAAAAATATGCTAGTAAGAGGTGAAGGTCTCTCCTAAATTGGAGACCTAGTTTGGAATATGGATACCAATGGTCTAACTATCCATGGAAGATACCCAATCTTATTGCAGGCCACCATAGATATGACACACTACACTGCACTTTGGAGGTGTAACTACTAAGGATCCTAAAACATTAGTATTTTAAAAAAAATTGTAATTTATAGTGCAACGTAGTTCAAGTGGGAAAACAATGGGCTCTGTCAATAGTGCATATGGAGTGACTAAGTGGGAAATTTCCATCATACTTCCAACCTTATAAGAGGATAATCCATCGATATGACATAAGATCTTAATGGTAGACCTAGTGGAATTACGACACATACTCAGGATAGCTCAACTTTGGAAGTGTCATTCAAGAGGGGAAAAAAGTGTTTTAGTAGTTTATGCCTTGACCTTGTAGGTTAGAAGTAGGCCCCTAAGCAGGATTTGTAAATCATGTTATCTCAACATTCTTAAGGTTCTATATAGCCTGACTACGTCTCTCCATTCTCTATATAATCAATTAAATGATTATGAGGGTAATGAGGTGTTCTATTAGTTATAAATCTCATAAGGTTTCATGTATTCCAAGAAGAAAAATCTTGATATTTCAAAGCAACTCTAGAGATCTGGGATGAGTCATTTTGAAACAGATTCACTTGTATATTCTGATTAGTGAATTAACAATATATGTAGTTGCACTGATGTAAGAATTCACCTGTTCCATACTTGGCATAATGTTATCACTTGTTAACCCACTTTAAATTCACATTTTGAACACAGTTTTCCAAAACACTTGACATCATAATGTCACACAAGGTTCTAAAGTACAACACTCGTAACCCAAAAAATACATTTTTAACGACATTTTCATCGACAATACCACAACAAGATTGCCAATTTTCCAACAATGGGGAATGAATATAATAGACACACCCAACATAAAACTTCAACCCACACATGCCCCAATAATAGATCTAACATACAAAACACATACCTTGCTTACAATAAGACATCACAGTAATATGTATTCAACAAGTTTTACATGACTCAAAACCATGACTGTAACCACACAACAACAAGATAACATCCAATAGCATATGCATCAACTCAGGAGGAGCATCAATCCTCAACATCACAATACATTAAAAAATCATAGGAACAACTCATTAATTATACATACCAACTCCATATGCCTGCCATATCTCCATAAGCCTCCTAAAATGGCTCTATATGCCTCACAATAGAGAAAAGAATCACAATGTAAAAATCAGGCCGAGTCACTTACCAAAGAGCCCCATCACCTGAATATAAGAAACATAGTGTCAAAACTAGGTCGGGTCACTGAGAAAATAGCCCCGTCACCTGACCATAAAAATCATAGTGACAAAAATAGGTTGGGTCACTCACTACAGTGCCCTACCACCTAAATGTAAGAATTATTGTGGAAAAGCTAGGCTGAGTCATTGACCAAATATCCCCCATCAAATTATTTATCCATTCAATGAGGTTGGGTCACCATTTGACCCTAGGCACATAAAGCCTCATCACATCCACCCAAGTGGCATAGTATCTTGTAGCTCTAAATCTACACAACATAATGACCCCTTTGGGGCATTCACCCATATAACAAAGTGGGTCCATAGGTCCCACCACTCTAAGGTGAATCCCATTACCCTATTCCAACTCATCACAATTATAGAACCAACATTACAATCAAATTTAATCGCCAAGTGGCATAAAATACCAAACCTTGGGATAGGATAGAAAAATTTCAAACAACATGTTAGGATATTAATTTATTAGGATAAGAACATCAAATTAAATTTCAAACTAAGCAAAAAAAAATGGCTAGACAACCACAGTAATGTGAATGCCTCTCATATGTAAAAATCAAATTAAATGCCAAAAAATTAATAATACATCAATCAATAAAATTGTTGGTTCTTAGAAGAAAAGATAAAATGATCAATTTATGAATAAACTAAGAACATTTAAATATCAAATTACGATCAATACCTTTTTTTGGCCACTAAAGGGGTACTCATCGAGTTTCTAGAACTCAGATATTGATCCTCAAATATCAAAATACATATAACCAGAATGAGCATATCTCCATATATCTCTCAATCACATTATACGAGGATCCACATAGCCATTATCACATAGGAGAGTTCGATGGACAACCCACATAGGAGAGAGCAGGGACTCAAGTTTATATAAGATGAGCCTAAAGTTGTGATCAATAATAATATATTGAGAAAGATCGAAGTATACCAAAATATATAATGTGGGTTTTAAGTCTATATGAGACTCTACTTCCAAATTCGTACTTAGTTCAAGGTTATGGAAAAAGTGTTTCATGCCTCCCCTCTCCACACCTACACTTTTACCGATTTTTTCCCTTAGGGTCAATTAGTGTAAGGTATAAAACATAGCACATAACTACATTACTAACACAATGATGTATACAAGAAATCACCATAGTGTCTTATTCCTGGTAAAATTACGAGATATAACATAGCCATGTTCCATAATTTTCTATACATCATGTTCCCACATAGCGCACCAAGAGTGTGAGTATAATACATTAGGGTCACAAAATATTCATATAACCCTAATTCACAACAAAAAAATTATCACATAACACTTTTGTTGTCATGTTAAATGTCTAGAATAAAAAAAGTGAAGTTTTGGCCATGACAATCAAGCCCACACTCAAACAATCCCTGAACCGGGTAATGTGAACCTGTCGTCTGACCAATCTCAGAAGATGTAAACCCCATCATAGTTGAGAGGGATTTTCTAACTAGATTTTTTAAATTTTTTTCATGTGCAGGTAAGTTCATGAGAAAAATCCATGAGTTCATTATGATTCACCTGGAATGAGTTTCTCCCGAAGGCCTAAAAGGGCCTATTTTAAGACTTTCAACACCTACAAAGCACCTCCTAGGATGCAACAAGAAGATATAATGCATCCAAGTAGTGTATGAAAAAGTTATGTGATCATTCTAGGAATTTTAGGAAGGTTCTGGAATAAAATTAAGGTTTATGAACAAGCTATACAAAATCAGGGTCTTTATGTCCAAGGTATTGGGAAATGTATGTTCTAAAAATGCTAGTCACCTTGTTTGAGGATTTTCAAGAGTCCTATAAATATTTATAAGCTCATACCCTAGGAATTATAGATATAAAATATCCTACTACATTTTTGGATCATCAAGGAAAGATTTCAAGAATTTTGGGAGCTTGAAATTTATGTGACAGTGCAACACAAAGGCCCTTGTACAAGTTGTAACTTGTTTCAAAGGTTTCAGGAGACTCATGAATATTTTAGAGCCTTAACAAAGCTAAAATTAAATTTTATTTGGCACTCTTCATATCCCATATTATGTGTTAGTTCACAGCGATCATAAAATCTTCCTATCACTCAGTTTAGTGGCGCACACCTCAAGGTAAAAGTGGAAATTTTTGTATGACATGATTAATAACTCATTTTCAATACTTCCAAATATTCACATTGGATTCATTGGCCCTTTTCCATTAATTTTAATATATTATACGACAAAATTCTGTTACATTTTGACCCCTAAAATGAAACAATAAAATTTGGTCCTGAGATGCAATAGTTTTACCGGTCCGGGAACACCAATGTGTTACCGGCCAGGAACATGAAAAAAGTGGTACTGACTGGTAAAAAAAAGGATGTATTACTGTCTGAGAATAAGGTCTCGATACCAGAGGGGAACACAAATATTTTGTTGATGTTCGGGAGCAAGATTTTGATGACAGACAGGAACAGAAAGATTCTGATGACAATCGGGATTAAGTTTTTTATGACGGCTAGGAACAAAAAGAATGTGTTGATGGCTGGGAGAAATAAAATGGTGTTACCGTCTTGTAACAAGAAAAATTATGATGTCTGAGCATAAGAAAGTATTGGGGAGTTTGAAAGGTCATAGTGGCGAAGGAACACCAAAGGTCAGAAGCTGAAAAGACAACAATCATGAAGGAAGGTGAAAGGTCATGTGGAGGAGATGAAAAGTCAATCATTGCACTATAAAAATGAATTGTGCCCTCATTTTTAAGCAATTTTTTAATACTTGTTTACTATCTCTCATTTTCTATCTATAAGCAAGTGCCTTCATTTCCTCTATTCCTCATCTACTATTGTTCTATCTCCATCTCAAATTGTATTCTAGAAGCATTGTAAATTATGTTACATGATGCAATAAGACTTTGTGTTTCTTGTTGATTTTTCCTCTTTCTTTGCAAATGGTTTCTTCTAATTGATTGTAAGACAAATTTTCTGGTTTTAATGCAACAAAATTTGTTATGTTATTTGTTGATTAAAATCCATTTCTTAGTTTTCTCTCCCATCTCCGTCACTCAACTATTTTATTCTCTTGTATTAAATACAAGAAATTGCCCCAATGTTTAGGGAAGTACTCCTATGTGATCCCCATTCTTTGGGCCACCCTAAAAATTATTTTAGAATGTTTTGAGTTCCTTTTTTTCAATAAATGGATCTACCCCATTTAAGTAGAGGGACTAAGTACCACATAGTGTGGGTGCGAACCCATTAATTTTCCTACTCGAAAAATTATTTTGCCAATAGTTTTTGGCACCCACTGTGAGGTAGATTTAGCATATTTGCACCCAATGCAACCACATGGTCTAAAAATCCAAAAACAAATTATATATTAAATAAACAGATTTCAAAGAAAATCATTCTTGAAGGTGACTCCATTAAGGAATGAATCACTATCATGTTTGTTTCCCAATCACAATGAAGAAACTTCTAGATTGGAGTGAAGTGCCAATGAGTGACAGTGAAGAAGAAGAATATTGTGACTAAGAAAATAATATTGTTGATCAGCCATGGTTCCAAACCAGTCCATGCAAAGAGGAAAATTCAAGAATGACAGAAGGGTCTCTTTCTTCAAGCAGTTACATGTCTTTAAAAATCAAGGAAAGAAGAGGTAGAATAAGAAAAGTTTCTACTTGTAAAGAACCAGTCATAAAATCCTGGTGGCTACAATTTAAGAGGATTTTTATTAAAGGAAAAAAATGGGAATTGTTACGACCGATAATCCAAAATGAAAGAGAACTACTAAAAAGATGCAAGGGAGTTACGAGACATTGTACAAGACACGTGGAGAAGAAGAATTTGTTTAAGGTAATACTTTCAATCTCGTACATCTGAATTTTAATCTTAAAGACAATGTCTCTCATCACCCTCCCTTGGGATTTATTTCTTGCATACAAAAATGATGATTTGGCATCCTTGAAAAATAAGTACATGCAAAGAGTTGTAAGCATTTCCTAAGGAGATTCCAATCCCCAGACCTATCTCAAAGTTCTGATATATGGTAAGGCCCTAGAAGAAGTGTATGAGTAACTTGAAGCACTTCATAAGAAAGAAAAAGAAGAGGATATTTTTCCTATGGAGGATGATGGTGCAGTATCCACAGAAGAAGACTTTTTCAACCTCACACAACTCACTAAAAAATTGAGAATATTGTCCTTCTTCTGCCACTCTCTAGATGAATTCATTGTATACGGTGATGAAGAGTTGAAGATTTCTAAAAGAGAATATGTTGAAAGGCTTCAAAGCATAATAGAAGGTAATTTTGACCCCAAAGTCTTTGATGAAATTTGTAGTTATGATTTAGCTCTATAAAGAACATATGAACATCTTGAAGCAATTCACCAAATGAAGGAAGAAGACGAGATATGCCCTATGGATAAAAACCCTGATGGCTACCCATACTATGAGGTGTTTATTCCTAGGAGATTCTTGGATGCTCCTAAAGGAGATCCTATCCTTGAACCTTCTAATGAGAACCGAAGTGACATCCTGGGAGATGAGATAAAAGACATAGAGATGGAACCACCATTTATCGATTATTTTTGGCTCGAAGCGCAACCCATTGTGGGATAAATGGATTCAAAGGGAGACTCTTGTTTCATGATGGGTGATTCAGTGCTTTCCAAAGAATCCATCAATAATGAGGAAATACAAGATGACCAGTTCAAAGTAAGTATGAATAATATCCTTTCAAATTTTGATCTTTCAATTAATAATGAAATGAGGATATGTGAAGGAGTAAAAGTAATCCATTCGACATCATAGAGTGAAAATGATGAATTTAATATGGTCATGGATGATTTTTCCTCCCATTTTGATTATTACAGTGATGTAGAAATGTTGCATGAAGATTCAATAATGGATGATCAAGATAGGTTTGAAAACTCTTTCCATATGTTTTCCTCAACATGGTCCCACACAGAGAATGATATAGATTTTGAGATTGAAGGAGTGACATTCCCACGAAACATGTACCTATTCTCCTTGTCAGAAGATATTATGAATCAAATATTCCCATGCTTGCAAGAAAATGAATCTTGGGAAATAGAAATCATTGAAGGAGTGGGTGAGGATGTTCCAAAGAAATTATGGGTGCATATGGATTAGAGTTTCAACAATACCTAGAAACACAATGCAGAGACTCTTCTAATGAGAATTAAGATGAGCCTATGATGAACTCAAATGTGTTATTTGTACAAAACTTCTTGAAGGATGAAAAAGAAACTAAAGACCCCCAACTTAGCCTATAACTCCTAACTCGGGCAAGGGAAATACATGATAGGTATGAATCAATTTGTGTTTCTCATTTTGATTCACCAATTTTTGATGTTGAGATGGAATGGATGCATGAATTTAATGTCTTATGTGATACCTCGGATGATAAGAGTGAATGTGAAATCACTTATTTCCCTTCACACAGTACAAAGAAATCCATGAGTGAAAAAGAAGGAAGGTGCTTGAAAATTCAATGAATATTCCCAATCCTGAAGACAATGTCCCAGCCGTGGAGGAAGACCGTAGGGTGATTTTTTAATCCAAAAATTGACCAATTTTTTTTCTTAACCACGGACCCCTATAGGATTTAAATTATTTTTTGAACTTTCCCCATTAAAATCGACTTTAAGTAATGTGAGAATTAAAAACACGCTACACATAGGTTGATAACAGAGTTCGAAAGAATGCCTATGTCTCTGGGTTCTTGTAGAACCATTCCACTAGTCAAAATTGTATGTACAATATTATTTCTTATAATAAAACTTAATGGATATTTAAACTTAACTAAACAATAGTCCATTTCTTCGAATAACACCAATGATCAGTCGGAAACATCCTCCATCTTCTTGACGTACCTGTAAGTTGTGGGGAACTATGACATATTGGGTAGTTTGAATAACCCCCAATAACAATAATATTCCTATTAAAATAATAGGTCTTAAACTCACAATTTAACCTAAAAAATACTAATAAAATATCCTTCACAAACACCTACAGTAGGCTTGCTTAAGAATAATCTCCCTTGGCTCGTATATGTCTCTTCAAGCTCTCAGATTGAGCTTGTGAGTGTCGTGTGTCTCTATGAGAGGGGTCAGGTCCCTTTATATAGTGTTAAAGGGCCCAAAATATTTGTTTATGCCCCTTATCTCTTTGTTTCCCTATATATCTAGCTCGGTTGGTAGGTTGGATAAGGTGTCAAGTTTAGAGGGAGGTGGGTGTTGTTCAAATCCCACTGACCTATCTATTTTGTTTGGTTATTGAGTGACTCAATCGAGCTCCCTGTTGTTGCTATGTGGGGACCCCCAATTACCTCTACCGCTCACTATGACCTATCCACCTCACTGACCCCTTCATTTTTCTGAGTCCATGTGATGCGCCATCCACCGAGTCACTAATTTTTTAGTTGATCTCTTTACCTCCTATTGCAACCCCTTCACCATCAACTTACCCCCTACCTCGTTATTGGTATGCTCAGCCACATCCATGCCATGATCCTGAGTCTTCTACCGTGATCCCAAGGTGTTGGTGGACTGCCCATTCATTCAACCAACCATTTTGTACATGTGATATCTTAATCTTCATTGTGCCAAGTGTCAAAGGGATATGGTTTATCCTATATTAATGTGGATAATCCCACATAGTTTGGGAGGGAAAATAAAAAGGGACTTAAAAATATTTGGAGGTGATTACCAATACGTGGCTTCAGCCACATTTCCCTATTTTATCGATAGAGACAACCAAACAGCTCACCGAGTTATGGAATAACTCACCACATGAATGCAATATAATAGATATCCATATAGCTCGATGGGCTAAACAATCAACTCACCTTTGCATGACTTAAACTTGGTCCTTGTCTCAATCGAGAAACTCATCCTTCAGTCGATAAATAGCTCGATGCATAACTCGAATTCAAAAATATATAAATCTCGTCGAGCTAAATATAACTAGAGCAAGTTGACTAATAGGGCAAAGTGGTGGCAGGCCACATGGTGACCTGAGGACCCACCATGTGTCAAACAATTTTAACAATCACTAACAAAGAATCAGAATTCGAATACTAGAATCCTGAAACATGACTCCACACTCATCATTTACACATGATATTTTATTCGCCACTTGTTCTCCAAAATGTCCTTCGAATCAATTTTGAATTGATTTGCATAGAAGAAAGTTTTTTGGAACAAAGTAAAAAACTGCAAGATTCTTGGGAGTATGTTCAAGACCAGCTTGTTCCCTCTACTTCCAATTACTCCACCAGTGTAGAACAAGAGCTCATGCAGAAAAATACACTCAAGGGTAAAAATACCTCTATGAAGAAATTAAGGGTTTTAATTTCAAGAATGATATCAAAATGAGATTCAAACAATTGGATATTGACAAAACTTTCCCTAGACAACAAAATGAGGGTAGACATGATTCTTGTGAAATGATTCAAAATCATATTTCACTGACCATTCTACAATATCCAATGTGCCTTGAGTAGGTTCCCATATTGCAACATTTTCTCGGGATCGATGAGGGCCTCCATCTCAATGATATATCCACTATTTTGGAAAATACTCACTTACAGTAGTAAAGCGAGATATTTATATAAGCTCTTGAATAGGAAGGAATTTTGTTTGATCTTACTCCTTCTGAGTACCTTGTAAATATAGGAAATGATTTTAGTCTACAATCCAAGAATGAAGAATTTATCCATGATGAGGTTGATATTTATAACTTTGAAAGTATGAAGGAATGGTGTATCATGATCGTGGGATATCAAGAGAAAGCCTCAAGAGCCAAGAGTCTCAAGAAAGTTACCAAGTTATCAATGGATACAGGAACATTCTCGATGTAGTGTGAGTATGAGGATGGAATCATGATCAATATTATTCATCTCAAGCCATGCAAATCCATCACAAGAGCATGATTTGATTGGATTATATTTTTTGTGTTTCAAATATCACAATAGATTCCACTATTTCATGATGGCATGTAATTTTCTCAACCCATTTTGGGATATGTTTATATTCCTTCCCCACCTCTGTAAATATCCCCCTATATATAATCTCCCTTTTACTTTGTGTATTTGTTCCCCTTTCCTGTTGTAGGTGTCCCATTTGTTGTGTGTTTGTTTTTGTCTTGTGTTGTGTTCAATAACGAAAGTTTTGTTGTATCCACCCTTGTTTTGCAGTGACTCTGTCTAGCATAGTTTTTACCTTGGTTTCCTTAATGGATTCAAGAGGTAATGACCAAGATTTACCTCAGTATGACGGGGTTTTTGGGGTACCTGCGGATGTTGATTATGTTTTTTTTTTTGCACACTATTTTTATAACATTGGATCGGAAGGCTTATTTACCTACAAACAAATTCTTGTAACAAAGCTATGAATCACATTAAGATAATATTACAGCTTAAGAAATATTCAAACTTTTATTAGTACTTAATATCATGCTTACAAAAGTGATATAATAAAGTGTGATTATCACTTATTTAGTCAAGTACATATATGATCAACATGGACTCATGATTTACAACCACAAGAAAAATTATTGATATGTATAGAGGTTTTCAGATGTGTTGGAAGATATGGAACCAACAGTGTCCTCCTCTTCCTCGGTGAAGTCAGAATCGGGAATTGAGATGTAGTCTTAGTGAAGAAGTCATAATCTTCTTCCTGAATTTCATACAGGAAGGCGAGGGTGGAGTCAGTACTGGAGACACTAATATGGTTGTTTGAGTCGGGTTTCGAGGAGATTTTATAGTCCTCCTCTAAGTTTTCTAGACTGGTCTTGTACTAGCATTTGTATTGAATGAGATCCTCCGGGAGTCTTACTGCTCCATCTTATTCCTCCCAAAAGGAATCATTGGATTCCCAAATGTAATGTGTCGTATAAAATATGGCTTCCAAGAAATCAAACAGAGCTTCTTGGATCGCACAAAGTTTGAGGTCATGAAGCAAGTATTTCTCCCAATACAATGGATGACAAACAACAGGAAAAGAGTCATTTGTGGGATAGTTAGATCCTCCTAAATCCAACTGAAGTCATCATTCTAGAAAAAGGATTAGTAGATAACAATAAATAATGCATTTTAGTTAATTTTTTAGCTTTAAATGATGAAAAACCATTAAAAACATAGTGATCACTAGTGATTTAGAGAAATTGTTGGCGATCAGGGTGATCACTGGTGATTACTATGAAAACTGGTAATTTTTAAAAACAAAGTCTAAACTAATGAATCAGACAGTATTTTGACAAAACATAAGGTTGGTAATCATATCAATGATATACAAGCAAGAATACACATGTTTCTAATTCCTAAAATAAATCAAAACAATGATGTACCTTGCAGAGTGTGATGGTGGATGGAAGAGCATAGGAAGGTGGCTAGTGCATGAAAATGATCAATCCAATGATGAACCTGGTGTTGGTGGAGCATCGTGACATTAAGTGATGTAATTATGAGATCAGTGAGTGCTTGATAGAGTAAAATTGAAACAATGTACACTTGCAAAGCTCTTGAATTCCTCCTCTAAATGAGGTCTACAAACCAGTATATATAGATCGCTAGCGATCAAGAAAATCACCATCGATTTCAGAGAGAACTAGTTTGGTTATAAAATGACACAATTTCCTTCCATTTTCAGCTCAAAATGATGGATTTTGAAGTGACGAGGATGGGGGATGTTTAAAAAAGCATAAACTAAGTTTGTTAAGATGACGAGACTCACTTGTTGGATGATTTGGCTAGTTAGAATACTAGTTAGTTAGGGAATATGTTAGTGCTTTTTTGAAAGTGGTTTTAGAAATAGTTTGGGTGATTAGTGAGGTGTCCAAGTTAACTTCATAAGGTGGGAAGGTGAGGTTTGAGGAGATAATAGGAAATTTATCTATTTTAATTAAATAATTGTTTTACATTTTAGAGATATGATGGATCATAAGTGAACTAATTAATTAAAAATGGGTGAGATAGCGGGATGTCACAAACATTTTTCCTTTAGTCATGAGTGCATCTAGGCTTGGGAGGGGATGTAGATTTTTGGTGTCCACAGACTCCTATAGCTCAATGCATAAGGCATTGATCCTTTTAGTGTCTTGAGATTCTGGGATTCCTACTTGCCCCATCTTCACTTTGTCCAATCTAAGACAAGTCCCTAAGCTAGAGCCAATTGTTTTCATGCTAAATTTCTAGCATTAAAAAATTGAATATTTGGCCATGACAACAATCCCACACTCAAAAAATCCCTGAACGAAGTAATGTGAACCTGCCCTCTGGAAATTCTCTAACTATGTAAACCCTGTGACACCTGAGAGGGATGTACTAACTTGATTTTTAAATTTTATTTCATGTGCAGGTAATTTGATGGGAAACAATTTATGAGCTCATTATGATTCACCTGGAAGGAGTTACTCTCAGAGGCCTAAAAAGGTCTATTTTTAGACTTCAGGCACCTGCAAATAACCTCTTGGGATGTAACAAGAATATATAATGCTTCCAAGCACTATATGACAAATATATGTGATCATTTGAGGAATTTTGGGAAGGTTCTAGAAGAAAATCAAGGTTTAGGAACAAGTTATACAAAATTAGGGTCTTTATGAGCAAGGTATTGGGAAATGCATGTTCTAAAAACGTTAGTCGCATTGTTTGAATATTTTTAGGAGTCTTGTAAATATTTAGAAGCTTATACACTAGGAATTGGAGAGATTAAATATCCTACTTCATTTTGGGATCATCAACAAAATATTTTGGGAATTTTAAGAGGTGTAAATTCACCTGACATTGCAACACAAAGGCCCTTGTATAAGTTGTAACTTTTTCAAAACGTTTCATAAGACTCATGAGTATTTTAGAGCCTACCCAACTATCAAATTAAATTTTATTTATTTATCTTTGTGTCTCATATGATGTGTTAGTTCACGAAGATCATAAACTCCTCCTATCACTCAGATTTAGTGGTGTACACCTCAAGGTAAAATTGGAAATTTGGGTAAACCATGAGGAGTAACTCATTTTCAGGAATTATAAATATTCTCATTGGATTCATTCGCCCTTTTCCATAAATTTTCATATATTTATGACCAAATTTTGTTTAAGTTTTGACCTTGAAAATGAAACAATAAAATTTGGTCCTAAGATGCAAATGGGAACATCAATGTGTTACCAGCCGGGAACATGAAAAATGTGTTACCAACCAGTAACAAAATGGATGTATTACTGGCCGGGAATAATTTTATGATACCGTCCAGGAACAATAAGATTTGTTTGACGTCTAGGAGAAATATTTTGATGACGGACGGGAACAAAAAGATTCTGATGACGATCAGGAAAAATATTTTAATGACAAATGGGAGCAAGAAGAATGTGTTGATGGCCAGGAACAAGACAAAGGTGTTAATGACCAGTAACAAGAAAAATTATGATGTCCTAGAATAATAAGGTATTTACATGTGATAACTAGAACACCAAAGGTCAAGAATTCGAAAGGTCACAGTGGCGAAGGAACACCAAAGGCCAGAAGCTGAAAATTCAATAGTCACGAAGGAAGGTGAAAGGTCATGTCGAGGAGATGAAAATTCAGTCATTGCACTATACAATTGAATGGCTCCCTTGTTTTTAGGTGATGGCTTATTACTTTTTTATTAGCTTTCATTGTCTATTTAGAAGCAAGTGCCTTCATTTCATCTATTCCTCATCTACTATTGTTCTATCTCCATCTCAACTTATACTCCAAGAGCATTGTAAATTGTGCAACATGATGCAATAAAACTGTGTTTCTTGTTGATTTTTCCTCTTTCTTTGCAAATGGTTTCTTCTGATTGATTGCAATTGAAATGTTATATTTTTAATGCAACAAAATTTGTAATGTTATTTTTTTATTAAAATCCCTTTCTTAGTTTTCTCTCCCATCTCCGTCACTGAACTATTTTCTTCTCTTGTATTAAATACAAACAATTTTAAAAGGTTTAGGGAAGTACTCCTATGTGATCCCTAATCTTCGGGCCACCCTAAAAATTATTTTAGAATGTTTTCAGTACCTTGTTTTTAATAAATGGAGTTACCCCATTCAAGAAGAGGGACTAAATCCCACACATTATTTGCGAGAACCCATTAATTTTACCACTCGACAAATTATTTTTCCAACAACATGAATGCATATATATGACAAATATAGTGATTAATGTCAATACATATACACAATTACAATACAACATGGTGACAAACATAAAGATACATCATAATGTGGGGGAAACAACACAGTATGATACATTTTATCAGGAACCACCCTTTTTCGTGTAGCACATTAGTACATATATACAACATCACAAGGTGATAAAATGCCACCACACTTTCATAGTTCAAATTAACAATTATTTCACCCAACAGGGTGGTAATACACATTTAATCCATGAGAGAGAGAGAGAGAGAGATAATTCTCATGGGAAAACACATTGAAATCACAGTTAGTCCACACCAAGTGGTAAGCACAACAGGTTCATTCACAAGATCACAATTACAAGTTTTTCACATCACAAAAAAAAATCACATTTATCTTCCATCATCATAAATAACCATCACAACATCAAATTGTTTGAGAGGTTCAAGAGCATGAACCTTCCCTATGATACCATAAGTAATTCCCACCAATTTCAAAGTTTTTATCTACCTGATCTTGAACCCCTATAGGATTTTAATATTTACCGACAAGTTTCTCCTTTTAAGTAATCAATTTAAAATTAATACAAGAATGTAATGACAATTTTACATGATTGATTACAGAATTAGGTAATGGCCTACGTGTATGGGTTCTTTCGAATCGTTCCACTGGTAAAAATTTGTAAGTACAATGTTATTTCTTACAATAAAATCTAATGGAATTTCCACTTGCCTAGTAGTAAGCCAGTCCTTCGAAGAACTTCTGATGATCAGTCAAATTGTTCTCCACCTTTCTGATGTACAACCTCCTTTAGAACTCGATCAGCCTTCCCAACGATATCGAGTGTCCTCCAGCACTCCAGTCGATACTCCAGGCATCACAAGTGAAAATTAATGTGGCTCAATGGGCCTATTGGGTATTTTGCATTACTCCCAATCACAAATATTTCATCTACTATTACCTAAAAATAATAGGCCAATAAAAAATATTTTCCTATAGTAATTTTAGGATTTTAATATAGTTCACAAAACTATATTAAAATTCACCTAATACTATTTCTCCCAAATCCCACAATTAAGTTTAGAAATAATACACTTCAGTGTTCTACTAAAATAGGGCCCCTCAAAATAATGCTCCATATTTTATCTATAGGCTATTATAAGCTTAACCGTGGCATATGGATGGGAATATAATCCCATATTGGACAGAATACATGTTTGAGTGTGTCAAATCCCACATGGAGTAGCGTATTGATTTTTCTAAGGTATTTAATACCTTAGACTCCCCTCCTTTCACGTGGAAACTTCCATGCATTGGCTTTTTTTGCCCCACCATTTATCCACCACATGGATTTAACATATACATGGGGGTGGGTAGATTTACATGGCCGATTTGTTTGGAGTGGTGGTCAATATGTTTAATGTGTCCATTATGTGGGCCAAGCGGTTGAAAAGTTGTTCATGCCACTATGTGGTGAGTTGGAGGTAATGTCATGGGGATGTCCACCAAAGTAAATGGGATAATATAGATACCATGCAATATAAATGAGCTTGATCACTCTGGATAGCTCACTGAGCTAAAATGTAACTGGGGTCCTTGCATGACTCAACTAATAGCTCGATTTCGATTCTCGATAGGAAAATCAATCGTGGTGGCAACCCACATGATGGCTTGAGGACCCACCACGTCGGTGATAATATCGTAGTCATCATGGCAGTTGGGCTCCCTTCTGTTACAAAAGTTGAGCCTCTTGTTCCCAAGCTATACCACTTTACGATCATCGAAGACCAGCGGTGAAAACCTCTCGACCTCCGGTTTTGCCAATGCCTTTTTGCCACGTATTGCAGTGTTATTGGTCCACTATTGACCTGTTGACCATAGTTGACTTTCTCATTGACTAAAATTTGACCGAATATAACTAGATCTCCCAATGTCCATTTTTCGTGTTCTCATATTCGATGGAAACATCTCAAAAATATCTTTTGCACTAACACAATTAAGGGATGTTTAGGGTGATATAAAAAATGATTCCTTGATCACACCTCCCCAATAGGAAAAGATTTGTGTCCCAAAAAGCATATATTGGAACATTTTTTCGTCCTGTCCTGAATCTCAAAAATATGCTGCCACCTTAGAAGTGCTACTATAATAGACCCTTTGGTCTCTTCCTCTACAACTCTCTCACTTCGATAACTTTGTTCTGATCCTAGATCTGTGGGTTATGGGCCAACTATGCTTCTGTTGTGGCACTTTAATATCCGAAGAAGACCTCCACACCTCTGAGTGCGGTACTTGGCTTCTAGATTTATGACAAGGATCTTCTTTGACTCTATAACATAATTCTCAGCTCCTAGTTGATACCATAGAATCCAAACTGGTTTGAAGGAACTCCATGTTACTTAGAGCTAAGATTGATCCGATGTCAATGATGAACAATGAATTGTCAGGTACCATCTTGTTATAGGGTCATAAGAGACTCCACACAGAATGAAGTTGTGCCCTGATGTCACATTCCTTTCCAGACATTAATGCTTCTAATGCATGGTGTTAATTCTCTTTTAAGACCTCTAGCCTCCAATGCATGATGTTTATCTGATTATCAGCTACCATTTTGTTGCACGGTCACAATGCCTCTACACAGAACAACGATCCGAGCTGATTTCTCACGAGCTCAACAAAGGTGACTCCAACCCCACTACACGGCTGATGCCTCTACATGGTACAAAGCCTCTTGTTGATGATGACTATCAGGTACCACTCTATTGCATAGTCACAATTCCTCTACACAATGAATTTCTGACATGTTTTCAGATGCCAATGGTGTTCAGCTACCATTCTACTACACGCTCGCAATGACTCTACACATAATGAAGTTCTAAGTTGATCCTTTGAGAGCTTCTTTTGTTTACAAACTAATATTAGGTACCATTCTGCTAGATTCCCATGATGACCTCTTCACAGAATGAAGTTCTGATCGGACATCATTTGCCAACGGTGATTCCGTTACCATTTTGTTGCACAGTCACAATGCCTCTACACAGAATGAAGTTCCAAGCTGACACTTTAAGAGCTCCATTGTTTGCACAAATTGATGAAAAACATCCAAAACTCATAGATATGAGTATCCAACTGTAATGGTCACTCAAACATTTGGTTAGTATAAATGTGCCCCTAACAAGTTCTTCATACAACTTTCAAATACAAGTGTAAGGGAAAACATTTCCTAGTACATCATGCAAATGTAGTTGTCAAAATGCTCCATTTTTGGAGTCTTTGTACAATAAGCTTAGTTACCAATTTTATAGGAAAATAATTTCACTTGATAAACCTATTGCAAAAATTTCTCCTTCTCGGTGGCTTATGTACTTTGTCTTCTCCACTGCATCACATTATGGATTGACCTCGTTTATTTCTTTCATGTTAGACAAATAACTCAATAAGGACCAAAACATACTGCATCTCCTAGTATTAGCAATTTACCAAAATAATTGCACTCTAAGGGGTCTTATTAATGCAAGTAAGAAGAGAAAAAACATTGCCAAGGAATTGGGTCTTTTACTAGTGTGTCATGATCGGTTAGATGTATACAAAAATTGACTATAAAGGGGTCTTATTCATACATTCTACCTAAATGAAAAATTTATGGTTTTATTATAATAAGAGCAATAAATAATTCTCAGAAAAACCAATACAATAGCTGAACAAATTCAACTTTATTTGCACCTTATATTTCTTACCCAATGTAGAATCCTCGGTGTCTATCTAGGATACCTCAATAGGTGTCTCATGGATCCTTAAGCTCTCTCTCCTCTACATACAGATCATCATATTCCACTGGAATGTACGTGAATTCAGTGTCAGGATTTGGCTAATCAGCAGGTACATATGAGCTTGAATCTGCACTAGGATCTGCATGAACCCCGGGTACATATGATTCTGAAGGCTTGTTGTCTTCACCTTGTGTAAGATGAACAACATGTCCCATCATGAATTCAATCCTCTAGTTGTGCCCAATACGAATCTCCACTCTAATCCTATCATCAGTCATATAGCCTTGACGAGTAATTATGTAGAAGTTTCCTAATACCATTTCCTCCATCTCCAAATGGATGATGTCGAGAGTGATATTGTCGGAAACTTGTCTCCCAACTATGAAGCTCAAAATGAAATAATTGATAGACACTCCATGCAAAGTACCATATTTTGTACCAAATGTCTTGGTATGAGGAAGTGTAGTGGGAATTCTTAGTCACCGCACCAAATCGACAGTCATGTACCCTACTCTGATATTCCAATCAAAAATAAGATTGACTAACTATCCTCATGTAGCTATCAGAGTCCACTATCTTGAGGCACTCAAATTTCATAGTATAATGTCTAGACATTCCACTAGTGCTCTCTGTGTCAATGTTGTCACTGATTGGCTGGTTTTAGGTCTTGCAATAGCCTTGCCCTTCTTCTGAATCCACTTAGGCCTACTTTCTAGATACAATTTCCAGCATTTCTCAGTGTCGTGCCCTTTTCCACAATGAAGATACATGCCTGAGTCTTGTGAAGGTTACCTCTCTAAGTGGCGCTTCCAAAGCTGACTTGATTCAACCACCTTCCCAAGTGGAGGTGTTAGTGCAAAATCACAGCACCCTCAAATTTCCTAGTTTTGTGTGGGGCATTCAGTGTGATCCGCATAACATTGGACCATCACTCAAGATGTGGGACTTTTAATCCTGAGATGGACCTCCAGAGAAAGTTGGTTCTTTTTCCTAAACTACATACCGCAATCTACTCTAATGCAGGCAAAGATAATCTATCCTAATCTAACCATTCCAAGGAACTAGAGAGAAAGAGAGAGTGAAATAGAGCCTAAACTAAAGTGATGATACACTAGAGAAGGAAAGAGGTGAGATACTCTGTTAAGGGAGGATGAAATATGGGAAAAAGGAGATGGGGAGGTCAGACAAAAGTGACACAAACCCAGATCCAAATCTGCCATTAAAACTCCATGAAACACAACATCTTGCACCTGCAAACATGAAAGACATGCACAGAAGATATATTTGAAAGGGAGAGGCGCAGAGAAACAATAAAACAATGAAAAGGGTTGATTAAACACCACAAAAACACGTTTTTATTGCTCTATAAGGTGCACGGACCATTACATTTCTACTTAGAGGCATAAAATTCACTTTTTAGGCATAGGAGAAGGCTTACAACTCAAATGGAGTCAAAAAATAATTTCACAGAGTTTCCCCACACCCAGAATCTCTCTCCCTTATCAAATGAGAAGTGTTTACAATATATAGATGATGAAAACCAAAGAGAAAGAAGGAAAAATGGATCTTACCCTACAAGCTCAACCACCAACCATCAGTGCCCTGTAAATCCACCTACAGTCTATCAATTCTAGTTCCCCATGTCTTTGGCGTGTTGAAGAAGGAAGAATGGTGGATCAAATCAAATATGATCTAGTTGTTGAAGCAATCAAATCATGCATTAATGGCAGGAAAGACGTTTTCCTATTTTTCACCCACCAAATCCTACTGAAAATAATATTTTATGCTTCCATGGCATAGAGGAGGTCGAGATCTTTCCAATGGTACCAAATTTGTTGAATTTCGAGCACTGGATTGAAAGATATGCCCATTTGAAAATTTGAATCGAATCCGTACAAAAATGGCAAAAAACCAGTTTTGCAAAATGGATCCACGTGCCCGAGATTCACTTTGGCGCCTTTCTCACAAAAATGCAATATTATTAAAAACCTCCCACAGGCCCAAAATCCACTTAAGCCAAAAATCTCTGCGGGCCTGTTGGTCATCAAATAGGACTTTATGAAGAGCAACAGTCAGGGGACAAGAAGTCCCTCCTCTTTAATGGGAGAGGTTCCCTTATTCAGAAACAAACTTATTTACAAATATACAAAATATGATTTTCTGGTTAAACTTGGATATTATGAAAGTGTCTTTTATAAAGATCATCAATTACAAAAGGACTGAGGAATGAGAGTGCGAGAATGAGCAGAAAGGCAACATGCAGAATTATAGATAACAGAGTAATTCTTTATGTATGCGAAGTTACAGTGAATTGAAAACAAGATCATTCGTATCGTATAAATAAGATGGAATTTAAAGACACAAAGTTCTGTAAATAACATCTGCCAGAACACAAAGTTTCTTAACGTAACACAGATTCATTAATCAAGGACACAAAGTTCCTTCTTGGTTATACAAGATCACCATGTATTGCAAAGTTGAAGAGTATGCAATCGGCGAGACTAACAAACTAGAAACAAATGATCTTCACAAACATTAAACGAAAGCTCAGAGATAACAGAGATTAGATAGACAAAGAATGGAAAGCCCTTTTGTATTGATTTCTTTGTGATCTATTTACACTTTCAGAAAATATGCCAAGTTCTTCCTCCTTTCAGAATGGCGTAGAGAGGCCATTATATAACTTACAAATCAGTTACTCTTCGTAACCGCTTCTTTTAACCAAGAATAGTTAAGGACTGCCAACCGCAATACCTCAACTTCTTACAAAGAAAACGGAAAAAGAAAGGGAAGAAGAGAAAAGAATAAGGAGAAGAAGACAGGTGGCCGGGTTACTGGGAGGGACCCACTGACTTCAAAATCTACTGCCTGAATTTCTTCAACGCCTCAGCTATGTCTCTGCCACGAGGGACTGACGTGTTGGCCGCAGACTGAGTCCAAAATCCAAGACACTTCTCCATCTCTTTATCAAACTCGACATGAGTATGATAATCTTTATTTGCTTCTTCGATGGCAGATTGAAGAGAGCAAATATCCTTCATTTTCTCCTTGGAGATGGAACTTTCCTTGAATAAGTTATCTTTGACAAAAGCTCTGAATTGAGCTTTGATTTCTTGCAAGGAAAGGGGCATACCAGAAGTTTCATCTTGAAGATGACAGTGTATGTCTTTGAAAGCAGAGACCACCAGTGTCTTGAAAGCTTCACCCTTCTGCCAGCTATTCTTCAGTTCTCCCAAAGCCTCCTCCAAGACTTTGATCTTCCACTCCATGCTGTAAACCCAGGATTTTGATAGATTATCCTTTGCATCATCAAAAACCTTATTCGCCAGTAAGATGTTCTCATCTGTCTGTCCCATAAGGCGGAGGTCTACTATGCAACTGCTCCAGAGTTTGAGCTCTTTATCCATGATCCCGATAGTAGAGGACAGCTTCTGTTGCAAATTGTTCACTTTTCCATGGAGTTTAAAAGCTTCATCGATGAAGTTCAACCCTGCAACAAGCATATCATCCACCATGGCTTCCATAGCTCTGCCATAGATGGAATACTTGTGCATGTCTTTGATACTCTGTACTTCATCTTGGCTCAAAATTACAGGTGGTGGAAGAGTGGTCAATGGAGTAGGGTCCAAAACTTTGTCCTTAGACAAAAGAGACTTGATGAAGCCTGTGAGAATTTGGGCCTGTTCTTCCAACTGTTCGATAGTTTGCTGCCCTTTCTCTACCCTCCCAATGACTCGTGTGACCGTTTCCTGGAGGTTGTGGATCTCACCTTCAGGAGTAGACTCTCCCATTGGAATTCTTGAGAGCTCTAAGTCAGATGACTGTAAGTCCTGCTCTGATTTGTCCACTGTAGGCTTAGCAATCTCCAGGAATTGTTGACCTTGAGCATCAGACACTATTCTGGAGGTGGTTCTGGCTTTCTTGGCACGAGAAGGAGTGGTGCCCAACAAGGCTGCGATAGCATCAAAGTTTGGCCCTGAGCTCCGAGAGGAAGATTTCCTCTTTCTACTGTCAACAAGAGGCTGAACCCATGCAAAAGAAGAAGAGGAAGCAGCAGGAGGGGCAAGAGTACCAAGAGACATAGAGCTCATGACGCTCAAGGTTTGCACAGCTATGGTCTCAAGTTGAGATGTGAGTGGGGCACTGGAGACAATTGCTACAGAAGAATCAATAACACTTGGAAGTTCAGTGCTCTGGACCTCTTTGTTCTTATCAGTTGGGTCTTCAGGAGCATTTGCAGGGGTTGGCATTTCACTTTCTTCACTTTCACTGAGAACAATGATGTTCTCTGGTCCCATAGGCACTTCTACCTGCTTTCTTTGAGGGTCATTTTCCACAGGATCCTTCTTAACCTCCTTGAGTTTCTTCTGGTACACTTGAGTGGATGAAGAAGGAGTGGAAGCTGCAGGTCCTTGTGTTGATGAGGCAGGTGGGGTTTGCACTGGTGTTTCTGACCTAGGAATTGATGCCTCTCTCCTTGGTGTTGAAACATCCTTGGAAGAGGATTCTCCTGAGTGCCTTCTGAGCTCTCGAACTTTCCTGTCAAACCAGACCTTAGTCCTGACTAAGACTAGAGCAAGGATCTCAGCTAGATCATCTTTTTCTTTCCTGTTCCAATCCAAGTCCTCCAAGGGGGTTTGCTTAATCACACTGTCATACTCATATGAGTATAGATTAGAATTGTCATCCTGGAGTCCTTCGGGAACTTGGTACAAGCCGAGTTCTTGGATCAATTGCAGGGAGAACCTGCCACAATGCCTTCTCCTGGCCTCAAAATCATCTGCACAGTCAGCCCAGTAGTCTTCTGTATCTGCCCTATGATGGTAGATTATCTTGATGTTCTGTTCAATGAACTTCTTCAAGTCAAAGCAGGTTCTTGGCTTGAAGAAATGAACGGTGATAGGGACCAGGGCTCTCTCTATGTTCTGTGCGTCCAGGGCTGTTTTACAAGTGTAATTTCCCAAAGAGATGGGAAAGTGCAAACCAGAAATCTTCTTGTCTCTGCAGGTTCTGTGTAGTTTGTCTAATTGCCTGCATACTTCAATCAAAGCCATCTTATCATTGCAGAACATGGGAAGCCTCAGAGGGGTGCTTTCATAGCCGGCAAGCCTGATATAGGAGAATTTTCTGAATTGTATGAAATAAGCACCGTAGCGCGATATCAGATTCATGGCTTCATCAGAAAATCTCCTAGCAGTATCACCTTCGAGCAGCCTGACCACGTACATGGTGAAAGCGTCATTGACCCTTCTGAAATTACGATTGCTGGTCTCCAGGGTGAACTGCGGGCAGTAGGCATATACTGGATCATCTTTGTGAGCGTCAATGTAGGAAAAACCAAACCATTGCCGTGACGCTGCCAGGGTATACATCAGGTAAGAAGTCATGTAGAACTTCTTCGTTTGTTGTACATTGGACAGCTACTCTGCCAAATTCATGCTGATGATCTCTGCCCAGTTGATATTTTGTGTTCCCTCGCACACCATGCTGATGAGCGGGCACATCCAGAAGTGGAATTCATTGGTAGAGGGAAAACCCATAACCCGAGCCAGTAGAATTATAAAGTCAGACAATTCTTCATTAAAATCTGCCTGGAAAAGAGTTTTGGACAGGCGAGAGGCTCCCTTCTTAGGGTTCTTCAGCCAGGACTTCGCCACCCGCTGCCTTGTATTTGTCGCTGTCTTGATTGAACAGAGCCTGTGCTTGATCCCGGGAAACGACTATGGCATTATCCATCTCTGGGATTCTCAGTGCGGTACTAATGGCGGGTAGCGTCCAGCTTGGCGATGAGTTCCCCGTGTATATTGGTTAATTCACTGGAATCAGGGTCGAAGTGAGCTCCGCACGAAAGTACAGTATCAGCGCACTGTACCGAGATCGGGAAACCTCCAGCAAAAGCCAAACCGCTATCGTGAATCATTTGTGCCATTGGTGTAGGGTTTGCATCTGCCACCCTTGCCCAAAAATCCCTGAAGTCAAGATGTCGAGCTTCACTGTCCCCAATATTGGGAACGGCAGATTCTAGTGGCGAAATTTGTTCCTGTCCCTGGAATTTGATCTTCATATTGATAGTAACAGAGCCGCAACCTAAACTCGGGAAGGAATTACAGAGAAAAGGGATACACGCGCAGGGAATTAGATTGCAAGGGTTCGAGCAAGGATAACATGGAAACAATGTGAAAAATGCAAAGGGGGTTTGCTCATTATATAGCCGTTTAGGAGAGAGAAAGGCCATGAATGCGCATTTAATACATACCCACCAATTTAAATAAGCCAGATATTCGGGTAGAGCAGAAAAAACTAGCATGAATGGCACTTGGTTCATTAGGGACATGTGAGACGCAAATGCGGGAAACACGCGGCTCGGCCGATTCGGGCGAAGCGGGGAAAAGACGCACAAATGTCTTTTGGGGCACATGGGACATGAGTGCGCGAAGTACGCGATTCGGGTGAATCGGCCGAAAATGGAACAACTTGCACAATTTGACTTGGGACATTTGGGACATGAAAGTGCGAAGTACGTGGTTCGGGTGTTTCGGCCGAAAATGGAACAACTTGCCCGATTAACTTTGGGACATTTGGGACGAAAAGTTCCGACGGGCCCGAAAATGGAACAACTTCGGGGAAATCGGCCGATCGGGGAACATAACGCACTTTTGACTTGGGACATACGGGACAAAAATGTCTGATAGGCCCGGAAAACACACAAAATGACCCAAAACTGCAGACTTTTCTCAATTTCACGACTTTTAACAATTTCAGCACAACAGAGAAGACACTTAAACTCAAAATTTTGAAAGTTCAATTTCTTTAAGAGTAGGGAATTTTGAGTGGACAACAGCTGGCTCCTTCTGGGGATGACTTGGCATAAATTCAAGGAATGAGACAAGGCAAGAAATTAGACAAACTTGGGGAAGCAGATCAGTACCTTATCCATTGGGCAACGGAGTCAAAAAGTAGACCAATACAGAGGACAACACACCAAAACAAAAAGGGAAGAAAAGAAAAAAACGTTGTACATAAAATACAAGGGACTCCCTAATCACCTAGGACTTGAACAACTTGAGGTACTACCCACTATAAGGAAGTGGGAGAGGAGAACCATCCATGTAATCAAGATAAAAGGAATTCTTACCAGCAAAGTGTCTGATCTTGAAAGGTTCGAGCCAAAGGGAATCAAACTTGCCATGGCTGCCACGAGGTTCATGCCTTTTATCCCATAACAACACAGTGTCTCCAACTTGGAAATCTCTGAACCTAGCTTTCTTGTCAAACTCCTGTTTTAGCCTGTCCTGATTTCAGCAAAGATTTTATTATCTATTGCTATGCCACAGATAATACCTTAGCTGCTATTTTGACTCAAGAAGACTCTAACGAGCATGAGCTCCCAATTGCGTTCATGAGCTATATTCTGAAAGATCATGAGTTGAAATACACCATGATGGAGAAACATGCTTTTGCAGTGGTTAAAACTGTCAAGTAGTTTCACTTTTACATCCTCAACTCTCATTCCATGGTGTTGGTCCCAGATACAACTGTTAAGTCAATTCTCACACAACAAGAATTTGGATCCAAGAGAGGGAACTAGGTTGCTAAGGTCCAAGAGTATGACATTGACATCAAACCAACCAAGCTGGTTCGTGGAAAAGGCCTTTGTGAGCTCATTGCTGAAGGAGGTAAACATGAGTTGCTGGAGGAGAAAGTTGACCTTCCTACCATTCTGTTCCTTAGCTCGATTGATGAATGGTATGCTGACATCGCCCATTTTCTCACCTATGGGGAATGCCCCTCTCATTTAACTGCCAAAGAAAAGAGGACTGTTAAATTGAGGTCAGTGCAATATGTATTGTGGGAAAGCGCCTTGTTCAAGCGTGGGTTGGATGGGAGATTTTTGAAGTGTGTGGACAAGGAACAGCAGAGAAAGTTGCTCTCAGCTTTTCATGATCAGGCATGTGGAGGGCACTATTCATCAATGTTTACGGCTCATAAGATACTCCATGGAGGATATTACTAGCCTTCCTTGTTCAAAGATGCATCCAAGTGGGTTGATAAATGTGAGGCTTGTCAGACCTTCATGGGAAGACCCAAATTGGCCTCTTTGCCTCTTAAGCTAGTTGTAATTGAAGAACCTTTTCAACAGTGGGGTTTGGACTTCATTGGAACACTTAATCCTGCTTCTAGTGCTGGTCATACTCATGTACTAACTGCCACTAACTATTTCACTAAATGGGTGGAAGCTATTCCAGTTAAGAGTACTACTTCTGAAGTGGTGTGTAGCTTCATCAAAGAGAACATCTTAGTAAGGTATGGTGTACCTAATAATATTGTAACAGATAATGCTTCGAATTTCTCTTCAACTGAGATAATGGATTTCTGCTACAGGTATGGCATCTCCCTGGCTCATTCTTCAGATTATTACCCTCAGGGAAATGGACAAGCAGAATCCACTAACAAAAATTTGGTGACTATTATAAGGAAGTTAGTCAATGAGTCTCAATGAAACTAGCACAAGAAGCTCTACGATGCTCTTTGGGCAGACAGGATTACACCAAAGAGAGCTATTGGAATGTCTCCTTTTCAAGTGGTATATGGGGTAGAAGCTCAACTGCCAGTAACAGTGGAACTGCCAGCCTTGCATCTAACGAAGGCCATTGAAGATACTAGTTTCAGTGATGCTTTGGATAAGAGAATTATGTACCTTCACAAACTAAATGAGGACAGATTGGAGGTTGCTGATCAGATATTTGTTCACCAGCAAAAGGTAAAAGTCCTATTTGACGACCAACAGGGCCTAAATTTGAAATTGTGTTATTTGAACAAAAATTACAAAAGTGCAAAATTTCCCCATAGCCCTGTAGGCTCGTAACTTCACATTTTGCATTTGGTGAACAAACCTCCTCAGGTTCATGAGCCCATGCTTGCAAATTGCACCATTTGTAAAAGTTGCAATATTTCTAACATTTCCCTAACGGCCTACTTCCCCGTAGCTGAAAAATGCTTGACACATGGCTTCTCTGGGCGTCGGCGGAGGTGCAGCTTTCTTTTATACTTTTACGCCTTTTAAAACAAAAAGCCCAAAATTGAAATTGCCTCCAGTGACCCGCCTTCCCACTTGGACTTGAAACATGGCCACGTGTCACGTTGTGGACCTTAGGTATTTTTCTTCATTTGGCACAAAGATCCTCCGCAAGCTCACAGGCCTGCAATTATAAATTGCACTTTTTGCCAAGAGGCGCAAAGTGGCAAGATGTCTCCCCATCCCCGCTGGTCTACAATTTACTTTGGTGAAAATTCTTCCCCAGGCCCACTGGCCCACTTTGGCAAAAAATCTTTCCAAGGCCTGTCGGCCCGTAGCTTGCAAAATATGATGAGTTAGATGGACTTCTTTATATTTCTGCAAAGGGGAAGAAATTTCCTATCTGATGGAAATGCTTTCAAGGGACCTTAAGTGCTTAAAATATATGAAAATTTAGATTGAACCACTAAAGG
Organism: Taxus chinensis; assembly: GCA_019776745.2. Taxonomy (NCBI): domain Eukaryota; kingdom Viridiplantae; phylum Streptophyta; class Pinopsida; order Cupressales; family Taxaceae; genus Taxus; species Taxus chinensis. The sequence goes on from CM034156.1 coordinate 106,797,376, forward strand.
AGGAAAAATGGTGCTATTTGACAAAAAATAAGTGTGAGCTTATTTTGGTCAACATGAGCATCTAGGATACGTTGCAAATATGTAATGTGTTTTTACTACGGGCATTGACACTTTCGAACAGTTTCCATGTGGGTTTACAACTCTACGATCTAGTGATCGTGTTCTTGATGTCAATTCATCATCACTCGAACCATGGTGCCCAATAACGAAAGCATAACCGAAAATTGGAAGAAGAGGTATAGATTCATTTCTACAAAACCAACTCTGCAAAACAACCTCTGATACCAACTTGATCCAAAAATGAGCAAGTCTTTATCTACATGATCTTGGACCCCTATAGGCTTTTAATATTTTTTGAAAATTTGCTCCTTTTAAGTAATCAATTTAAAATTAATGCAAGAATGTAATGACAATTGCACATGATTGATTACGGAGTTTGGAAATGGCCTACATCTCTGGGTTCTTTCGAATCGCTCCACTAGTAAAAAGTTGTAAGTACAATGTTTTTTCTTACAATAAAATATAATGGAATTTCCATTTTCCTAGTAGTAAGTTAGTCCTTTGAAGAACTTCCGATGATCAGTCAAACTATTCTCCACCTACCTGATCTCGAACCCCTATAGGATTTTAATATTTACCGAAAATTTTCTCCTTTTAAGTAATCAATTTAAAATTAATACAAGAATGTAATGACAATTGTACATGATTGATTACAGAATTCGGTAATGGCCTACATGTATGGGTTCTTTTGAATCGTTCCACTAGTAAAAATTTGTAAGTACAATGTTATTTCTTATAATAAAATCTAATGGAATTTCCACTTGCCTAGTAGTAAGCCAATCCTTCGAAGAAATTCTAATCGGTCAAATTGTTCTCCACCTTTCTGATTTACAACCTCCTTCAAAACTCGATCAGCCTTCCCAATGATATCCTCTATCCTTCAGCACTCCGGTCGATACTCCAGGCATCACAAGTGAAAATTAATGTGGCTCAATGGGCCTATTGGGTATTTTGCATTACTCCCAATCACAAATATTTCATCTACTATTACCTAAAAATAATAGGCCAATAAACAATATTTTCCTATAGTAATTTTAGGATTTTAATATAGTTCACAAAACTATATTAAAATTCACCTAATACTATTTCTCCCAAATCCCACAACTAAGTTTAGAAATAATAAGCTTCGGTGTTCTTTACAATGGAGAGGAGTCCCCTATTTCTACTAAAATATGGCCCCCTAAAATAATGCTCCATATTTTATCTATAGACTATTGTAAGCCTAACCATGGCATATGGATGCGAATATAATCACATGTTGGGCGGAATACATGTTTGAGTGTGTCAAATCCCACATGGAGTGGCGTATTGATTTTGCTAAGGTATTTAATACCTTAGCCTCACCTCCATTCACAAGGAGACTTCCACGCATGGGCTTTGTTTGCCCCACCATTTATCCACCACGTGGATTTAGCATATACATGGGGGTTGGCGGATTTACATGGCCGATTTGTTTGGAGTGGTTGTCACTATGTTTAATGTGCCCATTATGTGGGCCAATTGGTTGACAAGTTGGTCATGCCATTATGTGGTGAGTTGGAGGTAAATGTCATGGGGTTGTCCACTGAAGTAAATGGGATAATATATATCCCATGTAATATAGATGAGCCCGATCACTCTAGATAGCTCGCCGAGCTAAAATATAACTCGATCCTTGCATGACTCAGCTAATAGCTTGATGTATATTCTTGATAGGAAAATTAATTTTGGTGGCAAGCCACGTGTTGGCTTGAGGACTCACCACATTGGCGATTATATTGTAGTCATCATGGTAGTCGGGCTCCCTTCTGTTACAAAAGTTGAGCCTCTTGTTTCTGATTTTTACCACTTTATGATCGTCGAAGACCAGTGGTGAAAACCTCTTGACCTCCAATTTTGCCATGTGTCGCAGTGTTATTGGTCCACTATTGACCTGTTGACTGGAGTTGACTTTCCCGTTGACTGAGCTTTCACCGGATATAACTAGAGCTCCCAATGTTCGTTTTTCACTTTCTCATAGTCGATGGAAAGCTCTCAAAAATATCTTCTACACTAATACAATTTAGGGATATTTAGGGAACTTTTTATATCAAAAATGATCCCTTGATCGCACCTCCCTAATAGGAAAAGCTTTGTGTCCTAAAAAGCTTATATTGAAACATTTTGTTATCCTGTCCTGAATCTAGAAAATTTGTTGCCACCTTGGAAGTGCTACTATAGTAGACCCTTTGGTATCTTCCTCTACAACCCTCTCACTTTGACAAATTTGTTCTGATCTTGGACCTATGGGTTATGGGCCCACTATGCTTCCGCTATGCCACTTTAATATCCGAAGAAGACCTCCATGCCGCTGTGGTGTGATATTTGGCTTCTAGATATCTTACAACAAGGATCTTCTTTGACTCTATAACACAGTTCCCAACTCCTAGTTGATTTCATAGAATCCAAACTAGTTTGAAAGAACTCCATGTTAGTTAGAGCTAAGATTGATCTAATGTCAATGATGAACAATGACTTGTCAGGTAACATCCTATTATAGGGTCATAAGATACTCTACACAGAATGAAGTTGAGACCTAATGTCATGTCCCTTTCCAAATTTCAATGCCTCCAATGCATGATACTAATCCTCTTTCATTAACACAAGCCTCCAATGCACAATGCTATTCTGATGTTTATTACACAGTCACAATGCCTCTACACAGAACAACGATCCGATCTGATTTCTCACGAGCTCAACAAAGGTGACTCAAACCCCATTGCACGGTTGTTGCCTCTACATGGTACAAAGCCTCCTGTTGAAGATGACTATTAGGTACCACTCTACTGCATAGTCATAATGACTCTACATAGAATGAATTTTTTACTTGTTGTCAGATGCCAACGGTGTTCAGCTACCATTCTTCTGCATGGTCACAATGACTCTACACAGAAAGAAATTCCGAGTTGATCCTTTGAGAGCTTCTTTTGTTGACAAAATAATATTAGGTACCATTCTACTAGATGCCCATGATGACCTCTTTACAGAACGAAGCTCTGATCAGACATCAATGCCAATGGTGATTCAACTACCATTCTATTGCATGGTCACAATGCCTCTACACAGAATGAAGTTCCAAGATGACACTTTAAGAGCTCCATTGTTTGCAAAAATGGATGAAAAATCTCCAAACTCATAGATATGAGTATCCAACTGTAATGGTCACTCAAACATTTGGTTAATATAAATGTGCCCCTAACAGGTTCTTCATACAACTTTCAAATACAAGTGTAAGGGAAAACATTTCCTAATACATCATGTAAATTTAGTTGTCAAAATGCTCCATTTTTGGAGTCTTTGTACAATAATCTTAGTTACCAATTTTATAAAAAAATAATTTCACATGATAAACCTATTGCAAAAATTTCTCCTTCTCGGTGGCTTATGTACTTTGTCTTCTCCACTGCATCGCATTGTGGATTGACCTCGTTTATCTCTTTCCTGTTAGACAAATAACTCAACAAGGACCAAAACATACTGCATCTCCTGGTATTAGCAATTTACCAAAATAATTTCCCTCTAAGGGGTCTTACTAATGCAAGTATAGCAGAGTACAAACATTGCCCAAGAATTGGGTCTTTTACTAGTGTGTCCTGATCAGTTAGATGTATACAAAAATTGACCATACAGGGGTCTTATTCATACATTCTACCTAACACAAATTTTATGGTTTTATTACAATAAGAGCAATAAATAATGCTTAGAAAAACCAATACAATAGCTGAACAAAGTCAACTTTATTTGCACCTTATATTTCTTACCAAATGTAGAATCCTTAGTGTCTATCTAGGATACCTCAATAGGTGTCCCGTGGATCCTTGAGCTCTCTCTCCTCTACATATGGATCCTCATGGTCTGCTGGAATGTATGTGACCTCAATGTCAGGATCTGGCTTATCAACATGGACATATGATCTCGACTCTACACTAGGATCTGCATGATCCCTAGGTACATATGAGTCTGAAGGCTCATTGTCTTCACCTTGTGTAAGAAAAACAACATGACCCATCACAAACTTGATCCTCCCAGCTGTGTCCAATTTGAAGCTCCACTCCTCTCCTTTCATCAGTCATATAACCTTGACGAGTAGTCAGGTAGAAGTTTCCTAATACCATTTCGTCCATCTCCAAAGGGATGATGTCGAGAGTGATATTGTCAGAAACTCGTCTCCCAACTATGAAGCTCATAATGCAATAGCTTTTAGACACTCCATATTGAGTACCATCTTGTATACTAACTGTCTTGGTACAAGGAAGTGGTGTAGTGGGAAGTCCTATTTGGCACACCAAATCAACAGTCACGTACCCTACTTCGATAGTCCAATTGAAAATAAGAGTGACTATCTGTCCTCGTGAAACTAATGTAATCCGTTGTCTCGAGGCACTCAAATGTCATAGTATAATGTCTGGACATTCCACTAGTGGTCTCCATGCCAATGGTGCCACTTACTGACCGGTGCTGGGTATTGCAATAGCCTTTCCCTTCTTCTTAATCCACTTAGGCCTCCTGTATGGATACAATTTCTAGCATTTCTTGGTGTCGTTCCATTTTCCATAATAATGACACATGCCTGAGTCTGGTTAAGGTTGCATCTCTAAGTGGCACTTCTGAGGCTATCTTTCTTCATCCACCTTCCCAAGTGGAGCATCTAGGTTATGCTACAACTCTGTAATGTGTTTTGGCTACTGGCATTGATGCTTTCGAACAACAGCCAGGTGGGTTTGTAACTCCATGATCTGGCGATCATGTTCTCAGTGTCACATCATCATCACTCGAACCATGGTGCCCAATAACCCAAGCATAACTAGAAACTGGAAGAAGAGGTATCAATCCATTTCTACAAAACAACCTCTATAAAACCAACTCTGATACCAACTTGATCTGAAAATGATCAAGTTTTTATCTACCTGATCTCGGACCCCTATATGCTTTAAATAATTTTTGACAAGTTGCTCCTTTTAAGTAATCAATTAAAAATTAATTCAAGAAAAAACGATAATTTCACATGATTGATTACGGATTTCGGCAATGGCCTACGTCTCCGGGTTCTTTCAAACCATTTCACTAGTAAAAATTTGTAAGTACAATGTTATTTCTTACAATAAAATCTAATGGAATTTCCACTTGCCTAGTAATATGCTAGTCCTTTGAGGAACTTCCAATGATCAGTCGAATAGTTCTCCACCTTCCTAATGCACAACCTCCTTCGAAACTTGATCAACATTCCCAATGCTATCTTGTGTCCTCCGGCACTCCAATCAATACTCCAGGCATCGCAAGTGAAAAATATTGTGGCTCAATGGGCCTATTGGGTAGTTTGCAATACTCCCAATCACAAATATTTCATCTACTATTGCCTAAAACTAATAGGCCAATAAACAATATTTTCCTATAGTAATTTTAGGATTTTAATATAGCTCACAAAATTTTATTAAAATTACCCTAATACTCTTTCTCCCAAATCCCACAATTAATCTTAGAAATAATAATCTTCAGTGTTCTTTACAATGGAGAGGGGTGCCCTACTTATCCTAAAATAGGGCCCCTCAAAATAATGCTCCATATTTTATCTATAGGTTATTTTAAGCCTAACCATGGCATATGGATGGCAGTATAATCCCATATTGGGGGGCATATATTTTTGAGTGGTTCAAATCCCACATGGAGCGGCGTATTGATTTTTCTAAGGTATTTAATACCTTAGCCTCCCCTCCTTTCACATGGAAACTTCCACGCATGGGCTTTGTTTTCCCCACCATTTATCCACCACGTGGATTTAGCATATACATGGGGGTTGGCGGATTTACATGGCCGAGTTGTTTGGAGTGGTGGTCGCTATGTTTAATGTGCCCATTATGTGGGCCAAGTGGTTGAAAATTTGTTCATGCCACTACGTGACTATTTGGAGGTAGATGTCGTGGTGTTGTCCACCGAAGTAAATGGGATAATATAGATCCCTTGTAATATAGATGAGCTTGATCACTTTAGATAGCTCGTCGAGCTAAAATGTAACTCGGTCCTTCCATGACTCGGCTAATAGCTTGATTTCGATCCTTGATATGCAAATCGATCATGGTGGCAAGCCATGTGGTGGCTTGAGGACCCTCCATGTCCGCGATAATATCATAGTACTCACGGCGGTCGGGCTCCCTTCCGTTGAAAAAGTTGAGCCTCTTGTTCCTGAGATATACCACTTTATGATTGTCAAAGACAGGCATTGAAAACCTCTCAAAATCTAAGTTTTCCAACACCCTTTTGTCACGTGTCACAGTGCTATTGGTCCACTATTGACTAGAGTTGAATTTCTCATTGACTGAACTTTGACCAGATATAACTAGAGCTCCCAATGTCCGTTTTTCGCATTCTCATAGTTGATGGAAATCTCTCAAAAATATCTTCTACACTGACACAATTTAGGGATGTTTAGGGAAATTTTGATATCAAAAATGATCCCCTAATCACATCAAAAAACACATTGAAATCATAGTTAGTCCACATGAAGTGGTAAGCACAACAAGTTCATTCATAAGATCACAATTACAAGTTTTTCACATCACAACAAAAAAGCACATTTCTCTTCCACCATCATAAATAACAATCACAACATAAATTTTTTTGAGAGGTTCAAGATCGTGAACCTTCCCTCTGATACCATATGTAATTCCCACCAATTTACACCCCAAAAAACAATAGTAAAATTACAGGATTGTTTTCTTTGTCTTTCATCTCTTATTACTATAAACTCTAAATCATGCACTTTAGGTATCTATCTAGTCTTGATTGCATACTACTATTCATATGATTACTAAGTAAGAAGAGTACTAATTAACCCATGTCTTTTTCCATCTTTGCTTACTTTATGATTCATTTGTTGATCTTACACTCTTTCTAGCCCAGTTTGTCTTTTGATACTTTAACATTTCCCTTCCTAGACACTAGCTCCAAGCACCTCCGATCCCTTTGGGTGCCCCCAACCTTTCTTAACTTTACTCACATCTTTTGGGTCCTTTCTATCCATTTTGGCATCTTATATTTTTGGTATCCAGCATTTTTGGGGTTAATTACGAAATTCAATCAAAAAAATCATAGAAATATAAATTTATGTGATCATAATAAAGGACCAAGCACTAAGAATTATCTATCACCACCTAAGGTTACATCCAATATCATTACAAGAAAATTTAATCATTTTTTTTAGCTCCACAAAAGTGACAAGGGACTGTATTCTTCTTTATAAACTTCATACGAGGTAAATTTCATTCTTTATAGCACATATCTATTTACATTTATTAAATCTAGCTAATTTCTCCCTATCAAGTGCGACACACAAGATTCACCAAGGGCATGATTTTTTACACACACACACACACATAGAACTACATTGGGTCTGAAATGTAGTGCAACGCTTAGTTGTAAGATCACTCATTTCACAGTTGAGGACAGTAGGACCCCTCATTTACATTATAGTATTTTTTGGATTTGATGATCTTTTGAGGGTTTAATAGGTCATTTCTTTATTGTAGGTTACCAATGACATATACAAAATTGTTGTAACATACTAGTGACAAGAAGCGAAGGACAACAAATATCTCACGACCTAGCAAAACTAGTTTTCTAGTGTCCTAAGAAGTCACATGCACCCAGAACAGTTCTATGGATTCCCATGTTCCCATGACCCTCCATAGGCACCTTAGTCTAGCATATTTTGATGCTCCTGTCATTTTCATAGGCTTAGTGCAACAGTGTTCTCTTTTTGTTCATCTGTTCAACACTTTGGCACAATCTGTAATTAATTGAGAATTATCTAAATATTTCTATCTCTTCATTTGCACTTAGGGTTTTAAATATTAATTACTTATTTTCTTGCATCATTTATGTATTTCATTTCTTATTCATTTACTACTACATTGCATTATATTTAGGAATCTATGAATTCTATATATTTTTAATCATTTGGTGAACCCGTCTCTCATTTCCCACCTTCTTTCTAGGGTTTTTCTTCATATTTCCATCACTCGTAGTGGTCGTTTTGAGTATTTTGAGAATCTCGAGCTTTCCCCATCTTCCCGTAGGGTTTCTAAATCAATGGGTGAAATGGAAATTCCATTCTCTAACTCTCAACATGTTCCTATCAAAAATATTGAAGCATCTGATAGAGAAATCTCATATCATGATGACACTAGTGTTAATCAAGAAAAATTATATACGATCACTAATTTTTTTCAAGATTTGCGTGATAATCCTACTCATATTCCTTGAATTCTTCATGCCTTGATTGCTGCTACAAAATCTCGTGATACTAGTTTATCTCCACTCTTTGGTTCTTATTTGGTTGTCATGGCCTCCACCCAACCTCCTTATGTTCCTACCTCCATACCCATTATTATCGCTCATATCATACAACCTAATACTTTTAATGCACAACATGTCGATTCCTTAAATATTCCTTATTTAAATTATTTATATCACGCTTTGAAAAATCAGGTTCTTCAACTACAATTGGCTACATCTCGTGTATCTCAATCTTTGGATTCATCTTTTCTCCTTCATACTCATTTTTTACCTACTATATCCACCTACCCACTTCCTCTTAATTTTCCCACTCCTAAGCATCCAATTTTCAAAGGCCATGGTAACCCTCAAGAAAATCTTTAAGCATTTCATGTAGTAATCCTAGACTATGCAGATCATCACACTTTATTAGCAAAGATCTTTCCTCACAGTCTTCAAGATTATGTGATTCATTAGTTCTATCATCTACCTGTCTACTCGGTAACATCCTTCAATCATCATGCCAATGATTTTCTTGCTCACTTCTCTATCAATATCAGCTCCAATCTCTCATATTCTCAACTCACAGAAATTAAACAAGGATCTAATAAACATCTATTAGATTATGACTTGTGATATTAAAAAAACATAGCTAAGATGTATAATGTGCTTGAAAACTCTAAGATTCAATATTTATTTGTACAAATCCTATTTCCACTCTCTAAGAGAGAGTTCTCTTCAAGACATATCCTTTTTTTTATCAACTGTGTCATACTCTTAAGCTACGTGAATCTAAACTCTTAGCTATCGGTAAGCTTAAGTATTAGGAACAAGTTTCATCCTCTATGTGCTTTCAAACTAAAATAACATTCAAGCCCTCAACAAAACCTACTGAAGCTAAAGCCACTATCAACGATATATTTAATACTAAGGACATTCAATGTCAACCTCCTAAGTGCACATACCAAAAATTGAATTTCACTCTGCATCTTCTATTGCCACAACTTATTAAGAGCAACCTAATTAATCTTCTTCCTCTACTCAATCTGAATCCATCTTGTGCTAAGGGTCATAATTAAAATGAAAATTTGATATGCAATTGTCAGCAATGTGTTGGCAATGGACTACAAATCATTATTTCAAAATTTGTAATATTATCCAGTATTTAATCGATAATAATGGAAATTAAATTCTTAAGCCCATGGCTTCGACATTGGTCATTGAAAATCATAAGCTCAATATATTTAACAATCCTCTTCCGAAACATGATAATAAAGTGGTTGATTCCTTAGCCAATCATACATATCGCGCAATGCCTCCTCTTGTATCAAGGGATCTTGATTTTCTAGTTTCCCATACTGATACATTCCTGTTGACTATTACTTTCTCTGATCATGACTATCATGCTACATTATCGTCTAATATTTTACACATTAGTTTCTTCTATTGGATCAAATTATATCAATAACACTATGATTGATCCTTCATTTCGCATTAGTGCATGTTCTATTTCACTGTTTGTCATTATTGGCTATCCACTCTCGTAGATTTCATATCCAGTTCCTAATTCATATGGATATGTTAAGCTTCCAATCACATTTGGTCCTATTACCCTACTTGTTCATTTTCTTATGGGACCTTCAGTCAAAGGGTGTGACATGCTCTTAGATCTTACCTAGTTACATGCAACTAAGACTATCATCTCCATGCATCATTTACATCTAAATTTCATTCACAACATGAAATTCATTACTATTAATGGTGTTTCTCCATCTACTCCATGATCGCATCCTCCCCTTGAGGTTGTCATTGCACTTGCTAGAGCATCTAGGTCCCCACAGCCTCTCAAAAATAAAGCACAATCTGCTCCCATCTCACCTATTCACGCACGAACTACATGGTCTCATCAATCTTCCATTGCATTGCATCAATCTAGGTCCACCACTTAGATATCTCCTTCACGTCGGTATACATCACCTCCTGAATCTTATTCACATACGTGTCCATCACCTTCGTATTCTTCTTCACATATTTTTCCATTACCTATGTGTTCTACTTCACATAGGTTCTCATCACCTTCACATTCTGCTTCACATAGGTGTTCATCACTTCCACATTATTCTCATCAACTGCATGCACATAGGATTCATTTACTACCTAGCATCTATCTCATACACCACCGATTCGAGAGCATGGTCATACACCTTCATCTCCACAAGCATCAGGTGCAGGACCTGTGTCTTTAACTTTTATTGGATAACACATTCATCATCAGATACTTGGTGGGCATCATACTTCTTCTCCATCCCCTTCTAGTAGTATTAGGTGTCTTACACACTATACACTTCACATATCATCTTACACACACATTTTATACATCCTGATACATTTCTATCATCATTACCTAATGACGTACTCTCGTGCTACGGTTCACACTTGAATGTTGAGGGAATCCTATACAAATGAAACTCACACACTACACTACACATTACACACTACACAGTTCATATTTCACACATTCATCTCTTTCCATGAAGCATTTTCTCTAGATGCATTTATGAAACCTATTTCTGGAATCTACTTCTACATGATGCGGTCCCTACCCTATGACGCACTCTACTTCCATGGTCCATACTTGAATACTGAGGGTCTACATCTCAAATGGACCTCACCACACTCACATGTTCATTTACTTACTCACTCACTCATGCACTCTCTATGCTCTAGACTTTATCGATCACATCTTTATATTGCACATATTCAAACCATATCCCAATTGTGCACTCTTGCTCTACGGCTCATTTTTAACTATTGAGGGGTATTTTATCAATGAACCTCATCTCATGTAAACATAGGGGGAATGCAGATCCTATCACACTCACATTGTATTCCATTCTTTCTCATCCACAACATACTGCATATCTTTTTCGCATTTACTCTTTCTTTTTTATGCTTACATGTACACTTTTTACACATGTTATATAGATATCTTGTATTTCATTATCTTTCTATATACACATGCAAATTCACTTAATTTATATTTATGATCACAGATTCTACAGATCGATACATGTAACATGAATTCTTAGCACAACACCTCTTACTAGTCCCACAGCGGCTCCTAAAGGAATCCACTTTTGTACACTACAGGTTATATTGTTTCATTTTGTATATCACACTGTTATATCTATTATACATGATTTGACATACTTTTTATATTTCCTAACATGTTAACGGGTGCTTCATGTGTAGAATTTTTCTTGCAGGTCTACTTGTTTCCCTGGTTGTCTGATTGTTATTATTTGCATTTGATTGTCATTGTTTTTGGGCTTTACCCTATGCCTTGTTTGTTCTATGATTGTTTTTATGCTTATAACCACTTTGGAATTGATTTTCTTGTGACATCATGAGTGATGTACCATGTTTGATACCAATTTTTATGGTCTACTTTGTCTTCTTATTTGTTTACCATGTCTTCTTACGTGCTTCGCTTACACAATGTATTTTACATGTGTGTTTACCTTGCTTGTACTAACACTTGTCTCCTATCCACTTAATTACAAATCAACTAAGTCTTTTTATCTCTTTATTTTCACTTAGGGTTTTAAATATTAATTTATTATTTATTTGGTTCATTTTTGTATTTCATTTCTTACTCATTTACTAGTACATTGCATTAGTTTTAGGCATCTATAAATCCTATATTTTCTTAATCAATTACATGACACTAGAAGGGCCCAAATAGAGTAACTCAATGTCACAAAGGATGCTAACACAAACATGGACCCACATAGACAAAAGGAAAACACCAGAGCACATGATTTTCAAAATTACTCAAAGGGTATGTACATTTTAGAATGACTCTACCCCACACTAGAATCCTAAGACTAGCCATATTCTAAAACACATCACTCATGGTTACATCTTTATTATAATTCAATTCCATTATTTAACCTTATAGATTGAAGAGTAACTAACATATAACAAAATAGTCTCATTCCCGAAGCTACATCTTCATTATTTCATTTAACATCATTTTTTAGACCACATTGTGTTTATAAAATATGTGTTCGTACATCAAGGCTATATATTTCCCATTTGAATAAAATGTTTTGGATCACAATGATGCCCTCCTTAATTTTCATTTCTCTTAAGATTGCCTTAGGCATTTTAGCTTTTTGGTCATCATTCAAGGTTCATGTAATTTTTGTAACAATCATTCCATATATTCATATTGATTACCATTGTTATAATTATATTTACGTTATTACATAGATCTCATATTTAAATTGTTTTTAGAATAATTATGATTCATATAACACTACTTTTCACTTAGGGATTCAAGACTATAAGGAGTGTGATCTCACACACGCAATTCACATCACTGAACATTTGCACCTACTAAAAACACAATACAATGGCCCATCATGTGCACAAACATGACCTCATTAGACTCAAATTAATTCTTTTTAACATGTGAAACATCATACAAAGATAAAATCACTAATGACGACAAGAAGAAAGGACATGTTCCATAGTTTTGATATTTTCTATGGTTTACACATTTATAACAACATGTTTTCTTAAATATCCCTCCTTTAATAAACCACAACTTACACACACACACAATCCATATGTCATTGTCCCAATATTTATACCTTCACTCCTATGTGGTATGCTTTATTCATCTATTTTATCTAGCATTGTAAATTTCCAAATCTTAATTACCAATTGAATACATGTATGGCACATATGTGATCCTCATAAGGCTCATATTTGATATGAAAATTAATGTTACCAAAAGTAAATCTGCCACACAAAAAATATTTTCTTTTATCTTATCAATAGAAAAGGGACTAAGATTAAGTTAAAGGAGTGATTCTGGTTACTCTATACATTCCCAATATCATTTTAGTAGACATCATTTATATGAATTCTTTGTGAATACCTTATTCACCCACAAATGACCTCTTGAGAGGTACTAGACATATTTTAACCCTAACTACATTCCAAAGGTACATAATCTATAATGGGATCTATTATGGGGTAGTTAAGACATTCCCATGTTTTTACAAAGCCAAAACAGTAAGGATCCCTTAGAAGATTTGTACATGAAATTTTCAGATTGCATATACCCGAATTGATCATATCGGACAGAGATCCAAGGATGACATAAAGGTTTTGGCAAACGCTTAATGCGGACTTGGGAACTAAATTAAACTTCAGCTCTGCATATCATCCGGAGACGGATGGACAGACTGAGAGGGTCAATCAAGTTTTAGAGGATATGTTAAGAATTTATTGCATGGACCAGCAGTATAAATGGGAGGAAAACCTTCCGCTGGTTGAATTTTTCCTACAATAATACATACCACGCCTCTTTAAAAATGGCACCTTTTGAAGCATTGTATGGAAGAAAATGCAGAACCTCTGTTAGCTGGGATAGCATAGAGGATAGAGAGGTAATTGGACCAGAAATCCTCACGGAAATGGAACAACAAATCAAAATGATTTGGGAACATCTAAAGGAGGCTGCCAATAGGATAAAGAGTTATGCAGACTTAAAGCAGGTTGATAGGAATTATAAATTGGGTGAGAAGGTCTTTCTTCGGGTTAAACCGAAAAAGAGCTCAATAACTTTTGGCAAGGCTGCCAAATTGTCACCACGTTATGTGGGACCTTTTGAAATTGTTGAAATAATCAACCTTGTAGCTTATCGTCTAGCATTACCTCTTGCTTTATCACAAATGCATGATGTTTTTCATATTTCTTTGCTTAAGAAATACGTAACAGATTTATCACATGTGCTGAATTAGAATTCCTTGCAGGTCCAAGACCCAGGAATAATCCTGGTTAAGCCCTTTCGAGTGCTGGGAACTCGCCAATTGTACTTAAGAAATCGTGAAGTGAATCAATGTAAGGTCCAGTGGGACCAGTTCAGCGAAGAAAGTGCAACTTGGGAAAATATCGAAGAAATGAGATCTACTTTTCCATACTTGTTTGATCGAAATTGAAATTCGAAAAACTGATAATTCTACAAAATTTAGACAATTATTGGTCTATTTTACAGTTATCTTAAAACATTGTTTTAAAGAGTGAATATGTTTTTGGTATGAACTTATGAATGGAAGGACAATAACTGAATTTTGTCCTAGAAACTCCTTGAATTGGTTAATTTGATCATTGGGACAATGATTCTTTAAGAAGGGAGGAATGTAACGCCTTGATTTTTGTAAGTTATCATGGTAATTACTTTTCATAATATTGTAACTGCTGAAATGAAGATAAACATGTTAAGATATATCTTTGATCTTAAAGGAATGTGTTGCTAATCTAGACCCTTGTTTGCTGTAATTTGTTTACTTGGGACAGAAGTTATTATTGCTTGTGTGATTGCTGATGAGACAACAGACTTATCGTATGCTTGATGAACTCTATTTGCTGATTGACAGCACACCTTGAATCAATTCCATTGATCCAAGGTATGATGTGGCTTTCTTGTGATCGCTTTGTCGATTTACTTCTAAACCAGACTGAAGGTTGATATAAAGGTTGCAACACCTGATTACAGGTATGAATATCTGGTACATAGATGCCAATGAAAAATATTCGATTCTCGAACCACATACTGTTGTAACGCTAGATAGTGTAAGACGATAAGGGCCTGGATGCAAGGGGCATAGGTATGTGGAACATAGGACGAAACGTCCTGCATTGTGTTGAATACGACTGTCAGGCGGAAAAACTTGATTGGAAACTAATTAATTAAATATTAGGGGATTAAACCCTAACCTACCCCTAAGTTTTATCTTATACCCTAACTACTATCCTATATGGATTTTAGATTTATAAGGGTGAAAATAGATATAAATTCTATTAACCTACGAACTAGGCGAATGACCTAGATATGGACTATTAAAATCCTAAACTAATCCTAACCTAAGGAAGGGGATGCATGGACCCATGTGGAAGGAAAGGATAAGGAGGGAAGGTTGGAAATTTATTAGGACAATGAATGGCGTCCTTACAGGTTGCAGCGCCAAGTTTGGCGGGAACATGGGAAAAGTTGGAGGCGTCCAACTAGTTGTGAAACTAAACCATGATTGCATGCAAAAATTTGAAATTAGAAACTCGCCAACTTGAGTCGGCGGTGGCGTGAGGAAAAAGGAAAAAGGAATGCATTCAATGCATTCAATGGCATTGGTCTTAGTGACCAGCTCGCCTTGGAAAGAGGTTTGGGAAGGAAGTTTGTTTGTTGTTGTGTGCATTGGGTTTTTAGTTGCTCTGCATTTTGTTCTTCCATGGTTCTGTCGAACCTGCTGTAATTTGGTTATTATCTCTATTGTTGGAGAAGCGAGGCTATTTTTGGAGCCTGTGGAAGTTAGGGGACTGGTTGGAAAGCCTAGCCAAGGACGCCGTGGAGAGAAACAACTCCAGTGGGCACGGTTTTCTTCAAATCACAAAAAAAAAAGGCATGTTAAGCCCTTCTCCTTAAACCGTTTGCTTTTGCTTAATAGTCTCATTAAAACAACCCTGCTCTTATGATGGGGGTTTTGGCTATTTGATTCGACTGTTATGTTGAAGCGATTTTGGTTGAGTCATTTTTCCTTGCTGAGTACGACTTGGATAAATTCTTTTATGAAATAGGTGAATGAAATAAGTCTGTTCTTGAGGGGTGATTAATTTACTAATGTTGTTGTTTTGAATGGAATGGTTGATTAGTTAATGTGATTTTCGGGTTGAAATGTCTGTTGAGAAAGAATTCGAATTGGGTATTTCTTGCAATGGGTAAATTGAATGAAATTGTTCATGCTATGTGAGTTTGTTTTGACAGTGTTGGACATTCGTTCTATTACCTAATATGGGTTTGAGTGGTGGAATGTATTAGCTATGAAATGCATTATTTCTGAGTGCTGCCTTTTTTTTTGTAAAAATAGAAGGATGAAATGATTCGTATGATGTCTGGTTTGAGCTGTCATTATAAAACGAACTCGACTTGAGTATTCTTGTTGTGTTTTGAAGAAAATGAGTGTTTTTCTTATTGAAATAATTAATGGAACAAATTTTCTCTTCCTGTTGTTTTGAATTCTGGAAATAATGGCAATATTAGCCTCACTGTGCATTACGTGTTGAACTTGATGTAGGTAACAACAAAGTGCAATATTGTTATTTATGAATTGTGTGCGTTGATGGATATAAAAAGTTGTGAAAATATTTGACAATTGGTTGCTGTATAACTGTTCCTCTAGTTATAATATAGTGTATTGAGGTATGAATCCTTCTAGTAACAGTAAGAGCATAGTAGCATCTTTACATTGTTTACTCTATGATGGATATGATGTTCTACCTACTTGTTCTTGGTATTCGTTTAGGTGCTATGATTGAAAGGAAGTTTTGATATGGATGGGAATAGGATAATCAGTCTATAGAATGGACTGGGTAGAACATGCAAGTTATATGTTGTGTCTTGCTGAACTATATAGGATATATATATATATATATATATAATATATATACGGATGATAAATTCTTTCATTGTTTTCATTAAAACGGAAGAATATGAATGGATTTCTTACTTGCTGTTGGAAAGTGAATTCTCTCATTATTTAGGATGAAAGTGTGACTTGTTGTGGTTGTACACTTGTACATATTTCTACGAGAATGTTATAAAGACGTAAATGTCTGTAGAGTGAATTATTTTAAAGGGAAATTATATTATGCGGAATTGAATCATATTGTTGGATCATACTCTGTGCTAAATAGCGGATATTTGGTTAAACAGTGCAAAGAGGTAATATGATCCTTCTTCCTTGTATTCAATTAATGATTTTATCTATTTCTCTTTAATTGTTACCATTGATTGGTATCACGTCCTGGATTAAATTCTCAAGTAGCTATGAGAAAGGAAAAAGAGTGTGGATGGGTAATTTGAATTAGTGTTCAATTCTTCTTTCATACCGTTGGTAAATCTGTAACTGTTATGAAATGAATTTTGTACTGACTTGCTTTAAACATCTGCATTTAATTGCTGTTTACTTTTCCCTTTGAAAGAATTTGATTGTTGAAATTAGACGAGTAGCATGAAAGGAAAGGAAATGGTGGATGCTAGAATTCTTATTTAAAAATCTAATTGTGAATCTTTCTCTAACTAATGTAAGGGAATGGAATTGATAACATTTATGTTAGAACATCAGTTTGCATAATTATGTTTTCAGTTCTTACAGATGTTTGTAATCTGGAAATGTTTGAAGGAAATTACTTCTTGTAATAATTATTCGGGAAAGAGGGCAGTAATCCTTTGTCTGATTGGGATGGTAATTAGATGATTGAGTTGTTATGTTGTTCATCTTTTTCGGTACTTAATTCTTGGATGATGTTCATTTTAACGTTTCATAAAAGTAGGGTTCTTTTATTGAGACAGTTAATTAAAATCACCTCATTTTAATGACAAGTTCTTAATATGCTCAGTTCAATGAACTAACCCGTGCAAGTAATTTTACAGATGGAACTTCATTATAAACGAAGACATGGTTGTTTTCTAATAATTCTTTTGATTAACTGAAGATGGATTGTTTTGATAGCTATTACTCCTCTACGAGGAAATGAGAAAGGAAGAAATTACATTCTTCTATCTTTATGAGTTGTAATGTTGTTTGATATAAACAAAGTCCAGTCGTTTGGACTGGCAAATGTATAGATTGTAAGACCGATGGATGAATACAAGTAAAAGTGTGATATTTTTAATGACTATATCAGTTTGATATTGTTGAATAAGTTTGAGAATATAACATTATTCCTTGATTTGGAATTATCCAATGTTAATGGATGAATTTAAAAGGAAATAACATCTATTCTTTACCTGAATGCAACTTTTACGTTGAAATGTACAATTAGTTCATACTTGGGTTAAGATGAATTTTAAATTGACATTAAAAAGGATTTAGGTAAACATGATCTCTTAATTGAAAGGTATTCGGGATTAGCTTGAAAGCTAAGGAATATCAAATAACTTGGGAGCAGCCGAACCTTGTATTCGGACTCCATTAATAGCCTCGAATGTTTAAATTCAGAAAATATAGATATGGGAAAACATATCTATTGTAACGGACCTTAACTAAGTAGGGTTAAGTAGAATAAATGAATAAGTTCATTTAAAAATTAGACCTCGTCTAAATGATGTCTAATAAGATGGAATTCTGAATTTGTTTACAGTTGTGGAAAAACTTGGTTAAGTTTAATAGGTTAAACTTATTAAGTTTATCGATAATGGACTGATTAGTCTCGAAGATTAAGAAAGGAACCAAGAATAGAATATGCAAGCCTTCGGTACGAAGGAAGAGATGCGTATTAAGCTAGAAGACAAATTAAGTCTCTCTTAGCTACATACAACTGTAACGAGAACGAGGTTTAAGGATCAGCATGGTTGCTGAAAGTTGATCTTAAATATTAAGATCATAACCAAGTCACACTTGAGCTGGATGTGTACTCTCGATGAGAGGATTCCGTAGGACATTGACATACGCCAGCTATAATATGGTGTCTTCATGAAGGCAGGGCCTTCATGATGACACAATGCTATGGCTGACATATTACAATGCCCTCCTGAATTAATTCATCAAGTTTACATAAGCTGGATACTAAGTTCTTGGCTGGGGATAGGAATGTGATCATGTATACAGAAGTTGACTCCGGAGGACTAAAGGTAACTAGACACACGGAGTCGTCTAGGGACGACACCGTATGTCTGCGTATCTTTAGTTACCATGAGTAACTTCCTATACTCGTTCATATTGCTAGTTGGGGGTTAGAGCTTGACCTTAAATGGAAGGACTGAAAGAGACCAGGAAAGACCATTCTAGATAACAGATGAAGTGAGGTGAAGGACGTATTCCAATGATGTGTACCACATCTAGGAATATGATCATGCAAAGCATGTGAAAATCTTTGGCCAAAGTATCGCAAGTGCTGGTTGCGTTGTCCTAATCATCTAGTTTAAGATGCAGGATGTCAGATGAATATCAGTAACAGATATTCAGATAGGCTTCTTAAATGGATCACTTCGATAACCGGAAACGGTAAGAGAACCTTGTATATTCATTATACAATGCACATATTAACATGAAGGATCGATAAGTCACTGAGTCATGAAATGAGAGAGCACTGAAACTCTGAGCCATAAAATGGGAGATCGGTAGTTCTTCGAGTCATTTACAGCAGCATATGGTATCTGTTATATGATTGAATGGCATTGAATTTGTGTTCCCTATTATAAGTATGTGAACAGAGAACATTGGTTTTAAAAAGAAATTGTGTGATCCAAATTGCATTAGTTGGACAGAGAACAATTATTAAAACTTGAACGTGTGTTTGAATTATATAATTCATAACAGGGAACATTGTATATAAAAATAACAAAATTTTCCCTTGTTCTAGTATCTTAAAATGGGGATGTTACATCTTGGTATCAGAGCTGAAAGGTTGCAGCTCTTGGACCTAATGAGTCCACAATTTAATAAGATTTACATTTTCTTATTGAACAGAAAATGGTCAGAACAAGAGGAAATGCTGCGAACAACTCGTTACCGGGTGGAGAAGCAGCTACTGCTCAAAAGCTGGATGAAATCCTTGTTGCCCTACTAGATACGAGAGATCGTTTGACTGTTTTGGAACAGCAGTCTATGGGCAATGAAGAGGAGGAAGAATAAGCTTATATAAATGATCAGCCACCTCCTAGGAACAACACCAATGGAGGGAATCCGAGTGTTGATAATAGTAATGTGAATGCTCCTAATCATCCTGAAAATAAAAGGGCAAGATTAGCAGCTGAACTTACAAATGACATAAAGAGAATAAGTCCTCCAAAGTTTGATGGAACAACCCTTGGGGACGGAGCTGAGAATTGGCTCAGTGAAATGGAGAAGTACTTTGCAATAAGAAACTTCTCCGAAGAGACCAAAGCGATATGGGGAGCATATCAGCTTTCTCATGAAGCATCATCATGGTGGGACAACCGTAAGGTTGAGTTGAATATTGTCGAATCAGACATAACTTGGGATCAATTTAAGGGTTACTTTAGGCAACGGTGGCTACCTCAACTCTATTTTGATAGGAAAATGACTGAATTTCAGAACTGGTCGCAAGGAAGGCTGACGGTGACAGAATACTGGGAAGGGTTTACTAAACTCCTCAAGTATGTGCCGCAGTACCAAGCTGACGAGAAGTTCAGAATACAAAATTTCATAATGGGACTAAATCCCATCATTGGTGGTGAAGTGGATGTCCACGGTCCAACCACCATGGAAGGAGTTGTCGAAAAGGCAATAAGACAGGAACAAAAATTGAGAGCAATTTCTGCTCATAGAGAAGAGATAAGGAAGAAGATTCCCAACTCTTCTTCATCTCTCACACCCAAAAGGGGGCCTTGGAAAAGGTTTGGTGTGAAAAACAAAATTGTTGTAGATAACAACAAGAAATTTGTAATGAACAAACCTGTAAATAGTGTGCGGAACAGCTTCGCAAAAGTTAGTGGCAATGGACAAAAGTCCTATGGAAGCCAGAATGATAACTTCAAAGCTGGTAACAAATTTGAGCCTAGGAAAGGGCCAGTTGGAGGATGCTTCAATTGTGGAAAGGACCATTACGCGAGTCACTATCCTCTGAAAAAGGATGATCGCGATCAGCAGCATAGGATACACGCTGCAGTGGCTAACAGACAAGCTGAAAAGCAAGTTACGCCTATAGAAGTTCCGGGTAAGTTATTCGGTACACCTGTAGTCATACTTTTTGATACTGGAGCTACTGAATGCTTTATTTCTACTAAACTTGCAATGAAATTAAAAAGGAAAGCTGAACAGATGGATAAGACATGGACAGTGCATTATGGGAATAATGTTGTCCATACAGTCGAAATGTGCCTTTTTGGGGCAATTCTTGACTTGCCCAGTTTCTCCACCAAAGTTGACCTGTATGTCGCTCCTTTAGGATCATATGACATCATTATTGGAGTTAACTGGTTGGCAGAACATAAGGCAAAGGTCGACTGTTATGAAAAACAAATTTGTTGTTTTGATGACCTACAGAAAGCAGCAGTCATTCAAGGTGTAAGGCGTGAGGTTGCAGTTAGGAAACTAACAACTATGCAACTAAAAAGGGCTAAAAATAGAGGCTGCACCTTGTATGCAGTAAAAATGACAGAAAATGCTGAGGAAGATAATGATTTCATGGAAAGATATCCATTATTAAGGGATTTCAGAGATGTATTTCCGGAGGAATTACCAGGTCTTCCACCCAAACGAGAGTTTGACTTTGCAATAGAGATCAAGCCAGGAACTGAACCCATATCTAAGGCACCTTATAGAATGACCACCCTCGAGTTGGTAGAGCTAAAGGCTCAATTACAGGAACTTTTGACTAAGGGGCTGATAAGACCGAGCGTCTCACCATGGGGAGTGCCGGTAATTTTTGTAAAGAAAAAGGATGGCACATTGAGACTGTTGCATTGATTATAGAATGTTGAACAAGGCAACTATTAAGAATCGATACCCACTTCCTAGGATTGATGATCTGTGTTCGACCAGATGCGTGGAGCATCAGTCTATTCAAAAATAGATCTTCGATCTGGGTATCATCAGCTGAGAATAAAGGAAGAAGATATTCATAAAACAACTTTTAGGACAAGGTACGGGCATTATGAATTCACAGTGTTACCTTTTGGGTTGACAAATGCACCTGCCGCCTTCATGAATTTGATGAATAATATTTTTCAAGAATACCTAGACAAGTTTGTGCTTGTATTCTTAGACGACATTCTTATATACTCTAAAAATGTCAAAGAGCACCAAGAACATTTAAGGATAGTGCTGGAAGTTTTAAGAAAGAGGAAGTTGTATGGTAAACTGTCTAAATGTTCCTTTTATGATGCAGAGGTGCATTATTTGGGACACGTTATAAGCAAGAACGGAATAGCTGTAGACCCTTCAAAGATCGCAGCTATAACTGAGTGGCCTGCGCCTAAGAACGTGCATGAAGTAAGAAGCTTCATGGGCTTGGCAGGATATTATAGAAAGTTTGTTAAGGATTTTTCAAAAATTGCTGCCCCAATCACTTCACTGCAAAAGAAGGATAAGAAATTTGTCTGGACTAACAAATGTGAATCTGCCTTTAAAAATTTAAAGGAACAGTTAACTTCAGCACCTATTTTAACTATACCAGATCCAAATGGAAATTTTACGGTTGTAACTGGATGCGTCGGGAGAAGGCCTTGGAGGCATTCTGTTACAGAATAACCATGTCATAGCTTATGAAAGCAGAAAGCTTAAGTTACATGAACAAAATTATGCTCCACATGACCTAGAGCTCGCTGCCATTATACATGCACTTCAAATGTGGAGGCATTACCTTTTAGGGAAAACCTTTTAAGTAAAAAACTTACCATCTGGGGTTGAAGTATATTTTTACTCATCCTAATCTAAATGCAAGACAGTGACGATGGTTAGAATTTCTGTCTCAGTATGATTTTGATATAAGCTACATCAAAGGCAAGGAAAATAGAGTGGCAGATGCTCTGAGTTGAAGGAAGCACATCTCTGCTCTTATAACGTTAAGAACTCAGTTTAAGGATGAGGTGAAAGACACCTTGCAATCAGATCCTTATTTCCAACAAGTCAAAACAGCACTTGCTGCAGATCCAAAGGATGTGAGGTATAAAGGATTTTGTTTTGATAGCGAAGGAATTCTGAGGTTCGAAAACAGGGTATATATACCCTTGGTAAATGATTTAAGAAGGAAATTGTTAACTGAATTTCATAATTCACCTTTTTCTTGACACCCTAGCATTACGAAAATGCTTTCTGATCTTAAGCAGCAATACTTCTGGAAGGGAATGAAAAAGGATGTGGTGGAATTTGTAACACACTGCTTGGAATGTCAACATGTTAAGGCGGAACATATGCATCCCGTTGGATTATTGTATCCCCACAGCGTTCCACAGTACAAATGGCAAGTGATAACGATGGATTTCATACAAGGATTGCCCATGTCAAGGAATAAGCATGATATCATCCTAGTTTTCATTGAAAAATTAACGAAGGTGGCACACTTCATTGCTGGTAATTTGAAAGACGATGCACCAGTGTTAGCAAGAATATTTGTACATGAAATTTTCAGATTGCATGGAATACCCGAATTGATCATATCGGACAGAGATCCGAGGATGACATCAAGGTTTTGGCAAACACTTAATGCAGCCTTGCGAACTAAATTAAACTTCAGCTCTGTATATCATCCGAAGACGGATGGATAGACTGAGAGAGTCAATCAAGTTTTAGAGGATATGTTAAGAATGTATTGCATGGACCAGTAGTATAAATGGGAGGAATACCTTCCGCTGGTTGAATTTGCCTACAATAATACATACCACACCTCTTTAAAAATGGCACCTTTTGAAGCATTGTATGGAAGAAGATGCAGAACCCCTATTAGCTAGGACAACGTAGAGGATAAAGAGGTAATTGGGCCATAAATCCTCACAGAAATGGAACAACAAATCAAAATGATTCGGGAACATCTAAAGGAGGCTGCCAGTAGTCAAAAGAGTTATGCAGATTTAAAGTGGGTTGATAGGAATTATAAACTGGGTGAGAAGGTATTTCTTCGGGTTAAGCCAAAAAAGAGCTCAATAACTTTTGGCAAGGCTACCAACTTATTGCCACGTTACGTGGGATCTTTTGAAATTGTTGAAATAATCAACCTTGTAGCTTATCGTCTAGCATTACCTCCTGCTTTATCACAAATGCATGATGTTTTTCATATTTCTTTGCTTAAGAAATACGTAACAGATTTATCACATATGCTAAATTGGAATTCCTTGCAGGTCTAAGACCCAGGAATAATCGTGGTTAAGCCCATTCAAGTGTTGGGAACTCGCAAGTTGTACTTAAGAAATTGTGAAGTGAATCATTGTAAGGTCCAGTGTGACCAGCTCAGTGAAGAAAGTGTAACTTGGGAAAATCTCGAAGAAATGAGATCTGCTTTTCCATACTTGTTTGATCGAAATTGAAATTCGAAAAATTGATAATTCTACCAAATTTAGACAATTATTGGTTTATTTTAATAGTTATCTTAAAACACTGTTTTAAAGAGTGAATATGTTTTTGGTTATGATCTTATGAATGGAAGGACAATAGCTGAATTTTGTCCTGGAAACTCCTTGAATTGGTTAATTTGATCATTGGGACGATGATTCTGTAAGAAGGGAGGAATGTAACACCTTGATTTTTGTAAGTTATCATGGTAATTACTTTTCATAATATTGTAACTACTGAAATGAAGATAAACATGTTAAGATATATCTTTGATCTTAAAGGAATGTGTTGCTAATCTGGCCCCTTGCTTGCTGTAATTTGTTTACTTGGGACAAAAGTTATTATTGCTTGTGTGATTGTTGATGAGACAACTGACTTGTCGTATGCTTGATGAACTCTATTCGTCTGGTTGACAACACACCTTGAATCAATTCCATTGATCCAATGTATGCTGTGGCCTTCTTGTGATCGCTTTGTCGATTTACTTCTAAACTAGACTGAAGGCTGATATAAATGTTTGCAGCACCTGATTACAAGTATAAAAATTTAGCACGTAGATGCCAATGAAAAGGGTTTGATTCTCAAACCACACACCATTGTAATGCTAGACAACGTAAGATGATAAAGACTTGGATGTAAGTGGCACATGTATGTGGAACATAAGACGAAACGTCCTGCATTGTGTTGAATATGACTGTCAGGCATAAAGACTTGATTGAAAACTAATTAATTAAATATTATGAGATTAAACCCTAACCTACCCCTAAGTTTTATCTTATACCCTAACTACTATCCTATATGGATTTTAGATTTTATAAGGGTGAAATTAGATATAAATTCTATTAACCTACGAACTAGGCGAATGACCTAGATATGGACTATTAAAATCCTAAACTAATCCTAACCTAAGGAAGGGGACGCATGGACCTATGTGGAAGGAAAGGATAAGGAGGGAAGGTTGGAAATTTATTAGGACAATGAATGACATCCTTACATGTTGCAGCGCCAAGTTTAGTGGGAACATGGGGAAATTTAGAGGTGTCCAACTAGTTGTGAAACTAAACCATGATTACATGCAAAAATTTGAAATTAGTAACTCTCCAACTTAAGTCGGCAGTGGCGTGAGGAAAAAGGAAAAAAGTAATGCATTCAATGCATTTAATGGCATTGGTCTTAGCGACCAGCGCGCCTTGGAAAGAAGTTTGGGAAGGAAGTTTGGTTTTGTTGTTGCGTGCATTGGGTTTTTAGTTGCTCTGCATTTTGTTCTTCCATGGTTCTGTTGAACCTGCTGTAATTTGGTTATTATCTCTGTTTTTGGAAAAGTGAGGATATTTTTGGAGCCTATGGAAGTTAGGGGACTAGTTGGAAAGCCTAGCCGAAGACGCCGTGGAGAGAAACAACTCCAGTGGGCATGGTTTTCTTCAAATCGCAAAAACAAAAAGAAAAATAGGCATGTTAAGCCCTTCTCCTTAAACTGTTTGCTTTTGCTTAATAGTCTCATTAAAACAACCCTGCTCTTATGATGGGGGTTTTGGCTATTGGATTCGATTGTTATGTTGAAGCGATTTTGGTTGAGTCATTTTTCCTTGTTGAGTATGACTTGGATAATTCTTTTGTGAAATAGGTGAATGAAATAAGTCTGTTCTTGAGGGGCGATTTAATTTACTGATGTTGCTGTTTTGAATGGAATGGTTGATTAGTTAATGTGATTTTCGGGTTGAAATGTCTGTTGGGAAAGAATTCGAATTGGGTATTTCCTTGCAATGGGTAAATTGAATGAAATTGTTCAAGCTGTGTGAGTTTGTTTTGACAGTGTTGGACATTCGTTCTATTGCTAATATGGGTTTGAGTGGTAGAATGTATTAGCTATGCATGCATTATTTTTGAGTGTTGTGCTTTTTTTGTAAAAATGGAAGGATGAAATGATTCGTATGATGTCTGGTTTGAGCTGTCATTATAAAACAAACTCGACTTGAGTATTCTTGTTGTGTTTTGAGGAAAATGAGTGTTTTCTTATTGAAATAATTAATGGAACAAATTTTCTCTTCTTGTTGTTTGAATTCTGGAATAATGGCAATAGAGCCTCAGTGTGCATTACGTGTTGAGCTTGCTGCAGGTAACAGCAAAGTGCAATTTGTTATTTATGGATTGTGTGCGTTGATGGATATAGAAAGTTGTGAAAATATTTGACAAGGCGGCTGTATAACTGTTCCTCTAGTTATAATACAGTGTAAGAGGTATGAATTCTTCTAGTAACAGTAAGAGCATAGTAGCATCTTTACATTGTTTGCTCTATGATGGATACGATGTTCTACCTACTTGTTCTTGGTATTCGTATGTGCCTGATTGAAAGAAAGTTTTGATATGGATGGGAATAGGATAACTAGTCTATAGAATGGACTGGGTAGAACATGCAAGTTATAGGCTGCGTCTTGCTGAACTCAATATATATATTTATATATATAATATACAGATGATAAATTCTTTATTGTTTTCATTAAAAGAAGAATATGAATGGATTTATTCCTTGCTGCTGGAAAGTGAATTCTCTCATTATTAGGATGAAAGTGTGACTTGTTGTGATTGCTGTACAATCTACATGTTATAAAGACGTAAATGTCTGTAGAGTGAATTATTTTAAAGGGAAATATATTATGCGGAAAGAATCATATTGTTGGATCATGTCTGTGCTAAATAGCGGATATTTGGTTAAACAGTGCAAAGAGGTAATATGATCCTTCTTCCTTGTATTCGATTAATGATTTTATATATTTCACTTGAATTGTTACCATTGATTGGTATCACGCCTAGATTAAATACTCAGTGTAGCTAAGAGAAAAGAAAAAGAGTGTGGATGGGTAATTTGAATTAGTGTTCAATTCTTCTTTCATACCGTTGGTAAATCTGTAACTGTTATGAAATGAATTTTGTACTACCTTGCTTTAAACATCTGCATTTAATTGTTGTTTACTTTTCCCTTCAACGTTTGATTGTTGAAATTAGACGGGTAGCATGAAAGGAAAGGGAATGGTTCTGCTGGAAGTCTTATTTAAAAACCTAATTATGAATCTTTCTCTAACTAATGTAAGGGAATGGAAATTACAGCATTTATGATTAGAACAGCAGTTTGCATAATTGTATTTTCAGTTCTTACAGATGTTTGTAATTTGGAAATGTTAGAAGGAAATTACTTCTTGTAATAATTATTCGGGAAAGAGGGCAGTAATCCTTTGTCTGATTGGGATGGTAATTAGATGATTGAGTTGTTATGATGGTCATCCTTTTCGGTACTTAATTCTTGGATGATGTTCATTTTTAACATTTCATAAAAATAGGGTTCTTTTATTGAGACAGTTAATTAAAAGCACCTCATTTTAATGACAAGTGCTTAATATGCTCAGTTCAATGAACTAACCCGTGCAAGTAATTTTGCAGATGGAACTTGATTATAAACGAAGACATGGTTGTTTTCTGATACTTCTTTTTATTAACTGAAGATGGATTGTTTTGATAGCTATTACTCCTCTACGAGGAAATGAGAAAGGAAGAAATTACATTCTTCTATCTTTATGAGTTGTAATATTGTTTGATATAAACAAAGTCCAGTCGTTTGGACTGGCAAATGTATAGATTGTAAGACCGATGGATGAATACAAGTAAAAGTGTGATATTTTTAATGACAGTATCAGTTTGATATTGTTGAATAAGTTTGAGAATATAACATTATTCCTTGATCTGGAATTATCCAATGTTAATGGATGAATTTAAAAGGAAATAACATCTATTCTTTACCTGAATGCAACTTTTACGTTGAAATGTGCAATTAGTTCATACTTGGGTTAAGGTGAATTTTAAGCTGACATTAAAAAGGATTTAGGTAAACATGATCTCTTAATTGAAAGGTATTCGGGATTAGCTTGAAAGCGAGGTAATATCAAATAACTTGGGAGCAGCCGAACCTTGTATTCGGTCTCCATTAATAGCCTCGAATGTTTAAATTCAGAAAATATAGATATGGGAAAACATATCTATTATAACGGACCTTAACTAAGTAGGGTTAAGTAGAACAAATGAATAAGTTCATTTAAAAATTAGACCTCGTTTAAATGACGTCTAATAAGATGGAATTCTGAATTTGTTTATAGTTATGGAAAAACTTGGTTAAGTTTAATAGGTTAAACTTATTAAGTTTATTGATAATGGAATGATTAGTTTGAAGATTAAGAAAGGAACCAAGAATAGAACATGAAGAGAATATGCAACCCTTCGGTATGATGGAGGAGGATGTATATTAAGCTAGAAGACAAATTAAGTCTCTCTCTTAGCTACATACAACTGTAACAAGAACGAGGATAAAGGATCAGCATGGCTGAAAGTTGATCTTAAATATTAAGATAACCAAATCACACTTGAGCTGGATGTGTACCCTCGATGAGAGGATTCCATAGGACATTGACACACGCCAGCTACAATATGGTATCTTCATGAAGGCGGGGCCTTCATGACGACACAATGTTATAGCTGACATATTACAATGCCCTCCCGAATTAAATCATCAAGTTTACATAAGCTGGATACTAAGTTTTTAGATGGGGATAGGAATGTGATCACGTATACGGAGTGACTCCGGAGGACTAAAGGTAACTAGACACACACGGAGTCGTCTAGGGACGACACCGTATGTCTGTATCTTTAGTTACCATGAGTAACTTCCGGGGGACGGCAGTGGGAGGGCTATTAAAATAATATATAAAATTATACGTATCAAAAATATAAAATAATTTTTTAAAAATTTATGAATAGCAGTCTGTGACAGTCCACCATGAGCATGTGCGCTCAAAAAATTACGTATTCATATATTACTCTTGATTCTTATTATGTCTTTATAATACAGTACGGTCAGGTTATAGTTAACAGGTAAATGTTTTGATCTGTGCCTTATTGCCTTTATCATCTACACAACCTTTCTCTTCATATAGAAATAAACATATAGGCTTTGTGAGTTTGATAAGTGATTGGAGCTTCCAAAGTGAATTTTTAATTTTTAATTACATTTATACATACAAACTTTTTTTTCGAATAGAGATGAATGGATTCAAAAAACAATCTTACACTGCAAGAGCACAATTAAAAAAAGTCAGTTTTTAAAGAGAAAACAGCAAAGAATTTTTACTTTCAAAAAAGTTGAAAAAAAAAAAACCAGACATCCCTGGCATACCCAAAAAAAGGGGGACATACCCTTATATTCAGGGACGTCCCGGACATGCTGCTTCTTTGGGGGGTGCATCCCCACATAACACTGGTTATTTATAATGCAAAAGGTACATCCTATGTCGAACGGTATCCTTAGCTCCATTTTATGAAATGATGATGATTGTCTTGTAATGCCTCCAATTAAAAATAATGGCATCTCAACTGCTTAAGAGATTTAGGAATCATTCTTCCACTAAAATATTCACACCTTGGACATCACCTGTGTGCAATTGGGAATTTCAGCCATCACAGCACTTTTGCTACAATTCTCCATCTACAGTGCTTGATAACCATGAACTGGTATATTACTATATACAAGTGAACTTGTTAACTCTATCCGCAGAGAAAAATCATATTACCATCTTGACTGGATGCTATTAAACTGTAAACGATGTGCAAAAGGTATAATCACTAAACATAAGAACGAGGTTACGAAAAGGACATATCAAGCTTCTCCAACTAAGTGGCTCAGTCACAAACTGTATTAACAAGGTTCTAAATATTTTATCTGAGTTTCCATCAATTTCACAGAAAGAAAGAGAACAAATATTGATACGTATTATATACTAATTACCACAATAGACCAATGAGACTCGCGTCACTCAAATGATAGCAGCAAGTAGATCAGAAAAAGTAGTCTACAGAAAATCCAAGCAAAAACAAAAAAAAATTGGGGTTTAATAACAAGAGCAAAATCTAGAGAAAAAATGAAACTGTCTGGTATACAAAAAATTAGAATTATGATAGAAGGGATGAGAGAACCCTGCAAACATGGTTCTAAACAGTAATCTAAGCTTGATGTCGCATTCCCCATGTGATTTTAAGCTTCATGGCACATTTCCCATGCATTAATGGACCAGGGTGAGTGCAACAATTTACCAAGCATAAAAACACAATGGAGAAGAGAAGCATAGTTAATGTTAATCAGTGAAAAAATGGAGTTAGAGAGAGACAAATGCCTATCTTTGCAACAACTGTCCACCAACTGATCAGTAGGAATGTGCCTGAGAATGTCATTTGAACTTTGCCTTTTACCGGTTGGATATTTTGGAACCATCATTAGAGGCATCAAAATATTCCCCATAGAAACCGGAAAGGAAGCACTCCTAACATCCAAGGCCAATGAACCCCTGGTGTAGGTGAAAAAGCTAGTAATAGACTCTGTCACAAGTTCTAGGTTGGGTGCAGGTAAGAGTAGCACTCAACCTCTTCCACCTAAAGGATAGCAAATCGTTGTTAGCCTCTGGTTAGTCAGCACCGGCAATAGCTTTGATGCCTTCCAGATCACTTTTCTCAATATGAATATTAGCCAGATGACTGATAAGGATAGGTCAGAAGAAGAAGTTTGTGGGACTGTGGCCTGGCAGTAAGGTGGGATGCTTACTACCATGATGACCCCTGTTTAAACTTTAAACCCCCAGGCATTCTCCCCATAATTATGAGGTGCTGTCCTTGAATCTCAGTGTACTGTAGTGTTTGGGTGTCATGAAGTTATGTGCCCTCCCCAGCGTTCGAAAAGGATTTTCCAAAGCTAAAAAAGGCAGGAAGAAAGAGGTGATCTATCTCGTAACTTAATGTACAAATTGTATCGTTTCCACTTTCCAGTGAATTCTGGAGCTGCTGAAGGGAGTACATTAAAGGTTTATATGATCATTTTTCATTTGAATGATCTGAAAGCTTTTAAGGTAATTTGAATTGAGATATAAATCTCTTCAAAATGGCAGTTGTCTAAATTTGATTCAAGATGACTGGACACAACTCAAAGCACGGTAGAACGCAAAATTGCATAGCTAAATCTTATCACACCATAATGACCCATGCAAAGCCACACTCATTTTCAGTAAATACTAAGCAAGCTCTGGTTCTTTTCCCAGAAAATGAATAGTGGAGCACAGCTGCATAAAAAGGAAAACACTGTGGTGCAATTTATCGGTACATTCTTAAAAAAATAAAAGAAATTCACTTCAAACACTGAATCCTTGACATTTTAACTCTTGGCCCTGCTAAATACTAGAAGAAATAAGATAAGACAAAATAACTATTATGGCATTTGAACTTGCGGCCTTGCTAAATACTAGAAAAATAAGAGAAGACAAATAACTGTTAATCCTTTGTACCTGTAGGACTCATCAAAGTATGTTCATCCATGTAAAAGATTGACTCTATGAGTGTTTGGTTTCTAAATAAATTTCAGGTTCCTCGAGATTTGTTAGATTGGCTGAGAGATAATAATTTTGTAGTAGCATATGAATACAAATGTCTGTGTAAGTTTGCAGACCAAATACGTAACAATAAGTATTCAAAACTGTTAAGATTTCATAATTTTGGAGACCTCATATGAACAGTTCTCAATTATGATGATGACAACTTTTAAGAACCCTTAGTCTTGCTAAATACTAGGAAAACAAGATACGGAAAGATGACTGTTAACCTCTTTAAGCCTGTAGGACTTATCAAAGTATATTTATCAGTGTAGAAGGTTGATTCTATGAGTCTTTAGCATTAAATTTATATTCCAGGTTCCTCAAGCTCTGTTAGATTTGCTTGATTAAAGATTTATGTTTGATTGAATTGATTTAAGATTTATGTAGCTTGTGACTGCAAATATCTGTGTAAGTTTGCAAACACAGTTTGCAAAAATATGTAACAATAAGGAATAAAAACTGTTTAGAGTTCAAGAATCGGGAGATCTCGTATGAACAATGCTCAATCATGATGATGATGGCAACTTTTAAAAACTCTTGGCCTTGCCACATACTGGAAAAACTAGATAAGTCAAAACAACTGTTAATCTCCTTTATGCCTATAGGACTTGTCAAATGTTTAGCAGTGTCAAAGATTGATTCTATGAGTTCTTGGTTTTATAAGAAACCGTAGGTTCCTAAGCTTCATTTGATTGGCTTGATTGATGACTTACGTAGCAGCTTATGGCTGCAAATGTCTCTATAAGTTTGCAAACCCTAGTTTGCAAAAATAGATAAGGAATAAAAACTGTTTAAAGTTCAAGAATATGGGGATCTCGTATGAACAGTGCTCAATTATGAAGATGGTGACTTTTAATGTCTTTTCGGCCAACATGATCTGTAGGCCATTTTTTTATGTTTTCATTTAATACTTATGTACTACCTTATGGCTGCAAATATCTGTAAATTTGTAAAACCTCATATACAGAGCAAAAACTTTATAGAGTTTTCAAGAATCGGGAGATCTCATTGGTCAATTACAATAATAATAACTACTAATACCCTTTAGGACAACAAGATCTGTAAGCTTCATTTTATGCTCTTGTTTTAAGATTATGTACTAGCTTATATGTAATTTTGCAAACCCTTGTTCACAAAAATTATCTGTATAATTCTGTAAACCCTGGTTTGAACAAAAAGAAATTACATCTATACGGGGAAAATACCGTTTAAAGTTAAAGGATCAAGAAATAGCTTGAAAGCAGTGCCGAAATATGAGGATGACGACAAATCTTAACATCCGTTAGGCCGACATGCTCTGTACACTATTTTTAATGCCTTGATTTAAGATTTATGTACACTATTTAGTATTTTGTAATCTCTTGATTTTAGATTTACATACACTATTTTTGATGTCTTGATTTAAAATTTGTGTATACTATTTTTTAAGGTCCTGATTTAAGATTTGTGAACTAGTTTATGGCTGCAAACATTCCGTTGTTGCTGTTGGATTATCTCTAGACCTCCCTTCTAGTGGACCTGGCACTGGTCAAGGCGCTGCTGCAGGACAAGCTGTTGAAGGTATTGAGAGACAACAAGAAGCGGAGGGTAGTACGAGGTATCTTACTGCTAAGTTTAGCTTTTATAGAAGCTTTAACTATTTATGGATTACTTGTAGCACTAGCACTTTTATTTCCTAATACATTCATGTGATCTTGGAAACTAGAATCTGTAATCTTCGGGATTATCCGTGTAATTTTGCAAACCGTTGTCCACAAAAAAACACCTAAGAAAAAAAGATCAGGAGATCTCTTGTAAACAGTGCTCAATTACGACTTCTATGATGTGTAAGATCTGTAACACCGATTAATATGTGTTTATTAGTTTAGAGGATGTTTTCTACAAGAATTTAGTTTAAGAAAATATTTATCGAGCTTTGTCTGCTTTCCCTTGAACTAAAAACTTCGTGTATTGGGTTCTAGTTCCAAATATTTGTATAATTGTGCTTAACGACAACACATAAAGCCAAGGCCATACAGAAGTTTAAATTGGAAAAATAAATTAAGTTTTGAGCGTAAAAAATAAATAAACATACCCTGGAATAAGAGCCGACCCCGAGCATTCTATCAGATTCAAAGTCCTCCATGCGATAGGCTTCCTGCGGAGCCCTGAAGGCAAAACTTGCCGAGCGTTGAACGCCGTTGTTCTTCCCATTGCTTTCAACTACATTGAGATTATTATTAGTACTACTATTCCTATTTGAAGGAGTGGGAGGTGCAGAGTTCGAATCCTGTAACGACAATTTCGCCTCTATCTCGGCGGCCAACGCCGGATCGCTGTTGGAGTCCCCCATTCGGAACAAAATCTTCAATTACGGCCGTTAAATTTGCCACTCCGCCTGTCGTCTGCCATTTTTATACGCCTTCAGATGACAAATTTATTAAATTAGTTTGCAGATTGGATGGGAAAAGGTCATTATTCGTCGTGGATTCCGCCTGCGGGTCTGGGGAAAAAATGGAGCTAGTTTAAATATGACGTAAATGTGAAGTATACACATTGTATATGTACCATGCATTATTATTTAGTGGTGGGGTATAGATGTTAGAGAAAGTATACACATTGTGTATTTTGCAATACGTTCCTGTAGCTTTGCGTGAATGAAAAGCACCCATTGTGTATGTAACATGCACCATCATTATTCTTAACGACGTGGCTTAGCTTTCCATGCTTAAAAACAATACACATTATTACACGTTTCGCAGAGAAAGGACAAAAAAATTAAAAATCCAAGATGCTTTTTTTTATTTTTAAAATTTAAAATACTATAGTGAGACAGTACGTAGGCCCCACGTATGGGACATAACTTATCTAGAGACTAGACAATTCATTAGTACACACTTTTTCTTTTATTGTTCTTTCTTTTATTCGATAAGTAATACACACTTTTCGTTTCTTCTCTTTTTCTTTTGGGTATTACTAGTTTTAGGAATAAATTGGTTTAAAGGTTCCTAGTGTGGAGTGTCTCTGTAAGATACATAGAACTTGTAATTGCTCTTGAAATTGGATTTAAAGTTTATATTGTAGAGTGTCTTAAGAAGATTATATAGAACTTGTAATCACTCTTTCAAGAGTATAATTTATTTATTATTTGATTAATTTTCACATATAAATTTAATGGTAAAAATAACTACTGGCAATCGTACGTTAAATGTACCATGTGAACATCGAAAGGGATATAGTGAAGAAGGGAATCTAGCTGAAGAGTAATGAAGAAAAATGAAGAGGGGTTTAGAAAAATGCATGTGAGTGTGGCAAAGAGGATGAGAAAGGAAAGAAGAATGGAGGAGACAATGTGGAAAAATACGAAATACGAAGAGCAAGACATATTTGTTAATCAAGAAATGGATTAAAGTCGTGTTGTGGTAGACATCGGCGGAATGTAGAGGAAGATATATGAAAATGCAAGAAGCGGATGGAAAATGTTGTCGTGTTGAATACTTGACTGAATTTGTAAATCTTGACTCTATTGGGTAGTTAGAGAAAATGTAAAAGTAAGGGCAATTTGAATGCATGTTTTACGAGACATGAAGATGCGGAGTACCCACGTTAGCGATGAGGGTAGTGAAGTATTCATGCAAATGCAATTTTCGCCCATAGGGTAAAAATAAAAAAAGCAAAAATTCAACATGTTCCTACTTCAGAACCTGATTGTAATAAGTACTTGTTGAAAAACTTTCTAGCCTTTGTATCTAGTTGGAAGGTCAAGTAATTCCAGGGACCAAATGCACGTCCATGTATCGGTAATGCCACTTGATTAGATAGGATGAACAACCTATGAAGGAGATAACGACGACAACCCAACGGTGGAAGGAAAGTGCAGTGATCACTCCTAGATATATTTCAGCAGCGCTTCAATGTATGTACACGATAGTACACATGGATCTTCACGGACAAGTCGAACTAGAAAAAGTAGAGTCTAAAATAGAAAAAGATAAGTAAAAAAAGTCTCTAACAGGGTTCACATTTTTCAAAGGATTGTGCCCCTTCGATTTGGTCATGTTTGGCTCCACAGACACCCGGGGATTAAAGACTTTCGAAGCAATATTACGGAGGCTTAGCCGCCTATCTGTGAGCAACTATAGACGAAAATCAGAGCTTCTTGTAGATTTTTCACAGAGGGGGGGCGAGAACCAAGAGCTAAACTTGAATAAAGCTTACGATCAAACGACTTGGCTTACAAGTGTTATTTATTTGTTTCTTTCGAATTGTTTCTTTTATGTTTAATCGATTTTGGTTCTTTTATTGAATGGAATAGAACGAAAGCAAAAGAAAGATAAAACATCAGAGCCGACATTGATGACCAAGATGCCTGATCCCACAATGTCCTTCGATGAACCGATCTCAAACATGCCATTTGTGGGAGCAATTATAGAAGAAAATCGAAGCTTCTTGTAGAATTTCCATAAAGAAGCGGTGATTACCAGGGGATAAACTCTAATAAATTTTACAATCGCATGGATCTACCTATGAGTGTTATTTATTTATTTCTTCTGGATCATTTCTTGTAAGTCTAATCAATTTTGTTTCTTTTATTGAATGGAAAAGAATGAAAGCAAAAAGACAGACAAAACATTTGTTTAGCTGCTGACGACCAGAATATCCAATCCCACGATTTCCTTTGACGATTCGATGTCGTTAATGTCAAGGTTAAGCAGATAGAAAGATTCCCATTGCACGACTCAGATTCTTGACAGGATCGTTTATGCGGACTATCTGGATGGTGTCAATTACAATATGTTGTCAAAGCCCCCAGGCTTTCTACCTGTAAACACGCCTTTTGATGTAAATATCTAAAACATCTATGCCACCACCGATGGCCAAAATGCATGATCCCACAATGTGTAGGGTAGGCGCAAGCACGATTGGGGATTAAATTTGACGTCTATTTAGACTATTTTTTTGTGTGTTCTTAAATGCAAAAACAACCGACTTATTTGTTAATTGTATTGAAGGATGGGGAATCTTTTTCTCATACTGTCATATTCACATCCACTCTATAAAATCGAAAATTATTGTGTTGCCAAAAAAAATGTTTATTTCTCTATCACATTTAAACGATTAACATCAAATTTCAAGATATAATCAAATAATCATAAACTAAAGATTTTACTTTTTCCTATTCTATAAATAGTTAGAATTATTAATTAAGCCTAATTTATTGATTTATTCAGGTCAATTATGGGGATATGCACGCCATCATTACCATTGGATGAGGAGTAAAGTTTCAAGTTGAGATGATGCTCTTCGCTTTGAACAAAGGAAGAATCGATTATGTCACCTCTATTATTTTGGATCGCCTCCAGTTCCACCCCCATTGGTATTTATGCTCTGCTCCTGGTTTCATTTTCGTTTTCATTTGTAAGCCTAATATACAAGGATGGATTTATATCTTTGGTTTTAAATACATTGAACTTAGACAAGTTGTTAGTACTTGCTCCACTAAAGTCTATGTTTAGACTTTTCACTGTCTGGAACATATTAATATATAAAAGATGACACTTGGAGTAAAAGTATTAAATATGAGAATATGATCATGTTGATCTGTGGCCGACTTGGCACAATTGATTGTTAGGTGTCTCAACTCCTATGATGTACCATTACCCTGCAAAATCGGGATCTCAACTGTCGCGTAAACACTCTCCTTAGTAAATGTGTTTTGATTATAAATACATTGAACATAGACAAGTTGTTATTACTTCCTCCACTAAAGTCTATGTTTAGAATTTTCTCCATCTGAAACATATTGATATATAAAATATGACACTTGGAGTAAAAGTCTTAAATATGAGAATATGATCATGTTGCCCTGCGGCCGACTTGGCACAATTGATTGTTAGGTGTCTCAACTCCTGTGACGTACCATCACCCTGCAAAATCTAGATCTCGATTATAGCATATAAGAATAAATCGGTACACGTAAACCCCTAAACAATTAAATTATGCATTCAACATCTCTGCACCCACTATCAATCACTCGCTTTATCGAGTGTACAAAAAAGGTTTTTTTAACAAAAGACCAACAAAACAACCGATGTAACACTAACACAATTACCCAAAAGTAAGTAACTATCCAAAACGATATCAAATGTATTCATGTTTAAAGCGAAAAAATTGGTTTCTCTCGAAGAAATCCTTCCACAAACCATCCATTTGTTTCTACCTTTCTGTTTCACCTTTTTCTTAGATTGTTTCTTTGAAGTGTTGATGAAACAGATAGGGTAACGGGCGTAGGAGGAATACCTGTTCAAATGTCGGTTGATGGGTTGTTGCGCGCGTATGACTTCCGAATCCACAGTGGATCGTGAGAGCTTCCTTTTGGCTAGGAGGAACTACCTGTAATGAAAACAAGACCACCAGAAGGAATTAAACAATATGGGCAGTGAACTACCTAACGTATGCTAGATTCGGGAAGTGTGATACTTCCTAGACAGCTGTCAGTCCACTATTTTAAACAATTCAATGTTGTAAACAAGGTACATCCTATTGTTATTTTAAAATGATTTAGGTATCTCACTTAAAAACACAATAAGAAATAGATCTAATCTAACAGGCTAAGCTAGAATAGAATCCAAAGGTCAAATGATTGGTTCTGGGTCTCTGCAGGTCTGATAAAGGGTCTCGGGTAGATCACAGGTGAAAGAGGGTGAGATAAAATTAGGTGGGTAAGTCTTTATTCAGGGCTATGTGGGCAAACACAGAGAGCGGTTTCGGTCAGGGGTGACCGACGGCGGTTAGGTGTAACCAGTGCTGGTTACTGTCAGATCTGGAAATGTCACAGAACAAGCTGGGGTCTCCTTTGTGATTGCACAAAGGACTTTGGTTGGTTGGGACGAGGTATTGGGTGACTGGAGTAGGCTTTTGTGAGGTTTCAATGGGTATACGAAGGTGAAAATGTGGAGAAAGTCAATAGGGAGCAAGATAAACAATGGATGATAAAATGACGATGAAATGAAATAACCAGGAAAGTATGATGTTGTACTTACTTGGATTTCATTCCTGAATGTCTGTGTGTGAGGGATGGAGGTGTTGATGATGGGTTTGAAGGTTGTAAGTGATCACCAACAAAAGAAAAGCTTCTGCATGGGCTGCATGTACACTCCTCTTTGCTTGGATAGATCAGATCATGGCTGGGATGGCTGTGTAGGAGAAGCTGCTCAATCTCCTTACTTGCATGCAGGTTTTTGCTGGAATTCACTCTCTGAAGATGCGTTATCTCTCTGAGATGTGTTCTTGCTTGTCAGGGTAAGTGCGGGAAGTTGATCGACAAATATAGGGTCATCCGTGGACGTCATATTGTAAAAAATAGCGAAATCTCAACTTGTAGGGATTATTAGCTATACACGCACTCTAAATTAGAAAAATTTATATAAATATGAATCGTAGCATTCGGAATCTAGTTTCTAAAATACTAATTTTTGTAAAAAACGGACAAGTTTAGCTATATTAAACACTTAAAATTATATGACTTTTTTTTTTTGAAAAAACTTATAAGATTGTAGTCCGTTTGCCCGCATTTTGGATGACCAAATCTTGTTATTTTTTTTTTCCTTTGGTGAAACGTTAGATGTAGTTGTCTATCTTGGGATGGATTTTATTTTGTATTTTTTTTTAGCAATATTTTATTTTTTTATGATTTTTTCCGTGAAAGTGGTCTGAAAATATTTAGAAAATGGAGCGCTTTCCGTTTGCCCGCCATAACTATATCAAAAAATATCGAAATCAATTTTTTTTTTTAACGTGTATAGAATTTGTCCACGCTTGGGATGGTATAAGTTTTATCATATTTTGATAAGCGAAACAAAAGTTACAGTCTTAAACGTAGACATGAACATATACGGGAAAAAAATGTCTTAAAGACCTATTGTTAGTAAGAATTATAAAATGATATTTATCTTATTCTATTCACTTTTAAAAACAATATTTCTACAAAGCTAAGAGTCTACCCCTACGCGATGACACCATTTTTGTGAAATGTTTTCAATTTTTTAGCATGGTTCAAGTCTTTGGAAGAGTAGATTTGAAGTTTTTTGACCTTTTACACTTCATAATGACCTTCCATAGCTTTGGTTGGGGAAAAACAAAGATTTTCCGAGGCTTAGGTTCGGTAATAGATCCGCGATCGCGGTTTTTTTTAACAATACCGCGAGCGCGCTTTATAAAGCACGCTCGTGGTTCATAAAGCGCGCTTGCGATTCATAAAGAGCACTCGTGGTTCATAAAGTGCACTCGTGGTTCAGAAATCATATTTACATGCATCCCAATGTCTGAATTACCATGTGATTTTTACTCTTTGACCTTATCATACGAATTACTGCGAAATTATGTCTTTTTCCAGGCACATTTTTCTTATCACCGGAAGCAAAACATCATGGGAGACAAAAAACGAAGTCATTAAGCAAAAAACACCAAACGAATTAGAGGCCAAAAAAATTCAAAATGCTGAGCGAATGCGGAAACTTCGTGAATCTAGAAGAGGTTCATCTTCAATCCCAACTATTGTAAGCAATGAAGAACTAGGTAATGTTTCTACTGTCAATGTTGAAGTTGAATTAAATACTCGTGATGAAGAAGTTTTTACTGTCAATGTGAAGAAGAATTAAATACTCATGATGTAGCAAATGTTGAAATTGAAGGAGAAAATGAAAATGTGAATAAGGAAATTCATGTTGAAATTGTAGATAAGCAAATTTGACAAAAACACCTCCTAGGATTTTACATAAGAAACCTAATTTTTTTTATTGAAATTGATGAAAACATTTTGAACCAATGTCTGAAAAACTTCTGAACGACAATCAAAAGAAAAAGCCACTGAAATTTGGGATAATCATTTTGAAATTTTAAATGATTCTCAAAGATGTCAGTTGTTGGTTCGTTTGATGAAATTGATTAAAATGAGACCTACATTAAACACCTTAGGATTGACAACATCTAACATACGTGGTCAAACCTCTACAA
This sequence comes from Taxus chinensis, assembly GCA_019776745.2. Classification (NCBI taxonomy): domain Eukaryota; kingdom Viridiplantae; phylum Streptophyta; class Pinopsida; order Cupressales; family Taxaceae; genus Taxus; species Taxus chinensis. Next base: position 106,838,258 of record CM034156.1, read on the forward strand.
TTGTTGAAAACCTTCATGATGCATATCACACTGTTGGTGTCAAGAGACACACTAGGGATAGTAATATTGTGCGTCGTGTACTTGCCTACTAGTGTTGTAAGTGAATCAATAAAAAAACAACGTTTAATTACGCAAACAAGTCGAATGTTGCAAGTTAATCGAAAAACTCTAATGAAAGCAATTGAAAGACGTAATATCCTTCAATCACTTAATAATGTCGATTTTTGGGCATTTTCTGCTAGAGCACCGCATAAGGACAAAATAATTCTGATGCTATAAGAGAAGTTGTTATTAAATTTTGGCATGATAACACTAGAGTTTCACCTAATACAAGAGATGTTATAAAACGGAGAGTTGGTTCTACTAATCGTGAACCACATCCAAAGCATTTCTTAGATATGACTCAAACTCAATTTTTTCGTCAGTTTGAACAAGAGAATCTGGAAATTAAAATTAGTCAACGTTTTTTTGAAATGTTGAAACCATTCTATGTGAAAATCAACCATGCTCACACCACTTGTTGTAGGCAACATGTTAAATTTGCGATGCATTATGCTAAATTTTTACGTATTCGTTCTAATTTTCATTCTGAAACTATGTTATCTGAATGTGGTGTTCAAGTTCCACCAATATCTTCCAGGGATTTCATTCCTACTATATTTTGTGAAAAAGAAGTTGGACAATTTTTTATAGTCATGATTGTTTAGATGGAAGTTGTAGTACATGCGGCGGATTACCTAAATTGGAAAGTTGCATCCATGAGCAAATTGAAGGTACAATAGGACATAATTTAGTTGAATTTGATAAATATAAATCAGTTGCATACCAGTTGAAAGATGGAAAAGAGTCGAAGCGGTGTGAGCTAGTTACAGAACAAATACCCATTTTTCAATTTATGAGAAAATTTAAGGATGAAATTGTTTATGAGTATGTGAGGCATACACATAGAGCTCGATGGTTGGATGAACAATGCAAGCTATGCAAAGACACATTTCCTATTGGTACTATTGTTTCAGTGGTCGATTTTGCAGAGAATTACACATTGCAACCACAAATGGAGGTTCAATCGCAATATTACAATTCAGTACAAGTTGTCATTTTTGTGCGTATAGCATTTCTACATTCTCCTGACAGTACAGAGAATAATCAAATTTTTTTAAGAGAGTATCACTTTTATATCAGTGATAATCGTAGTCATTCTACTGAATTTGTGCAAGGGTGTTTCCAGTTATTTTATGGAAACTTATTTGATAGGGACATCCACTTCAAACAACATTATATATGGTCAGATAATTGCACGTCTCAGTTTAAGAATGCACGAATGTTTTATTGGATGAGCAGAATGCATGTCAAGATGGGTGTGCAACATATTTAGAGTTTCACTGAAGCTGGACATAGAAAATGAGAGCATGACGGTGCAGGGGCATGTGTGAAAAAAGCTCTTGCAAGAGAAGAGTTGAAGTACAAAGATGGTGCTAAATTAAAAGATGCAAAAAGCATAGTGGAATGGTGTACTGACAACATGGCCCGAGGTTCTCAAGAAAATTCCACAGTTTGCAGATATTTTTGGTTGATAGAGGAAAAAAATATTGCTAACTACGAGGATTGTATGACACTCACTGGGTCCAGTGATATGCACTCATTTTGTAGCTCAGACGCTACTTCGTGGGCCGTATGGACAAGAAAGTTGACATGTTTTTGTGCATCTTGTATCGAATTTGTCACTGCTGAGTGTGATTCACAAGAATGGGTAGAAGCATGGATTTGTAGGCCTCTAACTCCGTTTCCTAGTTATCAACCTCCACAAGCATTACAACCAGTTTCTGCAGATGAAGTTACAACATCCAAGGACTTAGACGAAATTTCGATTTTGGTGCGACAAGGTATTTATGGTTATTTATTTAATTTTTGTATTGAGTTATGTCCATTGAAATTTTAATATGTAATTTAAATTTGAGTTGTTCAACCTTGGTTATTTTTTTGTAGGACATGCGTTTACAGTAATTGCGACAGAAGACAATGAAGAATGAATAAACTATTTCTTATGTCGTTGCATCGAGGAAAGAAAGAAGTTGACTTCTCCTATTATAGATGGCGAAGAGATTGAGTATCCTACAGGGTCAGTGGTAGTTACTGGAACTTGGCTTCGACGGTATCCATTAAAAACTCCTTTGTTTGGGTGTTTGAAGACTTTGAGACACACAGGAAAATACTCTTATATTCACATCTCTAGTTCTAGCGAAAAATATTCAATTGTATAGATATCGAGGAAGACCTAATAACAAGATTCTTTGGAAGGTTCGAGAGTCAGATCATGAAGCAATCTTGTCTGCTATTCAGAGTAGATCCGATCCTGATGGTTCATTGGAATGAATTTACAATGCTCATGTCTGGTATATATTTAATTTCAAGTTTCAATTTATATATATATATATATATATAATTTTTTTAGTTTAAAGATCTAAATTTAAGTTTGAATATATTTATTTTAAATTTGTGTATTTTGTGTGTCATGTATATAGATAGTATATGGTTTTGATTTGAAACTTAAATTTCTTTGACTAACAATTTTATGTTTAGGTTAGTGGTGCCAGAAAGCTTCCACCCTTCACGTGGTTGGCATTGTTAGTAGAGAATTTTAAATTCTCGAAGCTAAGAGAAGCTTGAACATTGTTTGAAAAAGTTGTAAATTTTGAAAAAGTCAAGTAAATTTTAAAAATGTTGTAAATTTTGAAAAAGTTGTAAATTTTGAAAATGTTGTAAAATTTGAAAACGGCTCCTCTAGGTGCCACGGAGTCCGAGTAGTCACCCGTCGAAGTTGAACGATATTTTGGTCTCAGGGCTCTTAAAGGACTACACCCGAACGAAGTAGCCCGGAAGCAACGACCCTTTTACACACCAAAACACCACCTCCTCTAGCATTCACCTGGCCACCCAGACATGCCGGTGCAGTCGATTCGGTGCCATGACCCACCGTTTGCAAAATATAGCGTTTAACAACCTTACGCTGGCTCCAACTGCACTATTTCACACGTTTGCAAATAGTAGGACAGCGAGAGCACTGAAATGAGAAGGAAAAAAATGAGAGATGCTATTGTAGAGGGTCCATACGTCGAGGTTCCTGATCAGACGAGGCCTCTCTAGGTGCCACGGAGTCCGAGTAGTCACCCGTCGAAGTTGAACAATATTTTAGTCTCAGGGCTCTACTAACTACGCTCGAACGAAGTAGCTCGGAAGCAACGACCCTTTCACGCACCAAAACACCACCTCCTCTAGCATTCTCCTTGCCACCCCGGATGTGTTGGCGCAGTTGGTTCGGTGTCATGACCCACCGTTTACAAAATATAGTGTTTGACAACCTTATATTGGCTCCAACTGCACTATTTTACGCGTTTACAAACAATAAGGACAGTCGAGAGCACCGAAATGAGAAAGGAAAAAACCAAGAGAGGCTATTATAGAGGGTCCCTACACTTAGGTGTCAGGATTAGATGAGGCATCCCTAGGTGCCATGAATTCTGATTAGTCACCTGTCGAAGTTGAATGATATTTTGGTCTCAGGGCTCTTAAGGGACTGCACCCGAACGAAGTAGCCCGGAGAAGCAACGACCGTTGTCGCTCACCCGAAAACACCACCTCCTCTAGCATTCACCTAACCACCTGAACATGTGTCAGTACAGTCCGTTCGGTGCCACGACCCACCATTTGGAAAATATAGCGTTTGACAACCTTACATTGGACACGAACTGCACTATTTCACACATTTGCAAATAATAGGGCATCGAGAGCACTGATATGAGAAGGAAAAAACTGAGAGGGGCTATTGTGGAGGATCCCTACGCCAAGGTGTCAGATTAGACAAGCCATCTCTAGGTGCCACGGAATCCGAGTAGTCACCCGTCGAAGTTGAATGATATTTTGGTCTTATGGCTCTTAAGGGACTACGCCTGAACGAAGTAGCCCAGAAGCAATGACCGTTGTCGTGCACCAAAACACCACCTCCTATAGCATTCACCTAGCCACCTGGATATGTTGACATAGTTGGTTCGGTGTCACAACCCATCGTTTGTAAAATATAGTATTTGACAACCTTACACTGGCTCCAACTACACTATTTTGCGCGTTTGCAAACAATAGGGCAGCGAGAGCACCGATATGAGAAGGAAAAAACCGAGAGAGGCTATTGTAGAGGGTCCCTATACCAAGGTTTTGGATTAGATGAGGCATCTCTACGTGTCACTGAGTCTGATTAGTCACCTGTCGAAGTTGAACGATATTTTGGTCTCAGGGCTCTTAAGGGACTGCGCTCGAACGAAGTAGCCTAGAAAGCAACGACCCTTTCACGCACCGAAACACCGCCTCCTCTACAGTTCACCTAGCCACCTGGACGTGTCAGCACAGTCAGTTTGGTGCCACGACCCACCATTTGTAAAATATAGCGTTTGACAACCTTACACTGGCTCCAACTGCACGTTCATTTCCTACGGATTTACAAACACATAGGACAGCGATGAGCACTGAATGTTTACCTTCCATCTCTCTTGAGGCTCTTGTGGACTTTCCTCTGTCGCTCTTAGGTGCTACGGATTAGACAAGTCCTCTGCTAGGTGCACTCTTGAGCTATGTGGTTGTGGTGATCTCTCTCTGTCCTCTGTTGCCCCATGCTAATATGCTCTACAGGGCTCATTAAGGGACCTTTGCATTGTAATACGATTATTCATCACAGATCAGCTATGACAGAATTAGCCCAGTATAAGTACATCATCTCCTCAAACAATTCACCTTGGAAAACATGTGACGTGTCGGACCTTTTATTCCATTAAGTGCCACGACCCACCGTATTGCATGAGATATAATGTTTCCTATTGCCTCAAATTTAATTACAATGGTCTCCCATCTGGAAACTTCAACCCCTCTGTTGTCATCTTATCAAGATCAAGCATGATCATACTGGGGCTCAAGAATCTTATTTTCATGTGACCATTATCCTGAGCACTTGATCCTTGTTATAATATTATGGGTAATGATCTATTCTCCTGAGATTTCTCTCCTTTGTCTTCTAGATTATCTCTTGGTCATATTTTTGAAGACCATCAATAGTGAATACCTCTTGAGATCAAGAAAGAGAAATTATATTGGAACCATAATAATCTTCCCATCTCTCTGAGTCTCTCTGAATAATCTCTCTCTCTCTCTCATCTCTCTCTGGTGAGCTCTCTCCTGTGTCTCTTCTCTCTCTCGTCTCTCTCTCTCTCTCTCTGTCTCTCTCTCTCTCTCTCTCGTACCTCATTAGCTCTATCAACCTTTGAATCAAATTTCTTGCTAGTTCTGCTTCTTCCTCAAAAGATAAGCCATTTCTGATTCATGAATCCCATGAGGAGAATGTATCAAAAAATTTGGAAGATCTTGGCACAAGAATGCATGAGCTTGGTACTCCATCATCAAGGAGAATAATTCCACATGAAGAATCTTGAGGACTCTCAAAAATTCAAGTAATTGGTTTAGTCTAGCAAAATATCTCTGCTGATACTAACTTCTCCATTTAATAGTGGCAATACTTTAGTAAGCCCTTGTACCTCACTCACAGGTTACTTCACCCATCATTAGAATCTATATCTAAGAGTCTAAATGAAAAATATGGACCACTAGTCAATGTCAACCTTATCTCAAATCCTTCATTATCTAATCTTCCTTGATCTTCAAGCTATGATTACCACATGTTACAGTTCTTGGAAAATTATAACATATGTATTCAATCGTTTCTATGTCTCCAGATTCAACAAGATGGTCTATGGACTCTGTCTCATCATTCAAGATCTTCTATGGAGGAAGACTCCATGAGTTGATTCTTCACTAGTTAGGACATACTCTTCATTTAATGATTATCCCTGGAACCTAAGAATACTATATGGTTTCTTAGTGATCATTATTTATCTAACTCTAATGTAACTACTGGGACATGAGCGTAATGCAACCACCACATGATCAATCTACAATCTTTCGTCTACTTAAGGCTCAATATCCATGATCTCACTAGGCATGAATCCTTAGCACCCCAACTTGATCATGTTGGAAGGTACTTACAGTCTTGAATAGTTTTGGAAGCCCAAAATCACATGAAGCAATCACCCCTAAAACAAATGTACTTTGTCACTTAAGAAAATAACTTCTACCCTATGTAGGAGCAATTGTAACCCGAGAATGTAGTTTTCATGGTATTAGTGATCATATCTAGATGAGTCTAAGAAGATTGCAAGTATAGCTAGGTTAATGTTTCAGTAGGTGAGTATAAATCTAACACTTAGCCAAGCTTATTAATCCCTTTTTAATAATTTCCTTTTCCTTCAAGATACAGCCACATAGTCATTTAGATTATGCTACAAAATTTTCAGGATTACCCTATGAGTTACAAAAGAACAGTACGGCTACAGGATCTCCTTCATTTTTGCTCAATTTCCCTTGTTATTTTTCCCGTAAGGATTAACTCATATGTATCCTTGAAGAAGATATACAAACATATTTTCCATTCGTACCCTAATTTTGGGTATACCATCCCATTTAAAATATTCAGAGAAATCAACTTACCTTTTTAGATCTTATCGACACTAAAATTTTCCTCCATAATTTCTATTTCATTAATGTATGTATTAGGAATAGGATGTTGTTAAGTATAATTAGTAGCAACGTCTGATAGAAGATAACAGTGCGCCGTCAGTACGGTACCACCAATAATGTGGAGTACGGTAACAGTCAAAGTATAATAGGGAATGTTGTAAAAAGTAAATATTTCTTGTAAGTGGTCCGGTAATGTTAAAATGTCAAAGTTTGGGTAATTAGAGAAGTAGGGTCTACGTGATTAGGAATTAGAAATATTATATTGGTAATAAGGACAAGGAGTGAGGTCATAAATATTTTGTGTATTTATTTGTAAAAAGTCTAAAAATGTGGAACCCATGTAAAATGATAAGGTTTATCTTATCTTAGAAGATAAGCTTACATGTACATATAAGAGTTAAGGTATGAAATATGATTCGTCAGAGTGGATTTCTTATCCTATCTTAGAGATAAGATGGATAAGCCTGGAATTTATATAAATAGAGAGGCCACCCCCTTCATTTAGCATAGAAAGAAGTGGTGAGAAATATTGTAGGAAGTGTGCGAAGGAAGCCATCAATTAAAGGTGTGTTGAAGAAGCCATTAAGAGGTGTAATTGTAAAGTTTCTCCCATAGTCTTAGTGAAAGGCAAGTGAAGTCAATAACACTTGAAGTACCTCATGGGTGAGATTGTAACAGTTTCATGTTAATATTATAATTTATTTTGATATTTCAGATTTGTCATGATTCTGTCTTATCATAGTGGATGGTATTCTTGTGTTATGTTGTTGTTTTGTTTCCAAATTACATCCACCAAACTAAAGGCTATGCATTAGTAAATAATCATAGCACGAGGAGTTCCCGGTGAAGAATTATCATAGTGCCGAATTGGTGATGACATTTTGATTCCGTTTCTGGGACCATTCCTCGTTGCTAGATTTTCTGGAGAGATATTCCCACTTAGTCAAAAATCAATTAGAGGGTAACCTTGTTTTTACTGTGCATAGTAGTTACCATGGTAAAGTCATTTTTGCCATGAATAGTAGTTACCATGGTAAAGTCATTTTTGCTGGGAATAGTATTTACCGCAGTAAAGTCACTTTTTACTGTGAATAGTATTTACCGCAGTAACTTCACTTTTTACCATGAATAGTGTTTACCACAGTAAAGTCAGTTTTTACCGCAGTAAGTCAAGTTTTACCATAGTTTACCATGGTCCATTTCTATTTTATTGTAGAAAGGTGTAAAGTCACTTTCTAGTATAGTGATTCCAATTATTTGTACACATAAGTCTTGTTGATTGTACTTGTGAGTTGGTATTTCACGGTGGTTACTTTTGAAAATGGGAAATATTCCTATTTTTTTTAGCTCAATCTAATGAAGATGCTTCTTCTTTCATTCAAGAGTTTAAGCGATCTTGTATTTGTAATGGCCTTATAAGAAGGGAATAATGCACTGAATTTTTTCCTACCTTTTTGGATGGTTCAGCACTTAGGTGGTTTGAAACACTACGTGATAATGTGAAAAATTCATGGGATTTATTAACGGAAATTTTTCTTGAAGAATTTGATGAACAACAGAAATATGTGGATCTCATGATCGAGATCGATCAAAGCTATCCCAAGGAGAGAAGGAGAAGATAAGGGATTATCATGCTTGTGTTCTAGAGCTAAGGAGGAAGCTCGATGCCCAGATCCGGAAGGAAAGACTAGCGGATGGGTTGATGAATGGCGTGGATAATCTCCTCTGTAAGCACTTCATTCTTGGGATGAAGCCAGAGATCAAAAAACGAGTGAAGTATGACCGCCCAGCTACCATTGAACAAGCAAAGGAGATTGCACGAAGGCAAGAAGAAAGCATGGAAGAGGAGCCCAAATAAATTGTTGCTAAAGTAAAGCCGACACCAGCACCTTTGGTCCAGAATCTACAACCACTCCTGGTGAGCACAAATATTTCTCCTAGTACATCTATTGAGTATGAAGATTTTCTCAAAAAAGATGGGTCAGTTAACTATTAATCTTCTTCAAGGAAAGGAATTTAATTCTTAGGGAGGAGATAGAGGTCCAAAAAGAAATATTTCTGAAGTTGTATGTTATGGTTGTTATAAAAAGGGTCATTATAAGTATAATTGTCTAGATAGAACTTCTACATCTGGTAAAGGAGATAATGATAAAGGAAAAGCACCTGTGAATTCTTTTGATGTAGTAGATTAGAGTAGAAATAATGAAGTAGATGTGTTTGTAACAAAAAGAAAGAAAGAAAAATATAATCAAGATGGAAATGATCCTAAGAAGACGAAAGAAGAAACTAGTAAGAAACATAGGAGAAGAAAGTTGGGTTGTGCAGGATTTGCTGATTTCACAGGGGCAAGGACCATACTCCATCTTGGAAGATCTGTCCAAAAGGCCTGCAAATATTACATATGGTCAACTCTTGGATATGGTCTTCTGAGAAGAGGCGGGAATTACGAGGTGGACTCAATGCTTGAAGAAGGAAGGAGGTTGAGGTCCCTGTTTTGGAGGCAGAGGCAGATCCCTATGCTCCACAAGCTGATGTATTATGTAATAGTATTTCAATTCATGATGTCTTTGTTGATGGAGGTGTTGCAGTTAATGTAATGACCAAGTCTGTAATGAATATGTTGGGGTTAAAAATTGATCGCCCTTCAACACTTATGTTAAGGTCATTAAATAAAGGAAAAACTAAACCGGAAGGTGTTGTTTTCAAATGTGGCAATATCTGTTATGGGTGTGGTATGTGTGGTAGACTTTCAGGTGATGAAAACTGGTACTGTTGCGTACCCAATGCTGTTGGGAAGACCATGGCTAAGGAGAGTTTATGCAAGAAACTACTGGAATGAAGGTTTCATGACACTTGGATGTGGGTAGAGAGAGGGTGAAGATAAATGTGATCCCTCGACATCATAAAGCAGAACCTGTGGATTCAAGTGATGAAACTGATGATTGGACAACCTCTGATTACTCTAGTACCAGTGAAGTGGACACTGAAGATGAAGAAAGCGAGGTGGATGTTTCAGTCATGGATATCCTTCTAGTCACACCAACTCATGACCCCATAAAAATTATCTGAAGAAGAAGTTGATGATCTTCTCCAACAAATAAAGATTGGTGATGCTATGATGGAGTGTGAGAAGGAATCCTACCTCCAACTCTTTCGAAGGTACATATACCTATTCACTTTTGATTATAAGGAACCTTAGTCAAGTAAGTTGGGTAGAACATTCTATTGAGCTGGTAGATGGTGCTAAGCCCATAAAGCAAATGCCATATAGAATGAATCCTAATTTTTCCAAGACTGTAAAAGAAGAAATAGATAAGTTGCTTGATGTAGGATTCATATTTTCTGTGGAGAATTCAGAATGGGTTTCTCCCATTGTGATCTCAATAAAAAAGAATGGGAAGCTACGCATTTGTGTTGATTACAGGAAGCTCAATAAGGCAACAAAGAAGGATCATTACCCTCTTCCATTTTCAGATCAGATCTTGGACGAAGTAGCTGGCCAGGAGTGTTATAGTTTTGCTGATGGATATAGCAGCTACAACCAAGTTCGTATAGCAGATAAATATCAGCTGAAGACCACGTTCACCACTCCTTGGGGTACGTTTTCTTATAGAGTTATGCCTTTTCGGTTGTGTAATGCTCCAGCAACATTCCAACGTTTGATAAATAGTGTGTTCGAACCCTACATTGGGACCTTCATTAAAGTATTCCTGGATGATTTTTGCATCTATGGGAGCAATTTGGACCACCTGCACCAGATGGAGACAGCATTTCAAAGGTTAGATGAAGCAAAAGCCTCACTAAACCCTACAAAGTGTTTCTTTGGATGTTCTAAAGGTGTTTTGTTAGGGCATGTTGTATCCAGAGATGGTATTGGTACTGATCCTGATAAAGTTTCAAAAATCAAAGAGTTACCATTTCCTATGAATAGAAGTAAGTTGAGATCATTTTTAGGCCATGTGGGGTACCATAGAAGGTTCATCACGAATTTCTCAAAAATTACACAGCCACTAACCCAGTTCTTGAAGAAGGATGTTACTTATGAACTAGGAAATAAGGCGCGTGAAGCTTTTGGACAACTGAAGGAAGCCCTGGTGTCTTCACCTGTTCTAAAGAATCCAGATTGGAGCAAGCCATTCATTGTGTACACTGATGCCTCAGATGCAGCACTAAGAAGTACTTTGAGCCAAAAGGATGAAAATGGGAATGAACATCCAATTTACTTTGGGAGCAGACAAATGAGCAGTGCTGAGGTAAATTATACTGTAAATTATAGCTATAAGAAGAAAATGAAGCATAAGGAATACTTTGATCAAAAGATCCGGTGGTCTCCATTTCATGTGAATGACTTGGTTCTAGTATATGATTTCAGATACAAAAAAAAAAGACAGAGAAAATTTCTTCCAAAATGGATGGGGCCCTACAAAATAGTAGCTGTGCATGAAAATGGTACGTACCGACTGGAGGAATTGGATGGCACTCCCATTATGAAATGGGTCAACCACGACAAGTTGAAGATTTTTCAAGCACCAGAATAGTCTACTCCGAGGATGGAGTAGAAGCTAGGAAGGGGGAAGATGTTGACACTAAAATTTTCCTCCGTAATTTCTATTTCATTAATGTATGTATTAGGAATAGGATGTTGTTAAGTATAATTAGTAGTAGCATCTGATAAAAGATAACGGCACTGCCAGTATGACACCGCCAATAATGTATAGTATGGTAATAGTCAAAAGTACAATAGGAATGTTGTGGTAAAAAGTAAATATTTGTCGTAAGTGGTCCGGTAATGTTAAAATGTCAAAGTTTGGGTAAGTAGAGAAGTAGGGTCTACATGATTAGGAATTAGAAATATTATATTGGTAATAAGGACAAGGAGTGAGGTCATAAATATTTTTTGTATTTTATTTGTAAAAAGTCTAAAAATGTGGAACCCATGTGAAATGATAAGGTTTATCTTATCTTAAAAGATAAGCTTACATGTACAGATAAGAGTTAAGGTATGGAATATGATTCGTCAGAGTGGATTTCTTATCCTATCTTAGAGATAAGATGGATAAGCCTAGAAGTTCTATAAATAAAGAGGCCACCCCCCTCATTTAGCATAGAAGGAAGTAGTGAGAAATATTGTATGAAGTGTGTAAAGGAAGCCATCAGTGTAAATGTGTGTTGAAGAAGCCATTAAGAGGTGTAATTGTAAAGTTTCTCCCATAGTTTTGGTGACAGGCAAGTGAAGTCAATAACTCTTGAAGTACCTCATGGGTGAGATTGTAACAATTTCATGCTAATATTATAATTTACTTTGATATTTCAGATTTATCATCATTCTTTTTTATCATAGTCTATGGTATTCTTGTGTTATGTTTGTTGTTGTGTTTCTAGATTACATCTACCAAACTAAAGGCTGTGCATTAGTAAATAATCATAGCACGAGGAGTTCCCGGTGAAGAATTATCATAGTGCTAGATTGGTGATGACAGACCTACAAGGAAGAAAAAAGTATCAAACCCTATGAAAAATAAACATGTTGAATGAATGGGTCAGACTGACATAGGCTGCCATAATAATGGGCTTACTAAATTGAGTGTTGCACTACATTTCGGACCCAAATGTAGTTCTGGTGTGTGTGTGCATGTCGTGCCCTAGGTGTTCTTGTTTCAATCACACTTTGTGAAGTAGTGAGCAATAATAACTACAGAAAATGTACTAGCATGTGTGCATGGAATAGAATAGAATCCCTCCTCTTATGATGTGTGTGTCGATGCAGATCTCCTAGCCTTGATGCATGGCACTAATGGATATAAGTGATGCAATGAATATAACTTTAGATGGAGTGATAGTAGTGTGTGACATTAGGTCCCTCATTATGGCTTCATAACTTTATATTTATAGGGTTCTCAAGCTTTAATTTTATAATAAAATTGTACTTGTGGGTTGGTATTTCACGGTGGTTACTTTTGAAAATGGGGAAGATTCCTTTTTTTTCAGCCCAATCTAATGAAGATGCTTCCTCTTTCATTCAAGAGTTTAAACGAACGATCTTGTATTTGTAATGGCCTTATAAGAAGGGAACAATGGACTGAATTTTTTTCCTACCTTTTTGGATGGTTCAGCCCTTAGGTGGTTTGAAACACTAGGTGATAATGTGAAAAACTCATGGGATTTATTAACTGAAAGTTTTCTTGAAGAATTTGGTGAACAAGAAATATGCAGAGATCTCATGATCGAGATCACAAAGCTATCCCCAGGAGAGAAGAGAAGATAAGGGATTATCATGCATGCTCAGGTTTTAGAGCTAAGGAGGAAGCTCGATGCCCCAGATCTGGAATGAAGGATTAGCAGATGGGTTGATGACTGGCATGGATAATCTTCTCTGTAAGCACTTCATTCTTGGGATGAAGCCAGAGATCAGATAATGAGTGAAGTATGACCGCCCAGTGACCCTTGAATAAGCAAAGGAGATTACAAGAAGGTAAGAAGAAAGCATGGAAGAAGAGCCCAAAGAAATTGTTACTAAGGTAGAGCCTACACCAACACCTTTAGTCCAGAATCCACAACCACTCTCGGTGAGCACAAATCTTTCTCCCAGTACATCTACTAAGTATGAAGATCTGCTTAGGAAGATGGGTCAGTTAACTATTAATCTTCTTCAAGGAAAATAATTTAGTTCTTAGGGAGGAGATAGAGGTTCAAAAAGAAATATTTCTGAAGTTGTATGTTATGGCTATCATAAAAAAGTTCATTATAAGTATAATTGTCCAGATAGAGCTTCTACATCTGGTACAAGAGATAATGATAAAGGAAAAGCACCTGTGAATTATTTTGATGTAGTACGATAGGAGCATAAATAATGAAGCAGATATGTTTCTAAACAAAAGAAAGAAAGAAAAAGATAACCAAGATGGAAATGATCCTAAGAAGATGAAAGGAGAAACTAGTAAGAAACATAGGAGAAGAAAGTTAGGTGTGCAAGATTTCTGATTTCACAAGGGCAAGGACCATGACCTATCTTAGAAAGATTCTATCCAAAAGCCTAAAAATATTACATATGGTCAACTTTTGGCTGTCTTCTGAGAAGAGGAGGGAGCTGTGAAGTGGACTCAATGCTCGACAAAGTGAGGAAGTTGAGGTACCTATTTTAGAGGTAGAGACGGATTTTTCTGTTACGCTTCGTGGTGTGTGCTATAGGTTAGTGTTCTGAGTGGTGTGTTGTTGTGTGGTATTAGTAAGTATGTCATTTCAGATGTCTCAAGTTGATGGAGGTGCTAAGTTATTGTAATGACCGAGTTGTAATGGATATGTTGAGTTTAAAATTGATTCGCCCCTCAACACTTATGTTAGGTCATTAAATAGGGAAAAAACGAAACCAGAAGGTTGTGTGTGTCAAAATGTGGCATATCTGTTAGGGTGTTGATGTGTGGTAGAATCTTTAGGTGATGAAAAATGGTTATGTTACATACCCATGTTGTTGGGAAGGACATGGAGGAAGAGTTTCATGCCAAGAAACTAAGGAAGGAAGCATCATGAATTGGAAGTGGGGTAGAGAGAGGGTGAAGATAAACATGGATCCTCAGCATCATAAGGTAGAAACCTATGGATTCAAGTACGAAACTGATGATTGAACATCATCGGATTACTCTGTACAGTACAATGTGAAGTGGACACAAAAGAGAAGAAAGTGAGGTTGATGTTTTGGTCATGGATATCCTTCTAGTCACACCGACTCATGAACCCATAGATTATCTGAAGAAGAAATTTTTGATCGTCTACAACAAATAAATAATGGTGTGTTGGCTGGAGAGTGAGAACGAATTCCTACCCAGCTCTTTCAAAGGTTAAATACACCAATTCACTTTTGATACAAGGCAATCGTCAAGTAGGTTGGGTGAGTAATAGAACATTCTATTGAGCTAGTAGATGGTGCTAAGCCCATAAAGAAAATGCCATATATACTGAATCCTAATTTTCCAAGACTGTAAAAGAGAAATAGATAAGTTGCTTGATGTAGGATTATAATTTGCTATGGAGAATTTAGAATGGGTTTCTCCCATTGTGATCTCAATAAAAAAATAATGGGAAAACTATGCATTTGTGCTGATTATAGGTACGCTCAACAAGGTAAAAAGAAGGATAATTACCTCTTCCATTTCAGATCAAAACCTTGGACAAAATAGCTAGCAGGCGTTGCTATAGTTTTGATGAGGATATAGCAGATAAAATTTAAAGTTTGTATACCAAAGAAAATATCAGCTGAAGACCATGTTCCCCCCTCCCTTGGGGAAAATTTATTATAGAGTTTATGCTTTTTGAGGTTGTTGGTAAAATGCTTCGGCAACGTTCCATCACTGCTGAATAGGGGGTTTGAACCCTATATGGAAAATCTTTAGAGTATTTTGGCTGATTTTGCTCTATGGGAGCAAGATGGACAACATGCACAGATAGAGATAGCATTTCAAGGTTAGATAAATCACACGACTCACTAAACCCTACCAAGTGTTCTTGGATGTTTCATAAAGGTTGTTGTTAAGGCATGTTGTGATCTAGAGATGGTATTGGTGCTAATCCTGATACAAGTTTCAAAAAATCAAAGACGTTACCATTTCATATGAAGAGAAGTTAAGTAGAGATCATTTTGTTAGGCCATGTGGGTTTACTAGAAAATGTTCATCAAGAATTTCTCAAAGATTACACAGCCACTACCCCCAGTTCTTGAAGAAGGATGTTACTTTATGAAACACAGGAAATAAGGTGCATGAAGGCTTTTTGAACAATGAAGGAAGCTTGTGGTGTCTTTCACTATTTTTAAAGAATCCAGATTGGAGGCAAGCGCATTCATTGTGTTATACTTGATGCCTCATATGCGCATAGAGTACTCTGAGCCAAAAGGATGAAAATGGGAATGATCATCCAGTTTACTTTGGGCAGCAAGATAAAATGAGCAGTGCTTTAAGGTAAATTATACGTACTGAAAAAGAGGCCTCTAGCCTTCATTTTTGTTGTAAAGAAGTTTAGAAATTACTTTCTAGGCGCAGAAAATTATAGTTGTATATAGATCATTCAGGCTCGAAATAATATTGTAAAATAAGCCTAACCCATTAGGAGATAGATATGGATAGATTTTACTACTAGAATTTGAATTTGATATTATAGATAGGGGCCAGAGGAAAGAAGCATGTCAAGCAGATGTTACTCTCCCTCAAGCCTATGATGGGTTTTATGGTTCATCTTATGATGATGATTGATTCCCAGATGCAGCATTGTTATCCTTGACACGATCCGTAGTGAATACATACATATTTGGAATTGATCTAAATTGAATTAAGTTTCGCTAATGTGTCATGCAAAGACTAAGAGGATATTACTCAAGTCAGCTCGTCTATATTCTATTCTTGGGCATGGAGTATTATTTTGAATAGGAAACTGATGGATAAGTAACAAAGAGGGTAGTTGGATTGTGATGCAAGGGGAAGAGATGATAGGATAATTTCCACAATGGTACATGTGGACGACACTTCTCTGGACAACTTACAGCAAGAAGGATCTTGGATGCAGGTTAATACTAGCCCATTCTTTTTAGATATTGTTAATTATTTTAAGACAGTGATATTGTCCAAACACATGGCACTGAAGACTTCATAAGCTCATTATACCTTATTATTTAACGTGGTCCCTTTGAAAACGGAGGAAGAGATATTTTAGGTCACTTCAAACTACCCCTGCCAAAAAAGAAGTATATTTTAGTTGCCACAGATTATGTAACCAAGGGGTTGAAGCTAGGCTATTGAAAACAAGTTCCATGGATGGAAGTGGCAAGGTTTCATATATGATGCACGGTCACTAGATGTTTGACCCATTAGTAGAAATTATAACAGATCAAGGAATCCACTTCATTATGAGGTGGTAGAAAAGCCCTAGTCAACAAGTTGTTTTCTATTAAGCACAAGAAGAAACAAACATACAAGCAACGCATAATGACAGGGGAACGAACAAATTTTGTGTTGCTGTCAAATTTAGCAAAAGATGTTAGCCTTGCAGGTACAAAGTGGGATAAAATGATTATGTAGCATTGTGGGCACACAAGGCAACATCAAGTCAACAACAAGATCCTCTCCATTTCAGTTGGGGATTATGGCATTGATCCAGTTCTTCCTTATGAGTTTGATATTCCCACCCGTACAGTTATGAAAAATGAAAGGATGGATGAAAGTGATTCCGTAAAAGAAGGTTGGTGAATTTCATTGCTAGAGGAATGAGGGAAAGCGAAAGGCTTACCAAGCTATAAGAATAAAATGAAGTAGCGTAGAAGGAATACTTGATCAAAAGATCCGTTGGATTCCAATTTGCATGGTGAATGACTTGGTTCTAGTTATGATTCCAGTACAAAAAAGAAGGCAGAGAAAAATTTCCCAAATGGAGGGTGGCCCCTACAAAAATAGAAATGTGCATGGAAAATGGTACATATCAACTGGCGGAATTGGATGGCCACTCCAATTACGAAATGGGTTCACACGACATTAAAGATTTAAAGCACCAGACTAGTCTCCGTTCGAGGACGTAGGTAGAAGCAGAATGGAGGAAGGAAACTGTAGACATTAAAATTTTCCTCCGATATTTCTATTTATATGATGTATAGAATAGGATGTTGTAAGGATGAGTAGTAGTGCAGTGAAGACGATAATCGTGCCATCAGTACGGTGCCACCAATAAAGTAGAGTCACGAGTAACAGTCAAATGACAATAGGGAACTTTTGTGGGTTAAGGTAGGAAGTAAATTTTTGTAGAAGTGCGGCCGAAATGTTTCTAAAATGTCAAAGTTGGGGTGGTGAAGTAGAGAAGTGGGTCTACATGATTAGGAATTAGAAAATTATATTTGTAATAAGGACAAAGAGTGATGTCATAAATATTTTTTTATTTTATTTGTGGAAAAGTCTAAAAAAAGTGGTGGAACCAATGGTGAGATGATAGGTTTACTATCTTAGAAGATAAGCCCACATGTAAGGCAAGGTTTAGCAGGATGAAATATGATTGTTCCAGAAGGATTTTCCTATCATATCTTAGAGATAGGTGGATAACTGAATTCCCTATAAATAAGAGGCCACCTCCCTATTTAGATAGAAGGAAGTAGTGAGAATATTGTATCGTAAGTATGAAAGGGAAGCCATCATTTTAAAAGGTGTGTTAGAGAAGCCATTATGAAGTTTCTCCTAATTATTATGGAAGGCAAGTGAATTTAGTAACACTGAAGTACCTTATGGGTGAGATGTAATAATGTCATGTTGATCTATAATTTACACTATATTCAGATTTTGTCATCATTCCCTCGTTAGTTATGGTATTCTGTGTTATGTTATTTGTTACAGATTACATCCACCAAAATAAAAGGATTGCATTAGGAAATAATCATGCCTGAGGAATTCCTGGTGGAGAATTAATCATAGTGCCGGATTGATGCATGACGGTTCCTATCTTAGGTTGTGCTATGGAACCTCATCTATGTTCATCCCTCTCCCAAACACCAACATAAAATCCTCTGATCTATGAGGAAATCAAAAAACATTGCTCTCCACTATAGGGAGTGCAGGATATATACATCTCTAGGGTGAATATATCTCACCCATAGGAAATGAAAAAAAGTGTGGTCATGATCCTTCTGTTGATGAATGCGACCCTCAAGATCAACTCTTGCAACTATGTTCCGTAGCGTCAGGGATCCCAATCAGATGATTGTCCGTAATGTGCATCCACTCCTTGGAAATTACGCTCGATTGACC